>OY747137.1:58675787-59875787 GCA_963556465.1 Berberis vulgaris | reverse complement strand
CACTCCACCGAAGTTTGAAGCATATGATGGCACCATCGATTCGATGGACCACCTGCGACACTTCTACCACATGATTGCGCTGAAGGAAAGCACGAAACCCATCTTATGCATAACGTTTCTAACCAGTCTCACCTCAATAACAATGAGTTGGCTCAACAGCCTACCACCAAAATCAATAAACTCATTCCATGCAATAGCCACCGCCTTCATCATAAGATTCATTGGATGAAGAAGAGGCCACATTACATGCTTCATATCAAACAGAAACCTGATAAGATAATAAGAGAGTGTGTTCACTCGTTTAACTAATGAATTGACAATGATCGACACTGTAGCGACAACACTACCATTGCTACTTTCACTTTTGGACTGGAAATAAGACCATTATTTGATTCTTTGAATCTAGACACTCTAAAGGATATGGCGACCTTGTTGAAGACTCCCTAAAAACACATCACTCTAGAAATGATGCTGGCTGCCAAGAGAAGAAATGAATTAGAACAGAAACACGCTTCATCCCACTGAGAAGGACATGAGAACGACATGCCTCGAGAAGAGAACAGTCAGCCGATAAGGCCTCAAACCGATGGAAGGACTGAGTTCAATTAACGAAAGCTTGGAAGATTGCAACCTGGTGTGATATCCTTGTGTGGACAAACCTGAGGGGGAGAGTGCGGGAAATGCCTGTGATGGTGAAGCCCAATAGACACGTGGATCCCAAGAGAGGTTGGACGAGCTACAAATGGGAGATTATAGGGACCTGAGGGGGAGGGTGTGGGAAAGACCCGTGATGGCGAAGCCCAATATGCCCGTGGATCCCAAGAAGGGTTGGGCGAGCTACCAAGGGGAAATTATAGTCTCACATCGCCTAGGTGAGGGAAGGGGATGTGCTATATATATGTACGAGGTTGGATCTACAAAGTACTACGGGTTTTAAAGCCGTGCGAGCCTTGGTCCCAAAGCGGACAATATAATACTCTGTGGATCGGGTTGTGACACCCGAAATATCCAAACATGAGCAATCGACGGGCAAATCATTCACGACTTTGAAACCGATTCAAGATGAGATCTTCAAAGTCATAGCCAAGTGGGAGGACGTTAAGTGGCCACCCAAAATGAGAAGGGATCCGAACAGGCAAAGTAAAAACAAATATTGCTCTTTCCATGATGAGTACGAGCATGACACCGAGGACTGTTACAACTTAAAGGACGAGATCGAGTGTCATATTCGAAAAGGACAACTTGAAGAGTTCATTAAGTGGAGAGAGTCCACGAGAAGAAAAGCCATGTCAGAAGGGCAACCAAGGGAGCTAATATATGTCTTGCATGGTGCAATTGGATAGAAGGAGCTATCCAATCGATCTCGGAAGAGAACAATCCGGGATTTACAAGCCAAAATCAAATACTAGGAACCCTTGCACAACGCATCAAAACTACTCAGAGAACTCTGACCTTCTCCAATGAGGATGCAGATGGAGTCAATTTCCTGCATAACGATGCTTTGGTAGTTTCAGTATTGATAGCTAGGTGGGAAATTAAAAGGGTACTGGTCGACATGGGAAGCTCAACTAACATTCTGTACATAACAACATTCCGGAAGATGCGATTCACCGAAGAAATGCTCTCGCCTAACGATCAACCAGTGGTGGGTTTCAACGGAGAACAATGACATCCACTAGGGATGATCCAACTACCAGTCAAACGGGAGAACAAGGGAGATAATGAGTCTTATTGACAAATTTCCTTGTTGTCAACCCTCCATTTGCATACAACATGCTATTCGAAAGGCTTTGTTACACAAAATGGGCGCGGTATCCTCCACCATGTACCAGTGCTTGAAGTACAATAACAACGATGACATCAGGATAATCAAAGAAGACCCAGACCTTCCTCAACCATCCTCCACCATTGTGCCATGATAAAAAATACTCACAAATATCAATTACTGCAACGACCAGAAGAGACGTCGCATCAACCTGGTCAGATGGACCCCGACCTTCCTGATGTTATTATTTCTCCAACTAGTCCAAGAGATTGACCAAATGCCGGGAAACCAGAGGAAGAAACGACAGTGGTATACTTGGATGATAGAGAAGGCAAAATAGTTCAAATTGGCACAAAGATCTACCCAAAACTCGCAACAAAGCTAATCCAACCGTTAAAAAATAATCAGGACATTTTCGCTTGGACAATGAATGACATCGTGGGAACAAACCCATTTGTCATTACTTACTAATTACATGTCAATCCAGATAAGAAGCCATTCCGACAAAAAGAAGGCCAATTGCATCAAACGTAACAAAGAAATAAATGAGGAAGTGAACCGTCTAATAAATGTAGGAATCTCACTATCTGAAATGGTTAGCCAACACAGTGCTAGTAAAAAAAAAATGACAAGTGGAGGGTATGTGTAGATTACACTGATCTAAACAAAGTCTTGGTATAATCAGATACAAATGTACCACAGAAAAAGGTACATACAATTACTGGGTAATATTGTTCGGACTAAATAACACGGGAGCCGCATACCATTGATTGGTCAACAAGATGTTCATAGACCAGATCGGTAAAACGATGGAGGTGTACATTGATGATATGTTGGTCAAAAACTTACTTCGAACAAACCATGAAGATCTCACACAGACCTTCTCCCAACTCCAGAGATACAAAATGAAGCTGAACCCGGAGAATGCACTTTCGGTGTAGAATCAGGGAAATTCATTGGATACATGGTCAACCAAAGAGGAATCAAAGCCGACCCGAAACAGATACAGGCACTTCTCAACATGTAGTCACCAACGAACATAAAGGGCGTGCAAAATCTCAATGGCAAAATAACAACTTTCAACAGATTCATTTCCAAGTCCTCGGACGAATGTCTACCTTTCTTCAAGATCTTGAAAAAAAATAAAACATTCGAGCGGAACGAAGAATGTGAGAAAGTTTTTCAAAATTTAAAAGCGTACACGGGGAGAACATAACTACTATCAAAATCGAGCACAGGGGAAACACTGTACCCATACTTATCTGTATCGGACCATGCGGTGAGCTCAGCACTGGTAAGGGAAGAGAAGGGTGCACCAAAGCTAGTATACTACATCAAAAAGCTTGGAAATGCAGAGGTCAACTATCCGGCTCTAGAGAAACCGGTACTAGCCTTGATCGTGTCTTCAAGAAAGCTACGACCATGATTCCAAGCACATTCAGTCAATGTTATGACCGAGCAACCACTATGGACAGTACTGCGCAAACTAGAGCTATCCGGAAGAATGTTGAAATGAGCGATACAACCCGAATATTTTGACATTAGCTATGCCCCTATAACTGCAATAAAAGCCCAAGCATTGACAGATTTCATTGCAGAATTCATGGGCAGCGATCACCAGTAAAAAAAGTAATCACGAGGAAAAGAAAGCCAAACAAACCACCCACAAATGGATCCTCGTTGTGACGGAGCATCCAATGAGGTGGGAAGTGGAAGTGGAATGATCCTGTACAACTCGGAAGACATAACATTCGAGAAGGCAATAAAATACAATTTTAAAGCCTCAAACGATGAAGTCGAGTACGAAGGACTAATAGCCAGGCTACAATTAGCAAAACACTTGGAAATAAAAGAAATCAACATCCTCACTAACTCCAGATTGGTGGTCAATCAAGTGAACAGTGAATTCCAAGTTAAAGATGCTCGAATGAAAGCCTACCACCCAAAAACTGTTGAACTGATAGAAGGTTACCTGACTGCAACCATTCAGTGATGCGCAAGGGCGGAGGTTTTACCGACGGCTATAATCGTTGCTATATGGTATTAAGCGACGGTTTCGGCAGCGATTGTTGATAACCGTCGCTATATGTTAGTTAGCGACGGTTATGCCAGCGGTTGCTAAAAACCGTCGTTGAATACCCTAAACTACGACACCAAAAGCCTAGCCAAATAAGGACTCCCACACTATAAAAGGGAGATAAGGCCGATGAACTAGAGGTACACTACATAATTTCAGTTTACAGCTTTAAGCCACTTCTAAGCCTTATCTAACTTAAGCATCGGAGTGCCATCAGCCACCACACGTTAGTCGTCCTTGGCTCACGTTTGATACCTGTGCAAGTTTAGGTAACCAACAAGGAAGGAGAACAAGAATCGACTACATCAATTATGATTCCACTAAAAATATGTTTTTACACCCATTTTAAAGAATCTAGCAGCTACGTATATAATTCATTTTGGTACAAATTGATAGTGGAATCACATTCATGATTGTCAATTTGAGTAAACGAGTTTATTAGTTTGATTTTTTAGTACTGCCTAAATTATTTCTTACAATATTTTATATACTTCACATAATGTGATTGATTAAGATTTTATATACTTTAGATCATGTGGGAGTATTCTCAGATTGAGTGGTAGTTATCCCATATCATTACATTTAAAATAAGAGTTTGTCCTATTTAATTTATTATCATTGTACAAGTATGTCGACATTTAAATTGACCATTAGGATTATCCATCTAGTTGATTGTGTTAATTGATGGAATGTCATTATATTTATTGTGAGCAATGCAGCTATAGATATTGCAATAATATGATACAAGTGATATTTTCACATGACAGATGTTTAATAGGGTGTTTGTTTTTGCTTCCGAATGGAGTAAGAAGTCTTAATAAGAAGTGGATCACCTTGATTATAGTGTTTGTTTTTAGTTCTGAGCAGAAGTTCTACTTCTGATTAGAGTAAGCAGTAGGGATGTGCTAATCACTTAGCACTGAGTGCTTAGTTAAAAAATATTCCAAAATAACCTTAAAAAAATTATAATGACAATTGATGCCATCATCTTCTTAAAAACAAGTAGGGTTAATTTTTTACAATACACCTTCATTCTCTTCACCAAGCACTGTTCTTCTATCTACCTTCACAAAGATTCTTCAAAAGTAAGAAATTTATTTTGATTCTCTTCTTCATCTTTGTTTTCTTTCTCTGTATTTTTCAGTTTTTCTTCATCTTTTCAACTCTCCCTTTCATGTATATTTTCAAGTTTTCATTATGCAACATGTAGTTTTTATGTCTTGTGTGTATGTTAATAGTTTTCGTTTTTTTCCCAAATCAATTGCATCAGGAGAAATTACATCAAATAATCCATGTTTGGATAATAATTTTATCAAATAACTAGAATCAAAGTTGTCATTAAGCGCAGTAGAGGTATTGCTCAGATTAAACGCATAGAAACCCATTCATCTCCGTCCATGAAATACATGTCTCACCATTCATCGTCATTCACTGTTTCATTTCTTCTTTATGGGTTTTCAATTTTCTTCTTTGGGTACTTGTCTGTTTCTGCAATGGTTGCTACTCTTATATGTACATTAGATTAGACTAGCTGCTGAGTGCTGACATATGTTATAATATAAAGAGTGAATTAAATTTCATGACCGACCAAGGAAATTTAGAAGCTTTAGGCCACTTTCACTATATACAGTATAATACTCATCACTTCCATTTGTTTCTTCTCCTCATCTTGATGTAATCATGTACATAATTTCTTTAGAAATTCTAGGAGAGGGACCACACCCTTTCTTCCACATTGTTTATGGGGTGCAACTCTTTCTACACGTTTAGTGATGCAACGCAAGCAATCACAAAAGAATGGGTAACATTGTAAAAGATACGAAGAAATTGGGAGTCAAATTGTGGAGTTGATCACCAAGACTATTACATTTGAGGAAGAATGCGCCAACAAGAAAAAAGTTGAAAAAGAAAAGGTCCCAACTCTTGTTGAATGTGTGATTTTAATGAATGAAATAAGGGATTCATACGGGTTGACACATGGTGTATACCATAACGCATTGAAGGCGTTTTGCGATTGTGAAAGTTATAGGGTGGCATTTGTGATGATCACAGAAATTGACGTCAAGATGACTTTTCTTGGGACCATTGCAGGATTTTAGGAAAATTTAGATTGAAAATTTTGTTTATTTAGTATATTTTTTCAAACATTGTTAGAATGATATGTTGGTTGTCATAGTTTTGATTAATTTAGGAGACATTGCTTTTTTACATAGTCACATTGTGTTAGCATGGTTAATTTTGTTAACTATGGTTTAATGGTAGTTTATTTTAGCTTGACTAATTTGAAAACTATGGTTGAATGTCAGTTTAGTTCAGCTTGTTTAATTTTGAAATTTATTTTTCTCATGTTTTACTCATATGTAAGTATGCGCATAGGTAATATGTAACATGCTATGACCTAAAAAGTCTAATTATTTGATTGTAGTAATTATTATTTAAACAGAAGATACAATTATTATTGTACTAAATGAAGAGAATCAAATGGAAAATTTTGAGACTCGTAACACTTTTGATGACACTATGTTTTAAGAAAAAATGGGTCGAACGACAAAAGTTTAACACTTCCTCGCTTAATGGCAAAAAATATATGCAAGAACTCTTGGAAGGATCTTCAACCCAAATCTATGAATTGATGAAAGGATGAGTAAGAGTTTGTTCTTTGCTTAATGTCAAAATTTTGAGAAAAGACATGGCTCACAGATAGCAAACATGTAGATTGGAACAAAAGATGACAATATTTTTTTATGACCGTAAGTCACAATGAGACGAATCGAGTGATCAAACATCGATTCCAACATTTTGGCCCAACAATCAGCAAGTGCTTTCATTAGATATTGTCGGCAATGATGCATTTTTCCACTGAAATGATAGTCCCTCCAAACTTCAATGAACCAACAATAAATGATAGTCCCTCCAAACTTCAATGAACCAACAATGGAAATTATCTCACAATCACATAGACATCTTCGAGAAGGGTCATTCGAAGGTGCTATTGGAGCTTTAGATGAAACACTTATCAGTGTGTCTATTCCAGCCGACAAGCAAATTCTGTTTAGACGAAGGGGTGGTGGACTTTGTAACCAAAATGTGCTAGCCATTTTGTGATTTTGACATGAAGTTTATTTACGTGGTTGCTGGTTGGGAAGGAGTTGCACATGACTCTAGAGTACTTACAGATGCATTGCATAACCACAATTCAAATTTAGTTTACCTCCCCCAGGTAAATTTTTATTTATATACTTGACCATAAATTTGAAAATGTTTTATTTACTCATTTTGCTTTACAACCAATGTAGATAAATATTATTTATGTGATGCGGCCTACTCACACACAAGAGGTTTCATGAGTCCTTGTCGCGATGTTCGATATTGGATCAAAGATTGAATTCAACAAGGAGGCCATGCTAGAAGCAATAAAGAGAAATTTAACCTTGTACGTGCTTGTCTAAGGAGTGTCATAGAAAGAACTTTCGGCGTGTTGAAGGCAAGATTTCCTATTTTGAATATGATGCCTTCATATAGCTTTCCCACCCAAAGGAAAACCGTCATTGCATGTATGGTGATACACAACTTTCTTCATCGACTTAAATTGAGTGACGATTTTATTCAATTATTGGGCCAATGAACATCTGATGCACGAGGAACCCGAACATACTGATAGTGAACAATATTTTGTTTGCAATACTATCTCGTAAATATTTGGATCACGTGAACAGACTGATATGATTAATTTACGAGATCGTATTGCAAACGAAATATTAGTAAGAAATATGGTTTGATGATTTTTTTTAAATATAGTTGGTAATATTTTGACATTCTTGTAATGAATGATACTTTAACATTCCCTAGGATTTGAATAATTATTGGGTATGATTTTAAGCACAATATTATGTCATAATTTTATTTAGTTCAGTGGGGCAAAATGGTCAAATAGTTCTCATTCAACACCTAAAATCAAACACACTTTAATTTTACAACTTTTAATCAGCAACCAATTTAGAAGCAAAACAAACAGGTCATTCAGAAGCTCATTCAGAACTTCTAACTTCAGTTAGAAGTCAGCTTCTAAGCACTTTAAAAAAGCAAACGCCACCTAAGTGTCAAGGCCTAAAGAGAATACTTGTAAAAGGATTCTCAAGATTGCCTGACCTGGACGTGGGTAGGCCTTGTCCTTATGCATTCATCTCAATATGAGTGATGGACTTCACATGGCTATTTCCCTGAGTATCGAGATGACATGTGTCAGGTAAACATATGTTGCATGCCTACAAAGAACATTTTACTATAAAAGGTTTTCAAGATCAACAATCTTACTTTTCATCTTGAATTCTTCCGCCATTAATTTCCAAAGATAAAATAAAGTATCCATTTCAAACCCGTAAGCCATTTACATGTTGGAATTAAGTTGGTTAATTAAGTTTCAAAAGCTTAGTTAGTTGTGCTTCAACTTTAGCCAATCTCCTAAGGAAGTTCCAAATTTCTACTTTCCCTATGTGCCATGGTTGACAAAACGTCTACAACCATCTTTTTTTTTTTTTTTCTTAATGCAGGGCAAGTTTTGTCTGAAGTCTGGTTGTTCCGATAAAGTTCTATATCTTGTTAAACCCTTTCAAGATTGAAGGCACTTTACGAATTTGAAGTGCTATTTTCTCACCATATCATCTAGTGTAATTGGATAACCACTTTTGACACTAGCATTCGCACAAACTTGCAATCAAGGATGGAGCTATAGTGCAGGAGCATGGGGCAAGTGCCCCACCCAAAACGTCAAAAAGACATTTTACCTCCTTGTATTTGCGGCACAACATGAGAAGTTCCAGCTATTTAGTTATGAGAAAGTAAAAAATGGTCTGAATGAAAATGCTAACACACAAAAAAAAAAAAAAAAAAAAAGGTGAATATATATAAAATAAATTTTGTGCCCCGCCTAGAAAGAATTCAGGGCTGCTCCCCTGCTTGTAGTCCATCTAAAATAGCTTAACATTCTTCCTATTGTCATATGTATCTATGGACAATCCAACGTGTGGCATTATAATAAAGTCAAAATGATGTGAGCTCCTCTTGGAATAACATCTATCTTACAATTTAAAGTGCTTTTTTACTGTTCATGAACAGTGAACCGAGTCTATTTGTCTTACGTGGCAACAACTTAAATTACAAATCCTCTCCCCGCGTACAAACTTAAAACTCAAAAAACTTATCAAACATTGCCAATAGCAAAGGAAGCAAACACTGCAATAGATAATGAATTGAATGACAATGTCTTTAGCCAATTGGCTAAACCAAGACCTCAATGTGTATGCTCTGAGTGGAACTTGAACCTCCCAATAGTGAAGCTCCGACACACAACTCTTTGCAACTTTGAAGCTTTTCAACTCTCAACAACACCTAAGCAACCAAGGTATTTTGCTTTATCTCTCTCATAATCGAAAGCATAGAATCTCAATTTACACTGAGAAAAAGAAGCACCTCAAATTGGAGTGTTTTGTACCTTTGGCTAAAGCAGAAAAATAAAAAGAAGCGTTGTTAAGGATCATTGTTGTTGACAGGACGATGACGACAATGACCCGAACAGGTCAGCCCTCCCTTCTCTGCTTTTGTTCTCCCTTCTTTTCTTTTGATCTTCTACCTCTTCTCTTCTGATCTTGGCAAGCACAGCACAGACAACGATTGATAGTTGCTGCTGATCGCTACTTTCTGAAGCTGTTGTTGATCGTTATTCTTCGACGCTGCTGATCGCTATTCTTTGAAGCTAATGATGATCGATCGTTGTTGCTGCGAATCTCTTCTTCGATCATCTTCATCTCTCTTTTCTGGATCAAGTTTGAGAATTGACTTAGATTTTTTTTATATAAAGCGAAAATCAGCGAGTTGGATGGGTCCGATTTCGCGGTGACTCGCTGATTTATCAGCGACCATTAAACCCAACATATAAATATCCAAATAGTATAGGACACCACCCGTTAAACTTTTTCTCGCCGATTTAGCAGTGATTTTATAACACGACGAGGAGTTAATTGATTCATGAGAAATTCTAAATGGCGAGGAAATGAGCGAGGGGAGGGAGGTGGCGGGGTGGGGACCGTTCACCTCCCTTGAGATGCGTCCACAAAAAACTATGGCACGCATCCCAAGGGAGGTGAACAGTCCCCACCCTGCCACCTCCCTCCAAATGCTTATGACAAGTTTAAATAAAACCACAAATTTGAGTATTCAACATAGCCGTTTAAGTATGATGTAATCTGCGATAGTGCCAACGACACGGGTATTCCACTAGTCTTGAAACAAAAGGAAGTAGATACCAAATAACGAGAGATTGATTACAAAAACCACATACCAACTTAGGGAGCCAAAATTTTTGCAACTTAAGTGACATGTCATGATTTGAGAATATTTACATGTATCTCGAGAAATATATCATTCTCACATATTGTGTCACGTCACCTTGGTTCCCAAATATTTTTGTTTTAGTAATAGGATTTGTATTAGAGTGGTTGTGAGAAAACTTTTTTCCTTTAATTTTTATTATTATTAGAGGAAATATTAATAATATCTCACCGTATAAATATACGAGACACAAAAAAGTAAGTACAGACATAAAAATGAAGGAAGATAGAGCTAAGGGTGATCCCTCTGAGGAAAAAAAACCAAAAAAAAAGGTGAATCCCCACAAATGGAAGGAAGCCAGACCACTGAGGAGAAAAAGAAAAGGGTTGAATATGTGAATACTAGAATAGAAGGAAGAGAAGAAAAATGAACATGAGAAAATGAGGCTCAGCCGTGCACATTTTTGTGTGATAACTCACCTTGGTTGGCTTTCAACGTGGGATCCAAAATCGTTCCACTCGAAACACAGGGAAATGTTAGCCAACCGGTAATTCCGCTCCTCCAAATAACATGTTATTAAAAATGGTGCTATATATATAAACTTTGCCCAAACAGACAAATTATAAACATTTCTTCTATTGCTTAGATCTCATTGACCACCTTATTTCTCAAAAATGGCGTCTTCCCTCATAAAATGCCTTAATAAGACTGAAACGGTGGAGAACAGACTATTCATTTTCTCACAGAATACATACAAATATTTGATGCAGGTTCTTTTTGCTCAAATCGCTATGATTTCTTTGTTATATTACCTACTTCAATTAGCCATGAAACCTCTGGGTGGCACTCCCACTGTTGCCCTCATTTCGGTAAGCTCCTTCAATAATTATGATTTCACATCTGACCATTCACTTTAAATCTTGCAATTTCCTTTAACCTGAGAATTCTTATTATCGATAAAGGGGAATTCTAATTGGCGAGGAAACGGGCGAGGGAGGGGGGTGGAACCCTTCATCCCCTCGAGATGCACGTGTGCACACATCTCGAGGGGATGGAGGGTTCCAACCCCTCCCTCGCCCGTTAGACAAGCCCATCGATAAAAGATATGCCGTGTTGTCATCTTACATTTTAAAATCTTTCACAATCACGTACATATATAGTGCAATTCAAGGAAATTGAAGTTTTGTATACTGTAAATGCAACTTTGTTGTCAATGGTGTTATGGTCGAGTGGTTAGGGCTGTGTGGGTTTATCCCCCACGTCCTAGGTTCAAAACCCGCCGGCAGCATATGGGATCCTATAAAAATTCAGCTCGCTTTCCAAAAATAAAATAAAAAATGCAACTCTGCTGATTATTGTTTTCACATTGATGATCTCATTGCAGGCTGGTATCATACATGGATCAAGTGGTTTCGGACAATATGTTTGGTTTCGAAATAATTTTCTTCCATCTTTAGCACTGTTTCCAGTTCAAACAATTGGATTCGTTGGGATCATGGTTTACCTCTTTCTAATTGGAGTAAAATTGGACCTGAGTATTATAAAGAAGTCATCTACAAAGGCATGGGTTATAGGCATCTCAACCTTCGTCATTCCAATGATTCTTACAGTTCCCTTGGCTGTCTTCTTAAGTCATTCCAATTACAAAGAGACTGAACACTTGCCCATGGTTGCATTATTGGGGTCCACAACTTCTTTTCACGTGGTCAATTGCTTTCTAACCGAACTCAAGATCCTAAATACAGAGTTAGGACGCCTAGCTACTTCTATATCGAGCATAAGTAGCATATGTAGTTGGATCACATTGACAATTGCTTTTGCCGTGGTACAACAATACTCTCATAAAGAAGATGAAGTGCATTATGGAGAGTTTTATTTCGTGCTTTCTACACTTTTTGTGGTCATATTCGTAGCAGTTGTGCTACGAAAGTATGCGATTTGGGTTATCAAGCACACTCCCAAAGGTGAGACCATAAAGGATTTTCACACAGTTGTCATATTTCTTATGATCTTCGGAACAGGATATATTGGGGAAGTGTTTGGTTTACATTGCTTATTCGGACCAATGTTATTGGGATTGACCATACCAGATGGAAAACCTATTGGGTCAGCATTGACAGAAAAATTAGAATACCCTATTATGGCAATCCTATTGCCAATCTACATGTTAAGCGTTGGCCTTCTAACCGAAAAGTTCTACTTCGAAGTGTTTCCAATGGCCACTAGGTGGACATTATTATTTTCGTCACTTTGTTCGGTTGGAAAGCTCATTGGAACTATTGTTCCTTGCCTCATCTACAAAATACCCATAAGAGATGCTGCCATACTTGGCTTAATATTGAGTACACTTGGCATATTTGATATAGCAAATTACAACGATGGATATCTCAGAAAGGTACAATTATCAAACTCTTTTAATTAAAACATGGAACATTAAAGGGTTTTTAGTGACTGAACAAATTGATGCATTCACTTAAATATTATTTATTTATTCTTAATACATTTTTTCTCAACCCCTCTGTGTTTAATGAATAAATTATACTCTTCTACACTGTAGATTTTTTTACACAATCTACCATAGTGTTTGCTATTTATTGTAGAACTTGTGATGATAGTTAGTGTATCTTTGATATTTGTATGCAAATTTGAAAGTTAAGAATTCGCGATTGAAGTTTAGTTTTATCGATAATATTTTTTTTTGTCTAGAACCCATTAGTGCTCACAAACGAAAAAATTTAACCACCAAATTATTTTTATTGTTAAAAAATTTAAGTCGGTGTTACATATTTTAGGTTGGTGCAACAAAGTCGAAATATCAAAAAATGTCGGTTCAACAAAGAGTTGGTGCAACCGAGCCAAATAGTCAATACACAACACAACTCCCTTCAAATATACATGCACATATTCAAATCACTCACTAATTGATGTATAATAATTACATTAATAAAAGAAAAGAAAGTGATTATGCACGTGCATGGCGCACGTCCGACACTGGTATAAGTGAATGCGAGTATGCTTACAATAATTTTTTAGGTGATGTCAATTTTCTTTATATTTGATTTATTTTTATATCATTCGAGCACTTATTTTATGAGCTAGATTATTTCTAAAATGTTTTAAACAATACATAATATTTTTAATTCATGAATGGCAGCACATAAGCGATGTTCATTTTGGAGCAATGGTAATGTATGCTCTAGGCGTAGCTGCAATTACTTCACCTTTAGTATACTGGTTCTACAATCCTTCAACAAAATACATAGTTTATAAGAATCGAAGCATCCAAAATACCAAGCATAATACTGAATTCCGCATGCTTATTTGTGTTTACAATGATGAGAATGTGCCTACTATTGTCAACCTTCTCGAAGCTTCAAATCCAACAAAGAAAAGTCACATTTCCATTTATCTTCTCCATATAATCGAGCTCCAAGGTCGTTCAACGCCACTTTTAATTGCGCATCAACCAAATGACAAGTTATCGAGTAAAAGTATGCCATCAGAGCACATAGTCAACTGCTTCAGAATCTATGAGAAGCAAAACCAAGGGGCTGTCACAGTAAATTCTTTTACAGCAATGGCACCTTTTGTGTCAGCCCATGACGATGTATGCACACTAGCACTTGATAAGAAAACTTCTTTGATCATCCTTCCTTTTCACAAGCAATGGACTGTGGATGGAGTAACCGAATCTTCTAAGTGCAGAAATGTCAACAAAAAGGTGCTTAATAAGGCGCCATGCTCGGTGGGAATTCTTATTGATCGCGAGAAATTAAGCCATGTTGCCAAATCTGTTGTTACGTGTTGGTCAACTTATATTGTTGGTGTTGTATTCTTGGGTGATGCTGATGATCGAGAGGCACTTTGTTATGCAATGCGGATGGCCGAGCACCCGAATATCAATTTGGTTGTACATCGACTTGTGCCAGTGAACATCACACTACATGATATGAATGAGAAGATTTTGGATGATAACTTAATCAATGAATATAGGCTTCACAGTTCGATTAATGATGGCAATATGTACAGAGAAGAATTGGTTAAAGATGGTTTAGAGATTGTCAGTGTGATCCGTGCATTGGAAAGTTCCTATGACCTTATACTTGTGGGAAGAAGTCAAAATAATTACTCGTCACTTTTTCTTGGCCTTATTGAATGGAACGAATATGAAGAGCTTGGATTTTTTGGTGACATGTTAGCTTCATCAGACTTCAAGGGCAACATTCCAGTGTTAGTTGTACAACAACATTCAACTGTCTGAGTAAGGTGAAAAAATGAACATAACTGAGGCAATTAAAGGCAAAAGTTTTTTTTTTTGGGGGGAGCATAATGGTTTGGTGCTATTATGTAGTTAATCAATTGTAAAGTTCATATGTGATACATTTTATCTAACTTAGATGGTAAACCTGTGCTGATGGTATATGATTGTAAGATACATACTAAAGCTCCTCGAGATACACACAACACCTGCAAGATCTCCAAAGCAAATATTACTCCCACTCTTTCACTGCTCTTCAAATTTCTTTCCTGCAAAACACTCACAAACACAGGTTGTCCCTGTGTTATGAGCCTGCGACGCCCAAGTTAGATAACAGTCAAATGACAATGAAGGTAAAACACAAAAAATAAATGAAACTAAAGACCTAAGAGAGTTTTAGAGAGCGAAAATTCTAAAATGCACTGGTTTTTTACCTGGGATTTAGCCTGGATGGTGCCAAGCACGTGCACCATCCGCGCATGGCAGTCACGTGCCTTTAAAGTGGGCAAAAAAAAAAAAAAAGAGAAACCAAATCGAGCATTTGTTCTTCGACAGAGAAAGCATAAACCCTAGATCCAATTTCGATAGAAACCCTAGATCCAATCGGCTCGCAAGTAAACGGGTACACGGCTGCGAGATCATCCTGCGACCAATCGGCTTCAGCGAGATCATCCTGCGACAGCGAGATACTGTGACACCTCAAAACCAGAAATTACACCCTGCTTCGGGTGATTACGCTCTGCCTACTGCTTCGGGTTAGGAATCTTCGCAAGCGAGGTATAATGAAAAAAAATTTGTGTTGAAGACATCGTTTTCTGTTTAGTTTAGTTTTGGAATTTGGGTTTTGTTTAGTTTCTATGTTTGGGATTGTTAAGTGAATTTTCGATCTGAGTTTTAGTTTTCTTCTTCCTCATCTGGTGATTGTACGTTTCTTGTCTTGAAATTGCACTGTAAGCAACCCATTCACGATTGAAATTGCACTGAAATTAGCATGAAACAGTGTTGAGGACAACCTCAGCACGATTACTTTCTTTTGTTTTTCTGTAAATGGTAACTGAAACAGTGTTGAGGACAACCTCATTTGCTATTTCAAATTTGTTAGCAATATGAGGTCAACCTCAATTTCTGAATGCTATTTCAATTTTTTTGTTGTTAGCAATATGAGGTTGTTTCAGTGTTAGCAACCTCAATTTCTGAATGCTATTTCAATTTTTTTGTTGTTTCTAATGAGGTTGAACACATAGCAATTTCTGAATGCTATGAGGTTGAACACATTGCTATTTCTAAGTTTTCTGTAAAATTCAGTGTTATGGAAAATTCAGTTTTCTAAGTTTTGAACACATTGAACACATCACTTTCAGAAATTGGTATGGAAAATTCAGTGTTATGGCATTATGGAAGATTATATCTGTTTTTATATCTTGTTTTGAAAGATTATGAAGATTATGGAAAATTGTTATGGAAAATTCAGTGTTATGGCATTATGGAAGATTATATCTGTTTTTATATCTTGTTTGTTTTTATATCTTGTTTTGAAAGATTATGAAGATTATGGAAAATTGTTATGGCATTTAAGGAGTTTCTATTACTTGCAACAAAAAAATTATAAAAGTGCAAATTCACATGCACAACAGCACAAAAAAGTTGAGTGGTTTATTTGGATTGTGATTAGATATGGACATTCAAAATGGAATCCATGGAGTGTTTATTTGGATTATGATTGTGATTAGATGTTAATTACCTAAGAGAGAAAACTAACATCTGTTGTAGTGGTTTATTTGGATTGTGATTGTGATTGGTTTATATGGACATTCAAAAAGTTGAGTGGTTTATTTGGATTGTCACTACACCAAAAGGCCAGTTTAGCTACGCCGAGCTGGCCACGGTTCTAAACCGTTGGTTGATTTGCCACGGCCAAAAACCGTAGCTATATGTACCAACGGCTTAAAACCGTGGGTAAAAAAAACCTGGCCACGGCTTAAAACCGTTGGTATATTTGGCACGGCTAAAAACCGTGGCTAATAGTAGCAACGGCTCCAGACCGTGGGCATTATTAGCAACGGCTCAAAACCGTTGCAACAAAAAACTTTAGCAACGGTTCTAAACCGTGGCTATGTATAGCAACGGCTCAAAACCGTTGCAAAATAAAATTTAGCAATGGTTCTAAACCGTGGCTAGCTATAGCAACGGCTCAGAACCGTGGCTACATGAAAAGCTGAAAAAAAAAATTGGGCGGGCTATTTTGGCGCTCGACCTTCCCTCCACTCGACTTCCATCGACAAAAACGAAGCTCGACTTCCCTCGATTTCGTCTCCTTCCCTACTCCCTCCCTCGACTCGACTTCCCTGCTCGTTCTCCTTCCCTGCTCCCTCCCTCGACTTCCCTCCTCCCCTCCTTCCCTGCTCCCTCGACTTCGCTGCTCCTCCCTCGACTTCCCTGCTCCTCCCTCGACTTCCCTCGACTTCCCTCCTCCCCTCCTTCCCTGGTCTTCACTCCTTAGTACTCGGCGTCTTCAAAATCGATCAGCCACTGCACCGAACAGGTACTCTCTCTCTCTCTCTCTTTTATTTTTGATGAAATTAGGGTTCGATGAAAATGTCACCATGAAAATGTCTCATTTCAGGACACATTCTTTTCCCTCCCATTTCCAAAATTTATCACCATGAAAATGTCAATGGTAATTATTGCATTTTTTTGGTTTGTAGCATAATTTCATGGTTGAACTTCAGGAAAAAAAAAAATTTGTTCCTGTTTTTTTGTAGTGTGATTGTGACTTATAAGTGGTGAATGGATGAGAGAAATTATTATTATTATTATTATTATTATTATTATTATTATTATTATTATTATTATTATTATTATTATTATTATTACTTTGTTAGAATGTTAGTTCTATCATATATGAAACCAGAATAGTTTGAAGTTATTTCACATTGTGGTATTTTAATCATCAAGAGAAGAAATCTGAGGATTTGAATCAATGCATTTGATCTGCACTATGGTTGGAATCATTGCATTTCTGAAACTTTAAATATTAAAAACCCAGCCTCTGATTCTTCCTTTCTAGATAGTTATTAGAAACTAATGTAGCTCTAATACGCCTTTCATAGCGCTTAGAATATGGGTAACATGTTAAGTTCGTTCAAAGCTAAATGCTTTTGAAGTTGTCGGGTCCATAATTGGAGTTCACAGTTTACTAAGTGCTCACAGACAGTAAAAAAAAAAAAAAAAAAGGATTCTCCAATATCTTCTCATACATCACACTCTTAAAATGCTCCCTACACCTATTTTCATGTAGTGGAGATTTATGTTGGATTCTACCTTCTTTTCTCCATGATTATACCCCAAAATGCTCCCTACACCTATTTTCTTTACAAGGGTTTTGAAAATGGACATCAACTTTAAGTATTACCAATAGGCCACATTGCCCTCTTCATCCCTACTTGTCAAGACTTTATTATCCTCTTTTTCCTTTTCCTTTTCCTTTTATCTGTTTTTTTTGTTTTCTAGACAGCAAGGAATATGATTCATTAAGTTAGTGAAAACAAGAATGGGATAATCACGAAAACATAACGAATAAATTGATTACCCCATTCGCTCTTTAAACATGCAATACTTGGAATAATATGGGTAATTATCAGAAGAAAAAAAAATTATGTCCGAAAGTGTTGGAAATGAACACGTAAAGCAAAAAGATTAATTGACAACTACCATAAACACGAAGAAAAAAAAAATTTCCTTAACAGGTTTAGTAGCATCCGTTGGTTTACATCAAGGATCACAAACATCTATAAGAACAAATTTATTCATGTGTAAATGAAACTTTAATTGCTATATATATTGGTCATATAGCATGTTTTGGTAAGTGAAGTTAGAAATGTTTTGAACAAGCTATTACGAAAAATATTTGGGGATCACAACATGAATACTATTTCGCGGGTTCTTTAAGTATGGGTTGGAGAAATGTGGATGCATGTAGGGTCTGTGCTTTTCTTGTTAGTTAAGCTATAAATGGAAAAGAGGAGACAAACATAGCTTAACATAGCTTGGTGATTCTTACTTGACCCCAAACAATGGAGTGACCTTACATATGGTCAGTCCTATCGCAGTTTTTTTTTTCTCTACAATCTGATATGTGAAGTCAGTTTGTTTTCACTTTTTTTTTTGGGTGTTAAATGTCAGTAACTTTGGTTGTGTTAGAGAATTTTTGGCCACCCGATATCCAAAATATTGTGTAAATGGTTTCACATTTGCGACAAGTTCTTTGGATGAATGTTTGGTGACACAAGATAGTGGTGTCTCCATGGATGCCATTGCTCATTTTGTTGCTAGTAAGAAAGATAAGAGGCCAAAGGACCAACTAGTATGTATTCAGATTGGCTTTTCCAATGCTTTATAAAAATCTATTTGTGGTGATATGTTGTGGAAGGAAATTATCTATAAATGTGGTGTATATAGTTGATTCTTATTTCTTTTTGTTTGATAATGGTTAATATCTATAATGTCATTGATAGAAATGGATAGTACTCGCGGCAATCTCTCCACCATTGATGTCACTAGATCTACAAATGATGACATTGAAGTTAAACAGACCATACAGTTCAACCTCCACGGTTTAGCAGTTGGACCTGGTGCTAGAAATTTCAATAAAAACATTGGAAAGCTTGTCGAAACCCTTGTGCCCATCAAATTCAAGGGTTGGCACCATGTTACTGACAACTACAAAGAGGATGTGTGGAATGGCCTCAAGGTGAGATTTTACATCATTGATTTTCATAATGTCTTATTTTATTTTCAACTTATATATCAATGACTTATTTGCAGCGTGAATACGACATCCCAAATTATGTGAAAAAGAGTGTGCATTTGAAAATGCCTGAATATTATAGAAGGTTCAAGGCAGATCTTAGGAAGAATTATTTGGATAAGTATCCTACCATTGAGGAACAAGAGAAGCATGTTCCAAATGGTGTAAGAGAGGAGGATTGGAAGGAGTTTGTTCGCTATGAGAGCACCCCTGAAGCGAAGGCAATTAGAGCCCAAAATGCAAAAAACAAAAAGGCTTCAAAGTATGTATGGGGGGGTGGCCAAAAGAGTGCTGCAGAAGTAGAGTATGAAATGGTAATTGAGTTTCTAGCTACTAGTACAATATTATATACCATTTAACTATATAGGCTGAGACTAATCTTTCAAGTATATAGGTTGAGAAGAACCCTGATGGGGAACCAGTCACACGCACTGACATATGGATTGCTTGTCACACGGGAAAGGATGGAAAACCTACGCATGGTTCTGAACAATATATGGTATGTGCCCAATGATGTCTTTTATACCCAATTCTTAATTTACTTTGTAGTTGTTTGAATATTATTTGTGTCCTGATTTATTTTATTTTTTCATTCTTTTGAAGGAACAAGTTAAAGCAAAAAAAGCTGCCTTGCAAGAATCTTCAACTCAGGGTACCACTGACCTCACTATTGATGATGATCCTCTAAGCCAAGTGTTTGGCCAAGAAGCGAGGGGACGTACTCGTTGTGTTGGAACCATTGTCTCTAAAAGGAAGTATGATGCTGCACTTCCCGCTCGTTCATTGCTTTTGGAAAAAACATTGGAAGTAAAAAAATGTAGCGAAAAATATGATAGATTGGAAGAAAATGTTAGATGGATACGAGAGAGACTTGAAAGTGGAACTTATGTAAGACCATCAACAAGTGAGGGAATACAAGGAGTTGTTCAAAGAACTGAAGATACACCGTCATCCGGTGCACAATCGACAAGGCAACCAGAAAATCCATTACCTCCATCTCCATTACCACCATCTCCATTACCATCATCTTCTCAAGGTGTTGCGAGGTTTCCTTCTCCAAGCAATCCTGTTCCTTCAGTGTCAAGGAGATACAAAGTTTGTGATTGGGAAAGGAATGTCATTGCGATAGCATTAGAGGTTGTAGATCCTATCCATCAATTCTCTTGCGCTTGTCATGGATCATTGAACCCTGCAACAAAGATCAGACTTTCCTTATGCTTCAAATTCAAGACTGGGGTGAAACTTTACAAAAGTGATCCAAAAGGAGACAAGATGGGGGAATTGGACGTTGGTGATTTCTTCGTATGGTGTAGAACTCATGTGGAACTTGATGATTGATAGTTACAACTATGTTGGAAGCAATGTAATGGTGGCAGCAAAAGAGGAGCTGAGTGAAATACACTACGGGCACGTGATTGTTCATTTTAAGGTAACTAGCTGAAGCTTAAGTGCAAGTATCTATAGACTTAACCACAAAATGACTATTGCTTGCCTCATCCCATTTGAAACATTGTTTCTTCTATTTGAATTCTCATTCGCAACAATTGGTATGACCTTAGTTCATCTTTGATTGCTATGGTGCATATACTATAGTTTGCTTTGTTCTCATATTTATGTCTATTGCTTTTGATATTGATTATGATGTCTTTCTTTATACAGGAGTTCTATTTTCTACACAAAAACACCCAAAAACCAAGAGTCTAATGGTGAATTTTCTGACTATATTTACTTTTTAATGTTTATTTATGTTTACTTTTTGATTATGATGTCTTTCTTTTAATGTTTATTGCTGTACGTGCTGTTTCTGGCCGCAGCGGGTTTCAGCGTGCGCGGTTAGCACACTGGTTTTGAGCTGTGGTTGAGGTATTCTCCTTACATGTGGTGGCCATCTAACCTAGTTCAAGTATTATATCTATTTTGTTCTTTTGTTCTCTTCAATTATATCTATTTGAGACATCTCATGGCCTGATTTAATTCTCAGCATCCTTTGTTCTTCGATAAGGCATTATATCTATTTGGGGAACTTTTTTTTTTGGCTTATTTATCTCAATGAATGTGAATTCATGTTTCCACTGATCAAAAACATGTTTTTGATGTGTCAGATGCTTGTTACTCATGATATGGATTTTTATTACATACAAGTGGAAGGTAGTTTTAGTTTTTCTGTCGAAGTAATCATATATGAGCTGACTTAAATTCTAGTGGGACTGTCTCCTTAGTTAACAAACTATGATTTCCTGAGCTGCATTCAGTATAGTTTGCCATAGCTGTACTAAGTGCGTATTAAATGATCCTAAAATAATTTTGATTTCATGTGGATTACATGAATACAATACAAAATATCAAAAATTTCTGTTTAAACTAAAACTGTGATGCAATTCTTTTAGGTCAGCTTACCAGATTTGGGGGCTTCAACTATTTCTTCCATGTGCAACATGCATTCAACCATGGAACCCTGTCTACATTGTTGCAATTTATGGCAGGTGGGCTCGTGAGTCGTGATATCTGAATTGTAAGACAACTTTCTGAAGTCTTTGATTTATTTGTAGAATGTTCACCTATATATAGATTTCTAATGTTCTTGTATGTGAAATTATATGTCAACCAAAGTTGGATGGCCGTCCCATGAGTGGAGACATAGGCCAAGGTGCAACTGGAGAAGCAATAAAATTTGGCATTCGATTGGCTACGTTAGCAGACAGACCTAATGGTATGTTTTTTTTATGCCACTGTTAGAAATAGAATGAGAATTTATCTTTGCTTTGAATCATTGGGCTGATGGACATGACAAGAAATGCCTATAGTTGATTCTTGCTAATTGCATTTTGTAGAGAATTTTAATGGAGAAAGATCTGCAGCTGAATTAACTCGTACTCCATCGGCTTTAATTGACGGCGTGGCTTATGGTGGCTATGCCCGTAAGGTCTGACATCTTATCTTTACCCCATTTTTTTCTTGATCTCACATGCACATGTAAAAGAGAGAAATTTCTCTCCTTAAACTGGATCATCCTAATATATAAATTCATCTAGACACTCCCATCTTAGACGAAATATTCGCCATCATAGTCAATTGGTAATACCTGGAATGTAAATTGTTTGGTAACATGCAACTGGAGCATGGCCTCACCCATCTTGAGGAGCATCCTGAATACCTACTGGAGGCACTTAAAGAAGCACTAAACTTGGTGGGAACTGTCAAATGCTATATACTCTTCCTTCTCAATCTTTTATGACAAAGGCCTAGTAGAACAGCTTGAACACTCATTTGAAGGAGGTAAAATCATTACTACTTCCTAAGTTTGGTTAAGCTTGCGAGTGATGATATGGATCAAAAAGCGCCAACACCGAGTTACTCCTCCCGTTAAAAATAAGCTAACCTTCAACATTTTCCACCAAAAAAATAAAATAAAACAAACATTTGTGTTGCTTTGTTGATTTCTATTCAAGATTTCTGTGATAACATTTTATTATTCAAAGAGGTTAATTTGTAAACTAGTCTGATTGTCGGATGACATATTTGACTGCAAGCTTAAACTAGTCTGTCTCCATGTGTATCATTTGAATATATTCTTGACTTGGTTTACCTGAACAATATGGTTTTATATACAAATAACTTTGTTGGTTTGGTAGAAATGACACACGCACCATATAATATTGTTTTGTGTTTCAGATGCAGATTCCATGGCTGGTTGTAGCGGCACTGCTGCAGCTGCCACAAGTGCCGTAAAAAAGGCAGCAGAGGTGGCTCAGGTCAAAGCTGCCCCAGATGCAATCAAATTAGAGCACAGAGCGCGTCCCAGGCAGGATGCGCTACAGTTTCAGTGTGCTCTGCATTGCAGACAGAGTGCGATGTTGATCCAGACAGTGCGATTCAGCGTGTCTGCTGTACGTGCTGTTTCTGGCCGCAGCGGGTTTCAGCGTGCGCGGTTAGCACACTGGTTTTGAGCTGTGGTTGAGGTATTCTCCTTACTGGTTTTGTCTCAAACAGAGCAAAGCTTTATGGTTCATTGGTTAATACTCAGATTTATTTTTTTTACTTTTATTTTTCATTTTAACTAATAAGAACAAACGTCCAATATCACCACATAATTACTTGAAACTCAAATATTAGAAATTTTTTAACTTTATCATGCAAGTAAAACTGTTAAGTAAAAGGCATAGTTAGGTAAGTGGAATCCTCTCCCGCTTCAGCCTATCAGGTCATCTGCCCCACAAGTTCAATATATATTCCACAGGATTCATAAGTTTATATATTTCGCTATACATATCTAGAAACTTATACATGATATCGAGAGTTGAATACAAATATATATATACATACAACCATATAATCCTCAATTTTCTAGGGGGACTCTTATACTTTCATTGTGATCCGATGCATTCAAGATCATACACTTTGGTAGCAAACAAGTAGTGATAGAGAAAAACAGATCATAAAAAAAGATGGTTAAGTATGATTTAGTTCTATGATGAAAAAACCTCCAGATTGAATTCACTTTATGTTTTACTGCTGTCTATTTGTGCCACTTATGGGAATGTAAGACTTGCCCTTGTGTTTTGAACCTTCCTATCTCCTGTGATTGCTCTTTCACTACCCTTTATAATTCCAAAGAGGGTCTAATTGATGTATGGAATTATATTCTGGTGTTCACTTTGAACTGTCATGTGTTCAGATATTTTATGAATTTGAGTTTAAGGCTAGTTTCTTACATTTGCTAATCTAGGAGCACCTTATGTACAAGCATGAATAACTCTACTTGTTTGTTCAACAGGATATTGTAGAATTTTACACCAAGAATATGGTGAATGAAAACCTGGGATTTATCTGTAACGCACATGTGGCTCATGCTGATCAAAGCGAATATGGGGTCCTTGATGAGAAATGCATCAAACTTGCAGAGCTTGCAGCCACAGCTGTAGACTTCCCCAAGACAGGCAAGCTTGCAGCCATGCTGCTCGTGCTCTTGTGTGATTTTTTTGATCTTGTTGTGAGTGTGTTGATGTGTCGACTGGTGGTGTAACTTGGCAGCAGCTTTTGCTTGCAAGAGGATGTACTTCTTCTGTTTTGTTTTGGAATCTGGGTACTTGAGCTCAAATGTAAGTGGTGATCCTGTTGATGCGAAGACTCTTATCATTCATTGTGATCATTTTGGATAGTTAATAACTTTTAAACTTGGGGCTTGGGTTCTGTTTGGAACTGGTTCAACAATTTGCTTGTTTTCCATTTGGTATAATATATTCATTGGATTTTTAGTTGGTCCAGATTTATCAATTATTACAACTAAAGGCTGTGTTTTTTTTTTGTGTGTGTTCTATTATAGGTGATCAGGACAAGGATTTCACATCTGGAAGATGGCTTTGGATCAGTAGGACCAATTCGTAGACTACATCGTACATATGGCGCCACAACTCGTAAAGGAACAAGCTTATCTCGTCATGCTAGCTCTAGTCCTTTTTGGGCGGAAAGAACTGACGCTTCAAAATGCTTCTCACCCATGTTTAAGGAGAAACATGAATCTGGAGCATCAACAAGCAGCAGTATGAAAGTTCTCCCTGGAACTTCAAAGAACAGCAGTGCCAAATTTCTGCCTGTAGATGTTGAGACACCCAGCTCTAATATTGGTGTCTCAACTGTTCATCCTCATTCCTGTGACGTGGCTAGGAAAATACTGGAGCACCTTGATAGAAGTATGCTGACTCCTAAGAAAAAGAGTGAGGAGTTAAAGGTAGCCACTTTTGACCCTTCTCTTATTCTTTATCTACCCCCTTTTTAGCTTAACAAAACACTGTTTCGTCTTCTCTAAGAGGGCTTTTGAGAGAAAAACAAAAGAGAACTCTCATGTAGAGAAAAACCAAAATCCTCATGTCTCACTCTTCACAACTTGGAATCACATATTTTTATTTTATGTATAGGGGGTGAATGATGCTTTGTACGGGTGAAGAAAAAAGTGTGGTTCTTCTAACCAAATCAACAGGTATTCAGATATTGGATTTAAATCTTTCCTATAATTTCTGTACTCTTTTTTGTGCTACCATGTTATCATTGAAAGTTTTGTTTCTGTACTCATTCATTCCTGTTTTTTCAATGATACACACACAATATTGTTTATACTTGAAATCAGTCATTATAAAGCTTATGAATGAATATTATTTTACAGTCGACATTGCGCAAACCGTATTATATGTCTACGACATTGTGTGTGGAAAGATGAAAAACATGAGATTAGGTGTGGCAGTGGGATAAAATGTTGAGAGAGTATTGCTGCCTTCTGGAAAACAATTGGTAATGCTTTTTAAGTTTGCCAGTTTTTTTTTTTTTTTTTTTCCTGGAATGTAAAATACTAATGTTTGAATTTATATAGATACCTGATTATGCAATGTCATTTGTGAAGGGAAAATCAAAGAAGTAAGTGCTTTCGAGTGACCTATATGATTTTATATATTATAATTAAAGTTTACTAACTTTTAGTTTTGTTGAACTCTTATATATTTTTAAGGCCATTTGGTCGCCTGTGGTGGGATGAGGCTGTTGGAACTGTAGTTACTAGACCTCAACCCCATAACCAGGTTAGACCTTATATGCTAGACTTATTTTTAATATATCTACTCTGAAGATTGCATGCAATCTCATTCTAATATCAAATTTGTTTGTCAGACTCTTCTGCATCCTGAGCAAGACAGAGTTCTCACTCCCCGTGAAAATGCCAGGCTACAAGGCTTTCCTGATTACTACAAGCTTTCTGGTCCTGTTGTTGAGAGGTAACTGACTTCCTCAACATGTCAAAACATCAAAATTTCTATAAATCTCTTATATTCATAGTTTCTTGTTTGATTGGAATTCATTAGTGATTTTATTCAATGGTTTTATAACTGTTAAGCACTCATACCATGATCTTGCACACCCAAAACAAGGCCTGAACTTGACTAGCTAACTGCTTTATATGCTGGTCTTCAGACTCTTCAGGCCTATCATCATACCTAGCCATTTCTACATGCCTACTAAGGATCCAGATCTGCTTCCATCTTGTTTGTACAGTCCTATTTCTATTTTGTTCAGAGTTAGAATCATAATATAAGTAATATGATTATCATCATAGGGAAGCTGCAACACTATAAATTTATTGTGCGGGCAGTGATGGTATTCAACTGCAAACACCCAATGGTTTTCATAATGGCTGCTAAGATTTGAAAACCTTCATTTTTTTCCATCTGAACTGTTTGAATCTGTAAGAAATAGTAGGAAATCAGACTATCCAAAGAGTTTAAAGGCACCAAACTTCATCTGATAAGAATTGGTAAGCAAAGTCACATTTGAAAACCAAATGGTCTTCTGTTTCAGCAGTAGAAATAGATAAAGGGCAGGCAGGCACCCTCCACTCTTAAATGATTATCAATTGGATTACTAGTGGTTGGTAAAATACCAATCAAAGATTTCCATAAAATATTTTGATTCCTTTTAAAACATGAGGTATGTTACTGATTAATCTCATAGTTCCATCCATATAGTTTTGAATCTTCTTCTCTAAATGAAAATAGGAAAAAAAATTCTTAAAAAATTTCACATGTGTCAGTCTTTTTTGGTACATCAATGATATAGCTTGGGTGTCTCAGACAATTAATGTATCACAATAGATATACAAATCTCCAGGCATGTCTTTATGGCTAAGATTCATGCATATACTAGTACACCAGAAATTATAGGTCATGTTTGTCTGTCATTGGTTTATTAGCAATCTTTATAGGTCATGTTTGTCTGTCATTGAGTACTGACTAATTTTTATACTGCAGGGCTCTGAAGGTCTGAGCCAGTACGGGCAGCAGTATGTTGGACAGGAGAATGCGCATACATTGCTTGTTTCTGGGGTGCAAAGTGTGTCGTTGTATCAACCATCACCGGTGCCATATACAAGCAACTACCAGGTGCTGCATTCTCATCATTTTCAGTATATTGAACAAGCAACTACCGAAAGAAATGGGGCCTGTTCCTAAGGGCATCAATGTATTTTCTTACATTATAACTAGGTGGATTTTTGGAAAAAACATAGAGAAATTCTTTTGTTTTAGATGCGAGCGAAACATGATATAACAAGGTTCCATTTGTTCAGGTTAATCCTGTTATTGTACATTAGTGCTATTTGTTTACATGTTTTTGTTTGGCGTCAAAACTTGACAAGTTCCTTTTTACGGTTGATTTTGTATTTATCTAGCATATAGTTTGGTGGAATCTTATTCGTGCCGGAGGCATGACACAAACCATAGTAAGGACTGATTTTGCAGGTGCCACGGCTGTGATTTTGCTGCAGCAGCAAAAAAAAAATATAAATTTTTTTTTCTATTATATTAATTTGCAACGGTTTGAAACCGTTGCAACAAAACAGATTTTTTTTTTTTTTTTGAATTTTGTTTTAATTGCCAACGGCTTACAACCGTGGTTGCAGCTTGCCACGGCTAGGAACCGTGGGTGTTCTTCATCAGTTGCTACGGCTTAAAACCGTGGCCAGGGTTAGCCACGGCTTAAAACCGTTGCTATCACGTTTGCCACGGTTTATTTCTCACTGTTTAGCCACGGCTTAAAACCATGGCCAGGGTTAGCCACGGCTAAAAACCGTTGCTACCTTGTTAGACACGGTTTATAACCGTTGCTAATATCTACACCTTGTCACGGCTTAAAACCGTGGCTATTTTTGCCACGGCTAAAAACAGTTGCTATTGTTTTTGCAACGGTTTAGAACCGTGGCTAAATGCTGAAAATCACCTCCCCCATTCAAGCATAAAACCGTTGCTACAATGTTTAGCAACGGTTTATAGCCATTACAAGGAATTTCGCGACGCCTCTGTAGCCCACGGCTCTTAGCCGTGACAATGGCTTACGCCCACGGTATAGAACCGTTGCTAATGGGGGTTTTTGGTGTAGTGTGTGATTATCTGTTGTAGTGTTGTAAAGTTTTGATTTTGGTTTAGAGCCAACTAACATCTGTTACTTTGCCAACGCAAGAATGGCATACGTAGCTTATGCTGTTTATCGTGGGCATGTTCCTGGCATTTATGTTACTTGGTCAAGTTGCGCACTACAAGTAAACGGGTACACGGATGCTGTCTACAAGGGTTTCAATTCAATTGAAGAAGCGGTTGAAGATTATGAAATGTGGAAGGAGCAGGAGGCGAGAAGAGAAAGAGAACAAGAGTCGAGAAGAGAGCACCAATCAAGAACAAGAACAAGGGAGTCAAGAACAAACGACACTGAAGAGGTGGTGGACCAACCCAATAATGCTCCCGAGGGTCGTCGCAATCAAGCTCATGAAAATCAAGTCAACGATACTTGGGCTTTTACTAAGGACCTAATCAACAGTATATTAGTAGTAGTTTTATTAATTCTTGTACTTTTGTTTTTTAAGATCTTGGATAGTATGTGAGATGTAAATGAATCTGTTTTGGATGGTAAATGAATTTTAAGATCTTGGATGATATATTATTCTGTTTTGTTATTTCTATGGTGTGTTGCTATTGTATGTTGTTTCTATCTCAATGTTGCTTATGTTGTTGCTATGTTGTTGCATAAAAAAACAGTGTTGCTATGTTTCTATGGTGGTGCTATGGTGTTGAAAAATCAGAGAAACAGATATGGTGTTGAAATGATCTTGCAAGTTGCTATGTTCTTATGTTGAAAAATCAGGAAATGTTGCTTATGTTGTTGAAATGATCAGAGAAAACAGTGGTTGCTATGTTCCTGCAAGTTGCTATGTTCCTGCAGTGTTGCTATGATCTTGGATAGTACAGTGTTGCTATGTTCCTGGAAGTTGCTATGGTGTTGAAAAAACAAAGACAGAACTGATCAGATTTACTGTCAGAAATTGATCAGAGTTCCTGCAAATTTTTGATCAGATTTGCTATGGTGTTGAAAATTTCTGACACTATTTCCTGATAAAATTCTCTGATAAAAACACTGAGATTTCTGATAAAATTTTCTGATAAAATTTCTGATGAAATTTTCTGATGAAAAAACAGAGATACTGGACAGATGAATATTAGCATGAACAGTGGAAAAATTTTCTTAAAAAACACTGATAAAAACACTGAGATACTAAAATTTTCTGAAAAAACACTGATCAATTTCTGATAAATGCCTGAAAATCTGTTTGAACACTGATAAATGCCTGAAAATTAGCATGAACACTGAAACACTGATGAAAATGCCTGAAATTTATCATGAACATTACTAAATTTCTGACAGTAAACACTGACAGTAAATTTCTAAAAATTGATGAAGATGCTTTCTAAGAGTTTACACTGGAAAAACTGAAAAACACTGGAAATTACATACCAAATTATACGAGTTTACACCCTGAAAAACTGAAATTACACCCTGAAAACCCGACATTACACCCTGAAACACTGAAAATTACATGAAACTCATGAATTGCAACAATGAAACTGCATGAACTGGATCCTCAACGCTTCCATATGTCTAACACTATGTTTGAATGATCTCTTTCAGGGTTGGAGAATTCATTTGCAATATCTGTACAATCTCTGTACGACTCCATGTCGTTGCTAGAAGTTGGTCGCTGCAAAAATAAATGATTAAGGCTTACAATCTTTATGTGGTTGTTAATATGAAAAATTCAACACAAGCAAAACCCCATTAAATCTCTGTCACGTATGCTGGACAATTATTTTTTAGAAACTATATGACCTAACACAACTCTAGAATTCAATCAAGAGACAACGACTTCAGGAAACCACATGCTTGCTAATATTATATGTTGTGCTAACATTCATTCAACCAAAAGGGTTTAAGTTTAAGGCTATACTACTATACTGAAGTTAACAATCATATATATATATGCTAACAATACAATTGCTAATCATACAACACCCAGGAAAGCCTAAAATGTTACTAGGCTAACAATCACAAATTTCCAAATTAGCTAATTATTTTGGATTTTAATATAAATACAGTTGCTAATCATTGAGGTTAAAAGACATTTTTACAGTAGCATCCAAACTGGTTGTTTTACATCATTTTCATCCAGATATGTTAACTTGCAGTGATATACTGATCTGTTACAAATCACCTAAGCTACTTATCATTTTTTATTTAACTTTACATTTTATTTTTCTATTTTAAAGATCTATTTCCTTCTTATTTGTCGACTAGGGATAGCATTTCAAAATCAAAGTGATTCGGTTTCGTTGAATCAAAGTGACAATCACGCAGAAAGAAAGGGATAGCATTTCAAAATCAAAAGGAGAGAAAGAAATGGAGAAAAATACCTTTGTGTTGTGTTCTTCTTGGATTGGATTGATTACAGAAACAGATCTAGGGTTTTGTTGAAGAAGGTTTGCTCAAGATATTTTCTTCTCTGTCGATTTGGGTTCTTTTTTTTTTTTTTTTTTTTTGCTCAACTTTAATCCCACGTGCCTGGCATGCGTGGATAGTGCACGTGCCTGGCACCATCCAGGCTAAATCCCAGGTAAAAAACCAGTGCAACCTAATCCGACTCTTTAGAGAGTGAAGTTTTCTCTAGAGCTCCCTTGCCATCCAACCTCCTCGTTGGCTAAGAGACTTTATTTATACTACCTCCTCTCGTCTATATCCTGCATTAAATGAACTGACTCATAAAGTATCACCGTTTGACGAGCACTACAATTGCCAAATAACTTATTTTTAGTTCTAGTCCCTTTCTTCTGACAAAGGCGGATACATTGGTAGGAACACGCACATCAACCAAATGACAAGTTATCGAGTAAAAGTATGCCATCAGAGCACATAGTCAACTGCTTCAGAATCTATGAGAAGCAAAACCAGGACTGCACAAAGTGCAGGACATCCTCATGTGCATCAAGGATAACCGTTAGATTAAAGTAAAAGTTCATGTGTATCAATCTGAGCCGTTAGATTTATTGGACGTCTCAGATTCACGGATTTGAAATTTTTTTTTTTTCATCTCTGTCTTTCTCAATTTCTCTCTCTCTCTCATTTTCACTCTCGAGGCAATGCAGCAGCAGAGCTTCTTCAATTCCAAACACCAATCGCTCCCTTACGAAACCCTTGATTCAATGGCAAGTGATAAACAGAGTAGATGAAAGGGATAAACATGTATACATGCAAAGCTGTCAAAGGTTCTATTAAAATTTTGAAGAACAAAAACTTTGGTACATCAGCCAGGCATCTTCACAAATCGAGCGACTCTACGCAGAGATCAGCGCACCAACTCCTCTCCACCTTCACTCAAAGTAACGAAATGCAATACAGTATTCAAGTTGCTCGAGAGAGAAGAGGACACGACAACACACAAAACGGCGAAAGTGTATATGCTTAAGTAACTGAAGGCAGAGGATTCAAGAAAAAACATGATGAAAAAAAGAGAGCTTTTGAGTTTCAATTGCATAGTAAACTCAAACTCCAACTTTTCTTCAGCATCTCAACTACTTCATCTACATTCGATCATCCTTATCTTGTACCCCTTTCATCCTCCTCGTTGTGCTTCCATCTTTCAACCTTCTTGTCATCCACAGTTGATTTTTTCAGCAATTCTCTAAACCCACTTTACATCAACCAACTCTCTATCTTTTTTTCTCTACCTTCAGTTTCTTTGTTTCTACCCCTCCATCTATCTTATCTTGTGTATCCTCATTCCTTACTATAGTAATTTCACCTTACTTTTTCTGCTAAGCTCTCACTGGTTCACTTCTTTGTTTGTGATTGTGTAGGTCTCTTGCAGCTGTGTTTGAGTCTGAAGATACTTTTGATTTCAGTACTAACCTCATTGGATCCAGTTACATCTCAACCAGTCTTTGCAACTAGTTGAACCTAGTTCCTTTCATTGTCCCGCATTTACTCCTGCTCTCACACCCCTCTTCATTTACCTCTCAACTGCTCCATTTACTCCTAATCCCATCCTACTTCTTGTCACTGCAATTTCGCCCCAAATTTCAGAGTTTATACCCATATCTCCCAGTGATCTTCAACGAGTAATCATAAACATTCAAATAAGAGTTTATACCCATATCTCCCTCGGATCTCTAACAGAGCAAAGAGAAATTGCACACGAGTGTTCTTCTTCACTTCAACCTCCCAGGCTCCTTCACCAACCACAACAACAGAAGAAAACCAACAGTGGGGCGAGAGAGGGTTGCGACAGTCCGATAGAAGAAAACCAACAGAAGTCACAAACAGAGCAGCCTCGACAATCACCTGCGATTCAGCCAGAGAATTCGAGGCGAGAAAGAATTAGTCACGCCTCCAGTCATTCATCTCATAAATCTCTTTTCCAATGCCGCGCGGTGGTTGTCTCACCGGATCAGCCGGTAGAGGAGGCCTTGGCAACTTCTTCTCCTGCAAAATCTTCGTCTTTGCCATGTTCAGTCTTCTCTTCCTCGCCACTCTCATCGTCCTCTTGACCACCAATTACCTTAGCGAATTTCAGTGAGGCAATCTATTGTCAATGAGCTGATTGTTACACACTGAAGCCTTTTTGTCCATCAATTTATCAATTGGTTTTGTGTTTTATGGTTCTTTGTGCTTTCGTGGTGTTGTTGAATGAGGTTTTATCAGGTCTAGTGATGACTGTTTTAATTGGTTGACGGAGTGAAAATGAGAGACAGAGAGTGAAGAAGCTCTGCTTCCGCATTGCCTCAAGAGTGAAAATGAGAGAGAGAGAGAGAGAGAGAGAAATTGAGAAAGACAGAGATGAAAAAAAAAAAAAAAATTCAAATCCGTGAATCTGAGCCGTCCAATAAATCTAACGGCTCAGATTGGTACACATGAACTTCTACTTTAATCTAACGGTTAACCTTAATGCACATGAGGAGGTGTGCGCAGGAGCCCCCGGGTCCGCAAAACCAAGGGGCTGTCACGGTAAATTTTTTCATAGCAGTGGCACCTTTTGTGTCAGCCCACGACGATATATGCACACTAGTACTTGATAAAAAAAACTTTTTGATTATCCTTCCTGTTCACAAGCAATGGACGATGGATGGAGTAGCAGAATCTTCTAAGTGCAGAAATGTCAACAAAAAGGTGCTTAGTAAGGCGCCATGCTCGGTGGGAATTCTTATTGATCGCGAGAAATTAAGCCACGTTGCCAAATTTGTTGTTACGTGTTGGTTAACTTTATATTGTTAGTGTTGTATTCTTGGGGGATGCTGATGATCGAGAGGCACTGCGGATGGTGGAGTACCCGAATATCAATTTGGTTGTACATCGACTTGTGCCAGTGAACATCACACTACATGATATGAATGAAAAGATTTTGGATGATAACTTAATCAATGAATATAGGCTTCACAGTTCGATTAAATGATGGAAATATGTATAGAGAAGAAGAGGTTAAGATGGTTTAGAAATTGTTAGTGCGATCCGTGCATTGGAAAGTTCCTATGAATTTATACTTGTGGGAAGAAGTCAAGATAATAACTCATCTTTTCTTGGCCTTATCGAATAGAACGAATATGAAGAGCTTGGATTTTTTGGTGACATGTTCGCTTCATCAGACTTCAAGGGCAATGTTCCAGTGTTAGTTGTACAAAAAGATTCAACCGTCTGAGTAGGGTGAACAAATGAACATAATTGAGGCAATAAAAGGCACACATTTTATTTATTTTTAAAAAAAAATTTTGGTGGGGGCGGGGGGCATAATGATTTGGTGATATTATGTAGTTAATTAATTGCAAAGTTCATTTGTGATACATTTTATCTAGTTTAGATTGTAAACCTGTGGCTGATGGTATCTGTTTGTAAGATACATACTAAACCTCCTCGAGATACACACAACAACTTCGAGATTTCCAAAGCAAATATTACTCCCACTCCTTTGTTGCTTTTCAAATTCCCTTTCCTTCAAAACACTCACAAACACGGGTTGTCTCTGTGTTATGAGCCTGCCACGCTCAAGTTAGATAACAGTCTAATGATAATGAGAGTAAAACATGAAAAATAAATAAAACTAAAGGCCTAAGAGAGTTTTAGAGAGTGAAGTTTTCTCTAGAGCTCCTTGCCATCCAACCCCCTCCTCGTAGGCTAAGAAACTTTATTTTTTCTACCTACATGTCCATATCCGGCATTAAATGAATTGACACAGAATCTCATAAAGTATCACCGTTTCTCGAGCACTGCAATTGCCAATATGTCGGACCGCGAAGTAAGAATGTGGACGTATAAGTCAAAACCTACTCGTAAAACCTTCTGGCCGACCAATATGTCGAACCATGAAGTGAGAGTCTGAACGTATAAGTCAAGACCTATTCATAAAACCTTTTGGCCGAAAAATATGTCGGATCAGGAAGTCAAAGTCTAGACGTATAAGTCAAAATCTATTCGTAAAACCTTCTAGTTGGTCAATATGTCGGACCACGAAGTGAGAGTTTGGATGTATAAGCCAAGACCTATTCGTAAACCTTATTGCCAACAAAATATGTCGGACCACAAAGTAAATTTACAAAAGTCTGGACGTATAAGTCAAGACTTATTCGTAAAACTTTCTGGTTGGCCAGTACATCGGACCATGAAATAAATCTACAAAAGTCTGGGCGAATAAGTCAAGACTTACTCGTAAAACCTTATGGTCGATTGATACGTAAAACCATAGAGTAAATCTGCAAAAGTCTTGACATACAAGTCAAGACTTAATCATAAAACTTCCTGGTAAGATTGACAAGACCAAAGAATTGAAAGCTTCAGACAGTCAATAAACAAGCGCAAAAGCAAAAATACAAACAATTCTAAATTATTGAGATAAATAAAGTACGAGTAACGAGATCAACGCAGATTTATTGTGTACGATCAAATACCGTGATTGATCCAAGACAATAAAAAAATACAACCACAAAGGAATAACATGCAAGTCAGCAAACAATAAATATAATAAAGATAAAACACAAGAATATCAACAGAGAAAAACTTGTCATTCATAACTCTATTCGGTTACATCTGGAGAAGAAGATAGAACAGTTGGAAAAGAAACAGTAGAAGTGATCAAAGCATCACTAGCATGAGTATTTAAAGGAAGAGGGGCAACAACATTAGCAACAGGATGGGACAAAGCTCTTTCTTAAAACAAGGATAGATGATGGAACAGGATCCGAAAGAGGATGAGACGTTGGTTATTCACCAATCAGATCACTTGGCGGATCCGGAACACATTCCTTGCCATCATCGTCCTCGAAGAACTGGTCAACTAAACCACGATATCTAGACAAATCAATACCATCCCCCTTTATGTAGTCAAGGAGGTTGATTCGACCGTCAACGACTCTCCTCCAATCCACTGCTTCTGCAATCTTCAATTTGTCCTTGGTTGCAACGAGCTGGTTTCTTGGTCAAAATGAGTTGTCCTTCAATAGTGGTCAGCATTGCGAAAAGATCCGACTTAACATCAGCAAACGTAGTTGTTAACTGCGCCACCCGCTCCTCAATAACCTCATGACTGATGGATTGCTCAATAATAGAATGCATGGCCTCATCATGAGCAACCTTCTCAACAGACAACTCCCTTTCTGCAGCATCCAACCGATCATGGACTTCGTTCATCTCAGTCCTCGAAGCCTCAAGTTTAGCAGCGAACTTATCCCGCGTAGCCTCCACCTCTCTAAGAGAGGCCTAGGCATCCCCAGCTGCCTTCTCCTACTTTGTACATTGTGCTTTCGATACGTCCAACTAACAAAGAACATGGGAAAACACAAAAATTGTCCTGCATCTTCCTCTATACAACAACCACCTGACCATGAACAACTTGATAGTCAGACCCCATCACCCCAACATAAGTGAGGTGATTCATCCCTTCCATTATCTGCTTAAGGTCGTAGTCGAGATGACTGCTAGGCTTCCGTGCAGGCATTGGAGCCTTCTCCACCAACCGCTTATTTCAGATTAAATTGTATGCACTATCTTGTATGTCAATCTGAGTAAACCAACTAAACTTTCCATCCAACCTAATACGGAAGTCTTCAGGGTTGGGCTCCTTCCAACTAATCCGTGGATGAAGAACTTGGGGATTAGGAAGCACAAACCCCACCCCCAATAGCCAGAAGAATAGTCGGAGTAGCGCTGATAACAAAAAAAACCAATCTTGCATTTTCTTTGTGAACCCGTAGTGCAGGAGTGGGACAAACAGCAGTAGCACCAACAACAACCGAAGTCAGACGGGTTGGCGGAGAAACAAGAAACTCCATTGCATCATCAACATGAATGGAAGAATGAGGAGGAGGAGGAAGAGCCTCAAAACTCTAACCACGATTAGCGACCTTCTATTCACACAGTGGATTAAATTCGAAGTCGGCTAGGGTTTTGTCGTATTCGGATCCTTAGACTGCTCCATAGCAAACTAATGCATTTTATTGTCAATAACTCGAGGATCATCATCAGACCACTCGACAAAGTCAAGCACACCATGAGTAGAAATGAGCCTCTTCTCGCTCTCGTCCAATGGACGAGTCACCTTTTGTTTGCTCCTCTCCATCGCCTATTCATCTCGTCAACCTCCTTGAGAGATAGGTGATCATTTTTCCTACCCTCCTTATTAGATCAACTTGGATGAGGAGCAGTCTGAGTAGTACCATGAGTAGAACCAAAAAGTCGTTTCTTCTTGGGAATACGACCAGGGCTTATCGCCAAGTGCTTCGATGGACTAACAGGCCTCGGAAGCTTCATCTTTCTAGTGGTCGGCCAGCAACACCAATGCTAACAGGAGCATTGAGATCCTAACAGCCCTGTTAGAGCTCACTTTCTTATCAATACTAGCATCACTAACACCAACAGGATCAGCATCAACAAGAGCAAAAATCTTAGCAGCTCGAGATTCAGTAAGCAAAACTCATTCTGCCTCATTCTTAGTATTCAAGCCACTACACTCTACAACCTCCGCAACAAGGAGCAAATCCACAGCAACTACAAGAAGCTTTGAAAAACGGCCACTGATCACCTATTCTTCCACAATACATTGCAGATCCTTCCATTTGTTAGGGACTCAGAACGACCGTATAATATATTGACCCCGAAAGTTAAAGTGGTCGGATTTGACGAAAGCATAAAATCCAAACCTTGATCAGTCCCTGTAATCATCATTAAGTTTCCCAAAACAGACGGAGGAATGGAAAAACTAATATTCTTGGTCACTACAAGTCCAACCACCGAATGCAAAACCCTAACAGTCAAAGGAAAGCCAGAAACAACGGCTCTCACCCAAGTATAAACCATCACCCTCCAGCCGTTGGGACCCATTGCAATGCCCAAAAAATCTAAGTAATCCCAAAATATCTCTGGGACCAAAAATTGAAGGCCTGACTGGAACATATACGGATAAAGCGAAATGTAATCAGACCTTGGACGACAAGGACTATCGTTCTGCCTAGGCAGACTATCTCAAGGTCGGATGACAAAGAGTGCTCAAAATGAACACTCTCCAATGTTGCCTGCGAAGTCTTCTTGGGCAAGAAAAATGCCTCACAGACGCTAAGCGCCTAACCATCTAGTATACTATTGGCAGACATGAGAAAGGAATTGAACAATGAAGAGAGCGAAGAAGAAGAGAGAAAAACTAAACTCTGATATCTAAGATAGCGTAAGGAGATAAACAAAACCATCACGCCCCCTTTTATAGGACCGGGCAACGAAGAAACTACTAATAGGACGAAGAGTGAGATATGGTGGCTGGACAAAATCCCAAATGCGTGTGAAAATGAACGGAAAGATGAAGATCAGAATATCAACCTCATCAAAGCTGCTAACAACATTGAATGTACTGCAATGATGAAATCGAAAGTCCAACCGTCGTAGAGTTAGTGGCCACGTCAGCATACCCACTAACTAAGGGGGAGTAGCTGAGGATGCATCAAATAAGATTATCATCACAACCTTGTATACGTGGCAAAAATCACTTATCTCGAGGACCAAGTATTTCAAGCAAAGCCAACTCACAAAGCTCAACAAGGGCGGATCTAGTCATAAAAGCCCAAACAAGGCCCAATAGAACAAAGTAATCAGAGGCCCAAATGCAGGCCCAACAAAGCTCCCCCTTAACGAGGAGGAATGTTACAGAGAAAAAGAGTCGTGGAGGAAGTTACTACCCCAAAGTGGCATCTTCATAAAGGAGGAAACTGTTATAGAGAACGTCTCCCCTCGATGAGCTTTACATGCTTAAATCACGTACAGAATTAATAACTACAACTATATAAGATAAAGGAAACATCTGACAAAGATATGCAACTTTAACTGAATTTTGTCTAGATTAATTTCCATCTCCAACAGAGTTATTGACTTAAGCATCAGAGTGCCTTCGGCCAGCAAACATGTGGTTTTTGGCAATCTAACCTTTGTTTTGCAGGTTAGATTTATAGGAAACCAGATTTGGACACATCATTATTATTTTAACATTTCTATCTAACTACCTCTCTACTTCAGATATGTAGGCTTCAACCGCATTAACTATTGAGACTTTTCATGCAATAGATAAATATGATAGTAACTAGAAAAATCATCGTTGAATGTAACGAAATACATTTCTCCTCCAAAAGTTGGAACATCAAAAGATCCCCATATGTTTGCAAGGATAATTTCAAGAAGTTGTGTTTTCTTGTGACTCTTTTCTTGGTGTTTTTGGATTGTTTACCCTTAATACAGTCCACACTAGGTTTGGAATGACTTCATCTTTTACTCTTTTTCTAGATATATGACCCAATATTTTATGCCACAAATAACATAATTTTCATTAAGATGGAAAACAATTTGCTATAAACCCAATCTTTCTCTGGAATACAATTTGTTTCAACATTAAGATACAGAACAAGGGAATCAATATAAGAAATATTAAGACTAGTTTGCTATAAACCGTTAAATTCAAATCCAGAACCGACAAGTTTTGATGTTTTAAATAAATTAAAACAACCATTCCCAGTTTTAAAACAAAATTCGTTTTGATCCAGTTTGGACACATAAATTAAATTATAGGAAACTTGAGGAATAAAAAGAGGTTGATGTAAATCTAGATGATATCCGGAAGCAAGTGTCAAATGAAAAGTCTCTATGGCTTCAATTTGTGTTTTGACACAATTCCCCATGTAAAGAAAGGTTTTGATGATACACTGAATCGTCGTTTATTTCACCGTACACATTTCATGATGATCCCAAGGAATAATGGGCCCAAGCTTCGGTCGAGACTAATCCGGCCCAAGCATCGGTTTAGCACTGATCCTCCCCAAGCATCGGTCTAGCACTGATCCGGCCCAAGCGACATCAAACCCACGAAGCAGAATCCGCCAGCTAGACCCGAATTGCAGTAGCCTACTAATCCCACACGTCTCACAACCATGCCCAATACCTATAAGGCAAGTATCTTGGGGATCGATTTTGGACGGGCAAGCCTGCAACACTCTGTCTCCAACTAGGAAACAAATACCCAAGTATATGTCATACATGAAAACTCCCTTGTGGACAACATTTTAATGGGGAACTATCTCCCGCGTATCCAGGAGCACAAGTCTAACAAGGAAACCTCCCTCCACAAGACGACTCCTAATTAGAGAAGGATCTCAAGGAAAATCTCTTCATTTAAACTACGCCATCGATGGCCTGGCCAAACAAGGCTCCATCACTATAAATAAGACAGGAGGTTGGTGAATAAAGGTACGCTACAAATTCTCTATTTACAGCTTTAAGCCTTCCTTGGAACCCTATCTGACTTTAGCATCGGAGTGTCATCAGCCACCACAACGGTGGTTCGTGGCTCACGTGCGTTCCTTGTGCAAGTCGGCAGGTCAGGGTCAAATAGGATGCAAAAATCGACTGTATCAGTTTGGCGCCGTCTGTGGGGATGGCAAAGTTCATATCAAAGCATAAACATCATCTCCCTTCAGAGTTTAGGAAGATGGTAACCACTAGATCCCGTAACAATGGAAACCAGAGGGATGCATCAGACGCTTAGACTGCCGTTGTACCACTGTTTCCACCATCCATTCTCATATATTCCCTTATCTTTTTGTTATTTTTTTCTTATTTTATTCCACCATATTCTTTTATCTTTTCCTTATTCCACCATCCCAACATATTCCCTTATCTTTTCCCTATTTTATTCCACCTCCATTCTACCATCTCATATTTTTTCACCTATAAATACCCCGTGCTTGGAGTACAAAGGGGAGAACTTGTTAGAAAAGAAAATTGAGAGTTAGAGATTTAGAGTCTTGAAGAATTTTACTTGTAAGTTTTCCCATTTTCTTTATGTTCATCACTATGAGAAACATAAGGCTTACCATGAGTGGCTAAACACCCTCTTAGGGTGTGAGTGAGCCCCATGGGAGGATGACCTCAATTAGGTATTCTCAAGGTATTTACTTTCATGTAAATTAGACCAACTTTGTGAATAGTATACTCTATGTACTTGAATGTCAATGTTTAATGAAATCAATGGAAGTTTTGTTTTTCATAATAATGGAATCATTTCTTGCTCTTGCTTTCATCTTTCTTAAAGTTATAGATTCAAGATGTCTTCACTAGTATGAGTTTAACAAACCCACCCTTTAATGCTTTAAGTATGATCGTAGTATAAGGTTATACTTGATTTGTTAGATATTAGGTATTTCATTAAGTATGGATTCGTTATATGCTTTTAGATCATGCTTATAATCTTAGAAATGATTATTCAATTGGTTTGATTACATAAGCTTCATTTTATAATTTCTCATCTTTAGGTGATGTGAGAACCTATCTAAGGATGAGTTATGGTTGGAAGAATAAAATCTTGAGATAAGCCTATGAGAACCATCAACCCATGGTGGTGATCTCTAAAGCCCTAAATATCTCCATATTTGATTGTAATTTATTTATATAGTTTTTATTTAACTTTTAGTTAAATCACTTCATCAACCACTTATTTTCTAACTAGGTTAAGTTTTAAGATAGATTTAAAGATTAGTATTTCAATTTATAGCTCTCCTTGTGGGATTCGGAGAGAGCAATGGAAAATTAGTTTTAAAGTCAATTTTGAATGCTTATCACTAGTTTAGTTTAGGGTCATTTTCATAGTTTAGGTGCATTTGTAGTATTTGTTTACACTTTGTACTCTGGAAATCAGAACTTCTTCATGTTTTCATTTTTTTTTTAGTATCTAATGTTTGCTGTTTTGTTTTTTTTTTTTTTTAATTTATCTTGTAAATATACATGATCTGTGCTTTCATGAACATCTTTCCATTTGTTCATTGGATCAAAGGTTAGTGAGAACCAAATTTTTGAAGTTGGACTACTTGTGTTGGAATTTGATTGCTGAAAATGATTGTTGTTTAGAGCCTGTTTCTACTGATTTATGATTCTTGTTTGATTGTTTCCAAATCCTATCATGTTCTAAATCGTGTCTAGTTTCTAGATCATATTTTGGATTTTAATTTTGTGAAATGGTTGAAACAGAATTCGAATTCTCGTAGCATCTATGCAATCTGGGCAGTGTACTGTTTTTCGCATTCACTTAGAATTTCTGTAACCTTATAGGTTCCAAATGATTTTTAATAATTTTCTTTGAAAACTTTTGTTTGTTAAAAATCTATGGAAATTTGAAAATCTGAATTTCATCAAGAATTGAACTCTGCACGATTTTTCAAACTCGATCTATCAGTTCTAGAAATTTCCAGCAATACACTGTTTTGCCAAGCCTAAATGATTTTCAAAACTTTGGTTCTATACTTTGTATTTGAAGCCATTAATCATTCTCCTATGGTATACTATTTAGGTTTTGCACATAAAGAATACTTGAAGAAGAGCTTTGGTGAACTTAGTGAACAATGGAGGACATTTTGATCATAATTAGAAAATTTTTTTTTTTGAGTGATTGTGAGGATTACAAATTAAGTTGTAATAACTAAAATAGGGCATAAGATACAACCGGAAGCAAAGTGAGGTACCTCTCTCAACCCACTTCGAAACTCCTGCAAGAAGTGTTTCTGAAATGTTTTTTAGTGTTTAAATTTTTTGCAAGATATCGAATTGTGCTAAACTACATAAGAACGGACCTGGCTAATTGCAACTAAGTAGGATTTGATTACCTACCTCATCACTCCAATACGTTCAAACTTGGCCAAATTTAATAAAATGAACTCAGATAGCTAGATCCAATTAGAACGGTGTTCATAGGACCTCAGAAAAGGAACTATGATTGAACTCTTTTGAAGTAAGGCTGTTCTAGTGCCAATTGGTATGCGCCGGTAAAGACCAGTGCGACTGCACCGCCATTTCTTACCTTTTCGCCTAGAGAGTGGTGCTTCGACTGAGTTTCTCACAAGTCTAATCTTATTTTGATTAGAAACACATGGGTTCTTGAATGTATTTACATTGTAGTTAAAAATCGTAAGAAATTCTTAGATCTTAAAGACGCCCTTCAAAGGCTTAGCCAGTTCTAGCACGCTAAACAGGGTAAAACCTTGCTAGAACGCATCTCTACCTAGTGTGGGATCTAGGAAATTTTGACATAATAAACTACCTCTTACTTGCTTACAAGACATATGGAAAAATCTAACTAGGGTTAGAATTGATCTAGGAAATCACTAATCTAACTTGTTGCTTGCTGGATGAACGGATAGGAATTGATTGAGCCTTGTTTGGTGTCATGATTAGTGACTCCATTTAGGTGCATTCACATATTGCATTTAATCTAGATCATATATATATATATATATATAATCCAATCAAGATTTATTCAAGTTCAGTGTCAAGGAGTTTCCCTTGTGTTAGGAGCCATACAATTATGAATTTTCATTGGGAAGATAACGACAATGCTGAGGTAAATTATTTTGCCTCAGTAAACTAAGATCAACCCTTAGAATTTGATTTTGATTATACCAATCATTTTTCACAAAATGGATATGAAAACCAACCACCTTAGAACCAAACCAACCTAATTGGGGTTATGAACCTTTTAGGTCCACACCATCCTTTGATCCCGAATATGTGCATAGCCATGAGCATTACCTTAGTTGTCCTACAATACCTTTGGTAGAGACCAATCCATAGCACGTCATGCACAATATGTAATCCACACCATCTTCATATCCAATTAGCTCATGGACGAAAACTTACATTTCTCCTTCATTCCAAGAGAGCCTAGATCAATATATGCAATCCTTAAGTCATTCCATACGAGAGATAGAACAAAGTCAGCAGGTCACTAACCAACTTTTGTCTAAATTTTGGGATTTAAGGCATCAAAATGACATTGATGAATGTAAAGGAGGAATATACAGAAAATCTATTAGAGGAGAGTGAGATATCTGATTAACTGTACCACATTGATATACCTATATCAACCCCTCAAACTCCCCAAGTAGAGCATGATGACTGGATGAAACTAGTGAGACAATATGGTGAAGAAAGATTGTGGTTGAATCATGAGTTGAGTGTTCAAGAGGATAACATTGTTAAGCATGGTGAGCTTGTAAAATTGTCTAGTCGCTCCTTAGCTGACTATATGTTGACTGATGATATTGTGTCATCCATTATTGATCATACAAACACTTTAGAGATTGACACAAAAAAAAAAACCAATTAAGCTACCATGTGGTGATATTCCTCGTTTGACTATTGTTGGAACATCCATATCCAATACAAATGTGAAACCTGAGAAATTTGTTAACATTCTCCCCAGTATTAGGAAGTTCCCCGAGTTTAGACTTGAATTGCATATTTCAAAAACTTTGGAGGATTATTTTGGGAAATGTAAAACAAATCGTGAAAAACCTAAAGAGTCGATGACCTATCCATGCCTGACCAATGGCCTCTCCTAGAACACCAAATTGATTTTACTCCTGTTGACAAATTGAACTTGTATCATTTTTTTCAGGAAACATTTTCTGAGCTAAAATTAGAATTTCATCTTCAAAGGTTTCCTTCGATTCACTTGTGGGGCATGTCAAATCAATTGCATCTTATTGTCCCATACACATATGTTTGGTATGACCCACAAATTTTTAGGATGTTATTGTATGATTTATTGTTAGACTAAGATTTTATTTGACATATTAGGTCAACTAAATTTTTTTTTAAAAATCACTTGACTTTATTTGATTGGAGCCTACTTTTGGGTCATAACAAAAGTCATTTGAGCACTCAAGCCGTTTAATGGTATACTTTTTCCATTTCTATTTATTATTGTCTCTCTTTTGTTTAAGTTCGACTCACGGTGTCTTATTTTAGAACATTGAGGACAATGTTTGATTTAGGTTTGGGGGGGGGGGAGAGATTTCAAAACTTATGTCTCATTTGAAAATGGGTTATTCAATTTATTGAGTGAATTTAAAAAATAAATTTGTTTTTTCATTTTTGTAACCCGAGTACTTATCCATGATGAGATTACGTCCCATAAATCTAGTTGCAAAGACATTTGAGTGTAGGATTTGAAGCTTTGAAAGTTAGTAGTTTGTCAATATTAGACAATAGTTTGTAATACTCACAAGCTAGGCATTTTCTAAGAGTTTACATTGAGAGTGTGTTTTAGCTTCGATCTTCTTATTTAAAGTTGAAAAAGTGGATTAATTATCTGGTGAACATGAGATAATAGTGGAGACTTGAACCCTGTGAGATTTCTAGTCTTTCTTCTTTCTGAGGGTTATACGCTAATTCATAATTTCTTGGGTCCTACATTATCTTGTTGCATGACCTCTATAATTTTTTGTTTCTGTCAAAAACTGAGAATAAAACATTAAAGTTGAATCACACCACTACATTATGTTCTGAAATTCACCCAATGCATAGAAAAAAGGAGTTAAGCCAATCCATGAAGTTTAACACTTGTTGAAGACCTCCGACCTTATAAAAAGTACATTTTTTTGTCCTTAACCTTCAATGTTACCCTTTCCTAAGCCTTATTACAACCTAGTCAAATTTTTATATGATCCTTAGAAAAATATGGCCGAAGTGTGGAGGGTAAATTAAGAAATACTATGGTGAATGAAATCAACATTCTCAGTGGATGATATTCCTTATTGAGATCATATTTATTATATTCTAGAATTCTGATTAATTTTGTCTTGTATATGAACTATCTTTTATTCATTATTTCAACTTATTCACATACATTTGAGATAAAATATCCAAATCTCTGAGTGATTTCATTCTGAGTGATTATATACCTTGTGAGATTTGAAATTGAAGCGAATTTTCTAGAATGTGAACTGGAGATATGTCCACTTTTAAACTGAAGTTTGCAACAAAGAGGATGATCAAACTCTTAATATAAACTTGAATGAATAATTTTTATGTCTTTTGTGTAGTGCTTACTGAAGTAACTTATTGACTTAATATTGACCAATAAGTTACAAAAATACATCTCTTAAAGCTTACGCATTCAAGTAAGAACACTCTGAGGTTAAATAAAGAAAGAGTTATTTTGACCAATTTTTGAGTCTGAGTCCCGAGTAAGACAAATGTATGTTGGTATCATTTCTGGAAACTCTCACGAGACTACAACACGTCCACTAGGGGAACCTAAAGGTTTAAAAGGCTTATTACATATGCTAAATGTAATCGCGATTCCTATGAAAATGAGTTAGTTTTTATTTTTCTTTTGCTCGAGGATTAGCAAAATGTAGGTTGGGGGGATTTAATAGGCTTATAAATGAAACATTTAATGCCCCTAATTCTATAATTGTTATGTCTTATTAATTAATAAAATACTCTCATTACGTGTATTTTGTGTATAATGCAGAAATTCAAGTGTTAATCATCAAACATACACAAAATGACAGAATAAGGCTAAGTTCAACAACAAAGCCCATTGGATGATAAACACATGCATTATAAAAGACTTTCAAGCCCAAAATCTATGAAGTCAAGCCCACAAAGCACCATCATCTATGCATCTCGAGAAAATTAGTTTGAAGATTTGGACATCCACATGGCAACTTCATCCTAGCCAAAAGAAATCTCTACATATTCCACCATCCATTATCCATATATTCCCTTTTTTTTATTTTTTTATTTTATTCCACCATATTCTTTTATCTTTTATTATTCCACCATCCCATCGTTTTCCCTTATCTTTTCCCTATTTTATTCCACCTCCCATTCTACCATGTCACATTTCTTCACCTACAAATACCCCCTGCTTGGAGTATAAATGGGAGGACTTGGAAGAAAAGAAAAATGAGAGTTAGAGATTTAGAGTCTCGAAGAGTTTTACTTGTAAGTGTTTCCATTTTCTTTATGTTTATCACCACGAGAAACCTAAGGTTTACCATGAGTGGCTAAACACCCTCTTAGGGTGTGAGTGAGCCCCATGGGAAGATGACCTGAATTGGGTATTCTCAAGGTATTTTCTTCCATGTAAATTAGACCAACTTTGTGATTAACATACTCTATGTACTTGAATGTCAATGTTTAATGAAATCAATGTAAGTTTTGTTTTTCATAATAATGGATACATTTCTCGCTCTTGCTTTCATCTTTCTTAAAGTCATAGATTCAAGATGTCTTCACTAGTATGAGTCTAACAAACCCACCCCTTTAACGCTTTAACTATGATCGTAGTATAAGGTTATACATGATTTGTTAGATATTAGGTATTTCATTTAAGTATGGATTCCTTATATTTTTTAGATCATGCTTATAATCTTAGAAATGATTATCCAATTGGTTTTATTACATAAGCTTCATTTTATAATTTTCCATCTTTAGGTGAGGTGAGAACCTATCAAAGGATGAGTTATGGTTGGAAGAATAAAAGCTTGAGATAAGCCTAAGATAACCATCAACCCATGGTGGTGATCTCTAAAGACCTAAATATCTCCATATTTGATTGTAGTTTATTTACATAGTTTTTATTTGGCTTTTAGTTCAATCACTTCATCAACCACTTATTTTCTAACTAGGTTAAGTCTTAAGATAGATTTAAAGATTAGTTTTCTGATTTCTAGCTCTCCTTGTGGGATTCGACCCGTATTTGCCATTATCTAACTCAATAGATAACTGTGCGGTTGCGGTATGATTTGAGATCGATCAAGTTTTTCGTCCTACAATCTTATCCTGGGAAGACCATGGCTCCACCAGATGAAAACAGTAGTCTCCACCTTTTATCTGTGTGTTAAGTATACTGTTAATCACTCTGAAGGAATAATACATGGAGACAAACCTACAACATGAGGCTGCCACTACGCCGCACTAAAACAGATAGAATACTCCCAAATTCAGCTACATCCTGCAGAGCTGCCTGAACCAGTGTCAAGCCAAACGACGGCAGAGGCATCACTTTTGAGCGGTACAGGAGCAATGAGATCTTCCGCCCAGCGAGACGAAAAGGCCATGGCAAGCGGGAACGCATCCCCCCGACATTCTGTCGGCGAGGAGATTCACCCCTTTACAAGGTTTACTCTTCAGTAACCTATGTAACACCTCAACAGTCTACTAAATGATCCGTGAGAGCAACCTGAATTCACTTCAAGGCCAGGATCAATTTCTCTCCGTCGATAGTTAGTTTGCTCTAAGTCATTTGTTTCCCTTTCCATAATCGATATTGAGTTTTAGTTCTTAAAAGACTTGTGTGATTTGCAATCATTTAAGAAACAAAAGAAGAATTATGAAAACAAACTCTATTGATTATTGGAAAGACGTAACAACAAGCGCCTTGAGGCGGATACAAAAGACTACATACTGCAAGCATCTGAATACAGTGCGACATGAAGTAACAAACTTGTTTATACAACTCTACTACAAGAAGCATCCAAAGAAAGCTTGCACACCCTCCGATGCGAGCAATTTGCAAGTGACAACAAAGATACGTGAACAAAATTCGTTTGACCCCCTCCAAAAATCAAGGACAAAGTGCCAGCAGGGATTGGAAGGACTGAGCAGTAAGATTGCTCCTTCAAATTACTCCAGGAAAGTGCTCGTACAACGGCGTTGTAGACCTCACAACAGGTTGTTGATTTCCTCAAGAGACATCTCACCTACTTTCCAACTTTTTCCAACGGATTGGAAGAAGGCGAATGAGGATGAACACAAACAGCGACGCAGTCACGGTCTCCCAGTGTTGTCAAGCGAGGCTACTTTTCACATGTGTGATACCAGGAATGACTGAGAGATACCACTCCTAAAAGTATCGCACATCGACTAACAATTCGATCAGCCATTGGTCAGCAGCGAGATCCGAGCACACGAAGGCAGAAGTGGTACGGTATAAGACCAAGGCATCTCCCTAGGGCGAAATCCATACTACTTCTCCACGATATGAGATGAAATTATGAGATCTCAGCGGATCAATTATGTGCCCACCCATAACAGTTAACCACGCATAACAACAACTATCACTATGCCTGATCAGTGCAAATGTCAGAACATTCAGAGACTCTGGAGACGGAGATCCACCTTCAGCCTTCGAAAAACCCAAAGCATTTTCATCCGGAGACTCCAGAGGCGGAGATCCACCACCAACCTTTCGAAAGCCCAAAGCATTTTCTTCAGCCTTTGGAAAACCCAAAGCATTCTTTTCAAGCAAGAACATTACAGGAGATAAGCTCTGTGAAAGATAGTGCCTACAACGATTGGAAAACACCATTATATAGACATGATGGTTCACCAAGCGGGCACTCCAGCATTAACTGCCAAGCATTAGATACTATATGGAAAACGATGAGGCAACGGTTCTTGAGGAAACTGCACAGACCAAGTCAATCAAATTTATGGTGCTGCACGCAACCCCATCAATTGAAGTGGAGTAGCTTATACTCAATCGTCACACAGCCTACGTCATACACGTGTTACCGTGCGATCTACTCCGTACACACAGCGCACCGTGCAGGAAACCTTAGCCCTTCCTCTGCGGGCCCATGGGCTCAGCCTATTATTCAAACAGTATTTTGTCACATGGTTGGCACGAGCACGAGAAATCCTAGTCAACTCTGACATACAGATCGTACCTACAGATCACTAGCTGATTTAAGGTAACTTCGTCCACACCATGCACCATGCTGGTGGACTAGCTTCGCACACCCCTAGCAGGTGGAACCTCTTTTCAAACCAGACAAGCTTAGTCAGCCAAGGCTGATGACAATGACTTTTGGTTCATCCCGACACCTAGTTCGCTTAGTGTAGACATCAACGGTTTAGGAAGTGGGAGTCTAATCAGCAGTATCACGCCTGTTGACGACGACTTGCCAGATATCATTATCCCCTTCGCGGTCAATGATCGCCAGACCTAAATAGGTAAGCCTAGATGGTGACTACTAGCAACGAAAGCTTCTAATTAAAACCCAGACTTGTAGCCCCCGCTGTGCAGTGTAGATGGTTTGGAAGGTGGGAGCCTAGTCAGTCCCTAACTGATTTCGACGACTAGCCACAGGACACTTGCTTTTCAGCGTGTCCGCCGAATCACCAACCCTGGACTTGTAGCCCCCACTATGCAGGTGTAGATAGTCTAGAATGTGGGAGCCTAATCAGTCGCGCCCTGATTCCAATGGCTCACCACGGGACCACTGCTTTTCAGCATGGCCATCGAATCACCAACCTTGGACTTGTAGCCTCCACTGCGCAGGTGTAGGTAGTCGCCTAGTCAACCGTGACTTGATTACGACGGCTCACCACGGGACCACTACTCTTCAGCGTGGCCGCCGAAAACTTCCAAATTTGTAGCTTGATAAGCACAAGTGTAGATGATTTAGAAGGTAGGAAACTAGTCAGTCGTGAACTGATTCTGATGGCTTGCCACGAGACCAATGTTTTTCAGCCAGGTCACCAAACTCTTCTCTCAAATTCGTAGCCCCCACCTCGCGGGAAAGGTGTAGATGGTTCGAAAGGTGGGAGCCTAGTCTGTCCTAAACTGATTCTGACGGCTTGACACTGCTTTTCAGCCTGGTCGCCAAACTTTTACTCCCCGAATCTGTAGTCCACTTTGCTCAGTCATAAATGATTCGGAAGGTGGGAGTCTCAAGCAGCTCGCCACGCTACCCCCGCTCTCCTTTGAAACAACGGTCGCAAACATGAATCTAGCTGAGTCAGCGTCTTCACGCTCAAACATACTGACATTCCAATGTTAGCAAAGGCCCCTCGTGCCGATACAAATATCGTATGGTCAGTGCCCATATAAACGCTACTTAGGATGCCAACTTGATTACGACGCCTAACTCAACACGAACGCTCTGACACGTACACTCAGCCGTCACAACTAGCTTACAACAGCAGCTATAGCAGACCGGTCAGACAAGCAAGGTAAACCTCAAGTAGCTTACCTTGGGGACAAAACACAACTCGGGCGACTCAACCCCTAGCTAAACTATTTGCAATATGCCCACTATCTGACATGTTACACAACAATGACCCCGAGTCATTCGCAACACAAAGCGGTCAAGCTCTCTATCGCAGACAGACCAGTCAACGTCCTATTGATTCAACCAACCTATGCAAAAACAAGACGACAAGGCGAAACAAAAAACATGCAATAGAGACAACAAAAATGAAACGAATAAAATTGTTTTCATTAATGGTCAAAACAAGGGGTACAAACACACAAAGTTTACTCCTTATCAGGAGAAGGTACAGAAACGAAAGAGATAAGCATAAGGGAAAAAGGAGCAGGACTTGCATCCACACGCGCCACGGCCTGGACATCAGGACCCAAATTGTCTTCCTCACCCGATGATGCAGAGGTAACAGACAAGTCTACATACGACATCTTCTTATAACGGCCGAGATCCCACTCCGGATGCTCCTCTTTCATCAGCGCCAATAGCTATAGCCGGCCAAGTACAACTCAGCGGAACTAACATTTGCCTTGGTCCTGAAAAAGCTCTTTCTCTCTCACCTTCGCATAAACAAGATCACGGTCCAATAGCTCTAACCTGCCAGTCAGTGCGTCGACCCGAGACTGCTCTGTGGCAAGACTGCTCTTCACAACACTAAGCTCATGCCACTCCAATTTAAGCTGGTTCTCGGTCTTTCTCACCTCTTGAGCATAGAACTCCACATCGGATTCCAACTGTTGCTTCTCAGCAGCCCATTTGGCTTCCTTTGAAGCACTTTCTTCCCCAACAGACCGCAGTTCAGAGCACGCCTTAGCAACAACTTCTTGCGCAACCTCGACTTCTCGACGAATCCGGCTCAACTCCTGCTTAAGTTCGTCCCTCTCGGACACCAACTTTGACAAATCACCCTAAAGGTCCTCCAAACGAGCCTTCTGATTCTCAGCGGCCACGTTTGATTGATCCAGCCTCTTTTTCTCAGCCTAGTTCTTTAGCCGCTTAATTTCATAAAGCGCGTCAGAATACAGCTCCTGCATGTGCTAGAAAACACACTCCATGGTGTATACCTTCTCGCGAGCCACCTCGACTTCCATCCCAGCAACGACCACGTGGCTCAAGTGAGACATACCCAGCATAAGGTACTTCAAGCCCTTATCCATACATCCTTCTAACGTATCTTCCTCGGGTTTTGGAGCGCGATCCATCAGACAGTTGTGACGCCTGTTTATATGCTTCCTCGAAACATATATACGTCCACTTCTTGGTGCCAGACCTGTGAACTCATCTTTACCAAGTTCGGTGCAAACAAGCTTATCCGCGCATCCAGAATTAGCTTTTCTGGATCAGGAACTTCGCCAATACCACCCTTCACGATTGCCTTCGTCCTCAGGCTCTCCTCCGTAGCCTTTTATTTGTCACTAACAGCTGACCCTTTGGTGTGAGACGGCTCGACAGGATCCGGATGAAGAGGAGGGAGCGAATTATCCAAAGGACCCTCCAACACTTCTAGCTATGGCCTTGAGTGAGACGGTGAGCAATTCGGACTACATGAGACATGGATAGTGCTACGGCCACACTAAATTGAAGCAACAATGGGGTGATCAGATTCTACAACCTCGGGCGAATCTTTACGGGAGCCTTCTACTGGAACGGTCCAACACGAATCAGCACCAGTGGAAGCTGCCATTGCAACCCGTACTAGACGATCATTTAGAGCTTTGACCTGCGCGTCACTAAGGTTCGACCTGTTTACGACTCCTGCAAACGGTAGGTAATCTTTCTCCAAGCCGAAAACATCAGTCTCCGCCCCAATAGGCCTAGTAGACTTGCGATCTTCTCTTACTAGAGCGGGTCGTGCCGAGGATGACCCAGTTCTAACACGGGACCTCTTCCTCACAAAAGAGGCCAGCGTTCCAGACGGCTCCTCTGCATCAAAAAAATTGGGAGCTTTGGCCCCAGGAGCCTTCCTCTTCCTTGAAAGGGCCTTATCTTTCAACTTAATTCGTGACGTTCGGTACAAAGTGGGGGCAACGTGCCAATTGTTCCACAACCTACTATGGATGAAGTTGGAAACTCTCATAACATCGACCACGTTCCTTTTCGAAAAGATGTGAAATGTTTCCATGGTGTTTTGCTCCGTTAAGGTAAGAGGTGTAGTAGGAAACCTTCCTGCAAAAAACACAAGAAATGATCAGTTAGCCCGCTATCAAGCATATCAAAGTCACGAGGAAAGGGTTAAACTTACGAAGTGGCCTGAACTGTCGCTTGAGTGGAGAAGTAGTACTTCTGCCAGAACTTTAAGTCATCAGGCAGATTAACGAAACAAGCTGCCGCCGACATCTTACAGACAATGTTACCCTTTAGTCGAGGAGAAGTCAACAACTGCATTACCCACGGAGTCATGTTGACACCAGCCTCCTTAGCACTGATCAGAATCATGAGGATGATCCTATATCCGTTAGGCCCCAACTGGGCCCGAGGAATCCCCAAGAGATCTAAGAATTCCCAAATCACATCCAGAACCGAAAGCGCACTCCATTTTGGAGAATCCCACGATGTAAGCAGATGAAACCGCCCGGAAGCGACGTTGGCGTTTGATCACCCGTCAGGACATACAACGGCAAGTCCTCGGGGACTCCAAACTTCGTACGAATTTCAGTAAGGCCAGGCTTGGACAACAACTTGTCTTCGAAAAACTCCAGGGCCTTGGCCAAGATTGTCTCATCAAAAAGGTTTTGTTGAGCCATGAAGAAGATGAACAATATTTTCTAATTAGAGCGATATCTTCGAAAGCAAGGAAAGTAGAAGAGTCAGGCTCTACACTGCAGATGACCTAAATAGAGGTTGGGTTCCCGCATCTTTTCGCTAAACCAACACATGTTCAATTAATGAAGCCTGTTGCTCAAGCAACGATTCATACTCAACCATCATGAGCGGCGCATCCCTTCAAGGGATGACTTAGCGAACCGATGTAACGACGCACTAACTCGGGGGGAGCAACTGATGATATATAAAAATGGTCAGATTTTTTAGCCATACACGTGTCATGCTGGCCTAATTAAAGTAAGTCATTTAATAAGTGTATAGTATATAAGTAGTTGTTTAGTGTATAAGTAATTCTTTCTTTAGTGGCAGCACTCAACGGTACATACGATGGAGGTTGGTTGAAGATGATGTTACGCGGCGTTCAGAACAGGGCTTGAAGTGAATGAATTAGAAGGAACGAAAAAGTATGGAAATGAGACGACTCTTTCTTGAAATATTTCATAAAGAAATCTTCCCCTCCCCCAAAATTAAATTAATCCCTTTTCTTTCTCTCACTGGTCGGTTCGGATACAGGGCAAATGCAGGCGAAAAGTTGACACAAGTTGCACTTCTCGTTCTCTAGTTCTCAACCGTGACAACTTATTTTTCTGTATCTCTTTACCTCACCTTGGAAATTCATCAAATATTTATTTCTTGACAAATATGCGACTGAAGTAGCGACTAAGGGAAAAGCGACAAAAATGTAGCATTTACTAGACAAGGTATTTGACTTTTATCGAAGAAATTCCACCCATGTGAATCTAGTATAGTCATCAACCATTCCAAAAATGTAGCTTTTACCAGCTTAAGTAGCGGTACGCATAGGACCCATAAGATCCATATGAATGAGTTCCAAAGGCTACGATGTGGCACTGTCAATCATGTTAGTTTTAACATGAACATGCCTCGTTTATTTTTCCTAACTGACAAGGACCACACACAACATTGGTGACTCGATTCATTTAAGGAAGAGCATGAACTATGCTCCCAATTTGAAAACTCCTTCAGCAGCCGCTCCCTCAAAGAACGTTTTGGCATGCATAACGCATTTCCCTCGTATAATAAGTCGTCTAGTACATAGCACATCCTAAAAGCGGTTTCGATTCCCACCCGCAGGATTCAGGCTAACTCTCCAAGCCTCTACAAAACTCTCATTTTCTCGATTTTGAATAGATTCAAACTCTTAAAAACTATTTGCAACAAAATATCTCTCAAGCTCAACGCATTTGCTACCACGTTTTGGCTCCCTGTCTTGTGCATAAAGGTCAAACTCTGTAGATAAGCTACCCACCTAGCTTGCCTCGCACCAAGCTTATCATGCATCTGAAGAAACCTTCGAACCTGATGGTTCGTGTACACGACAAATTCCTTCGATAGTTATGCCTCTCGTGCTTCAAACACGCATGCATACAATGCTTGTCTTTGTCGGAAGAAGACAAGCTCTTCTTCAAGGCATCAAATGATTATTGTGCCGCCTCTATCCACTGGAAATGGGTCTCCTTCTTCATACAATTAGTCAATCTGGTTTTAACTGACTGAAATCTGATTGAGAAATAAATTGGACAAATCGCGAAAACTCCTCACTTTCGTCGCCATTTTAAGCACTGGCCACTCCAAGCTTTTACTTTCGCCTTGTCCTGCAAACGTAGGAGCAAACTTGAAAGGTGTAGTGTAGTCACCAAGAAACCATTACGCGTTAGCGTAATGGCTTTCGCGCATGCTTGTTCATTAGCACAACGGCTTTCGCAGTAGTATGCTCATTCGTAATGAAAAACAAGGAAGAAAGTGAGCCCCAACGACACTAGAACATATGGGCAGGGCATTTTCGAGGAGTAACTCGCTTCTTCATACAGTCACATATATTTCTTAAGGGAGCCATTAAAAGGTGACTGAAACACCATAAACAAGGATTACCCGAGCTAATGATAGAGGCAAGAAAACTTTTTGGCCAGATCCCATTGATTGATCATAATGATAATGTGGAAATGCTGCACGGACCCATATATATAGGAACGGAAACATAATTACGTTGATGCTAAACCAGACTGAACCCGAGATCTTCTTGGAAATGGGAAGATCTAGGATAGGCGGCCAACCTCCTGGAAAGAGCAATGTGCATGGACCAGGTGAGTAGGGATGTAGCTTCGTGGACCGCTCATCGGGCCTGATAGGTGGTGGTATCACACCCTTCTCAAAGGAACCATACGTGACACTCTCATGTCATACGGCTCTGTCCTGAAATCGGGACATCCCCTTTCCTTTGACCAACGGGTCCTCGAACCAACCTATCCTCACATGGAGGTTCCTTTTCATTCATTCATTGATTGAAAAAAGGTAGCTTTAGCTTGCTTCCAAGTCAAACAACTAGTGGTAGAAGCTAGTCGCCAAAAGCGAACTGGAGGGCCGATAAGGAGGAGGCCTTTTTTCTGGTGCGAAAGCTACTGCAACTAAAAGAAAATGAAGGAAGGAAGAAGGCATTAACATTAGAAAGACTATAGAAGCATTACGGGCCGACTACAATACAAGTCATGAGCGATAGGAAGCCAAGCCGGATAGGCTAGAGTTTTTTTTTTTGTCGAAAGCCCCACAACTAGCTATCTTATAGCAAACAACTAACGCAAGCCTACTCAACAAATCTCATAAGTAAAGGCATGTTCGCATCACAACTAATAGAAGAAAAAATAAGACTACTAGACTAGACTAGTAGTTGAGTGTTCTTTGTTCGGATCTTGACTAGGTCTGAGCTTCCCAAGCTTTATGCTGTTGGGGATCTTTGCAATGGTCTTACCACCTTCTTGATTGACTATATTTGAGACTTTGGGGGTACTTTTGGATTATATTCCGCGCCGAGGATTTGTGCTTGTGAGCTGGGGTGAATATAGCAGATCAGCAGATCTAGTGGTCGATAATCGTTCAGACTTGGTAAAGGTTGTTGCGACACCTGTAGTAGGACAAAAAGCTTATCACGATGCCTGCTGACCAATTTACGATGTCTCCACTACTGACGTTTGTCAAGCGGGCCACGGGGATTGGCAAGGGTCTTCTTTGGCTAATGAGACCTCGATCCCAAAGCCTTCGGAGTATCTTTTTGATAGGCGCCTCTATCTATATGGGGAATTTGTTGCTGATAGATCCTGCCCAGTTTCTCCCTCATTCTCCCGCCGTCGTTCAACTCGTGGGAGTATACAATGAAAACTTTCAAACACTCATGCCCAATCTTGAGACTGCTTGTTGAACGTCTGATGGCACGTTTGAAATCTTATCCCATCACAGTCGTGACCAAATAGCCACTTCAATCGGCGCTGCACAAACCAAAACTATCCTGATGAATAACATCAATGAACATCAACCAAGCGGCAATCAAATGGAAGGACACACCGAACGAAATGCTCACGAATGGATCCTACGCTGTGACAGAACACCCAACGAGAAGAGGAGTGGAGCAGGAATAGTCCTATACAACTCGAAAGGCATATTATTGAAAAGGGTGATAAAATTCAACTTCAAAGCTTCCACTTTAAGAGAAGCCAACGTTCTCACCGACTCCAAACTGGCGATCAACCAGTTGAATGATGAATTCTAAAGTCAAGGATGCTCAGACGAAAGCCAAACACCAAAATAATACTAAGTTGATGGAATGCTTCCAAGCTGCAACCATTCAATGATATGCAAGAGTAGAGAATGATAGAGTCGACAAATTGGCCAAGAAGGCATCACGAGCTAAAGAAACTGATAATCCACTCATCACGGTGCAGGAGAGATTGATACTGAAAACCCGAGCACGAAAAACATGTACAATAGATCAGGAGACCAATTGGCAGGCTACAAAATAGAACAATCCTAAAGGCAATAAAAAAATAAGCTCGAAGCACCAAAAGGATTGTGGGGTCTGAACTGTCAGGCATCCTTTTGGCTTACAGAACAATAAAAAGAACTCTGATCGAAGAAACACTGTTTGCCTTTGAATATGGATATGAAACAATGGTACTAGTCGGAATCGGCATGCCAACATTCAGAACCGAATAACCAGGCGCAGGTAAACTGAACCCAAGTAGGGAAGGGCCATACAAAGTGTTAAACCTCAACAAACCAAGAACATAATGGTTGAAAGACTCAAAAGGATAACAACTACCACAACCATGGAATGTTGAGCACTTGAGCCAGGATTATCAATAAAGCTTCCAAATTCAAACCCGCCATCTTGCGATCAAAAAATCAAGTTTAGTCAGGACATCAAAGTCAGACTACTTATCTACTCGTAAAACAACTAGCATGACCAACATATAGGGCTACGAGTAAAACTAAAATATATGTATAAAGGTAAGGACAAATAAGTCAGACACATAAACATAGAACTTCTATTCTGATCAACCATGAAGCAAACTTATAAAAGCCTAGACATATAAGTCAGACTTATTCATAAAACTTTTGGTCGACTAAAATACGACCACTCGTAAAGCCTTCTGGCCTAACCAACATATTGGACCACGAAGTAAATTTACAAAACTCTGGACATATAAGTTAGACTTACTGTAAAACCTTTTGGTCCTACCAAACATGTCAGACCATGAAGTATACTTACAAATGTTTGGAAGTATAAGTCAGACTTACTCGTTAAGCCTCTTATCCCGACCACGAAGTATACTTAAAAAAGTTTGGATGTACAAGTCAAACTTCCTCGTAAAGCCTTATGACCCGACCAACATGTCAGACCACAAAGTACACTTATAAAAGTCAGGATGTATAAACCAGACTTACCTATAAAATATCCTCGCTTGACTAACAAGTCAAATCACGAAATATGCTTAAAGAAGTCAAGAAGAAACAAAAGTTCCAGACGATAAACAAGCCACTACTATGACAATTTACAAACCATAATCTATCAGAAAAGACATGCAGATCAGAGATAAATAAATATGAAAAAGACAAGGGTGTCAACAAAAAGAATTTGTCATTCATATCTCTTCGGTTACATCAGGAAAAAAAGATACAACAATTGGATAGGAGATAGTAGAAATAATCAAAGCATCACTAGAAGGAACGCGCTCAAAGGAGGATGAACAATGATACCAGCAGTAGAAGGGGATGGACTTATCTCTTTAGTAATAGGAACAAATGATAAAGCAGGATCGGATGGAGGAGGAGACGATTGTTCTTCATCAACTAGATCATTTGGCGGATCCGGAGCACATTTGTTATCATCATCGTCTTTGAAAACTTGGTCAACCAGACCATGATATATAGTCAGATCGAGACCCTCCCCTTCTAGAAATCGATGAGGTCAATTCGTCCGTAAACGACCTTCCTCCAATCCGCTGCTTATGTAATCTTGAGTTTATCCTTGACTGCTGCAAGTTCATTCTTGGTTGAAACGAGTTCTCCCTCAACAATGATTAGCCTTGCAGAAGCGTCGAACTTAGCATTAGCAAGCTCAGCCATTAACTGGATCACCTATTCCTCAGCGACCTTACTGAATCATTGATCTACATGCAGTTCGTGATTCAGGTATTAATATCATTGATCTACATGTAATACCTGAATCATTGATCAACCCCTAGTAGTTCGTGATCTACTTAGCATTATCTTACGCATAGCCTTGAAGATATTGCATGCTCGTGATCTACTTAGCATGCAATACCTGATCACGAACTAAAGATTGATCAAATTACATGCAATATCTTACACGTCAATCTCTGTAAACCAACCGAACTTTCCATCCAATTTAATATGGATGTCTTCAGGGTTGGGTTCCTTTCGACTAATCTGTAGATGAAGAACTTGGGGATAGGGAGTACTGAAGCCTCACCCCTAGTAGCCACAAGAACGGTCAGAGTAGCAGTGATAACAGAAAAATCACTCTTTCCTTTTCTTTTCAAAGCAGTAGTAGCAGGAATGGGACAAGCATTAGTGGCAAAAATGGAACAAACAGCAGCAATAGAAGTGTGACGAGCAGGTGGGGAAGCAGAAAACTCCGTTGTGTCATCATCACAAATAGAATAAGGAGGAGGAGGAGACTTAGAACTTTGACCACATTCAACGTCCTCTTCTTCGCACAGTGGGTTAAAATCAAAGTCAGCTTTAGTCTTAGTGGTATTCAGATCCTTCGACCTCTCCACAACATGCTGAAACATCTTATTGTTGAGGATACAAGGGTCATCGTCAGACCAATTGGCAAAGTTGGGAAAGCCATGAGTAGAGATGAGTGTCTGCTCAAGCTTGTCCAACGAACATGTCACTTCTTTTTTAGCTCCTCTCCAGAGCTTGATTTATCTTCTCAACCTCTTGAGCAGATAGGTGACCCTCTTTCCTATCTTCCTTACTAGAAAATTTCGAACAAGGAGGAGTCCGAGTATTACCATGAACAGAACTAGCAAGTCATTTTTTCATGGGAACATGGTCAGGGCTTATTGCTAGTCGCTTCGACGGACTGATAGGGCTAGGAAGCTTCCTTTTTTCTAGCTAGTAGTCGAACCAGCACAACCAATGCAAACAGGAGTATTAAGATCCGTCAACACCCTGTCGGAGCTCACTTCCCCATCAATGCTAGCATCACTAACACCAACAGGACAAGCACGAGCAGTGATCACAGTAGCTCGATCTTCAGTAAGCACCACCCACCTCACTCATAGTGTACAAGCCACTACGCTCGACAACCAGTAGCAGGGAACAACTCCACACCAACTCTAGGAAGCTTCAAAAATGGTCATTGATCTCATGTTCATCTGCAGACAAGAACGACCTCATAATATCAACCTTGCATAGCATCCAGACATGAAGAGTCTGAACTTAAGCAAAAATCGAGGTCCACTCTATTCTCAGTTGGTGACCAAAATAACGCCTACTTCCATAGTATGGTACGAGAACGGAGAATGCAGAATAAGATTATGAGTATATACAACAGCCAAGGGGAGAAGTTAGAGGAGCCAGACGCTATAGAAGCCGAATGCATTCATTATTTTGGGAACATATTTGCGGGAACCCATGATACAGACTATGACCCAGGAATCCTAGATAGTTTGCAAGTTGAAAACACGACATCTAGTGCAATGGGTATGGAGTTAACTAAACAAATTAGTCGAGATGAGATCATAGAGACTCTTGCTTCTATTGACTCAAACAAAGCATCTGGCCCCGACGGGTTCTCAACTGGGTTCTTCAAGGCTAACTTGGCGCATAGTGGGAAGTGACTTTGTCAAGGCTGTCTTAAACTTTTTCAGGACATCCAAATTGCTAAGGGAGGTAAATGCTACTAATATAACTCTTAATCCTAAAGCTACTAATGCATCTCTATTAAGTGATTATAGGCCCATTGCATGTTGCAACGTTGTCTACAAGTGCATCACTAAGCTCCTAACAAGCAGGATGAAGGACGTTGTTAAACAAGTAGTCAGTGACCCCCAATCAGCATTCATACAAGGGAGAAACATTCAGGACAACATAATGCTTGCCCACGAGCTTGTACGCAACTATCACAGAGACAAAGGGCCCCCAAGGTGCGCGGCTAAAATCGATTTACGGAAGGCCTATGATATGGTTCGCTGGAATGTCATACTGCACATGCTTCAAAAATTCAATTTTCCAGGTTAGTTCATAGAATGGGTTAAGGAATGCATCACTACGCCCAGGTTCTCCATATGCCTGAATGGCTCTCCTAAAGGCTACATTAAGGCTACTAGGGGCATTAGACAAAGATGTCCTATGTCACCTTACCTTTTTGTCATGGTAATGGAGATTCTTCATATCATGCTAAGGAAACAAGTGCAGGAAGGCCATTACAAGCTCCATTACAGATGTTATGACCCAGTTGTGACACACTTATGTTTTGCGGATGATTTGATCGCATTGGGATGGTCACTCAGCCAAGGCTCTTCATGATACTTTGCTAGCATTCAAGGCATGCAGTGGGCTAGAGGTTAACCGTGACAAAAGCTCATTGTTTCTATCAGGTGTCCCAGATGATGAGCGAACGTCCATCATTGGGCAGCTCCAGTTTCACATAAGTACTCTCCCTGTAAGGTACCTAGGCATCCCAATGATCTCTTCCCATCTTTCTCATCAGCAATGTGCCCCAATTGTAGAAAAGATAAGGAAGAAAGTAAGCTCGTGGAAAAACAGATTCCTCTCCTACGTAGGCAGGTTAGTACTCATCAAGTCGGTCTTGGCCAGTATGCATATCTACTGGACGACCTCCTATGGACTGCCTAAACATACACTTGAATGTATCAGTGCTATCCTACGAAGATTCTTATGGTCAAGCAGTGATGTCGCAACTAAAAAGCCCATGGTTAGTTGGGATAAAACTTGCTTCCCATACAACGAAGGAGGTCTAGGAATCAGAGACATTCGTATTGGGAATGAGGCAGCCAACATGAAGCACATATGGAGCATAGTCTCACGTAGAGAATCTATTTGGGTCAAATGGATCTGGAAGTTCTTGATAAGAAATAAAGACTTATGGTTATTGAATGTTCCCCAAGAGGCCTCTTGGTGTTGGAGAAGCATATTAGGAGCGAGAGGGCAGCCTCTCGCTTAATTGTGCACTCCATTGGTAATGGGGAGAACACCCTATTTTGGAAAGATCCATGGCACCCTATGGGTATACTTCATGACAAGTTCCCACAGGAATTGACATATGACTCAGCCCTGCATAGGAATGTGACAGTCTCATCTATCATCAGTAACAATGCTTGGAGCATTCCTCCAAGTGCTGAGAATTCAATCGCTGAAATCATTAGTTGCCTTGATGATATTGATATAGATGCCAGTAAGCAGGATGAGGTGCTCTGGAATGCTGGAAATACAGGCTTGTTCCAGATGAAGGCTACGAATGGAGCAATAAGAAGGCACAACAACAGAGTGGACTGGGCTAATTTGGTGTGGTTTAAAGGGAGCATTCCTAAACACAGTTTTATCACTTGGCTACTTATTCATGGTGCATTAAAAACGCTCAGCAAGTTGAAGAAATGGGGAGTAGCTTAAACTGATATCTGTCCATTATGCAACCAGGAACCAGAGACATCCAAACATCTCTTCTTTGAGTGTACATACTCAAAGCCTATCTGGACTAAGATGCTGCATTTCCTAAAATACACTAGACAAGTTTCTGACTGGGACACTGAACTACATTGGTGTTCTCAGCATTTCACTGGAAACTCCTGCATCACTCAAGTCAGGAAAGTCACCTTGCATGCAACTATATATGCACTATGGATGGAGAGGAACAAAAGAATATATGAGCAGCAATGTTGCACTAGTGTCGAGCTCACCAAACGCATATACTCAGACATTAGATTGAAATTCACTGCTGAGGACCTAGTTGTTGAGGACAATGCAACCAACAGACAGTTCTTTGAAAGTTGGAATATGGATGCTTTGTACAAGATTAAGAGGCCACTCAAATGTTTTTGGAAGAAACCGAGTGCTACTTGGCACAAGATCAACTCAGACGGGTCACTGCAGGGCACTAGAGGGGGCTATGGAGCAGTGATCAGGAATTGCAGGGGTAACGTAGTTGTAGCTTGCTCAGGCTCTACTACAGGGCAATCTGTGCTGAAACATGAACTTCAGGGTTTTGAATATGGGCTAAAACTAGCCAGGTTTCACCACATCCAGAAACTAGTTCTCTCAACAAACTCAACAACTGTGTTCCAATATCTGTCTAAAGAAATGAACTCAGCTTGGAATCTAAGACATATTATCAGTAGGATCAAAACCATGCTAGGTCAGCTCGAGGATTATCAGATTTTTCATGACTACAGAGAGACTAGCAGACAAGCTGGCGAATCAACTTCCCAACACTGAATTCAAGGAAATAATTCCTAGTTCCTTTGCACAAGACTTGAAAGACATTGTATTTGAAGATAGTATAGGGAAAACCTATTGGAGAATGTAATTGAAAATCTATTCCTTTTCTAGGTTTGGGGATCCTAAATAACCCCACTTGATTTCCCAAAAAAAAAAAAACACAAAGCAGCCTGATCTCAGCCTCATAATCCGTTCATACATGAAAGTCCGTCAGCCTTAGAGCACGCCCACACAAGGTTGTTACATTAAGAGAAGTTGAAAGTCGAATTACTAAACTATCATAATCCTATTAAAATAGCACAAAAACTTTGCTAATGACCACCGAAAACTGTGTGTTTTTTGAAAAAAAAATGGGCGTGAACCAAACGGGTCTGGTTTACATTAGAACACAACCCGACCCCAACACGAACCCAAATCCAAACCCTAAAGCGCAAGGGCCCAAACAGTTTTCCTACCTAAACCCTTCATACTTATAGGATTGGTGTATTTAGGGTTCCTCTTCTAAAAGCCTCGCAGCGGCAGAACAGGAGGAGGAGGAGGAGGAGAAGAGCGCAACAATGGTTCTCAAGTGAGTATTTCTTTGATTCGCGATATGGGTTTCGTTCTCTATCTCTCTTTGATGTAGTGTTTGTTTGATTTACTTGATAACTTGGTTTTGAGAACAAATACCAAACAAAAATATCGATGGAGGAAGCATAAAATGGTTATCAGACAATATCATCAGAAACCTAATCGAAAACCCAACAAATTTTAATATCGTAGACAATGTGAGGCCTACATATTTTTCGATTGTTGTTTCACAAGCTTTGGAGTTTCAACACCATTGAAGGAAAGTTTTGTTGGGAAACTTGTTACTTGTGTGGAACACGAGCAATTAAAGTGATGTCTAGTGTTTGAATAGGATTCAAACCCTAGTTTGCAATTTGAGATGAAGACTTCTTTATCTTTGTTATCAATGTAGTTAACAAAGTAATGTTCATCTTTACCATTTTATATTGCCTTTGCAGTTTTTCATTGCCCATTACATTCTATGAGTTATGATTTTAAAACCATGTATTGCGAGTACCGATTGTACACACTTGATGTGTTGGACTGAAAACTGTCTGCAACTTATTGCATAAAAATGACGAATTTTTTTTTCTCTGTGTGTGTGCGCGTGAGATACGGGGTAATTATGGCTTGTTTTGGTTGCAACTTTCAGAAAGTTTTGAATTGAATGATTCTTTATTATTTGTTCTTCAGGACTGAACTCTGCCGATTTAGTGGTCAAAAGATATACCCTGGAAAGGGTATAAGATTTATTCGATCTGATTCACAGGTACTATATCTATATGAACTACTTGTTTGCCAATACAAGAGTAATGTACTTTTTCTAATATATTTGCTTTATAACAATATGAAAACTCTAAAACTATTTCATAATGTAGGTTTTCCTCTTTGCAAACTCAAAATGCAAGAGGTATTTCCACAACCGACTCAAGCCAGCGAAGCTTACATGGACTGCCATGTACAGGAAGCAACATAAGAAGGTGCTCATCTCTTAAATTTGTCACCTATTCGAAGTTGAACCTTATTTTTATCTAAGTTGGCATTTTATTTCTCTTTAATTTATGTAATTGTATTGAACTTGTTGTGTTTGCAGGACGTTGCTGCAGAGGCTGTGAAGAAGAGGCGCAGGGCTACCAAGAAGCCTTATTCAAGGTCTATTGTTGGTGCTACCTTGGAAGTTATCCAGAAGAGAAGAACTGAGAAGGCTGAAGTCCGAGATGCTGCTCGTGAAGCTGCTCTTCGGTATGTTCACTTTCCATCTTTGTTCCGTAATCATTTTCGATGAAGTTAATTTCTTAAGAGCTATTTTTAAAATGACATTGTGTTATTGAACAGCGAAATTAAGGAAAGGATCAAGAAGACCAAGGATGAGAAGAAGGCTAAGAAAGCAGAGGTGATGGCCAAGACCCAAAAGAGCTCAAAGGGTAACATCCCCAAGAGTGCTTTACCAAAGACAAAGACTGGAGGTGGTGGTGGCAAGCGCTGAACTGTTTTGTAGCTTTCTTTCTTGATTTTACCTGTCTTGAGGGAGTATTGTTTTGTAGCTTTCTTTCTGTAGCAAGACTCAAACTTGTGTTATTGTTCGTTAAGGTTTTTGTAGGATTGGATTAAATCAGCAGTGTTAGACTATATGCTTTGTTTGGAAAGTTTCTTTGCCATATGGAATATTCACATTTTCTTATCATTATATTGATTTTGTTTTCTGCAAGATTAGTAAGATCTTATGCGATTGTTTCTAGCCATTTGTAGTTTTAGGTCTGCATCATGAAATTTTTTATACAAGAAGTGGATGCGATGTGTTTTGTTCCAGATTATGTTCCATTGGCTTAATAGTGCACATTTCACAAGAATTTTGTGCTTTGTGATATTTGGAATAGTGTTGAGGGCCTTAATAGTATCAGTGTGTTTGGTGAAGCCTGCAAGTGATGCAAAATTTCACCATTCTGCCATATTCCTTTGCAACCAGTTTGGATACAATAGGGGGCAGAGCAAAACACTTCAATTGTTCTGTCACCCTAAAGAGATATTACATGAAAGCCTTTCCTTAACTCGCAGGGTATAGGTTTTACAAGCCAAGTGTGGTAGGGTACGCCATTGGATGATCTTAGGCAACCTACGGAGTTTTTCTACTCTTTTTGGTTGTCCTCAGTCAACTGAGTTTCTGGGAGTTGTTATGATTTATGCAACCTAAAAAAGTTCGCTTAGAAATTAGAATAATGCATAACTTATTGTTAGGCAAATGTTTCAGCTAGTTGCAATGTCACAAGTTATTGTTGGACACAGTTTAGACTTATTACGAGGGATTGAGAGTATTGTATCTCTAACGGCAATTGGAAAACATTGATAAATGTGTCATAGGGTCGCTCCGTACTTTTTGAAATTCCTCAAATGCCCTAGGCAATTCAAAGATTTCCTCCATCCTTCCATCCCATTTTTCAAATTATGAAAATGCCCCGGCTCATTTGTAAAATTACGAAAACAACCTTTCCATCAACAAATTACAAAAAGCCTCTAGTTGTCAAATTATTAAAATACTTGTTCCCATTTGCCAAATTTCGAAAATGCTCTTTTTATTTGCTAAATTACAAAAATGCCCATTCTATTCGCCAAATTATGAAAACTCCTTCCATTCCGCAAATTATGAAATGCCCTACCAATTCGCCAAATCCTGAAAATTGTGTTTCCCCATCCACTTTAAAGTCAACCATGTCAAGTTATTAAGCCCAACTACTCCACTTAGCCCAACGATCTCAATAGCCCATTACCATATGATCACACTACAAAAAAAACATTAATAGCTATAGAAACTAGCGACGGTTTGTTGATACCGTCGCTAAATATAAGATTTGCGACGGCAAAAAACCGTCGCTAATTCTTTTGATACTGTTTCAACCCATAATTATAAACATCCGTCACTAATTATTTTGCGACGGCTTAAAACTGTCGCTAATTGCCCAATGGTTTCACTTGTGCGCTTTCTTTCATCTATGGAAGCAATTGTTACATTATCAGACAGGACCTCTGGCAAGAACTGACATCATTCTCTAGCTCAGTTACTACCCCATGGGCTCTACTGGGCGACTTCAATGCAACACTGCATGATGAGGAACGAATGGGTCATGCTGAGACTCAACAAGGGGGCTCTCAAGACTTCCTAAGATGTGTAACCCAAGCGAGCTTGTATGATTGTCGATATAGAGGCAACTTCTTTACCTGGTGCAACAATCGAATAGATTCAAGAAGAGTCTCATCTAAGATTGATAGGGTTCTAGTCAACAATTTGTGGTTACATCAACTTCCAGATGCCGAAGCGGAGTTCCTAAATTCAGGTATCTCTGATCACACTCCGATGACTTTAACCTTATATGAGAATAGCAATCGAGGTCCTATCCCATTTAAGTTCTTTAACTACTGGGTGCAAGAACACGACTTCTACAAGACAGTAGAAGACGCGTGGAGGCTGCGAGTGATTGGGACACCTATGTATAGACTGGTGCACAAGCTGAAAAATATGAAACTAAAGCTAACTGAGTGGCGTAAGAATGGGTTCAACAGAGCTGCCTCAGCAGTAGAACAAGCACGGGCCAGAATGCAACATGCTCAAGCAGCAATTCAAGCCCCCCACACTGATGTATCTACACTGATTGAGGAACGCCAAGCTATCAAACCTTATGCAATAGCATCCAGACATGAGGAGTCTGAACTTAAGAAAAAATCGAGGTCCACTCTATTCTATTTCTCAGTTGGTGACCAAAATAACGCCTACTTCCATAGTATGGTACGAGAACGGAGAATGCAGAATAAAATTACGAGTATATACAACAGCCAAGGGGAGAAGTTAGAGGAGCCAGATGCTATAGAAGCCGAATGCATTCATTATTTTGGGAACATATTTGCGGGAACCCATGATACAGACTATGACCCAGGAATCCTAGATAGTTTGCAAGTTGAAAACACAATATCTAGTGCAATGGGTATGGAGTTAACTAAACAAATTAGTCGAGATGAGACCATAGAGACTCTTGCTTCTATTGACTCAAACAAAGCACCTGGCCCCGACGGGTTCTCAGCTGGGTTCTTCAAGGCTACTTGGCGCATAGTGGGAAGTGACTTTGTCAAGGCTGTCTTAAACTTTTTCAGGACATCCAAATTGCTAAGGGAGGTAAATGCTACTAATGTAACTCTTATTCCTAAAGCTACTAATGCATCTCTATTAAGTGATTATAGGCCCATTGCATGTTGCAACATTGTCTGCAAGTGCATCACTAAGCTCCTAACAAGCAGGATGAAGGAGGTTGTTAAACAAGTAGTCAGTGACCCCCAATCAGCATTCATACAAAGGAGATACATTCAGGACAACATAATGCTTGCCCACGAGCTTGTACGCAACTATCACAGAGACAAAGGGCCCCCAAGGTGCGCGACTAAAATCGATTTACGGAAGGCCTATGATATGGTTCGCTGGAATGTCATACTGCACATGCTTCAGAAATTCAATTTTCCAGATCAGTTCATAGAATGGGTTAAGGAATGCATCACTATGCCCAGGTTCTCCGTATGCCTGAATGGCTCTCCTAAAGGCTACATTAAGGCTACTAGGGGCATTAGACAAGGATGTCCTATGTCACCCTACCTTTTTGTCATGGTAATGGAGATTCTTCATATCATGCTAAGGAAACAAGTGCAGGAAGGCCATTACAAGCTCCATTACAAATGTCATGACCCAGTTGTGACACACTTATGTTTTGCGGATGATTTGATCACATTCTTTCTTGGGGATGGTCACTCAGCCAAGGCTCTTCATGATACTCTGCTAGCATTCAAGGCATGCAGTGAGCTAGAGGTTAACTGTGACAAAAGCTCATTGTTTCTATCAGGTGTCCCAAATGAGGAGCGAACGTCCATCATTGGGCAGCTCCAGTTTCACATAGGTACTCTCCCAGTAAGGTACCTAGTAATCCCGATGATCTCTTCCCATTTTTCTCATCAGCAGTGTGCCCCAATTGTAGAAAAGATAAGGAAGAAAGTAAGCTCATGGAAAAACAGATTCCTCTCCTACGTAGGCAGGTTAGTACTCATCAAGTTGGTCTTGGCCAGTATGCATATCTACTGGACGACCACTTATGGACTGCCTAAACATACACTTGACTGTATCAGTGCTATCCTACGAAGATTCTTATGGTCAGGCAGTGATGTCGCAACTAAAAAGCCCATGGTTAGTTGGGATAAAATTTGCTTCCCATACAGCGAAGGAGGTCTAGGAATTAGAGACATTTGTATTGGGAATGAGGCAGCCAACATGAAGCACATATGGAGCATAGTCTCACACAGAGAATCTATTTGGGTCAAATGGATCTGGAAGTTCTTGATAAGAAATAAAGACTTCTGGTTAATGAATGTTCCCCGAGAGGCCTCTTGGTGTTGGAAAAGCATATTAGGAGCGAGAGGGACAGCTTCTCGCTTAATTGTGCACTCCATTGGTAATGGGGAGAACACCCTATTTTGGAAAGATCCATGGCACCCTATGGGTATACTTCATGACAAGTTCCCACAGGAATTGACATATGACTCAGCCCTGCATAGGAATGTGACAGTCTCATCTATCATCAGTAACAATGCTTGGAGCATTCCTCCAAGTGCTGAGAATTCAATCGCTGAAATCATTAGTTGCCTTGATGATATTGATATAGATGCCAGTAAGCAGGATGAGGTGCTCTGGAATGCTGGAAATACAGGCTTGTTCCAGATGAAGGCTACGAATGGAGCAATAAGGAGGCACAACAACAGAGTGGACTGGGCTAATTTGGTGTGGTTTAAAGGGAGCATTCCTAAACACAGTTTTATCACTTGGCTACTTATTCATGGTGCATTAAAAACGCTCAGCAAGTTGAAGAAATGGGGAGTAGCTTAAACTGATATCTGTCCATTATGCAACCAGGAACCAGAGACATCCAAACATCTCTTCTTTGAGTGTACATACTCAAAGCCTATCTGGACTAAGATGCTGCATTTCCTAAAATACACTAGACAAGTTTCTGACTGGGACACTGAACTACATTGGTGTTCTCAGCATTTCACTGGAAACTCCTGCATCACTCAAGTCAGGAAAGTCACCTTGCATGCAACTATATATGCACTATGGATGGAGAGGAACAAAAGAATATATGAGCAGCAATGTTGCACTAGTGTCGAGCTCACCAAACGCATATACTCAGACATTAGATTGAAATTCACTGCTGAGGACCTAGTTGTTGAGGACAATGCAACCAACAGACAGTTCTTTGAAAGTTGGAATATGGATGCTTTGTACAAGATTAAGAGGCCACTCAAATGTTTTTGGAAGAAACCGAGTGCTACTTGGCACAAGATCAACTCAGACGGGTCACTGCAGGGCACTAGAGGGGGCTATGGAGCAGTGATCAGGAATTGCAGGGGTAACGTAGTTGTAGCTTGCTCAGGCTCTACTACAGGGCAATCTGTGCTGAAACATGAACTTCAGGGTTTTGAATATGGGCTAAAACTAGCCAGGTTTCACCACATCCAGAAACTAGTTCTCTCAACAAACTCAACAACTGTGTTCCAATATCTGTCTAAAGAAATGAACTCAGCTTGGAATCTAAGACATATTATCAGTAGGATCAAAACCATGCTAGGTCAGCTCGAGGATTATCAGATTTTTCATGACTACAGAGAGACTAGCAGACAAGCTGGCGAATCAACTTCCCAACACTGAATTCAAGGAAATAATTCCTAGTTCCTTTGCACAAGACTTGAAAGACATTGTATTTGAAGATAGTATAGGGAAAACCTATTGGAGAATGTAATTGAAAATCTATTCCTTTTCTAGGTTTGGGGATCCTAAATAACCCCACTTGATTTCCCAAAAAAAAAAAAACACAAAGCAGCCTGATCTCAGCCTCATAATCCGTTCATACATGAAAGTCCGTCAGCCTTAGAGCACGCCCACACAAGGTTGTTACATTAAGAGAAGTTGAAAGTCGAATTACTAAACTATCATAATCCTATTAAAATAGCACAAAAACTTTGCTAATGACCACCGAAAACTGTGTGTTTTTTGAAAAAAAAATGGGCGTGAACCAAACGGGTCTGGTTTACATTAGAACACAACCCGACCCCAACACGAACCCAAATCCAAACCCTAAAGCGCAAGGGCCCAAACAGTTTTCCTACCTAAACCCTTCATACTTATAGGATTGGTGTATTTAGGGTTCCTCTTCTAAAAGCCTCGCAGCGGCAGAACAGGAGGAGGAGGAGGAGGAGAAGAGCGCAACAATGGTTCTCAAGTGAGTATTTCTTTGATTCGCGATATGGGTTTCGTTCTCTATCTCTCTTTGATGTAGTGTTTGTTTGATTTACTTGATAACTTGGTTTTGAGAACAAATACCAAACAAAAATATCGATGGAGGAAGCATAAAATGGTTATCAGACAATATCATCAGAAACCTAATCGAAAACCCAACAAATTTTAATATCGTAGACAATGTGAGGCCTACATATTTTTCGATTGTTGTTTCACAAGCTTTGGAGTTTCAACACCATTGAAGGAAAGTTTTGTTGGGAAACTTGTTACTTGTGTGGAACACGAGCAATTAAAGTGATGTCTAGTGTTTGAATAGGATTCAAACCCTAGTTTGCAATTTGAGATGAAGACTTCTTTATCTTTGTTATCAATGTAGTTAACAAAGTAATGTTCATCTTTACCATTTTATATTGCCTTTGCAGTTTTTCATTGCCCATTACATTCTATGAGTTATGATTTTAAAACCATGTATTGCGAGTACCGATTGTACACACTTGATGTGTTGGACTGAAAACTGTCTGCAACTTATTGCATAAAAATGACGAATTTTTTTTTCTCTGTGTGTGTGCGCGTGAGATACGGGGTAATTATGGCTTGTTTTGGTTGCAACTTTCAGAAAGTTTTGAATTGAATGATTCTTTATTATTTGTTCTTCAGGACTGAACTCTGCCGATTTAGTGGTCAAAAGATATACCCTGGAAAGGGTATAAGATTTATTCGATCTGATTCACAGGTACTATATCTATATGAACTACTTGTTTGCCAATACAAGAGTAATGTACTTTTTCTAATATATTTGCTTTATAACAATATGAAAACTCTAAAACTATTTCATAATGTAGGTTTTCCTCTTTGCAAACTCAAAATGCAAGAGGTATTTCCACAACCGACTCAAGCCAGCGAAGCTTACATGGACTGCCATGTACAGGAAGCAACATAAGAAGGTGCTCATCTCTTAAATTTGTCACCTATTCGAAGTTGAACCTTATTTTTATCTAAGTTGGCATTTTATTTCTCTTTAATTTATGTAATTGTATTGAACTTGTTGTGTTTGCAGGACGTTGCTGCAGAGGCTGTGAAGAAGAGGCGCAGGGCTACCAAGAAGCCTTATTCAAGGTCTATTGTTGGTGCTACCTTGGAAGTTATCCAGAAGAGAAGAACTGAGAAGGCTGAAGTCCGAGATGCTGCTCGTGAAGCTGCTCTTCGGTATGTTCACTTTCCATCTTTGTTCCGTAATCATTTTCGATGAAGTTAATTTCTTAAGAGCTATTTTTAAAATGACATTGTGTTATTGAACAGCGAAATTAAGGAAAGGATCAAGAAGACCAAGGATGAGAAGAAGGCTAAGAAAGCAGAGGTGATGGCCAAGACCCAAAAGAGCTCAAAGGGTAACATCCCCAAGAGTGCTTTACCAAAGACAAAGACTGGAGGTGGTGGTGGCAAGCGCTGAACTGTTTTGTAGCTTTCTTTCTTGATTTTACCTGTCTTGAGGGAGTATTGTTTTGTAGCTTTCTTTCTGTAGCAAGACTCAAACTTGTGTTATTGTTCGTTAAGGTTTTTGTAGGATTGGATTAAATCAGCAGTGTTAGACTATATGCTTTGTTTGGAAAGTTTCTTTACCATATGGAGTATTCACATTTTCTTATCATTATATTGATTTTGTTTTCTGCAAGATTAGTAAGATCTCATGCGGTTGTTTCTAGCCATTTGTAGTTTTAGGTCTGCATCATGAATTTTTTTATACAAGAAGTGGATGCGGTGTGTTTTGTTCCAGATTATGTTTGATGGTCTTAACTCTTAATAGTGCACATTTCACAAGAATTTTGTGCTTTGTGATATTTGGAATAGTGTTGAGGGCCTTAATAGTATCAGTGTGTTTGGCGAAGCCTGCACGGGATGCAAAATTTCACCATTCTGCCATACTCCTTTGCAACCAGTTTGGATACAATAGGGGGCAGAGCAAAACACTTCAATTGTTCGGTCACCCTCAAGAGATATTACATGAAAGCCTTTCCTCAACTCGCAGGGTATAAGTTTTACAAGTCAAGTGTGGTAGGGTACGCCATTGGATGATCTTAGGCAACCTATGGAGTTTTTCTACTCTTTTTGGTTTCCTCAGTCAACTGAGTTTCTGGGAGTTGTTATGATTTATGCAACCTAAAAAAGTTCGCTTAGAAATTAGAATAATGCATATAACTTATTGTTAGGCAAATACTTCAGCTAGTTGCAATGTCATAAGTTATTGTTGGACACAGTTTAGACTCATTACGAGGGATTGAGAGTATTGTATCTCTAACGGCAATTGGAAAACATTGATAAATGTGTCATAGGGTCACTCCGTACTTTTTGAAAATCCTCAAATGCCCTAGGCAATTCAAAGATTTCGCCTCCATCCTTCCATCCCATTTTTCTAAGTATGAAAATGCCCCGACTCATTTGTAAAATTACGAAAATAGCCTTTCCATCACCAAATTACAAAAAGCCTCTAGTTGTCAAATTATTAAAATACTTGTTCCCATTTGTCAAATTTCGAAAATGCTATTTTTATTTGCTAAATTACAAAAATACTCATTCTATTCGCAAAATTATGAAAACTCCCTCCATTCCGCAAATTATGAAATGCCCTCCCAATTTGCCAAATCCCGAAAATTGCATTTTTCCATCCACTTTAAAGTCAACAATGTCAAGTTATTAAGTCCAATTACTCCACTTAGCTCAACGATCTCAATAGCTCATTACCATATGATCAAACCCATTAGATTTTAACAAACCCCATAATCATATTTACATCCTACATTTCTTTTGTTTTAAATAATTTCAACTTTATAACGGGAATAAGTGAATTTCTGCTATCTAGATAATTTGTTTTCATATTTAGTAATTTAGTAATCTATCTGAGGAGTGCTAAAGGCACGACCCAATGACCAGAGTAGCATGCCAAAGACATGACACTATACCCGTGCCAATACACTATGTGAAAAGTGTATAACCAACGACACGGCTGATATACTAGTAAAACATAATATAATTTTTTTTTTTTCACATGTTTGAGGCACTTATTACAAGCCAAACTCAAATGGTGTGTTTACTGTGATCAGTAGATATCATTCTTTTGGAATGAAATCAAGATATAAATAAAGTGTTAGTTCTTCCTCTATTGTAATACAAATTATTATCTTATAAACAAGTTACTAAATTCGATTAATCTTTTTTTTTTTTTTATTAAATCATATAATGTGATGAAAGTATGGAAGGAACCAAAGAATATGCTAAAAATATTTTTTGAATATAAACCTAAAACAAAATAATATATTATAGTGGTGGGATTGCTTTAAATAAAGCTTAGAATAATTGAATTCACACATAGGATGAGTGGTAATGGACCTAATGCTGCTGATGTTTGATTCGATGTTAAAAGATAAATGTAAGAGGTTTTATAATATTATGTGTATTTGGAGTAGAGATAGAGGGATTCATTACTGCAAAGATTTTTTTAATCATATTTTATTCCATGCAAATCAAATAATCAACGAAAATTCTAAGGGTCGACGGAGGGAACGAGGGAAAGGGGCGAGGGATGCCACCCATCCACCTTGAGATGAGCGATATCGCGCATCTCAAAGCCGATGCACTCATCTTGAAGCGGATGAGTGGCTCGCCCCTTTCCCTCGCTCCCTCCCTCGACCCCTAGCAAAGCTCAATAATCAAATGTAGGTTGAAACATTGAATCAACGAAAATTCTGGGGGTCGAGGAAGGGAGTGAGGGCACCCATCCCCTTCGAGATGAGCGACAGACACATACATGTCTTCACGGTCAACCATGGCTTCCAAGCTCTTCTCCACTGTCTTCACCATTCCTTTCCTTATCATATTCTACATCACTCCATGCACTACAACAATTAAGGCATTTTTAAAGAAAAAATTTTCTTGACAAAAATCAAAATTTTGTTGGAAAAAACTTTTAACAAGGAAAAAATTTGTTATTGAGTTCGTGGAGACATCCCCGTAGCTAAAGGTTTTTACCAAGGAATTACATTTTTGTGTAAAACAATTGATAAGTCAAGGAAACACGGCGTTGGTAATACTGACAACTACCAAGGAAATTCGTTGGTAAAAATCAAATAGTTTTACCAACAAATTGTTTTGTTGCAAGAAAACTTTTGTTTACCTATGAATTTTTTTTCTCGAAAAAACTTAGAATCTTCAAGAAAAATTGTTGTGGGAAAATGTAACTACCTTTATCAAAGAATTTTTTCGTTTGTAAAATGAATGTATATCAATGAAAGTTGTCATAGGTACTGTTAACAATTACCAAGAAAATTATTTTCAATAAAAAAATTATATATTAAAACGATCATTGGGAATCGAACCCTGACCTATAGTAAAATAAGTTGCAATATTTGACAATTGAGCTATTTGAATAATTATGTTGTATGAAACAACTTTATAGCTTATTAAATCAAATTACTCATTTTTTGCAATAAAAAAATCATTGCTGCGTATATAATTGAGACCAATATATAATATTTTGTCACTATAAATTAGAACTAAATATTTTCACGATTATAAGATTTATGTTAAATATCTACCGCTTTTAGCAATGAAAAAAAATTCACAATAACACCATTATAACTAGCAACAAAATAGTAATAGCATTTCAATGCTATATGTTATTGAAATTGGTTATATCCCCAATGAAATAAAATAAATTTTTTGTAAATAAGAAAATGAGCCTTAATAAGAAAAAAGTTCATGAAAATTTTATGAATATTTAGCAACGAAATAAATTATTACCATTAATATTATAATTAACAGTAAAATAATGTTGTATTGTTAAATAAATTTTATTTGATTTTTTAGATGAAATAATATCAATGCTACTAATAAAAAATTTCAACGAATTGATATTTTTCCACTATAAAGAGACTAAGAGCTTTAAATATAAATAAATTTCATGAAAAAAAATTCATTATAAGAAACCAAATAAATTATTGCAATAACGTGGTAATTAACTAGAGAAAATTTAGTTTCATTGTTGAAGAGACACAGACAAGTGTTATAGTGCATTTACTAAGAAAATGTTTGTCAATAATATTAATATTTATTAGCAATGAAATAATTTATTGTAAATGAAGTCATAATAACTAACAAACTAAAATTTCGTTGAAATATAAATATTTTGTTGCTAAATATTGTTGGAGGGAAATTGGTTTTGAAATGAATATTTTTCTCCACCTCTTTACAAAGAAAAGTTGCCAACAAAATAGATTTTGTTACAAAAAGTGACAACTCTATGATTTTTTCAATGAAATTTATTTTTGTTAGAAATAATAACATATTAACAAGGAAAATAAAATTTGTTAGTAACTAAAACACTTTTTGCAGTAAGTATACTAATTTCCAATAAAATAATGACTTGTCGCTATAAAATAGTTAGTGAGCTTTAATGAGAAACAAATTTTCATGAAAATAATTATCAGCTTTTACCTAGAAAACAATTTGTTACGAACAATGTTATAATTACCAACAAAATCTTATTTCATAGCTACAGAGATTTCATTAAAAAAGATATTGTTTCCAATAAAATAAAAAACGTTGCCAATAGTGTGACAATTCTCAACGAAATATTATTTTGTTGCTATAAATTAATAAATGAGATTTAACAAGAAAAAACCTAATGAAAAAAATTATCAATCATTATCAACGAACCAAATCATTACTAATAATGTGATTATTGTCTAGGAAAACATATTTCCTTACTATAGAGAGATGAATAAGATTTAATATTCGTTAACAATGAAAGTGATTTGTTGTTAAAATTAGTCTTCTTTAACAACAAAATATTTCATTCCAGATGATGCCATAATTACCAAGGAACAAGTATATTTTGTGGTCATAAAAATAATTTCGTTGTTAAATCAATTTGGCGAGAAAATGGTTTGGAGCGAATGCTTCCCGCCACCTATTTAACAAGGAATGTTTCCTACAAAATATATTTTATTGAAAAACAGTAACAAGTTTATGGCTTTTTCAAGGAAATTTTTTATTCGTTGACAATGCTACAATATTAAAAGGAAATCAATTTTCGTAGCAATAATTTTGTTGGTAAAAGATAGATTACTTGTAGTGATGTCTAGCACAAGTAGTTCTCTCGCCAACGCCAATTGCTCCAGACAACATTTGTAATGACATGCTTTATCCAGACTATTGTAAGTCTGTGATCCCGAGTGGTAAGTGGCAGAATTATAGCCGATTTATGGTCAATCAATCATTACAGTATGCAAAAAACTTTTATACTTTGGTTGATAAGTACCTAGAGTTCAAATCTGTCGAGTTCAGTGATCGGTGCTCTTGAAGATTGCAAGCTTTTGGCTGGACTAAATATGGATTTCTTGTGGAGTACAAGTACTAGACTTAATGTTACAAGGAGTCTTCAAAGCTCGCAAGCTGAGGACCTACATACCTTGCTTATTGCTACATTGACTAACACACAAACTTGTTTAGATAGCATTGATCAGATAGCTTCTTCAGTTTCCAATGTTAAGAATGGGCTTTCCACTGCTCTTTCTGATGATACCAAGATGTATTGCATCTCATTATCGCCATTCACTTGTGGTTGGGTTAGTAACACAACGACGGGGAGTTCAGCACGGTTCTTGGGGAGGAAGCTGTTGTTCTCTAACATAATGAAAATTGGTAGAAATGGTGAGTTGTCTTTGAGAATGTCGAGGCCTAATCATGAAATATTGGAGTCGGTTAGAAAGAGATGGCTCCTCCAAACGAGTGATAGTGTTGTCATCCTTGACATTGTCACTGTTAGCCAGGATGGAAGCAGAGACTACACCACCATTAGTGATGCTGTTGATGCAGCTCCGGATAAAAACAGTATCAAGGATGGCTACTTCCTGATATACGTAACAGCTGGGGTGTATGGAGAGTATGTAACAATTGCTAAGAATAAGTGGAACTTGATGATGGTGGGAGATGGTATTAACCAGACCATTATAACAGGAAATCAGTGTTGCCGGTGGACATACTACATTCAACTCCGCAACTATGTGCAAGTTAGCTTAGCTAACTCGAGATCAATGCACTTCATTATGATATACAATTCAATGATCACATAACATGATATTTACATTATTGTATTGTTATATTTTTCGGCTGTTATGGGACAAGGTTTTGTCGGAATGGACATTACAATCCGCAACATTGCTAGAGCGATCAATTTCCAAGCGGTAGCACTTCTAAATGGGGCAGATTTATCTGCATTCTACCGTTGCAGCTTTGAGGCCTACCAAGACACATTATGTACTCTCCCCCTCAGACAATTCTATAGAGAATGCAGTGTATATGGAACTGTAGATAGCATATTCGGCAATGCAGCAGTTGTTTTCCAAAACTGCAATCTCTACCTAAGGTTACCCCTGGAAGGTCAGTTTCAATACCTTGACAGCACAAGGCAGAACAGACCCAGATCAGTACACCGGCACGTCCATCCACAATTGTACTATCACAGCAGCCGAGGACTTGGTTGCAAGTAACATGACTGTCCAATCTTATTTGGGAAGACCTTGGATGGAGTACTCTACGACGGTATGCATGCAATCGTACATGGACAGTGTGATCGATGGTACAGGTTGGCACGAATGGAATGAGAGTTTTGAGAGTACGTTGTACTATGCTGAGTATAACAACAGAGGATCTGGATCTAGCACTGATAATAGAGTTACTTGGTATGGTTCCCATGTTATCAATGTTTCGGGCTTGTCTAACTGGCAAGGAAACGCGCGAGGGAGGGGGTGGAACCCTCCATCCCCCTCGAGATGTGTGCACTCGCGCATCTCAAGGGGAATGGAGGGTTTCACCCCCCTCCCTCGCCCATTTCCTCGTTCGTTTCCTCGCCAATTAGAATTCCCCTAATGTTTCTGATGCATCCAACTTCAATGTCTCCAATTTCATACTTTGTGATAATTGGATAAATGCAACAGTGGTGCCTTATACTGATTGATTGAAGGATAAATGCCTTCCATTTTTCAGGCCGAAGTAGTACTAGGAATTGTATTCTAACTAGCGTATTACCCGTGCCTACGACACTCCTATTATTTTTTTCTTATATGACTATTTATGTCTCCAAATTACTGTATCAATTTTATCTAAATCAATTAAATTAGATCTCCAATGAAAGTCGTATTTTAGCATGTAAGCTAAAAGGTTTCAAGGCATTCTAAATTCAATTAAACTTTATAAACATTTTAGTAAAATTTGGTCAAATTTAATCACTTGGAAACAGGTTAAAAACAGTCGAAGAGACATGCACACAATATCATTATATAAAAAAAAATTGTCATGTTTTTGAATAAAGTAATTTATCTGAACATGTCATAAGAAATTATACTTCACATAGTGAGTATAATGACAATCAATATCATGAACAATTAAAAAAATCAACATTTCGACAGAGTTTCCTCTGTATTTTTCAATATTGAAACCTGTCATAAAAATTTATAATGGCAATCAATGCCATGAACACCACATAATATCTCCACACACCAAAATTATAATTTAATGAAGACATGCATATAATCTAAATAGATGAAACATTTGTGAGAAGTAGTACTAGGAATTGTATTCTAATTATATTGTTGTGATCACGTAAATAAAAGCACAAATACTTCCAGTGTCAAGTAATCTATACATTTTCCATGCAAATCAAATAATCTAATGAACAATTTTTATTTAAACAAACAAAAAAAAGATGGCGGGCAGAATAACGATTATTTTGCAAGCTAATAGCAACAGATAATTGACAAGGAAGAACACAAGAAGATAGCACAAAACACAGAGAAATAACTCTAATGTTCAATCAAATTATCAAAATCAAAAGTCTCCCTAAAATCAGCCCACAAGCCGGGCTTTATAGCTAAAACTCGTGATTATTAGAATTTTACCAAAATTAGCAAAACCTCAATAATCATGCTAAAACAAAATACGTAATAAAATAAATATACTGCCAGAAATCTGGCCCAAATTGGGTTCAGAATCACTTCCTAAATAATAATTGAAATATTACTAAAAAGGGAAAAAACTACTAAATTTATGGATTCGAAAGGGGAAATGGTAGACTTTGGCCTTGAAAAGATATGCAACGAGCATAGCTCGTTGACCACGACGTGGGCGTTGAAAAGAACTTTCCGAATTGGGGTCGTTTGTGCGATTATGATACTCGTAGCCAAAGTTATGGCCAAAATACTAAAACGCACCCAAAATTGCCAAATTAGAAAAAAAAATTATGATTTCCTGCCATCTTTTTGTTGATCTGCTAATTCAAGATATTTTAGTGCCAAAAACGTGCTATCTGACAACTCAGTATCATTTGACTCGGATCTTCCTGCATCAGTTGCCCCGGGTTTGAAAGAACTCGTCCTCAAGTTCACAATAACTTTCTCGAAATTCACAATAGCTTAAGGTGGTAGTCCAGGAGGAAGGTCCTCTGGCATTAGGTTAGAAAACTCGGCTAGCAGCGGCTGTACCTCCGCTGGCAAATCTGAAATCATTTCTGCTGTACTAGTCCCACAAGGCAGCAGAGCATAGACCACGTCTCCACGCTCAATTTTATAAAAAAACATGGACCAAGAAAGCATGTTAGTATTATTAGCTGCCAGGGTAGGAGTGGTTCATTCCCGACGAGGTGCCAACACAATTTTCTTTCCTTTAATGCTAAGGGAATATGTATTTTCCGCCCATCATGAATAACACGGCGATCATACTGCAAAGGTCTGCCTAACAATATATGACAAACATCCATAGACACAACATCATACCAAGCATTATCAAAATATTTCCTATCAATCGAAAAAGACACTAGGCATCGCCTATTTACTATTACCTCATTGCCTTTATTCAGCCACAACAATTTGTACGGCTTGGGATGACGATATGTCTTCAACTGCAATTTCTGGACAGCCTCTTCAAACACTACATTCTCACAACTGCCGCTGTCAATGATCATCTTGCAGACTTTATCTGCAACTGTGCATGTTGTGCGAAAAATATTGGTTCTCAACCAATCATCCCCTGAATCTCCCTTGGGAGTCAGTAGGCTCTTACGAACAATCAAAGTCTCATGGCCATCCCCATACAGCACATCTCCATCGTCATCAGTGTCATACACAGGCTCTCCAAGCTCCTCAGTTTCGTCTATCATGTCTTTCTCAACCAGGAGGTTGTTGTCCTTCTGAATAGCAGGCTTCCTGCACTCATTCGCTCTATGCCCCTGTTCACCACATCTGAAGCATCTAATTTTTGAGTTAGAAGTAACTTGCGGTGGCTGTTGGGTAGGACGAGATTCTTGAGGGAAAACTAGCCGACTGCTTTGATCACTTATAACCATTGGCCTCCTGTTATGATGTTTTTCACAGCAAGTGCACGCTGATAGGCTTCAGAAACGGTCCACAGTGAGTGAAGGCTGAGGACATCTTCCAAGGGTTGTCGTAATCCTCCCAAATATCGTGCCACCATCTATTCTTCCGTCTCAGATAAGTCATTACGGGCTACCAATTGATAGAACTCTTCCGTGCAATCATCAACTGATTTTGTACCTTGCTTCAATGAATGAAGTCGTTGAAACAAAGTTTGAGTGTAACCGAAAGGAAGGAAGTGACCATTTATCTTTTTCTTCATATTTTCCTAATCAGTGATCTTGGCCTGACCCTGCCTGTCGCGTGATCGCTTCAACTGTTCCCACCACACAGATGCTCTGCCTTTGAGTTTGATGGCTACCAATTTCACTTTGACATGATCTGGAACTTCCTTATACTAAAAAATACGTTCTACTTCATTCAACCAATCCACGAATCCTTTGACTTGTAACGTACCAGAAAACTCGGGTAGATCCATTTTGAAATCGAGATTTCCATGATGATCCTCCTGACCACGACACTTCCAGAATTGAGCACGATTGTGATACGGGTTTTCAAAACTGGAATCAGAATCGTGATATTCCATCTCACGATTACCGAAATCCTACGCCATTAGATGCCGGGTTAACTCTGCAACTTGCCTTTGTAAATCCTCAATCATCGTATTCTTAACATTACGATCACGATGAGGGGCTTCCTCATTCGAAACTTGCCCGCGACAACCACGACCACCAACCATAGAAACTGATGAAATCTCACCCCAAGAAGATGCTAAAGCTTTGATGCCAACTAACGCCGGGCAGAATAACGATTATTCTGCAAGCTAATAGCAACAGATAATTAACAGGGAAGAACACAAGAGGATAACCCAAAACACTGAGAAATAACTCTAATGTTCAATCAAATTATCAAAATAAAAAATCTCCCTAAAATCAGCCCACAAGCCAGACTTTATAGCTAAAACTCGTGATTATTAGAATTTTACCAAAATTAGAAAAACCCCAATAATCATGCTAAAACAAAATACGTAATAAAAAAATATACTGCCAGAAATCTGGCCCAAATTGGGTTTTAGAATCACTTCCTAAATAATAATTGAAATATTACTAAAAAGGGAAAAAAAACTACTAAATTTATGGATTCGAAAGGAGAAATGGTAGATTTTGGCCTCGAAAAGATGTGCAACAAGCGTAGTTCATTAACCACGGCGTGCGTGTTGAAAAAAGCTTTCCGAATTGGGGTCGTTTGCGCGATTCTGATACTCGTAGCCAAAGTTATGGCCAAAATACTAAAACGCACCCAAAACTGCCAAATTAGAAAAACGAATTATGATTTCCTGCCATCTTTGTGCTGATATGCTAATTCAAGATATTTTAGTGCCAAAAATGTGTTATCTGACAACTCAGTATCATCTGACTCAGATCCTTCTGCATCAGAATGGAAAGAACAAATTAATATAATGGAGACCTTCAGCAGTAGCAGCTAATTCCATCCTTTTGCTTTGTACCAATTGCAAACCCAGTTGTCCTTGTTCATACTTAAAAGCAGGAGGCGAGGATCCAGTGGCTACAATCCGAGTTCTTGACAATGCTTGGATATCTGTATTTCAGTGACCATTATTTTTTCTGTTCATCAAGCACACATATCTCAATATTACCAAAATCATGTCACATATCACTAGCCCATTCGTCTGAGCAAATTGATGAACACTGAACTGACCCTCTAAGCTAACTTCTGGGAATGATGCGACCATCTCCAATTCACTATGTTGTTCGTCAAGTACAACGAAGGCAGTTGCATAAGGCTTGTCCTTCAACACCACAAATATATGAACCCCACTTTGCTAATAAAGGCAACAACGAATGAGCAGCAAATAACCAATGATTACCACATCTTAATCCATCAAAATAAATCATAAGTCAAACCAATCTAAGTGTATTACATCAATCAATCCCAAAGTCTTTGACTTAATATAAGGAAAATAAAAACTAGATCCTACATTATTAACTTTGAAATCGATAAAACCAAAATTTTTGGAAAGTGTAGTCATGAACATAACTACCACCACGAAGCTAGAACCGCTCGCCTCCAAGCTCCAAACTACCCACATGAATATCTGGTCTGCGGTCATTATGAACACATTCAAATTTGTAAAAAAAAAAAAAAATGCAATTTGGGTCAGTATATCACTACCAAACCAAAACATCGATGTAGGAAGCATAAAATGGTTGTCGGACAATACCATTAGAAGCTAATCGAAAACCCTACAAATTTTAATAACGTAGACAATGTGAGGCCTACGTATTTTTCGATTGTTGTTTCTCAAGCTTTGGAGTTTCAACAACTATTGAAGGGAAGTTTTGTTGGGAAACTTGTTGCTTGTGTGGAACAACAATTAAAGTAATGTCTAGTGTTTGAACATGCTTCAAAGCCTATGATTTTAGGGAGCGAGGGAGAGAGAGCGAGGTGGGGCGAGGCTCGCCCACCACCATCTACCATCCTCGAGATGCTGTCCATGAGTGCATCTCAAGGATGATGGATGGTGGTGGGCGGGCTGCGTCCCCACCTCGCTCTCTCTCCCTCGCTCCCTAGAAGGGCTCCTTTTTTTTTATCTTTAATTATTAACAATGTAGTTAACAAAAGTAATGTTCATCTTTACCTTTTTATATTGCCCTTGCAGTTTTTCATTGCCTGTTACATTCTATGAGTTATGATTTTAGAACCATGTCCTATTATAGGATGCTTTTGTTTTATTGCGAGTACCAGATATATGTACTTGATGTGTTGGACTGAAACTGTCTGCAACTTATTGCATAAAAATATCAAAAAAATTTGTTTTATGAGAATTCTTTCAAACTTGATAAGCCTTGCTGCTGATGTTCTTCTCACTGGACAGAGGAATGAGTCATTATATGTTCTGTCAGCAAGTGAAGCCTATGTTGAAAAGACGAGCCAGAATAATAGTGCTTCACTTTGGCATGCCTGACTTGGGCACGTTGGTCATCAATTATTGCAGCTGATTTCTACCAAACAATTGTTTGAAGGCGTCCTATTTTGAAGTCTGTACCTCAAGATGTGATTTGTCCAGGTTGCCAATACGGTAAATCACATTGTCTTCCATTTTAGAAGTCTATGAATCGTGCCTCCTCGATGTTCCAATTGGTGCACTCTGATCTCATGGGGCCAACGAAAACATTGAGCTTTAGTGGTTTTCGCTATATGATGGTTATTGTTGATGATTTCTTCCGCTATAGCTGGGTGTATTTTCTGGAGCATAAGAGTGAAGCTCTCATTCACTTTATAAAGTTCAAATTGATCGTGGAGAGAAAGATTTTGGGTCTACACTAAAGTATTTGCGTACTGAAAATGGGGGAGAATATCTATCTCACGAGTTTTTCTCAATATTGCAAAGAAAATAACATTCTTTGACAAATGAGATGTCCCGATACTCCACAACAGAATGGAGTTGCTGAGCGAAAGTTGGCACATCTTACTACAATGACCCTATCCTGGTTGCATGACAAGATTCTCACTCGAAAATTATGGGCAGCTGCTGTGCATTATGCTTGTCATGTGATCAATCGACTGCCTCCATGGCCAGGTACATCAAAATCTCTTTTTGAGATGTTATATAAAACTAAGCCAGATGTTAGTTATTTCAGAATTTTTGGTTCTCTGTTATGTTCATGTACCTAAGCATAGTCGAACTAAACTTGACTCCAAAGCAAGAAAATGTGTATTTGTTGGCTATGATGCACACATGGAAGGTTGGAAGTGTATGGACCCTATTACCAAGAAATGTGTTGTCTCTCGAGATGTGGTGTTTGATGAGGTGTTGACCTGTTACTCTGCTGGTCAAAACAGCAAAAACTCAGGCCTTGTGCAGATAAATGAATCTGATTTTGATTTGTCTGGAGGTGGGGAAAGTGTCCAAGAAAGCAAAGGTCAAAATTCTCCTTTCGAAGAACATATCCAGCAAACTAGAGACAATACTCAACAAGCTGAGGTTCGAAGGTCGACAAGGGCAAGGAAACAACCTGATTACCTTAGTAACTAAGATGTAAAACAGAATGCTTGCACTATAACATCATGTTTCCTTGTGGGAGATATGTGACGATGAGCCTAAGTGCTCCATTGAAGCCCAAGGTATTTCTAATTGGGAAGATGCAATGCATGAAGAAATCTCAGCTTTAGATAAGAATGACGTATGGGAATTGGTATCTAAGCCAAAAGACGCTGAGGTAGTTACTTGCAAATGGGTATACAAGTTGAAGAAGAAGGTTGATGGAAGTATCGACATATATAAAGCCCATCTTGTGGCATAGGGTTTCTCTCAACAATATGGCATGCATTATGAGTAGACATTCAACCCAGTTGCTAAGATGGTGACTATTTGAGTGCTCATTTCTTTGGTTGCATGCAAAGGTTGGTCTATTTGGCAACTTGATGTCAAAATGGCTCTTTTGTACAGTGATTTGGATCATGATATATTTATGGAGCAGCCACATGGGTTTGTTTCGAAGAAGTTTGCTAATCACGTTTGTCGTCTCAAGAAGGCGTTGTATGGTCTAAAGTAGGCTCCACGTGCTTGGTAAGGTAAGATCACATAATATCTTTCATTTTGTGGTTTCCATCTTTCTAGCTCAGATCCTAGTCTCTTCATTAAAGTCAAGTCATCTAAGTATACGATGTTTCTTCTCAATGTTGATGATATGATAATTACTGGAGATGATAATAATGAAATCACAAGTCTTCAGGATCAGTTATCTATCCGCTTTGAAATGAAAAATATGGGTAAAGCTCAACATTTCATTGGCTTAGAAGTAGATCAATCTGATGGTTATTTTGTATCTAAAAAGGGTATGCACACAGTCTACTGATTCGCTTTGGCATGGAGGCATCGACCCCAATCTCCAGTCCTATGGAACCATGTCTAAAACTCAGGAAAGATGAAGAACAAATATTAGACAATGCGACCCTGTTTCGTCAACTTATTGATAGCTTGTGTTACCTAACTATCTTAGTTTATGCAGTAGCCATGTATGGGACATTTAGTTGCCACCAAACACATTCTTCGCTACATGAAAGAGACTTTGAATTATGGGCTGATGTACAAGAAGCGTGCTGATTTTTCTTTTTATGGTTTTGCTGATGCCGATTGGGCTGGTGATGTGAATGATAGGCGATCGACCACAGGGTACTGTTTCTCAACAGGCTCAGCCATTGTGTTTTGGTGCCGTAAAAAAGCAAAATACAACTGCTCTTTCGAGTACAGAAGCAGAGTACATGGCAGCTACTATGGCAACAAAAGAGTGTATTTGGCTTAAGCGGCTTATTAACAAAACCACCCAGCTCCAGATTATCCAGTTCCTATCAAATGTGATAATGAAAGCACTATCAAGCTTGCTGCAAATCCAGTGTTTCATGCCCGGACGAAACATATTGAGATCCATCATCATTTTGTTAGAGAAAAAATCTTAAATTAGGAGATTGAGTTACAACTGTTAGAGATTAATCTAGATTAGGTCTAGAAGAGATGTGTCTTTTGGTGTTCCAGTGTGTCTTTTAATATTACTAAGTGTCTTTTGGTAGTGGTCATGTGAGTCCTATTTAAACCCATGTATTATTTGGTTTCAAGCAATGTGAATAAAGTGAGTTTTCTACACATCAGAGTTCTAGTTTTATCAAGAGATTACACTCTATCTTGTTTTTTTTGTCTTCTTTTTCATTCACATAGTTGGTTAAATCTCAACAAATTGGTATCAGAGCCTAGTCGAGAGAACCATGGCGTTCAACAACAACAATTCTGTCCAACCTCCACTTCCTTTTCTTACCAGTAAAAACTACAATCATTGGAGAATGAAGATGATGGCCCTATTTGGTTCACAGGACCTATTGGAGATCGTAGAGATTGGTTTCCAAGAGCCCGAAGATGAAACAAATGCACAAGACTTGGCCGAGTTGAAGTCTAACCGCAAGAAAGACTACAAAGCCAAGTATTTCATTATGCAAACAGTAGATGAAGCTATTCCGGACAGAATTTCAGTAGCCACAACGACTAAACAAGCTTGGGATATTCTTTATTCTTCATACAAAGGAGATGACAAAGTCAAGATGGTGCGTCTACAAACTCTTCGAGAGGAGTTTGATACACTAAGAATGAAGGAGTTCGAGACTACTGAAGAATACTTCAATCGGGTTATCTCAACTGTCAACCAATTGAGATTGAATGGTGAGAATCTAGAAGACCAAAGAATTGTCGAAAAGATCCTTCGGAGTTTGACTCGAAAATTTGAGTCTAGTGTTGTTGCTATTGAAGAATCCAAGGATTTATCTTCTTTGTCGGTGGAGAGTTTATTGGGATCACTACAATCCCATGAACTACGAATGAAGCAATAAGATTCTAGTTCTATTGAACAAGTCTTTCAAACGCAAGTCTCCTTTAGAGATTCCTCTAAAGATGGCTTGAGAGGAAGAGGTCGTGGAAGAGCCACTTCTCGTGGTAGAGGAAGAGGCTATGGTGGACAAAAGAAATCTCATGATGGTGAGTCTTCATCTTATCGTGGAAGAGGGAGATCTTCCTTATCAAATATTCAATGCCATCGTTGTCATATGTATGGCCATGTCAAGAGATATTGTAGAAAGAGGATGGAGGAGGACAACAAAGAATCCAATTTTATGCATGAGGAGGAAGAAGACAATCTTTTCCTTACATGTAATGTTCATGGAGCTTTCCTTAGAAGATGTGTGGTTCGTGGATAGTGGTTGTAGCAACCACATGACCGGGAACAAGAAGGCCTTTGTGGAGATAAATGAGACATTTCAAAGTGAAGTTAGAACCGGAGATGACAACAAGCTTCAAGTCAAAGGAAGCAGTGATATTCTTGTCCAAACCAAGCAAGGAGTAAAGCGGCTCTCAAATATATTTTATGTTCCAGGCCTTAAGCACAATCTCTTAAGTGTTGGGCAACTTCTTTTGAAGGGGTATGAAGTAAATTTCAAGGGAGCTTTGTGTGAGATCAAAGATAAGAATGATGTTATTATTGGAAAGGTGGGAATAACCAAAAGCAAAATGTTTCCTTTATCTTTTCAAAGTAACATTAATTCTTGTTTCTATTCTATTCAAGACAAGTCTTGGCTATGGCATTATCGATATGGTCACTTGAGTTTTAAAACTCTATCTCTTATGGGCAAGAAGAATCTTGTGGAGGGCTTGCCTACAATTCAACTTCAAGATAAAGTATGTGAAGGATGTGTCTTGGGGAAGCATAGTAGGAATTCTTTTCCTAGTGGGAAGGCATGGAGAGCGTCAAAGCCACTTGAGCTTGTGCACACCAATCTTTGTGGGGCAATGCATACTAATTCAATAGGTGGTAACCGTTATTTTGTTACCTTCATTGATGACTATAGTAGGAAGACTTGGATATACTTTCTAAAACAAAAATCGGAAGTATATGGTTGTTTCAAAAATTTCAAGGCTTTTGTTGAAAAGCAAAGTGGTTTCCTATTGAAAACTCTTCACTCGGATCAAGGGGGAGAATATATTGATCATGGGCTTCGAGATTTCTTAAAAGATCATGGTATTCGACATCAATTTTCAGTCCATGGTACCCCACAACAAAATGGAGTAGCCGAAAGAAAAAATCGCACAATTATGGAGTTGGCTAGAAGTATGTTGAAGGCCAAGGGATTGCCAAATTCCTTTTGGGCGGAAGCGGTAGCATGTGTTGTTTATCTGTTGAATCGTTCCTCTTCTAAAAGTGTGCAAGACAAAATGCCACAAGAAGCTTGGAGTGGACACAAACCAAGTGTTGATCACTTGAGAATTTTCGGAAGCATTGCCTATTCACATGTACCGGATGAAAGAAGAAAGAAGCTAGATGACAAGTCCGAGAAATGCATTTTTGTTGGATATAGTGAATATTCCAAGGCATACAAGTTGTACAATCCCCTCACCAAGAAACTAATTATAAGCCGTGATGTGAAGTTCAATGAAGGAGAATCTTGGAATTGGAGAGAAAATGCAACCAAAGAAAATTCAAGTTGCATAGAAATCGAAGAAGAAATTGAAGCTCCAATTGAAGAAAACGAAGAGGTTGGTGTTCCACCTTCTTCTCCCAATGCTACTTCATCACCTTCTTCATCTTCAAGTTCAAGTTCAACTTCAAGTTCCCCTTCGAAGAAATTGTAAGTCTGTGATCCCGAGTGATGGGTCACAGAGTGTGTATAATTGTAGCCGATTTGTGATCATTAAATCATTCTTGTATGCAAGGAACTTGTATATTTTGGTTGATAAGTACCTTGCAAACCGTTTGAATCTGTCTAGTTCAATGATCGGTGCTTTTGAAGATTGCAAGTTTTTGGCTGGACTAAGTATGGACTACTTGTGGACTACAAGTACTAGACTTAATGTTACAAGGAGTCTTCAAAGCTCGCAAGTTGAGGACTTGCAAACCTTGCTTAGTGCCACATTGACAGTATACACAAACTTGTTTAGATGGGATTGATCAGACAACTTCTTCAGTTTCCAATGTTACGAATGAGCCTTCATCTGCTCTTTCTAATAATAACAAGATATATAGCATCTCATTATCGCTATTCAGTCATGGTTGGGTTAGTAAAAGAATTACTACACCAAATTGACATTTTTGTAACAACTCCCAAAATAGTATCACTTTTGAAGTGTAACAATTCACCTAACAATTTTACACATTTTCACAAACAAAATGATACAATAATTGTATCACCATGAAGAGTATGGTTATAAAAGTGATACTATTCATGGTGATCCAACTTATTGTATCATTTTTTTTGTATTACTGTTTTTCATTTTTTTTGGCTAAATTTAGTTTTGACTTGAAATTGTTTGGTGAATTGCAATATCTCAAAAGTGATACTGTTTTGAGAGTTGTTACAAAAGTGCCAATTTGGTGTAGTGAATGATTGGGAGTTCAGCAGGGATCTGGGGAGGAAGCTGTTGTTTTCTGACATCATGGAAATTGATAGAAATGGTGAGTTGCCTTCGAGAATGTTGAGGCCTAATCGTGAAATCTTGGAGTCGGTTAGCAAGAAAAAAAAAACAGAGTTGTCACCCAAACGAATGATAGTGTTGTCATCCTTGACACTGTCACTGTTAGCCAGGACGGAAGCGAAAATTACACCACCATTAGTGATGCTGTTGATGCAGCTCCGGATGAAAACAGTATCGAGAATGGCTACTTCCTGATATACGTAACAGCTGGGGTGTATGAAGAGTATGTAACAACTGCTGAGAGTAAGTGGAACTTGATGATGGTGGGAGATGGTATTAACCAGACCATTATCACGGGAAATCACAGCATAGTCGGTGGATATACTACATTCAACTCTGCAACTATGGGTAAGTTAACTTATCTAATTCAAGATCAATGCACTTCATTATGATATACCCTTCATGATCACATAACATGATACTTACATTATTGTACTGTTATATTTTTCAGCTGTTGTGGGACAAGGTTTTGTGGGAATGGACATTACAATCCGCAACACTACTGGGACAAGGTTTTGTGGGAATGGACAAGGTTTTCAGCTGCTATATTTATCTGCATTCTACCGTTGCAGCTTTGAGGGCCACCAAGACACATTATATACTCACTCTCTCAGACAATTATATAGAGAATGTGACACATAAGGAACCACAGATTTCATATTCGGCAATGCAGCAGTTGTTTTCCAAAACTGCAATCTCTTCTCAAGGTGACCTCTAGAAGGTCAGTTTAATGCCCTGACTGCACAATCCAGAATAGACCCAAATCAGAACACCGTCATGTCCATCCACAATTGTACTATCACAGTAGCTGAGGACTTGGCTGCAAGTAACAGGACTGTCCAGTCGTATTTGGGAAGACCATGGATGGAGTACGCTACGATGGTATACATGCAATCGTACATGGAAAGCGTGATCGATGCTACAGGATGGCACAAATGGAATGAGAGTTTTGATAGTACGCTGTACTACGCTGAGTATAACAACAAAGGATCTGGATCTAGCACTCATAATAGAGTTACTTGGTCTGGTTACCATGTTATCAATGCTTCTGATGCATCCAACTTCACTGTTTCCAATTTCATACTTGGTGATACTTGGTTAAATGCAACAGGGGTGCCTTATATTGGTGAATTGATGGAAGGATGAATGCCTTCCATTTTTCAGGGCCGAAGTAGTAGTAGGAATTGTATCCTAATTATATATGCTATGATCACGTAAACAAAAGCACAAATACTTCCAGTGTCAAAGTAATCTATACATTTCCCATGCAAATCAAATTATCTAATGAACAATTTTCATTTAAACAAGCAAAAAAAGAAATGGTGGCCAACTAGGCCATATGAATGGAAAAAACAAATTAATAGAATGGAGACCTTCAGCAGTAGCAGCTAATTCCATCCTTCTGCTGTCAACATTGTACCAAATCCAGTTGTCCTTGTTCAAATTTAAAAGCAGGATGCGAGGATCCAGTGGATGCAACCTAACTATCTTGAATCGATCCGAGTTCTTGACGATGCTTGGATATCTGTATTTCAGTGACCATTCCCTTTTCTGTTAATCAATCACCCACATCTCAATATTACGAGAATCATGTCACATACTGTGATACCTTGTGTGGGCGGACCTGAGGGGAGGGTGCGTGAGAGGTCTGTGATGGCGAAACCCAATAGGCCCGTGGATCCCAAGAGGGGTTGGGCGAGCTACCAAGAAAAGATTATAGTCTTACATCACCTAGGTGAGGGAAGGAGATGTGTTATATATTTACGAGGTTGGATCTACAAAGTACTACACGTTTTAAAGTCGTGCGGGCATTGGGCTCAAAGCACAATATAGTACTCTGTGGATCGGGTCGTGACAAAATGGTATCAGAGCCGGACCTAGCCGAAAGTGTGCCAATGAGGATGTTTGGATCCTTTAGGGGGTGGTCTGTGATACCCTTGTGTGGGCGAACCTGAGGGGGAGGGTGCGGGAGAGGCTCGTGATGGCGAAGCCCAATAGGGGTTGGACGAGCTACCAAGGGGAAATTATAGTCCCACATCGCTTAGGTGAGGGAAGGAGATGTGCTATATATGTACGAGGTTAAATCTACAAAGTACTACGTGTTTTAAAGCCGTGCGGGCCTTGGGCCCAAAGCCGACAATATAATACTCTGTGGATCGGGTTGTGACACATACCATTAACCCATTCTTCTGACCAAAGTGATGAACACTGAACTGACCCTCTAGGCTAACTTCTGGCATTGATGCAATCATCTCCAATTCACTATGTTGTTCGCCAAACACAACACCACAATCAAGAAACAAATAAGCAATGCCAACATTACCACATCTTAATCCATCAAAATAAATCATAGTTCAAACCAATCTAAGTGTATTATACCAATCAATTCCAAAGTCTTTGACTTAATCTAAGGAAAGTAAAAACTAGATCCTACATCTTATTACCTACGAATTGACAAAACCAAAATTTTTGGAAAATGCCCTGACCACAACAAAGCTAAAACTGCTCGCATCCACTCTCCAAACTACCTTGATGAGTCTCTGGGCTGTGCCCATTATGAACTCATCGAAATTTGTAAAACAAATACAATTTGGGTTAGTATATCAATACTGGTATGAGCAAACTTAGTTTCAATATAATACACATCATGGTAACATTACACGATTAGAAAAATATCAACGATAAGCATTTTACCTTAAGGAAGACACATATTTCTCATTTCAGGATCGACTGAGCATTTAGTTTCTTCCCTCAAGACAATAATACATACATACTAACAAAGTAATTCGTAAAGATTTTCGGGTTATGACAAGATCAATGTTTCGCTATGTTATAGTTTTTTCGCTTCTTTTAGACAATCACATTATCCTCTTGTGCCGAGTACACCTCATCCAAGTGTGCTTCCCTTACCTTCGAAATCGCTCGGAGAGTAAATATCTCAATTAGAGTGCTACGTCGAGGTTCATGTCATCTCACCCAGAATTCGATTCATAGCAAGTATATCACTATACGTACATCCGAACTCAAATGGAATGATGTACCCAGTATGCAAGCAAATCTACATACTAAAATCATATACCAAGTATACAAGCAAGTCTGTATACAAAAATCTTACATTTTCATTTCAATTTTTTTTGGTGTTGTGAAAAGAACATTACCCATTTGGTGTTATAAGAGCCAATTTTGGTTGTTGAGTAATGGGTTGGAACATGAATAACTTAGGACATGCAAAAACTAATAAAGGAACTAAGTTTGGACTGGACCGGAGCAGTCCGGCTCAACCTAGTATAGGTTTCCTATCGTAATCAAACGAAACCCATATTTCCTAATTATAATTAAATTATTTTACTCAACTATTTATAAGGTGGCACCGTAGGGTTGAGGACTCTTCATTAAAGAGTTTTAAGAAAATAGGGCTTGACCCAAATTGCTTACAAATAAATAGATATGATCATAAAGTGTTGGACACATGTTTGATTTAGAACAGTAACTAACTCAATTAGATTATATTACAGATCACAATCATAGGTTTATCTAGTATGAAATTGCTAGAGATGTAAAAAGTTTGAATCTAAGTGCCACTGTACACAAACATGATGGGAAGTAGGAATAGAACATATGTCCATCTATGGGAATATAAAAACTTGTATGATGAAAAGTGAGTAACTTCCTCAAAAGGAAAAACCAATACCGGCATTTTATACAAAGCGCCGGTATAGAAAAACCAATACCGACATTTTACTCAAAGTGCCGACAAAGTGTAACCAATACCGGCATGCTTTTGAAAGTGCCGGTAAAGAGTAACCAATACCGGCACCATATTTTGAAGCGCCGGGCAAGATAAAAAAAAAACCGTCCAACCTAAGGGTGGGCATCCCATCCCGCGATCCCGTTCCCGTCCCGATTTTTTCGGGTCTTAATGGGATTGAATAATTTCATCCCGTCCCGATCTAGAATGGGATGGGATGAGATGGGATGAAGATTTTTAATCCCGCCAATCTCGTCCCATCCCGAGCTAATTTTTCACTCTGGTATTAATGAGTATTTTCTAGAATACGTCCCTCAACTTTCTGCCATTTAAACATTTAGAAATACCTGCAATGCAGGTTTGGTAGCATATTTTTTGCAGTTAGCTATTACATAGTTATTACATGAATATTAAACTCTCTCGAAGTTCAATTTGTATCTGATTTCATTTCTATTACCTTCCTACTAGATCATCAGATGATTGAACATGTCGTATCTGGGATATTAAGAATACCAATGCCAGTCCTCGCATTTACATTCCAAAGCCTTCAGATGCTATCACTGGTTTGTTTCAAGTTTGCATAGTGTGTTTTGGTTGGTTGGTTGGCTGGGGTTTTTGGAATTTGGTAATTGAAATCTTAACTTGGAATTAACTTCAGGGAAGAGCAATGGTCCATCAACCAGCACCACGCTTTCAACTAGCATTGTTCCCTCAACTAGTACTGATCCATCAAGCCACCAAATATTGTATTGTGCATATAATGCTAGTGGAACGGTTTTTGTCACTGGTAGCTCAGATACCTATGCAAGGGTAAAACTGAGTGTTATTCTTTGCGTTATGTACATTATGTTTGTTTAAATATGTTCTTGTATACTTAGCAAATATATTGTTCGAAATTGAAATGCACTGCTGGATGCATATGAGTTTCTTCTTCAAGAACAAACAATTTGCAGGTGTGGAATGCTTTGAAGTCTAACACAGATGAGTACAAGCAACCAAATTATGAGATTGATTAAAGAAAATGAAATGCATATAATCAGAGCACACTGATCTCGTCCCGAACCCGTTTGGGATGGGACGAGGTCGGGATGAGGTTTTTTCCATCCCGTCCCGTCTCGATCCCGAATGAACGGGATGGGATAGGGATGAGTTTATCTCGTCCCATCCTGTCCCGTGCCTACCCCTACTCCAACCCATCCTACTGATGAAAATAATATTATGTTTTCTAAACCGCCGCTTTAGATGTTACAAGCGCCGGTAAAGAGTAACCAACCCACGAATAACGACACTTTTACGACGCTTTAGAACTACAAAAAAAAAAGTCTAAAACGACACTTTTACGACGGCGTTTCAATAAAAGCTCCGGTACAACATAAGCAATAACGACGTTTGGGATATAAAACGCCGGAAACAACCCGCGATCGTTTCCCACTAGAGCGAAAAATTAAGTCTTAAGCAATCACGACGTTTATACAATAAAGCGCCGGTACATATCGAACAATACCAGTGTTGTATTTTCTAAGGCGCTGGTACATATCGAACAATACCGGCGTTGTATTTTCTAAGCGCCGGTGAAGAGCGAAAATAAAATTGTTTTTTAAACACGCCGTATTAGATGTAAAAAGCGCCGGTAAAGATCTTTCAATACCGGCGTTTTGGTTTGAAAGCGCCGGTAAAGCGCTCACAATACCGGCGATTTGGTAAAAACGCGCCGGTAAAGAATGAAAAAAAACCGCGAATCCATCCCGCCACTGAAAATGAAATTGTGTTTATAAAGCGCCGTATTAGATCTAGGAAACGCCGGATTAGAGTCCCCCTGCGCTAATTCGCGACTCACCTCCTTCCTCCTTCCCTCTCCTTCGCCGCTTCCAGTCCTTCGGGACTTCGTTCGTTCCGATGCTTTCCTCACTCTCTCCTTTCCCCTCTCTTCCTCTACCCAAACCCCTCCCACCAAGCCACCAAGCAGAGAAGAAGAAGGACGAAAAGGTAAGATCTCCTCTTCCTCTACATCTCCTCTTCTTCTTCTTCTTCTTCTTCTTTAGATCCGAAGTTTGAAGGTAAGATCTGAAGTTTGATTCTTCGTTCTTAAGATCTGAAGTTCTTTTTTTTTTTTTTTTTTTTTGTTTCAGGAAATGAAGAAGCTCAAACCTGAGGTGTGTTTCTCTTCTTCGCTATTAGGGTTTCGAATTTTCGATCTCCTCTTCAATACCCATTCTTCAATTCTGTAATTTCTTCACATATTTGGTGTGCAAGTAGGGTTTATTGTGTCTGTTGTCTTAGCTTTTTCATTGTAGATCTGCTTGGGGTTTTTTTTTTTTTTTTTTTAATTTCATTCGAAGATTGTTAACTCTGTGGTGCAATTTACGTTGAAAAGATGTGATGGGTTGAGTTTCTAGGCGTTTTTCCTTGGTTTAGAAGAGGTGAAATGGGTTAACTCCTTGGTTTTTTGGATGATAGAGTTGAAATGGGTTTTTGATTTAGAAGGTTTTTGAGACGTAACTAAAGAATTGGTTGATGGTTTTTTGCAGGTACTTGGATGGGTGGGAGGGGTAGGTAGCAAAGCTGAGGTTTCTCAATGGCTGATAATTGGGATTTCAGATAGGTAGTAGCAGTTCAGGTAACTCGAATTCACTAATATGACATTGCTAATTTTATTGCTAATATGACATTGCTAATTTTATTGCTTAGGCACAATGCCACAGATGCGAAACTGAAATGCTGCAAAAGTTTTAACCTACAAAGACATAAAAGCAGTGACTAACAAATTCAAAGAGGTTATAGGCCGTGGTAGTTTTGGAACTGTCTACCTTGGAAAGCTTCCAGAGGGCAAAGATGTAGCTGTGAAAGTGCGATTTGATAGAACCCAACTTGGTGCTGATTCATTTATCAATGAGGTTCTATACTTTCAGCATTTTCCCTTCTAATTTATTTCTTATGAAAAGATACCTTGCAAGCTCCATTAATATGATATAAGCTCTAAAGTATCTTGAATCATTTATTGTAACTTTGCAATGTTTACATGGAAAAACTTTGAGGCATTTCAGTTTATGTAACTCCAAACGTTTTTTCCCCTCTTATGCAAATGATCAGGGATAAGGGTAGTTGGGAATTTTCAATTTGAGAAGCTATAAAAGCTACGATGACAATAATTTTATTATAATTGTTCATATTGTAGAGTAACTGCTAATTACACTACTTTAATGTCAAAATATTGGTGCTAGTTGTGGAGTTCTCATCTATATATATACTGGAACATATCTTTGAGTTACCCAATGCATTTCTATTCTTTTTCCTGGATGCATGACTAATTGCTTTCACACATAATTTGATTTGTGGCGATTAAGGTTAAGAAGTTTGGGAACCATAATCAAATTAGTTCTATAGTAGCAGAGGTTGGTGGTACAATTGCATCAGCTCCTGATCATACCCAGATTGAACTGTACGATGCTTTGCTTGATGGCTGTAGAGAAGCTGTTAAAGAAGGAAGTGAAGACCCCAAGGTTGGTTTCATACTACTTGGTGATGCTGACACTGATGCTGATGCATATGCATATGCATACTTATAGAATTTTGGAAGTCTGATTACCTTGTGATCTTTACCATCAGGGAACACTGCTGGATTTTTTTGGCGTCCCTGTAAAGGCACATGAAGTTATAGATCGTGTAGAAGAACTTCAACTCCTAACAAAAACAAGCTCCGCTTGTGTCTTGTAAGGAAATGGTGGTGCTGATTTGAAAATTGTAAACCGCGACTTGAATATTCCAAATATTCTCTCAATTACGTTCCTCAATGAAGCATGACGAAGATTAAATAACTCAATTGCGTTGACAGGATGGTTTCCTGGACCGCCAAAATCTTTGAGATGATATCGAGTGCCACGAAATGGAGCTAAAAAACGACGTCGGTTTGGAAATCCACAATCTCCAAGGTAATATTTACCTGATCATAAAAAAATGTGCAATTAGTATGTTTATACTTTATACTATATGGTATAAAATTCAATAAGTTTGCTACATTTTTAATGCACGTAACATTATACCTGATGGTATTTTGAGTCCATTTTGTCTAGAAATAGCATCATTTAACACTTTCGAATCATGAGCAGAACCCTCCCATCCACTAAGCACATATATAAATTGTAAATCAAAGTTGCAAGCTGCTAAAACATTTTGTGATAGTTTCCCATGACGGTTCCTGAATCTACTGACCTCACGTCCAACAACCGTTGCAGGAATATGTGTGCCATCAATAGCTCCAATACAATCCTGAGAAAAAAGAAAAATAATTACAACATATGTACAAAAAGAAGAAAAGAACCAATATTAAAGCAATACAGTGATATAAATATTTGCCATAAAACTTACATTGCGTACCTTAAAGAAAGGATAAAACCTTGTACTTTCTCTTATGTTAGGTGGTGTGGTATCAAGTAGCGGTGGTTTAGCCATGAACATTGGAGCTATTGTATTCAAGCTCTTCAAGATTTTGTTGAAACTTCTGCTAACAGTGAAATGAGATCGCTCAAATACCATTCGAGGTTCACTATATCGATTGTTTTGACCGACAACTAGTAAAAAGGTCGCAAGCATTTCTTCAACACAAATATATCTAGTACTCCGTAGAGGTGTTTTCTCTTGTATGATGACACATAATTTTCGAAACACTTCAGGATACATTCTGTAGACATTCCGAAAGATATGTGGGTCTCCATCCAATAACTTATTCATGTATATGTATCCATTTGATGTCACCGGTCGTCGAGTCAATGGATGTCTAATACGTTCATCACTTATATTGGGCACAAGATTATATAACACATAAATCACTGCTTGTATTGCCGTTAATAAAATTCTCATGGCCTTGTAAAACTCTTCATCCTGTTCATCAACTCCATACATATCCATTTCACAGATTGCTATCAAAGCAAGTACCTGAACAAGGTCATTATATATTCAAACCAAATATATTAGACATTAGAGAACAAGACATGTATCTAACAAAAAAAAAAAAAGATAACCAGGCAGGTAATGACATGAAAAATCGCAATCCAACATTCAACAAAATCAAATCATTCAACACAACCAAATTAAAAATCATCATTTGCAAAATGAAATCAACACACAGTATTTAGCCTTATGCATATAAAAAAGTATCAAACTACATGACTTAAAAATCCAAATGGCCTATAGCTTATTAGCTTTATGCATCCCTTTGTGCCCAAGTGATCCAATCAAGTCTTTGGTCTGGACTCATCTTCAAGAAGGTGTCTTGCTTGAGTAGCTACCCCTTTTGAGTTGCTACTTTGTTCATAATCAGCTCTACTTCTTTTGCCACGAGCTCTACTTTGTGGTGCATCATTTGCATTTTCAGTTTGCACAAATGCATTGATGTCTTGATCAAAGACCAAGTCATCCATGCCACCAAATTCCCAAGATTCATTTCCTTCTTCATCATATGTTGTGGCATCTGTATCATCACCTAGACCTATTGACCCCATCCCAGTTGCAGTTCCATTACCAACTGCAATCTTCAAATCCTCATAGTCTGCAAAAGTTTCTGACTGAAAGTGCGCATGCGCTGGATGTGACTGAAAAAAAATTCAAAATATAAAGAAAGTTAATATGTTAAAGAGTCAAAAAAATTAAGCTGTAAAATAGAATAAAAGTTCAAGATATTTAACCCACCTTCAAATAGTCTGCCCATACTTCATCAGGCGCAGTGAATCTCTTTGTGATCGGGTCCCATCCAAACCCAGAATTGTGGCGCATAAGCTGAGAGTAATTGCTGTATTGCTTTTTAAACCATTTCACTCGGCTTTGATACTGGCTATAAGTTATCTCCTTACTAATTTTCTCCTTAAGTTTTGGAAGTAACTTTGCCTCTATGGTTGTTTTACTTATAACACCATTAATATCCCTGAACCCAAGCATGGCGCCTTCAACCATGAGCTGGAGCAAAGCATTGCTCTCTTCCGCGGTCCAAGTTTTATAATCTTTTCGTTTACCGTTACCTTGTGAATCTCCCATCTATATATTACAACAAGTATTTTATGAAAGCTATATATCTAACATAATACTGGTACAAACTGTACATATTGGAAAGTAATTCGAACAAAATCTGTTTTATGAAATATTTCATTACTTTGAGATCCGGATTTTGTGAACTAACTGTGACAATAGGTACTCAAGAGGATTGTTGAAAATGGGATAGTTTGTGGAATAGGTGATGATGTTTGTGAACTAACTGTGACAATAGGTACTCAAGAGGAAGCGGCAGAGGCTTATGACATAGCAGCAATCAAGTTCCGTGGCACAAGTGCAGTCACTAACTTCGACATCAGCAAGTATGATGTCAACTGAATTTGCACAAGCACCGCCCTCATTGCTGGTGACCTTGCCAAGTCCATCTCCATTTCACTGCCTCCTCTTTCCATAACAAACAGTCAAGGTGATAATGGAGAATGGATCGACATTGTGGGCACAATCATCAACAACAACACCAGCAAATCTTTGACAGTAAGGACTACAACGTTGAATCGTCAAAGCAGACTTGTGTAACTATTGTATTGGAGGGTTAGAAGACCGATCATAGGAGTTGTTCCCTTTACAAGAGTTAAAATGTGAAACCGGCACCCAAAGTGACACTACTCATCATGGTGAAAGAGATAATGCAACATGTTAGCCAGGGAGTGTTGCTCAGCTACCGAGGACGTATGGTGGTGAACCAAGTAGAAATCGAGTTCACTGGTGACCAAGAGAATACTTTACTGCAAGAGAAAAAAAAAATTGATACAAGCAGAGCTATCTAGATGGCTTTACATAACCATGTTTTTCATGTGAATTTCGCATCATGGAATGCTTGGTTGTCTTGTAGTTGATTCTGCGCTGTTCTGCAGCTAACAGCTATGCAAGCAAATAGTTGGATTTAGATAGCTGATATTAGCAAACCATTTCTTCTTCCCCAACCCCACACCCCCCCCCCCCCCCCCCCCCCCCCCCCCCCCCCCCCGCCCTTATGAAGCTCAAGAGTTCAAAATCTTCCAATTACTTCTTAAGATTGGGGGTTTTCATCTTCACCATGGTCGAAATCTCCAAAAAGCTATTAGGTATCCATCAAAGTAGAAGAAGCTTTAGGTGAATGATGGTGAGTTCATGTGATGCATCTCACGAGGTTATGGTTTCTCCATGTCAGATAAGTGTGAATTTTGTCCTCAAATTGATGTTTCGAATGTCATGCTCAAATGTCACTGGTAACTTAGGAAGGGCCACAGCATAAAGCAAAGTGAGTAGGGTACTTGGTGCAAACTCCAAAATAATCTCTTATGTTTCATTTTATTTATTTAGTTTCCAAAGCGAAACAAGAGGTAATATATACAGAAAACGAACAAGAAAACATGGAAAACAATAATACAAAGGCCGTCAATTGACTCCTTGAAAACACAATGAGAAGAGCACAAAACACCCATAAAAACCGTTCTTTAGGAAGAATAGCTCAAATATCCTGCTGTTCTATAGAAAGGAAGAAGTTCTCGAAGAATGCAAAGACGTCAATTCTTTCATAAAAAGTGAAAAACTAACTGTGACAATAGGTTCACAAACATCATCACCAATTTCATTATGTCATCATGATAAATCAAAGAATCCTTTTACCATACAGCAAAAAGATGTTACCATTATGATAGCATACGTTTTTTAATTTAATCCAAACCCTAACACAACTTATAAACCCTAATAATTTAATTCAAACCCTAATCCAAAATCATCAATGATGCAACTATGAACACTATGCAAAGATAGAAAAAGAATTGAGAAAACAAGAGGATGAGAACCAACCTCTTCATGGGTGGCACAAGGAAGAACTTTGAGAGACTTTTTTTTCACGTTGAAATCTTTGATATGGAGGCTGGCAAACTATTGAACTTTATTATTTATACCTAACACTACAAAGTCCATGAGAATCCATGAGTTTCCAAATCCATAAATATGAATGATATTTTGAATACCCTAAAACTTTTGTGGACTTTTTGAAATCCATATTGAATACCCCTGGACTTTGTGGATTTCAGAAAGACTTTTTAAAATCCTGATTGAATACCCCTAGACTTTTGTGGACTTTTTAAAATCCAAATTGAATACACTTGGATTTTCAGAATCCATGGAATTTATTAAATTGCCCACAGAATCCAGATACAATACACCCCCCTTCATTGTAGATCTGCTTGGGGTTTTTTTTTTTTTTTTTTTTAATTTCATTCGAAGATTGTTAACTCTGTGGTGCAATTTACGTTGAAAAGATGTGATGGGTTGAGTTTCTAGGCGTTTTTCCTTGGTTTAGAAGAGGTGAAATGGGTTAACTCCTTGGTTTTTTGGATGATAGAGTTGAAATGGGTTTTTGATTTAGAAGGTTTTTGAGACGTAACTAAAGAATTGGTTGATGGTTTTTTGCAGGTACTTGGATGGGTGGGAGGGGTAGGTAGCAAAGCTGAGGTTTCTCAATGGCTGATAATTGGGATTTCAGATAGGTAGTAGCAGTTCAGGTAACTCGAATTCACTAATATGACATTGCTAATTTTATTGCTAATATGACATTGCTAATTTTATTGCTTAGGCACAATGCCACAGATGCGAAACTGAAATGCTGCAAAAGTTTTAACCTACAAAGACATAAAAGCAGTGACTAACAAATTCAAAGAGGTTATAGGCCGTGGTAGTTTTGGAACTGTCTACCTTGGAAAGCTTCCAGAGGGCAAAGATGTAGCTGTGAAAGTGCGATTTGATAGAACCCAACTTGGTGCTGATTCATTTATCAATGAGGTTCTATACTTTCAGCATTTTCCCTTCTAATTTATTTCTTATGAAAAGATACCTTGCAAGCTCCATTAATATGATATAAGCTCTAAAGTATCTTGAATCATTTATTGTAACTTTGCAATGTTTACATGGAAAAACTTTGAGGCATTTCAGTTTATGTAACTCCAAACGTTTTTTCCCCTCTTATGCAAATGATCAGGGATAAGGGTAGTTGGGAATTTTCAATTTGAGAAGCTATAAAAGCTACGATGACAATAATTTTATTATAATTGTTCATATTGTAGAGTAACTGCTAATTACACTACTTTAATGTCAAAATATTGGTGCTAGTTGTGGAGTTCTCATCTATATATATACTGGAACATATCTTTGAGTTACCCAATGCATTTCTATTCTTTTTCCTGGATGCATGACTAATTGCTTTCACACATAATTTGATTTGTGGCGATTAAGGTTAAGAAGTTTGGGAACCATAATCAAATTAGTTCTATAGTAGCAGAGGTTGGTGGTACAATTGCATCAGCTCCTGATCATACCCAGATTGAACTGTACGATGCTTTGCTTGATGGCTGTAGAGAAGCTGTTAAAGAAGGAAGTGAAGACCCCAAGGTTGGTTTCATACTACTTGGTGATGCTGACACTGATGCTGATGCATATGCATATGCATACTTATAGAATTTTGGAAGTCTGATTACCTTGTGATCTTTACCATCAGGGAACACTGCTGGATTTTTTTGGCGTCCCTGTAAAGGCACATGAAGTTATAGATCGTGTAGAAGAACTTCAACTCCTAACAAAGCGTATTAAAAAATATAAAAATCCAGTTTCACAGTTTAGACTGTCAATGCAGTTTAGAGGTCCACAGTGGTCCAAGGGCTGTGGATGGGATCAAGGTAGGATGAAGCCTGATCAACATCTTTTAGAATGGTTTTTTGTATTGATATCTAATTGATTTTTCTTTTCCTGTTGAAAATATATTAGTTGACGATGCAAGGTTGCTTTTGGGAATACATTACCATGGATTTGGAAATTGGGAGAAAATAAGGTTAGACCCAAAGCTTGGTCTCACTCGGAAGATTGCTCCAGCAAACCTTGCACAACGTGAAACCTTTCTACCACGTGCTCCTAACTTGGACCAGCGTGCTTCTGCCCTCCTGCGTAAGGTAGTCCATTATTTTTTCTATTGAATTTCTATTTGTAGTGTAATTGCTTCATTTTAATCCATGCTGATCGTTTATTCTAGTTCATTTACTAATATTCTTCTTAACAAAAATAGACCTTAATTTAGGCTGGCTTTCAGTGCATCTTTTAACATGTTAGTTACTGGGTGCCACTTATTTTGAATCTCAATCACCCTTTTTTTCCTACTCTGTTTCAGTCTTCTTGTTTTTACAAAAGAGTTGTTTATGCTGTATCCATTTTATTGAAACAATTGAAGTGAGTGCCTCTTGCTGACTAATATCCTCTTGATACCTCAGGAATTTGCAGCTGTTGGTGGCAATAACTCAAAAACTAAATTAGGTCACAAGACTCCCAAGAATGATGGTGCAAGCCTTTTAAAAATCTCTAATACTCGTTCAAAGGATACAGTTGGAAAACCTTCTAAACCTAACATCCGGGCAAACAAAATTCAACTTCAAAAATGGCAGAGGGCTGACTCCATAGCCAAAGAGGAGGGTGAAATGTCAGATACTGAGTTGTATCAGCAGTTCAAAGAAGAAAAATGGATGGAATGGTGTGCTGATGTCATGATTGACGAGGAGAAGACTCTTAAGCGTCTTGAAAAGTTGCAGTATACTAGTTTACACCTACCAAAGGAAAAGGTTAATCCCAGTTTTGTTATTCAAGCTCTTTTTCTGCATTTTCCCCTTTTTTGCAGCTTGCCTAACATGACATACAACATTATTTATGTTTTCCAGGTGCTTTCCAGAATTCGGAGTTATTTGCAACTTCTGGGTAGACAAGTAGACCAAATTGTACAAGAGCACGAGGAATCGTATAGGCAATCTGGTGAGTGTTCTTGATCATCTGATTCCCCACTATTTAAAAGTTGTTACCAACGCATGCTAAGACTTGTTGCGAATGGTATTGCAAGTGCAGGGTTGGAACCCTGCCAAAGGCATTTAAGTGGTTCTAGGATCCACTAAAAAGCGCGTGCTTGCCCTTCAAAAAACAGGTTTTGTTGTTTAAGGAGGATAGCATATATAACAACAAAATTTTAAATAAACTCAAATATTGTTAAGGAAACCCAACACTACCAACACTCTTATATATTATTTTATGGGTCAGGATCCTGAGCCTTATTATTTTGCCTTTAATTTTTTCACCAGTTAATAACATTTTCAAATCCAACAATAGAGAAAACGACTCAATAAATTAAGAGTTTATGAGGTTGTAAGCAGCTCAACCTTTAGCTGACCTCAAAGTCCTCAATCAAAATCTTAAGAGCAAATGGTTTATGAAGCAAGATTACAGCATGAGAATCTATTGACTGAGGGATCCCGATTGCCAAATCTTAGGTTGTACCGTACTTATTTGCAGGTAGCCAATAAGATTAATAGACAAGTTCATGAGCTATTGGAGCAAATGGTTATTGTTCTTATGAGGTATGTCCGCATTTCTCATTGCATGTTCATGGATGCTATTCATTTCTAATTTAGACTTCTCTTACACCTCGCTTTTCTGTACCGTTTGTCTAATGGGAAGGTCAATCGAGCTGAAATCAATCGTCTGAAAGCCATGCTGGTACCAATCTCATCTCTCCTTTTGTCTTCACGTTTATAGCATTTCTTATGGATGCTTTCTTATACGAACAATGTAATCTGAAATTTGGGCATATTCTTTGATGTGGTCAGCAGCATCAGAAGGAGTTGGAATTGTCTCAACTGAAGGAACAGATAGAGAAGGAAAATGTATGTGAACTATTTTGATGAATTGTTGCTCCTCAGCTCAGTGGCATATATATTCACGTATTTATCATGAAAATATCTTTGTCCCTATGTGAAATTCATATATATATATAATTCAGATGAACTTCCTTAGGCTTCTTACAGAAGCATGGCTCATTAACATGTACTCAATTGTAGCGATTCGCTTCCTTCCTTGAAGTATTAGAGTTCCCCATGTCTTGGGTCATTAGAAAGAGAAAGGCCTGGGAGTGTCTAAAAAACTTTGCTTTGAGAAAATGTGTTGTTCCTAGGTTCAATTTTGAGAAAAACTTATTCAAAACTCATTTATCCAATATTAACTCCATGTTTTCACTTGATATATGAAAAGATTCATCATTTCTAAGTTAGAGCGTTTAGGAAGACTTGCAATTTATCAGGTTGCAAGCTACTTCTGACGGGATGGATGTGAATATAGATCTGTTTCTAAACCAAGTCAAACCTTTTATTTACTCAAGACTGTTAGATAGTGTGTCATACACAATTATTATTTATCACATGGAACTTTACCTGTCTATTTGATAAGTTTGTTTCATAATCTACTTATTATTGATCTCGTGTGTTGGATACACTGGTAAAGAACTGCATCTACTTCCTTGCCTGCAAAGTTTACACTTTAATTGCATGCGATCTCATATCTGTTTAAGAGGATAACTTCTTGACAGTTAGGTGTTCATTTCCTCCCATCTCTTACTTTTGTGTCCTTGCATTCAGTTTTCCTTATCTGCTTTGCAAGCTAAAGCAGAACTTGAGATTGATAAAGCTCAGAGGACAATTTCAGCGAAGGATGAAGAATGGCAAGCTGCAGAAGGCCTATCTGGACTAAAGGAGGTACTATTCTGTCATATCTAGAATCCTTTAATTTTTAAAATCTTCTGTGTAGTCTGAAGAGTTGAACTGTCGTCTGTATAGACTTACGTTTGTCCATTGTTACTTGATTGTACTAGGTTCAGATTGAGTATTGGGGAAATGGTCAAATTGTGGAGGTAGCAGGTAGCTTCAATGGGTGGCATCAACACATTAAAATGGACCTACACCCTTCACCTAGTGATATGAGCTCCATTGTGTCTAGGTATCTAATTCTCTCTGTCTTATCTTTTAAGAAATTTATTCTTTGCGGTTAACTACACACTTTACCACTCATATTATCAAGCCGAGTATCAGTTGTAACCATTTCTTATGAAAAGACTGAAGTTTCTTTGTTGCACATGGACATTTATCCTGTATTCCTTTCTATATGAACTCTATACTTCGTTTAAATTAAGAAAAAAGCTTCATAATGAAAACTAAAGTTCTCAACATGTATCTTCTATGACTTGTCCCAACCCTATTGTTTAAATGTTAAATTCCAATAACAAAACTTAAGCTTACTTTGTATTTCATACACCTCGATCTCTTAATTAGGTGGATTCATGTTGCACGGATCACAACTTTGCAGCCTATGGTTAATTGCTGTCTTGTCTTGACAGCTGAACTCTTGGTGCTTGGTAGAAATTGCTTTTCTCCACTTTGATTGACCACATTGTACGTCAGACATATCCATAGCTTTAAACCGTAGATAGTTGGAGCACCATTCTAGGTACCACCAATAGTGGGAGTCAGTAATGGCTTTCTGCGTAATTTTCTTAAGCACTTCTCTATGAGAAAGCCTTAATCGATGGTTGTATGCCCCGGGATTTTTTAGCGTGTGAGTATTTTCTGCTTCTCCTCTGTTCTTTCTTTAGCTACTAGGTCATGGAAAATTAGTTTCTTTCTATCCACAACAGAAGTGGCTCACCTCCTTTAGGAGGGGAATGATGACAATCTTCGAATACCCTCTACTTTAAGGATCTGGATATTGAAGATTGAGCCGATATGAAAATGCAACTCAATGAGATATTTCCCAGTTACCCAACATTTCTTAAAATGAAGAGCCTTTTAACTTTAGGAGACATACTGAGCCAAAGCAAAATATCATCGTCCATTGCAAAAAAGGGTCTTCATTGGCTTTGAAACTTCTTTATCAACTTCCTATTCTGTGTGTATGTATGCAGTCAAGGGCTGAGAAATTTCGAACTTCTGTTTTATTGAAAAATATATACTTCATTAAGATAAATAGTCTTGTCCCTTGAGTGGCTTTGATACATGTTTTTCTTTCTCTTCAAAACTGATAGTGATCATGCATATTGACTTATATAATATAACTTTTTGAGAAAATCCAGGCTGCGGTCAACCATTTTGTTGCTTTATTCTGGGAAATATGAGGTGCGTGCGTCTACTACCTGAATGATGTTTCCTAATTCATAATTTGATTTGCCATTAAAACAGAATGATTCTTTGCAACTGATTGAAGTTTCTTCAGAAATTTTTACTGAAAGATTGTTAGCTTTATAACACAAATAAAATATAGTCATTAGTTCGTCTACTACCTGAATGATGTTTCCTAATTCATAATTTGATTTGCCATCAAAACAGAATGATTCTTTGCAACTGATTGAAGTTTCTTAATCAATATTACTTTTCGGTTCTTTTATTCACAGTTATTTTAAGTTTTACATCTTGGGCCATAGATTCTCAATAAATCCCTTTTTAACAGTTTTCCAGTTGATGCACAAATGAATATGAAATCAGTTGTTGAATATTTCCAAGAGATGTATAGCTTCACCATTCAACATTCTCATCTTCCTTGCCTTCAGGTAGGAAGTGACAAGAAGGCAAATTATTTGCCAATGGAGGTGAGTTCAAAATCTTTTTAACATACTGTATATAGCTATTTTATTGATTGTGGTTATGGATTTGTCTATCTGTGTACTTATTGTCTTCTCATAATTCAATTATCAACTGCTAACGTTGCCAGGCTTGTAAAATTGTTGAGGGACAAAGGTATACCAAAAGGTTGAATGACAAGCAAATAACTTCCTTGTTAAAAGTTGCATGCCAAAGACCTCGAGCGAAAGAAACAGACATTCTGCAGGTCATTCTTTCTAAACCTATATCAAGTGTTTTCATAAAGCGGCATTTCTTTTGGAAATATTTTTCATAGCTATACTGCTCGAGATGGCCATAGTAGTGAAATTCCTTTGCATTTTTTCATGACAACAGTTCAAGTGGTAGAAATGTTAAACACGTGAAGCGGACATTGATATTTTTCAGACAGTTCATCAAAATGGATATGAGCAAGATCCCTATGCAAGAGAGTTTGGCATCAACATTAGTGATAGTCTTGCATCAGTTGAGGCTAGAGTGCTTCCTGCCCCATGGGTAACTAGAAATTGATTATTTGATTCTTGCTGTTCTTTTGCATCAATCTCTTCTCTGATTTATCTGCTCACACTTTCTTTGTTTGTGTTGTTTTCTGATAGTTGAAATATAATGATAACGGAAAGGAGAAAGAGTGTTTGCCTCAAGTCGGTCAATGGAATATGGTGAACAAGGTATCATACATTCATATTATTTATTTTATGTTAAACATACTGCAAATGAAAGGTGTTGCTAACTTTACCTGTTTTTATTGAAAAATTACAATATAGTGAACCTGATTCCGATGTTTTTTATTTGATACAAAAAATGATAAATGGAAGCACTGTAAATTATTGGGCTTGTATCAACTTTTCACAAGGTGTTCAAGATAGCACTGTTCGTGGTTTTTGTCAGGAGCTGGCACACACTTGCCAACTCTCAGGCATGGTAAGTTTTCCTGATTCGGTAGTTCTATTGATCTTTGGTAGGTTCTAATTTGCTTTGTTTCTATTTTTTGGTGGGTCGTCTCTGATGAATTTGCACCCGTATGAGTAAATATATGCCCCCATCCCTAATGGACTTAGTGGCCTAAATTGACACATTGTTCTTTAACTATAGGAATTCAACCGTGAACCAGTAATTCCTACATATTCAACTAGACCCGATCAAGTAGAGAAAACATTAAGATATGTGTTCAATGCAGCAATGAGCAAACTCAAAGGCAAAGAAACTGATAAATCCTGAAAATTCAGCGCCAACAAACTGGATACCTATTGGTGATCAAATACTTATGACGGCTAGTATAGTCCGTGCATATGTTGCTGGAGTAGCACCGTCTGGCAAGGCGTATTCTTATCCTGAAAAGATGTTAGATGATGATGCTGTGCCTGCAAACACTCCTTCTGGTAGGTAAGGGTACTGTAATGAACATTTTTGAGTTCTTTTCCTTGACCATTTTATAAGGTTAACGCATGAAATATGAACGAATGGTAAGGTTGAGTTAACTTTTTATTCTGAGTTTAGTTAGATTTTCCCTTTTTGCAGTATCCTGAAGAGTGATCACCAAAGCAACGTGGACTATGCTTGGAATGAAGTAAGAGGAAAACTTTTCGGTGCACTTGATGCTGTTCAACATGACAAAAGTTTAAGACATAGATGGATGAATATGAAAAATACAAGGATGTATAAGGATGCACTGCCTATGTTGCAGGTCTTAATATATGGTTGTTACCGTAGAAAATTATAGTGTGCTTTGAGTTTATTTGTTACTGAAGGAGATTTTAGTAGATGATATGAAATTAGAAAATTTACTGTCTGTTTTTTTCGTCCCAAAGACAGGTTTTTATTTTTATTTTTATTGATTTTTTTTTCCAGTATGTTAACATAACTGGCGCTTCCAAAGCGCCATTAAAATGTAGGGTTTTTTTTTTACAGATTTGTTAAGACAACCGGCGCTTTAAAAGCGTCGCAAAACATATTTTGCGGTGCTTCTAAAGCGCCATTAAAAGATTGTAAAATATTTATTTTTACATAATCGGCGCTTTAAAGCGCCATTAAAAGTTATAAATACGGCGTTTCCAGTCAAGAGGAAATGTAATATCCATTTATTTAGCGGCGCTAATATAAGATTTTGCGGCGCTTTCAAAGCGCGTCAACTAGTCACTTTTAACCAGCGCTTTACATTAAGCGCCGTTAATCTTTTGGCGGCACATACCTTTGCCGACGCTTCCTCGGCGCTTCTGAAAATGCCGTTAATGCTCTAAACCGGCAATGCATACTAATTCAATAGGTGGTAACCGTTATTTTGTTACCTTCATTGATGACTATAGTAGGAAGACCTGGATATACTTTCTAAAACAAAAATCGGAAGTATATGGTTGTTTCAAAAATTTCAAGGCTTTTGTTGAAAAGCAAAGTGGTTTCCTATTGAAAACTCTTCACTCGGATCAAGGGGGAGAATATATTGATCATGGGCTTCGAGATTTCTTAAAAGATCATGGTATTCGACATCAATTTTCAGTCCATGGTACCCCACAACAAAATGGAGTAGCCGAAAGAAAAAATCGCACAATTATGGAGTTGGCTAGAAGTATGTTGAAGGCCAAGGGATTGCCAAATTCCTTTTGGGCGGAAGCGGTAGCATGTGTTGTTTATCTGTTGAATCGTTCCTCTTCTAAAAGTGTGCAAGACAAAATGCCACAAGAAGCTTGGAGTGGACACAAACCAAGTGTTGATCACTTGAGAATTTTCGGAAGCATTGCCTATTCACATGTACCGGATGAAAGAAGAAAGAAGCTAGATGACAAGTCCGAGAAATGCATTTTTGTTGGATATAGTGAATATTCCAAGGCATACAAGTTGTACAATCCCCTCACCAAGAAACTAATTATAAGCCGTGATGTGAAGTTCAATGAAGGAGAATCTTGGAATTGGAGAGAAAATGCAATCAAAGAAAATTCAAGTTGCATAGAAATCGAAGAAGAAATTGAAGCTCCAATTGAAGAAAACGAAGAGGTTGGTGTTCCACCTTCTTCTCCCAATGCTACTTCATCACCTTCTTCATCTTCAAGTTCAAGTTCAACTTCAAGTTCCCCTTCGAAGAAATTGTAAGTCTGTGATCCCGAGTGATGGGTCACAGAGTGTGTATAATTGTAGCCGATTTGTGATCATTAAATCATTCTTGTATGCAAGGAACTTGTATATTTTGGTTGATAAGTACCTTGCAAACCGTTTGAATCTGTCTAGTTCAATGATCGGTGCTTTTGAAGATTGCAAGTTTTTGGCTGGACTAAGTATGGACTACTTGTGGACTACAAGTACTAGACTTAATGTTACAAGGAGTCTTCAAAGCTCGCAAGTTGAGGACTTGCAAACCTTGCTTAGTGCCACATTGACAGTATACACAAACTTGTTTAGATGGGATTGATCAGACAGCTTCTTCAGTTTCCAATGTTACGAATGAGCCTTCATCTGCTCTTTCTAATAATAACAAGATATATAGCATCTCATTATCGCTATTCAGTCATGGTTGGGTTAGTAAAAGAATTACTACACCAAATTGACATTTTTGTAACAACTCCCAAAATAGTATCACTTTTGAAGTGTAACAATTCACCTAACAATTTTACACATTTTCACAAACAAAATGATACAATAATTGTATCACCATGAAGAGTATGGTTATAAAAGTGATACTATTCATGGTGATCCAACTTATTGTATCATTTTTTTTGTATTACTGTTTTTCATTTTTTTTGGCTAAATTTAGTTTTGACTTGAAATTGTTTGGTGAATTGCAATATCTCAAAAGTGATACTGTTTTGAGAGTTGTTACAAAAGTGCCAATTTGGTGTAGTGAATGATTGGGAGTTCAGCAGGGATCTGGGGAGGAAGCTGTTGTTTTCTGACATCATGGAAATTGATAGAAATGGTGAGTTGCCTTCGAGAATGTTGAGGCCTAATCGTGAAATCTTGGAGTCGGTTAGCAAGAAAAAAAAAACAGAGTTGTCACCCAAACGAATGATAGTGTTGTCATCCTTGACACTGTCACTGTTAGCCAGGACGGAAGCGAAAATTACACCACCATTAGTGATGCTGTTGATGCAGCTCCGGATGAAAACAGTATCGAGAATGGCTACTTCCTGATATACGTAACAGCTGGGGTGTATGAAGAGTATGTAACAACTGCTGAGAGTAAGTGGAACTTGATGATGGTGGGAGATGGTATTAACCAGACCATTATCACGGGAAATCACAGCATAGTCGGTGGATATACTACATTCAACTCCGCAACTATGGGTAAGTTAACTTATCTAATTCAAGATCAATGCACTTCATTATGATATACCCTTCATGATCACATAACATGATACTTACATTATTGTACTGTTATATTTTTCAGCTGTTGTGGGACAAGGTTTTGTGGGAATGGACATTACAATCCGCAACACTACTGGGACAAGGTTTTGTGGGAATGGACAAGGTTTTCAGCTGCTATATTTATCTGCATTCTACCGTTGCAGCTTTGAGGGCCACCAAGACACATTATATACTCACTCTCTCAGACAATTATATAGAGAATGTGACACATAAGGAACCGCAGATTTCATATTCGGCAATGCAGCAGTTGTTTTCCAAAACTGCAATCTCTTCTCAAGGTGACCTCTAGAAGGTCAGTTTAATGCCCTGACTGCACAATCCAGAATAGACCCAAATCAGAACACCGTCATGTCCATCCACAATTGTACTATCACAGCAGCTGAGGACTTGGCTGCAAGTAACAGGACTGTCCAGTCGTATTTGGGAAGACCATGGATGGAGTACGCTACGATGGTATACATGCAATCGTACATGGAAAGCGTGATCGATGCTACAGGATGGCACAAATGGAATGAGAGTTTTGATAGTACGCTGTACTACGCTGAGTATAACAACAAAGGATCTGGATCTAGCACTCATAATAGAGTTACTTGGTCTGGTTACCATGTTATCAATGCTTCTGATGCATCCAACTTCACTGTTTCCAATTTCATACTTGGTGATACTTGGTTAAATGCAACAGGGGTGCCTTATATTGGTGAATTGATGGAAGGATGAATGCCTTCCATTTTTCAGGGCCGAAGTAGTAGTAGGAATTGTATCCTAATTATATATGCTATGATCACGTAAACAAAAGCACAAATACTTCCAGTGTCAAAGTAATCTATACATTTCCCATGCAAATCAAATTATCTAATGAACAATTTTCATTTAAACAAGCAAAAAAAGAAATGGTGGCCAACTAGGCCATATGAATGGAAAAAACAAATTAATAGAATGGAGACCTTCAGCAGCAGCAGCTAATTCCATCCTTCTGCTTTCAACATTGTACCAAATCCAGTTGTCCTTGTTCAAATTTAAAAGCAGGAGGCGAGGATCCAGTGGATGCAACCTAACTATCTTGAATCGATCCGAGTTCTTGACGATGCTTGGATATCTGTATTTCAGTGACCATTCCCTTTTCTGTTAATCAATCACCCACATCTCAATATTACGAGAATCATGTCACATACTGTGATACCTTGTGTGGGCGGACCTGAGGGGAGGGTGCGTGAGAGGTCTGTGATGGCGAAACCCAATAGGCCCGTGGATCCCAAGAGGGGTTGGGCGAGCTACCAAGAAAAGATTATAGTCTTACATCACCTAGGTGAGGGAAGGAGATGTGTTATATATTTACGAGGTTGGATCTACAAAGTACTACACGTTTTAAAGTCGTGCGGGCATTGGGCTCAAAGCAGACAATATAGTACTCTGTGGATCGGGTCGTGACAAAATGGTATCAGAGCCGGACCTAGCCGAAAGTGTGCCAATGAGGATGTTTGGATCCTTTAGGGGGTGGTCTGTGATACCCTTGTGTGGGCGAACCTGAAGGGGAGGGTGCGGGAGAGGCTCGTGATGGCGAAGCCCAATAGGGGTTGGACGAGCTACCAAGGGGAAATTATAGTCCCACATCGCTTAGGTGAGGGAAGGAGATGTGATATATATGTACGAGGTTAAATCTACAAAGTACTACGTGTTTTAAAGCCGTGCGGGCCTTGGGCCCAAAGCCGACAATATAATACTTTGTGGATCGGGTTGTGACACATACCATTAACCCATTCTTCTGACCAAAGTGATGAACACTGAACTGACCCTCTAGGCTAACTTCTGGCATTGATGCAATCATCTCCAATTCACTATGTTGTTCGCCAAACACAACACCACAATCAAGAAACAAATAAGCAATGCCAACATTACCACATCTTAATCCATCAAAATAAATCATAGTTCAAACCAATCTAAGTGTATTATACCAATCAATTCCAAAGTCTTTGACTTAATCTAAGGAAAGTAAAAACTAGATCCTACATCTTATTACCTACGAATTGACAAAACCAAAATTTTTGGAAAATGCCCTGACCACAACAAAGCTAAAACTGCTCGCATCCACTCTCCAAACTACCTTGATGAGTCTCTGGGCTGTGCTCATTATGAACTCATCGAAATTTGTAAAACAAATAAAATTTGGGTTAGTATATCAATACTGGTATGAGCAAACTTAGTTTCAATATAATACACATCATGGTAACATTACACGATTATAAAAATATCAACGATAAGCATTTTACCTTAAGGAAGACACATATTTCTCATTTCAGGATCGACTGAGCATTTAGTTTCTTCCCTCAAGACAATAATACATACATACTAACAAAGTAATTCGTAAAGATTTTCGGGTTATGACAAGATCAATGTTTCGCTATGTTATAGTTTTTTCGCTTCTTTTAGACAATCACATTATCCTCTTGTGCCGAGTACACCTCATCCAAGTGTGCTTCCCTTACCTTCGAAATCGCTCGGAGAGTAAATATCTCAATTAGAGTGCTACGTCGAGGTTCATGTCATCTCACCCAGAATTCGATTCATAGCAAGTATATCACTATACGTACATCCGAACTCAAATGGAATGATGTACCCAGTATGCAAGCAAATCTACATACTAAAATCATATACCAAGTATACAAGCAAGTCTGTATACAAAAATCTTACATTTTCATTTCAATTTTTTTTGGTGTTGTGAAAAGAACATTACCCATTTGGTGTTATAAGAGCCAATTTTGGTTGTTGAGTAATGGGTTGGAACATGAATAACTTAGGACATGCAAAAACTAATAAAGGAACTAAGTTTGGACTGGACCGGAGCAGTCCGGCTCAACCTAGTATAGGTTTCCTATCGTAATCAAACGAAACCCATATTTCCTAATTATAATTAAATTATTTTACTCAACTATTTATAAGGTGGCACCGTAGGGTTGAGGACTCTTCATTAAAGAGTTTTAAGAAAATAGGGCTTGACCCAAATTGCTTACAAATAAATAGATATGATCATAAAGTGTTGGACACATGTTTGATTTAGAACAGTAACTAACTCAATTAGATTATATTACAGATCACAATCATAGGTTTATCTAGTATGAAATTGCTAGAGATGTAAAAAGTTTGAATCTAAGTGCCACTGTACACAAACATGATGGGAAGTAGGAATAGAACATATGTCCATCTATGGGAATAGAAAAACTTGTATGATGAAAAGTGAGTAACTTCCTCAAAAGTTCGTTCCTCAACAACGAAACAAAATATAAATATTCAAAAAACTCTTCAATATTAAATTAAGAGAGACTGAAAAGCAAACAAAGTAGAGATAGATCGATCAATAGAGTTCACACCTTTTACATAAAACCTAGGGTTGAAGGAAGACTTCCTCTTCTTTTCACCACTTTCCTTTTTTTTTTTTTTTTTTTTTTGTTTGGCACAAGAGAAAGTGGCTAGGTATTTTATCCTAATCAAACTATTTTATAATGTTATAATTTAGGATTTATTAATTGGGCTAAACACACTCATACACAGACTTTATATTTTCTTTAACTACTACAAATAAAACTATGTTTTTCACACGCCAAAAAGCTATAAACATTACTGAGAAACTAAAAGCATTTTAACTTCAACAACAAAGTGTTCATGTTGATGAGTTATTACGTACGTGCAAGCTCAAAAAATGACATTACTCTAAATAATAAATCATTATCCCAGACGACTAGATAAATATTATATTTTATCTAAAACTTTATTTGTGAAAATTATTACTATCCGGAGGCAAATTTCTTAAGATATGTCGTAAAAAATTATAACTTATTAAAATGTGGAGTTTATTCCTATTGATAGCTGGCCCAAATTGAATTCACAATATTTATGACTACATGGAGGTTATTCCTATATAGAGTATCACTATATAGAGGTTTTACTATATTAAAAGAATTATGTTGAAATAATATATTTGATTTTCAAATTGGCAAAGTTAGGCGTTAATTTTTATAGAAATGATAAGTTTTATGAATTTTTTTTTTATCAATACTAGTGAACAAATTCCATTATTTGTCTATATATATATTTGCATTGTCGTTATAAATAAATTTATATTTATGGGATGGCTACATCAATTAAAGAAAAGTAACTAACTTTCCTTGATTTATTGCATTGCTGCAACATTATATATGGTCGAAGACATTCAAATAAAATTTTGTTTTTAAGTATTTGAACATTGATGGCTTGGGAAGTTTTAGGTGAAATACAATCAAAGGATTTAAGTGGTGTGTAAAAGACAGACCAAAATACAATGAAAAAATTCTCAGATGAAACGTTTATCATTAGGGGTGGGCAAGGGACTGAATAAACCTCGTCCCCACCTCGTCCCATCCCAAATGGGTTTGGGATGGGACGGGACATGATGAGCATGTACTAAGTAGTCTTTAAATGGAAAATAGCAAAAGAATTTCATTTCACATTGCTCACACACTAATAATGTCAAATTTATGTACATATAACTTTTATCATAAAAATATTAAATGTCATATAAAATTTGTGGATGATTACCTTACAATGGAATTAAGTTTGTCAAGTGAATAATGGGAGATGGAAGGAGCCTCTCCATATATCCATCTAACATATTTTCGCAAGAGTTGAAATATCATTCATACAAGATACAATTAGGAGTAATGTTCTCCAATTATATAACTCATAATGCAAAACAAACTCATAACATCATTTGCTTTTATTTTCTACAAGAAACTATAACCAATTTAAAATATAAAAAATCATACATTTTCGTGGGTTCTATTTTTGATAAATTATTCAAATTGAAGTTTCTACCTAAACAAGAGTACCAAATTCAAGCAAGTAAATTTTCAAACAGTAGATGTTTTGATTTAATTTCAACACATCCTAAACTTTTCTTTAGAAGAGTAGTTTGATTAAAATTAATAATATATTAATAATAAATATTAAATAAATAAATTGAGGACGGGACGGGACGAGACGGGACGGGAAGGGATCAGCGGGATTGAAAATCTTCATCCCGATCCCATACCACTCTAGATCGGGACGGGACGTGATCGAAATGGGTTCGATCAATCCCAAAAGGATTTGAAAAAAATGGGACGGGGTAGGATGGGACAGGACTGGACCAAGATGAGATCGAGACTTACCCGGATCTTAGTTCAGTTTGTATTTGTGTTAAGTATGATTAGTTTGTATATAATTCTTGTTTATTGATCCTATGCAAGATTACGTTGTAAGTCGTATGTGATTCGCCAATGGGGGTACTATCTCAGCTAGTAGGCTTGTGACGGATGGTATGATTAGTTTGTATCTGATTATTGTTTATCTAACTAGGCATTTTATTTTATTTTAATTTATGTAATCTTAATGAACTTGTGATGTTTTGCAGGACATTGTTGTTAGATTTCATCATAATGCAGAAGATAAACCACGATAAATGTATTGTGATCGAAGACTTACCCGGATCCATAATGACCTCAAGACTCTATGATCTCCTATATGTGAACATGTAGTCATTTGTACCTTGAAGGTATCTTATCACTTTCGTTGCAACTCTTCAATGATCAAAACTTGGATTTTTCTGATAGCTGCCTAGTATACCAATAGCAAAATTGATATCTAGCCTTGTGCAGGTTTGAGCATACAATAAGCTCCCAACTGCAGACGAGTAATGAAATTTTTCCATCCTATTATATTCCCATTTATTTTTCGGATATTGCATAAAACTGAACTTATCCCCTTTCTGAATGGGAACTAGACTTGGTGAGAAATAAGCCATTCCAAATCTCTCTAGAATTTTTTCTATATAGGCTTTTTGAAACAAACCAAACAATCCATGGGAACGATCCCGTAATATTTTTTTCCAAGCACATAATTTGCCTCACCCATATCCTTCATTTAAAAGTTCTGAGAGAGAAAGTCTTTGATTTTATACAATACTCCAATGTATTTGCTTGCTGGTATATATCGTCAACATACAAAATCAAAAATATGAACCTACTACCACTAACCTTTAGATAAATACATCAATCAATGATGTTTTCTTGAAATCCAAAGGAGGTGATGGTATCATTAAACTTAAGGTACCATTATCGGGAAGCTTCCTTAAGTCCATAGATTGACTTCTTAAGCTTGCAAGCCAAATGTTCTTTTCCTTCAATGGAGAATCCTTCAGGTTGAGCCATATATATATATCTCTTCATCTAAACTTCTATTTATGAATGATGTTTTCACATCCATTTGGTGTAGATTTAAATCAAAATGAGCAACTAATGCCATGATAACTCTGAGTGAGTCCTTCATGGATACTGGAGAGAATGTCTTTTTATAATCAGAGCCTTCTATTTGAGTGAACCCTTTGGCCACAAGTCTAGCTTTATATTGTTCTATTTTGCCCTTTGAGTCACGTTTGGTCTTAAAAATCCATTTGCAACCCACATTTTTGTATCATTTGGGCAATTCAATGAGTTCTCATACCTGATTTTGGGCCATTGAGTTCAACTCATCTTTTATAGCTTCAATCTATTTGTTTTTTCAGAATTATCACTTTTTTATGGCTTGTGAAAACGAAACCAGATCTTTAGATGTCCCAATATCATAGTCAGATTCTTGGAGATAAACCATATAATAATTAGAAATAGCAGGCTTTCTGATCCTTTCAGATATTCTCAATGCTATTTGTGGTTCTGCTGCAATTTGATCATTTGCGACAATCTCATCATGGAGTGGAGAGTCATTTGCATGTGGTTCCAAGTCATTATGTTGATCAACAACTATAGGAACAATGAGTGGTGGCTCAAGAATTTGTTGTTGTGAGGGTTGACTGAGCATGCATTAACCATGAGAACAACAATATGAGACTTGCACCCAAACTTCTTTAATTGCCATATTTTGAGTTTTATCACTCCCATTGACTTCACCATTCTCAAATAATCCACCATTACTAGTTTCTACAATTCTTGTACTGTGGTTAGGACAGTAAAACCTATGCTTTTGGATTTTTCAAGGTAACAATAAAGTAGCCACTGATTGTCCTTGAATCCAATTTATTTTCATGTGGATTGTATTTTCTAATTTTTGTTGGACAACCCCAAACATGCAAGTGTCTTAAACTAGGTTTCCTTCTTATTCACAAATCAAAAGGAATTTTAGGAAATGACTTACTAGGAACCATGTTTAATAATTAAACAACAGTTCTTAATGCACACATCCATCCACAAAAGATAAGGGTAATGAGGAGTTACTTAACATACTTCTAACCATGTCTATAAGAGTATGGTTCCTTTTTTTAAGCTACGTTATTCTATTGAGGCATGTCAGGCATCTTGTATTGAGCACAAATACTTTTGCTTTCAAGAAGTCTAGCAAACGGGCCTGGATGTTGTCTTGATTCATCATATTTTCCATAGTATTCACCACCTCTATCAGACCTTATGATTTTCACTTTTTTTTTTAATCTAATTGTCTTTCAACCTCATAGACATATACTTCAACATCGTTCACTGCTTGAGATTTATCATTCATTAAATAGATATAACCATAACGTAAAAAATCATCTATAAATGTGATAAAATATTTTTCTCCACCAAATGATGGAGCATCAAAAGGCCTACAAATATCAGTATGAACAATCTCAAGAGGTTCCTTACTCCTTGTGGCACGTTTCTTCGTGCGTTTGGTTTGTTTTATTTTAATACAATCCACGTACACACCAAGATCATTACAATCTAGATTATGAAGAATCACATCCTTTACAAATCTTTGCATTATATCTTGAGATATGTGTCCCAACCTTCTATGCCATAATTTTGAGGAGTTTTCATCAACAACTCTACGTTTAGCACCAACACAAGTATGTAGAGAAAGAAGTGAGACAACAAAATAATCATCAAGTTTTAATTTATATAAGCCGTCACATAAAATACCAGAACGACCACATGAATCTTTCTTAAATAAGCTAAAACATTTATTCCCAAACTTGAAAGTGTAACCATTAATATCAAGTTTAGCTAATGAGATTAGATTTCTGGAAACTGAAGGTACATAAAGAGTTTCAAGTAAATCTATATAATGTCCACTATCCAGGAAAAAACGATAAGTGCTAATAGCTTCAATGGGAGCTTTGTCCCAATTTCCCATGAATAAGAATTTCTCCTGTACGTTTGTGGTTCGGGTTGTAAGGAATCCTTGCAAAGTGTTGGAAACATGATTTGTAGCTCCTGAATCTACCCACCAAGTATTAGACGGAACTTCACTAAGATGAGATTCAAATACGTAAAGTGAATCAATACATTTCCTTTCGAACCATTCCTTCCTCTTTAGACACTCTTTCTGAAAATGGCCAAACTTCCTATAGAAGTTGCACTTAATGCCTTTTCCTTCTGATGATTGTGGCCTTTCTGGGTAGTATTATCTTTCTTAGGAGCATTCCCTTTAGAGTTGTTGAATGTTTGTTTTTAACCTCTTGAGCAATCATGTGAATTGAATTTTGTCTCATAGCCTTTAGTCTGGTCACTTCTTGAAAAAGCATACTGCCCAATTCATTAACGTTCCACTTATCCTTCATAGTGTTATAATTAATTTGAAATGGGCTATACCGAGGAGGTAAGAAGTTCAAGATAAATTGAACGAGAAAAACTCATCCACAGACATTCTCAATGTCTTAAGGTGAGCTGACAAATTTGTCATTTCAAGATCATGTTCATACATACCATGTGAACCATCATACTTCATCATGGTAAGTCTAGCCATTAAAGTCTCAACAAGAGCTCGTCTGTAGACTTGAAACGTTATTCAACATTAGTGAGAAACTCCTTATCATTATCAGTTGATGAGAGTGTGGTCTTGATGTTGTTTGTTATTGTCATACGTATAAAAATGAGACTTAACGTGTTAGATCTTTCCCATGCATTATATTTGCCCTTTCATCAGCGCCGTTGGTGGCAGAAAGTGCAACGAAGTTTTCAATACTAAGAGCAACATCAATGTCCAAAACACCAAGGGTAAAAAAATCAAAGGAATCAAATGGAGCCATACAAAATCTATATGTAATCCAGATCAATACATACATGACTCTATGTAAGAAAATATTTCAATTTTGACACTTACACATAAATGCTCAATACATAGGTAAGCTTACAAATTTGATTATGATCAAGTGCTTTTTGGGTCGTCTCGTGTCTTGCTATTGGCGTTTATCCCTAAAATAAATACTCAAGTCGTCTTACACACAAATGATTTACTTATTACTAATATATAGTCTACCCTCTGTTTTTTCTTTAGATCCCTTGTCTCACTTTCCGGTTTGAAAATTTCAGGCTATTAAGCATAGGGATGGAAGATGCATGCGAATGCAGAGGGACGGGAATCGATGCTGCAATAATAATTGAAAAAAATATGTTCACTACATAATGCTATGAATTTCATGATTTTAAGCACATGTATATACATCAAGAATAACATAATAGTGATGTACCTTTAGGCATAATCTAATGTCATGTTATTTTTTTACTATTATGGTGTTTCCTATCACCTTGTAGGACTAAATAGTTAAGTGCATACATTAAATAGGTTTGCTTCCTTTGGGTAAGCACTCCAACCTTATGAATAACACTTGCTATGTATCCTATTCCAATTCAATGATTAGTAGAAAGGGGGTGTACCTTTGGGCCAATCATGATTTTCTAATAATCAAGAAATTGCTTGTCGCTAAAATTATTCTTATAACTAATCACAAGGGAATCGATATTAGGATATCTTTAATAAACTTATATTCTAAACACAATCCAGTTGGGCCAATTTGTTGGCTAGCAAATTGTATATTAATATAGAAAATAAGTCATTAGAATAATTTGGCATAAACATCACGAGTGAACAATTGCATTCACATTAACAATTAATATCTAATTCATAAGCATTACATTAAATATGCAATTACATGTACTAACAACAATAATGCCCCTTTCAATTTCAATAATTGGCTTCAATTATCATGAAAACATTATAAACATGTATTTAAATAAGGTAACCTATGAACTTTAGGAACAATGTCATAAATAAGTTGAATTACTTACATGGGCTAATAAAATTTATTGTTGTGAATCATACCAGGCCCAAAATATACATGAAATGTACCAACCTATTTAATACAAAACATGCCTTACAAAATAAACATGCTTAATTAATGAGTGAGGCACATATGAATTCAAATAGGTTAAACAACTGGGCTGAAACAGATTAGCCCATTAAATGGGTTGAACAAAACAAGTCCTGATCGATCCCCTTTCATCTTCCCGATGGGCTGAATCAATTTAACCCATTAAATGGGCTTAACAAACAAGGCCCTGATTCATATAGAATATAGAATGCTTAATCCATTAAACAAGGCCCATAAAACCACCCCTTCAAAAACCATTCATCTTTGAGTAATTCTACATGTCGAGGAAATGGGCGAGGGAGGGTGGCGAGCACGTGCAGGTGACGTGGTAAAAAAAAAAAAAAAAAATTTGGGGGGAAATCGAAATTTTTTGGGAGAAGGAGGGAACAGAGCTCCCTCACCATTTTCTTCCTCGCCCTCTCCCCATTTTCCATCTCTCGACAGGTCTCCCCCTCCCTCTCCTCCAAACGAAGCTCTCCCTCTCCCTCTCCCTCTCCACCTTCATCGTCATCGACTCAAACGAAGGAGAAGAGAAGAAGGTCAAACGAAGCCAGAGAAGAAGAAGGAGAAGAGAAGAAGGCCCCTCGTCCCTTTCCTCTCGCAAAAGGTAAACCCGGACTTGATTTTCCCTCTCATTTTAGGTTTTTGGTTTTTGATTTTTTCTTTAACAGAGGTGAAATCGAAAACTAGGACATTGGCTATGGTGTTGAGGAGTGAGAGGGAGCTTTTGGGTCAGAACAAGGAGCAGGAGATGGAAATCACTGAGCTTAAGTTGATCATTGAAGAGAGGAGCCGCGAGGTAATTTGCCTAATTTTTGTTAAAGTTTTAAGCTCTAGTGTCATTTTTATGGAATTTTTCGATCAAATGTGAGGTTTTTGGTTTTGGAATGAATAGGTTTTGATGTGTTTTGTTAGTTTTGCAGGTGGAGAAGTTGAAAGATTTGTGCTTGAAACAAAGGGAAGAGATTAAGGCATTGAAAGTGCTGTTTTGTTTCCTGATATTATGAACACTCAACTTCAAGGTCTGTTGGAGACTTAGGGTTCAGAGCTGAGACAGGCCAAACAAGTAATCCCGATGCTGCAACGACAGGTTACTTCACTTACGGATCAACTTCAGTGTCTTGCTGACGATCTTGCGGAGGTATGATCAAATTCTTTTACTTGCTTAAGTTGGTTACTGCAATAGTATAATGTTTTGTTAAACTGTCACCTGGAACTCTAATCATCGATACTAATGATGACAATAATTTGTGATTCGGTATGTAGATGGGATATTGTGATAAGAAAGATCATCAATCTACATCATGGTCTAGATCTAGAAATACTGTTTGCTGAAATTTTATAACACTAAATTGTTGGAGTTGATTTTGATAGCTTAAGGCAGTCCTTGATCTCTCATCTGTAGTGTATAATTGTGTATGACATTAACACTATCATAAACTTTTGGGCTTTAGTATTAATATGTAATCGATTGTTTTAAGCATCGTGTAAAATATGAATTGCATAATTTTAATTTTCTGACTTGGCACGTACCATTGTTTAGCAATTCAGTTCTGGTGATCCAACAAGCCCTGCTAATCAGGATGACATGTTTCTAAAGGATTTGAATCCCTGTTTGACTCCATGTTCTGCCAAATCGAAGTCTAAGGTGATTACTCCACTAATTTATTCTCCAATTTCAATCATGTATCACAATGAAAGGATCTTGTATTTAAAGAGTTTCTGAGAGACATTCTTTCTCACAGGAATTTGATGGAATGATGGGCTACGATCATATATATGAGAAAGGATCTTATGGTAACAATAGAAAGGCATGTAAAGAGTATTGTCCACAAGGTGGGAAAACTTCCAAGAGTTCTGAATACGACCAGAGGCCAAGTGTAGGAAGTGCAGTTGCTCGACCCACTCGAAGGTCAGACTGACATTATGCATTACTTCATTTGGCAGGCTATGATGAAAATGCTGAAGATTTGGCAGGCTACTTCATTTGACATATGCTGAAGATTTGGCAGACTGACATTATCCTGATACCCTGCTGAAGAAGACTCAGTGAATTGGACCATTTGGCAGCCTATCATATGTTCTGTGGAAAATAATTGAAGGTCCTTGATGTAGTCTTGCGGAAAAGAAAAGAATTGGACCATTTCAGAGTCCTTGGCAGGCTACTTAGAAATGCTGAAGGTCCTTGGCAGGCTACTTAGAAATGCACTTAAAAATGTTTTTTGTTGAATTGGTGTTTTATAATTTTTGCTCTAATTTGGGTTCTACTGTCAGCATGTGTGTTTTATACACTTAAATGCTTTTATAGATTATCGAATCCAGAGTTATACACTTAAAAATGCTTTTTGTTGAATTGGTGTTTAAAATTTTTTGCTCTAATTTGGGTTCTACTGTCAGTATGTGTGTTTTTATCAGCTAAACTTCGTATATATACAATAATTGATCAACTGTTTTATCTCTAAATTGATCATTCAATCTCAGAATTAGTTCTTTGTAACTCTTCTCTCCCCCTGCCCTTGGCAGTTTTTTTTTCTGAATGTATTTGAAGCAGATACTCATTTCAATGTTAGGCCTCCCATTAAGTTCACATATTCAAGGAGGAACAAATAGAAATTGGTGCAAGTCTGTTTGATAGTAGTCTGTTTGAGTCTGTAAAGAATTGCTCTGTTAGGATTTCTAATTTTCTGTTAGGTGCTCTGTTAAACAGAGTACTCTGTTAGTTCACTGTTATTTTCTGATTGCTATAAAATAAGAGATTGCAATAGCAATAGGGGGTATTCATTTCTGTAAGAAAACAATTGTACATTGAGCTTTGCTCATAAGGGAGAACCATAAACAGAACCATGTTACTAATGATCTTATGCTTATCCGTCTAAAACCACAAATGCGTAAACAGAACTGAAACAGCAATGTTGAGATCTTATGCTTAACCAAATTCCCAGCAATTTTGATTGTTACACCACATGATCATAGCAATTCCAACATACATGCACGAAGATGAACATGAAGAGGCAAGGTTATGATAAGTATGCCAAGATTAGACATTTATATGAAATTGCCTGCACTGCAGAATTCCGACCCATGCTCACTGTTACGTTGTATGTATTGTTTCAAATCTATAAAGAACCAATCAAATTTCGCGCTTAGATAAAAGAGCATATTAATCGATTGAACATTAGATATTGGATCATTTTCGAGAGACAGAATTCCATATGCAGAATAGGAAGCCAGCCATCAATTATGATCCTTCAGATTTAGAACCAAACTACGGCAATTCAACACATTTAGAGAAACTCCCAACACTGATGAATGCTAAGGTGAAAATGTTTTTTATTTATTCTTGTACCTATCAACAGAAAATTGGAATTTTACAACTTTCAAATGTACGATACAACAACTCTATTCAGTACAGAAAAAGACTTGATCCTAAACATTTCCCTACACAACCATGTCGAAGATCCATAATCATGGTTCTCACTTCTCAACTCTTCTGTAACAATCTAACAAGGTTCCAATCTATTCCACCTCCTAGCAACCATCTATGTTTAAAACCATATGTCCATGGGCTGTCTGGATGTAAAACATCAACGTCACAGATGTTGTCAATATACTCCCCAACATCCACCATGCAACAGCAAGGTTCACAATGCCAGAAATGATGGCACCCGCAAGCTTCAAAAAAGTAAAGGTTATATCAATGAAATTACAAAACAAAAAAAAAAAAACAAAAAAAAGTGAGATACCAAGTAGTTAATGCGAGAGGTTCTCCAGTTGCAAACCTGAGCTACAAACATGCATCTAGGCGGAATTTTCATGTAGTGTCCTAGTTTCAAATAAGACAAGAACGATAAAGCATGAATGGCGCTGATTCGCCCATATATCTTGAAGATCAAATTGGCAATGGGTTTTACTGGCAGGGTATACCCAATAATGAATTGGGCAATTATATCATATCCCGGTTGCTGTGACAAAACAATAAATAGAATTATGTTACTAATTTCCAGTAAAGCTCTAACAAATGAACAGACTTGAAACTTGAAGGGTGTACCTACCTGGTTTGTAGTTGCTTGAATGATACCAATTGGCAGGGTAACAACCCAGGCCAAGAAGAAAGCTAAGAGCATTCCCCACCATGGCAGCTGAATGTCATCTTTCCACACAAAATACATCATCAGTGAGAACCCAATGCTACCAAATAACAGAGCGAGGAACCACCACTCGGGAGCACGTTTGTAGTTACTCATCAATCTTGCATGGATGTCCAATTTCACATTTTTCATTGCTGATCTGCTTTGTTTTAGAATGTCACTGCAAGATTTAGAGAGAAGCATGTCAAAATTCATCCTCGAGTATTTTCAAGTATAAAATAACGGCAGAAAGGGGCATACCCTCCATTGAAGAGGGCCACGTGAGTGAGTGTAGCTGTAAATCTCGCAAATCCCGATCCAATTGATAAGGCAAACAAAGGATTAAGATACAACTTCCCATAACTGTCACAGGCAGCTATGTTGAGATCATACTGTGGAGTCAAGATCTTGGTGGTATCATATTCATGTCCAGTGGTAGTGAAGAGCTTCATTCCTGATCACACTCATTACACTTCTTTTTAAGAAAAAAAGAGTAGAGCAGAGTATACCAATGAGATGTCAAATTTTGTATTTAAATCAAAATTATGTGAGCAAAATGTGAAACCTACATAGAAGTTTTGTATAGTGAACAATGGTATGTGCCGAGTCAGAAAATTAAAATTATGCAATTCATATTTTACACGATGCTTAAAACGATCGATTACATATTAATACTAAAGCACAAAAGTTTATGATAGTGTTAATGTCATACACAATTATACACTACAGATGAGAGATCAAGGACTGCCTTAAGCTATCAAAATCAACTCCAACAATTTAGTGTTATAAAATTTCAGCAAACAGTATTTCTAGATCTAGACCATGATGTAGATTGATGATCTTTATTATCACAATATCCCATCTACACACCGAATCACAAATTATTGTCATCATTAGTATCGATGATTAGAGTTCCAGGTGACAGTTTAACAAAACATTATACTATTGCAGTAACCAACTTAAGCAAGTAAAAGAATTTGATCATACCTCCGCAAGATCGTCAGCAAGACACTGAAGTTGATCCGTAAGTGAAGTAACCTGTCGTTGCAGCGTCGGGATTACTTGTTTGGTCTGTCTCAGCTCTGAACCCTGAGTCTCCAACAGACCTTGAAGTTGAGTGTTCATAACATCAGGAAACAAAACAGCACTTTCAATGCCTTAATCTCTTCCCTTTGTTTCAAGCACAAATCTTTCAACTTCTCCACCTGCAAAACTAACAAAACACATCAAAACCTATTCATTCCAAAACCAAAAACCTCACATTTGATCGAAAAATTCCATAAAAATGACACTAGAGCTTAAAACTTAAACAAAAATTAGGCAAATTACCTCGTGGCTCCTCTCTTCAATGATCAACTTAAGCTCAGTGATTTCCATCTCCTGCTCCTTGTTCTGACCCAAAAGCTCCCTCTCACTCCTCAACACCATAGCCAATGTCCTAGTATTCGATTTCACCTCTGTTAATGAAAAAATCAAAAACCAAAAACCTAAAATGAGAGGGAAAATCAAGTCCGGGTTTACCTTTTGCGAGAGGAAAGGGACGAGGGGCCTTCTTCTCTTCTCCTTCTTCTTCTCTGGCTTCGTTTGACCTTCTTCTCTTCTCCTTCGTTTGAGTCGATGACGATGAAGGTGGAGAGGGAGAGGGAGAGGAAGAAAATGGGGAGGGAGCTCTGTTGCCTCCTTCTCACAAAAAATTTCGATTTCCCCCAAAATTTTTTTTTTTTTACCACGTCACCTGCACGTGCTCGCCACCCTCCCTCGCCCATTTCCTCGACATGTAGAATTACTCTTCATCTTTATCATTCTACTTCTTTGTTTCACGACAGAGAAAATAAGAAAAATAAAAGAGCGACAAAGGGGATGGCGATGGCGAGGGCGAGAAAAGGGGGTTATGGTCGATCGCTTAAGTCGACGTCGCTGACTTGCCAACCAAATCTCGCCGAAAGAAAACAGGTCAGTGTTAAAGTTCCAGCAAAATTCAACAATTTCATTTGATGATTTCCACATAAATTTTCAGAATTGAGAAACTAACAGGTTAAACCCAAATCTGATAGATTGGATCTATACCAATGTTAGATTTCATCATAATTTCGAAGATAAACCACGATAAATGTATTGTGATTGAAGACTTGCCCGGATTCATAATTCGCAATTGTGTATTTAAGTTCAAAGATGCAGTTTCTCTTCTTGCCCTTTTCTTACAGTGCTTTTCTGTGAAGAAGAAGAACAACCAACCAATGGCAGAGTGAAAAATGGCTCTTTTTGTATTCCTTTAATTTTATTTTAAAGTGTTTTGTGTTCTTTTTTATTTTAAAAATGTAAATTCTTGGTAAATTTCTAGAATGTGATTATTTTACCATTCAGGTACAAGTAACTGTACAACTTCTACAATGGTAACCCTCAATATGGTGAATGATTTTTTTCATTGAAGGGAAATAGCTTAGCTTAAATAAAGCCATTACAAAAAACTGAATCCTAAAATAAAGCCACGTTTGAAACAACACTCGAAACGTGGTGGAAGTAACTACGAAGGAGTAAATACTTCTGTAACTGAAATAAACAACATGCTCCTATTAATCAGGAATTATTGACTAAGCATAAACAACAGACATCCTACGCAACATTAATAAACAAACTTGTGCATCCACCGACACTGAGTTTGTGATTTCTAACAAATCCTCCTTTAAACTGAAAATGCTGAAGGCAATCAGTTTATACTTGGCAATGCTTGAACTCCAAGTAGCTCACGAAGCTTCACAAAAGTCTCCAACTTCAGGGGCTTGGTCATTATATCTGCAATTTGTTCATCTGTCCCACAATGCACTAGTTCAACAACACCATCTTTTGTGAGATCACGCAAGAAGTGAAACCTCACATCTATATGCTTGGTTCTTCCATGCATCACCGGATTCTTTGACAACTTAATAGAAGAACTGTTATCACAGAATATTTTAGTGTACTCACATTGAGAATGACCGAGCCTGTCGAGAATTCTCTTCATCCATATGCACTGACAAGCACAAGTACCAGCCGCAACGTACTCAGCTTCAGTTGTGGACAAAGTGACAATTGATTGTTTCTTCGAGCTCCAAGCTACAACCCCTTCACTCAGCAGAAATACATACCCAGACGTGCTATTTCTGTCTTCTATATCACCAGCATAGTCACTATTGGTGTAGGCCCTTAGGACATCATCAGCTTCGTTCTTGTAAAACACCCCCATCTCCAAAGTACCCTTTAAGTATCTGAGTACCCTTTTAGCTGCTACCATGTGAGCTTCCTTCGGACTAGCCATAAACCTGCTTAGAAGGCATACCACATACATCACATCTGGTCTAGTAGCCGTCAAATATAGAAGGCTGCCAACTAATTGTTTGTACACCGTCGCATTCACAGCTGGGCCTCCACCCTCTTTTGTGAACTTTGTACCAGGAACAATAGGATTTTGCACCGGATTGCAATTCCCCATTCCAAACCTGTCAAGGACTTCTTGAGCGTACTTCTTTTGGCACAAGTGAATGCCCTGAGAACTCTGCTGAATTTCAACACCTAAGAAGTACCTCATTTTTTCTAGGTCTGTCATGTCGAACTCGTGTTTCATGGAGCTCTTGAACCTCTCACACATGCCAATGTCATTGCCGGTAAAGATCAAGTCTTCCACATAGAGACTAACAACCAAAATTCGACCACCGTCTTCAGTTTTAACAAAGAGTGTATGCTCATAGCTGCACCTTTCGAAACCCTCCTTGACAAAATACCCTTCAATCCGACTGTACCATGCCCTAGGCGCCTGTTTCAGCCCATACAGTGCATTCTTGAGCTTGTAAACTTTATTCTCCTCCCCTTCTTTAACGTACCCCTCTGGTTGATCTATATACACAACTTCTTTTAATTCACCGTAAAGAAAAACACCCTTTATGTCCAACTGAAACACTACCCATCCTTTCTGTGCAGCCAAGGCCAATATCATGCGTATAGTATCCCAACGTGCTACTGGTGCAAAGACTTCATTGTAATCGACTCCGTGTTTTTGTGCATAGCCTTTAGCCACCAAGCGCGCTTTGTATTTGTCAACTTCTCCGCTCTCATTCAACTTTGTTTTATATACCCATTTAACACCGATCTTCTTCACTCCCGCAAGTAAATTAACTAGGTCCCAAGTATCATTTTTTTCGATAGCTGCAATCTCTACATTCATAGCAGTTCTCCACTTCTCATCTCTTGCAGCCTCCTCATAATGAGTTGGATCTTCATGTGAGATGAATAATGCCAAATTTTGCAAGTCTTCCTCCTCAGACAACCCTTCGCCAGTAACATAATCCTGCATCCAAGCTGGTGCTCTTCTATTTCTTCTGTCCACTAAATTCATTGTGCCCCCTTCAGTTGGACTCGATGTGTTTCCTACTGACAAGCCACTTGAACCTGATGCTTCACTCTCTTGGTTTGCACCCGCATCTGTACCATTATCTTCTTCATGATGATCACTGCCTTCATCATTGTCTCCCCAATCAAGAATGTCAAACCTGTCCTCTTCATTACTCCTCCCCCAATCCCAACGGTTACTCTCTTCAAACACCACATCTCTGCTGGTAACTACCCTTTTTGCAATGGGATCAAAGAGCCTGTATGCCTTCGATTCTCCACTCATTCCAAGAAGAACACACTTGTAGCTCTTGTCTTCTAACTTCAGACGCTGTCTATCTGGAACATGTACATGGCCTATACATCCAAACACTCTGAAGTGCTCCACGCTTGGTCGAACCCCACTCCAACTCTCTTCGGGAGTTTTTCCTTCCACTGCCACAGTCGGACTTCTGTTCAATACATGCATAATCCAGCGAGCTGCTTCAGCCCAGAAAACCTTTGGCATTTGTTTCTCAGTGAGCAAACAGCGAACCATATTCATAATGGTCCGATTCTTACGCTCAGCCACCCCGTTCTGCTGAGGGGTGTAGGCTGCGGTAAGCTGTCTCTTTATACCATGACTTTTGCAAAAATTGTTGAACTCTTCCGAAGTAAATTCGCCACCCCTGTCAGTTCTTAAACAACATATAAAATGCCCTATCTCCTTTTCAACAAGATTCTTAAAGCTTGTGAACATCACAAATGCTTCACTCTTTTCTGCTAGGAAATAAATCCACGTTTTTCTACTAAAATCATCAATGAAACTCAAAATATACCTCTTATTGCTGCTCGAAGTAGGAGTTATGGGCCCACATAAGTCCGCATGAACCAGCTGAAGCCTCTCTGATGCCCTCCACTGGCTTTTCTTTGGTATGGCTTCACGATGTTGTTTTCCCATGGTGCATACGGTGCACACTTTGCTTTCAGACGTGAGTTGGGGCAGCCCCTTCACAAGTTGCTTGGACTGCAATGTTCTGAGACTCGTGTTGTTCAAATGCCCGTATCTTCGATGCCATAAATAAGTGATATCTTCAGCAGCTACTGCGAAACACTTTGACGGTTGTGGTACCACCATAGCCAGCAACACGAACATTCTGTTCGTTGTCATTATAGTCTGCATTATGAGCCCTCTTGCAGGATGAAAAATCCTACAAGCCCCTTCTCTTGAAGTTGACCAATGCTCAACAAGTTATTTTTGAGCTCAGTTACATAAAACACGTCACTCACTACCTGAGTTGTTCCATCAATTTCGAGCCTAACATTTCCCCTTCCCATCACTGGCATTCGTGTATTGTTTCCTAGCTTCACCGAGTGCCTAAACTGATCATCAAGTCCACAAACCATTGCTTGTTTCCTGACATGTGGTTGGAGCAACCTGAATCAAGAAACCATACTCCTTCCCTGTTAGCATTATTGATATCCACATATGACATCAACAACAACTCCTCCACCTCATCTAACTCAGTATAATGTGCAACTTTCTCCCAACTAGGACATTCATATTGGAAATGCCCTAGTCTGTGGCATTTATAGCATTCAACAATAGCTTTGTTGAAGCCTTGTCTCCCTCTGCCTCGTCCTCCTCTGAATGCGCCTCTACCTCTTCCTCTTCCTATTCTGTCCTCATGAGTGACCTTGAGAACCTATTCTTCTTCTCCATGAGTCCTCATCCTCTGCTCATGAACCAAAAGACTGCTCTGCAACTCGTCTAGGGTCATCGTATCAAGGTTATTGGATTCCTCAATCGAGCATACTACATAGTTAAATCTGGAGACCATTAATCTCAAAATCTTCTCAGTAATAATGGTTTCACTCATACTCTCACCACAAGCCTTCATCTTGTTGGCTATGATTAGAGTACGGGCAAAATACGCATTGACAGTTTCTCCTTTCATGTGAAGAACCTCGAAATCCCTCCGCAAAGCTTGTAGTTGTGCTCTCTTAACCCTGGTTGAACCCTGGAATTTCTGCCTCATTGAAATCCAAATCTGTTTGGATGTGTCTCTATTCAGGATTGTTTCCAGGATATCACAATCGATTGCTTGGTACAGGTAATTCTTTACCTTTAAATCCTTCAACTTCTGCTCCTCGATCAATTTGAGTTCTGCCTCTGTTGGTCTTCCTTCATCTTCCACCACTGAGATTCCCTTCTCTATAAGACCCCAATATTCTTTGGAGCGAAGAAAGTTCTCCATCAACATGGCCCATTGGTCATAATGGCCATCAAACTTGGGGATAGCAGCCTGCACAAACTGTCCATTACTGCTTTCCGCCATTCCTTTTCACTCCTTAGATCTGAAAGAAATTTGCTACTTCTTTCCCCCACACCCACTATTTGTTTCTCTCACACACTCACTCCTTCTCTTCCAATCACTCACGACCAGGCCCCTGTGATGAGGCTCTGATACCACTTGTACAACCTCTACAATGGCAACTCTCAATATGGTGAGTGATTCTTTTCATTGAAGGGAAATAGCTTGGCTTAAATAAAGCCATTACAAGAAACTGAATCCTAAAATAAAGCCACGTTTGAAACAACACTCGAAACGTGGTGGAAGTAACTACGAAGGAGTAAATACTGCTGTAACTGAAATAAACAACATGCTCTTATTAATCAGGAGTTATTGACTAAGCATAAACAACAGACATCCTACGCAACATTAATAAACAAACTTGTGCATCCACCGACACTGAGTTTGTGATTCCTAACAGTAACAACTCATATTTTTACTTATGGTGATTTAAAACTTATGTAGTCGATTTTTGAACTCATTCCTCGCTATTTATCTGGACCTGTACAAGTAGCACACGTGAGCCAAGGCGCATCGTGTGGCGGTCGAGCACTCCAATGCTTAAGTTAGATAAGACTGAGGAGAGGCTTAAAGTTGTAGATTGGGTTTTTGTAGTGTACCTTAAGTTCATCGACCTTATCTCCCTTTATAGTATAAGAGCTCTTGTTTGGTTATGCTTTTGGTGTAGTTTATGGAAATAGATCTTGCTGAAGATCATTTTCTATTTGGAAGCTATCTATATGGAATAGTTTTCCTACACGACTTGTGCTCTTAGATTTGCGGAAGATGTCATTTTCTGAGTGTTGTCCAATTAAGAAAGTTTCCATGCCAGACTTATAGTTGGACAATGGTTTCTGGCATTAATTATCAGACGAGAAGTTATGGTAGACCAGGAAGCTTTATGATTGATCTGTTGGTGAGAGTTCTTACTTCTTGTGCTGCGATAGTTCGTACAATTCTGGTCAGAATCTTCTTAGAGATCAAGGAGTGTAATTTACCCTTTGTCTGGCGGCTTGACTGTATGTTGAACTAACCGTTGTTGCTGTTATAAGTGAAATAGACAGACTATGGCCCCAACACATGCACCATTGTAGATGATTGGACAATAGTCCTCACGATTAGTCTGGGTCAAGCTTCCAGAGCTCTGACCAAACTTTTGGCTCGTCTTTACCTGCTATTCGTAGAATACACTTAGTTGGGCTGAGGGTTGTTATTGCCAATTATAACTGACTAAACCGGGGTCAGGTTTCGGTAACTATGGTCGTCCCTAGCAAGCCATCTTGATCTGACGTTAGGGCACTAACTAGACTCCTACTTTCCAACCCATCTCGATCCGCTCGTGGCGAACTAGGCTTCGAGCATACCAAATCCATCGTCATCAGCGACCACTAACTAAGCTTTGGTCTGGGTTCGGAGATCACTGTTTGTGTACGAGTAGTGACCTCTGGCAAACCATCTTAATCAGATGTCAAGTGTGCTGATTAGACTCCTACTTCTTAGGCTTCAAGCAGACCAAGCCTAAGACCAGAAGCCATCGTCGTCAGTCGTCACCGACTAAGCTTTGTGATATTCACATAATTATTACATAATATATCCCTTAATTTATATATGTTAGTGTTTAGATTATTATATTTTATAATAATTATTTCGTTTTCATGTCTTTGTAGGAATTTGAGCGTGAACGATGAAATCGTATTAAGGCGACAATTTAAGGAATGACAATTGGTCGATTCTAGCGGCGGTACAAAGTAGATGGTCACATATCTAAACCTAACCTAAATAAACTTAGGTCCACTTAATTTAACTTAAGCCCAAACCCAAAATGCTAACCTAAAAACCCAAGCCCAAGAAAATAGAACCCTATTTAGCTATCCCCATTTTGGAGAAAGGTTCTTGTCTATTCTTCTCTCTTTTCTTCCCCTCTCTGGGGGCTCTTCCAGCCACCACATTAATCCACCCTGCCGGCAATCCTCGCTCGATAGGAGAGCCGAAAGCGCGATAATCCCACCATCACCACCTCCTCCTCGTCCTCCAGCACATCCACCTCGCGCACAAAACAGTCCCTGTTTCTCCTCCTTCACGAACCGCCGCCGCCCCTTTTTTTCCCCTCTCGGCCCTCCTTCCTGTTTCCCTTTCTACTTCTCACTGTCTCTCTCTCTCTTCGCCGTCAGCTGCAACGCCAGCAGCCACCGTTAGAATCAAGCAGCAGCAAGCTCCTTGCAACAGAATCTGCATCACTTTGGTCGGGTTTGATCACTATTGCCTATGTTTGGACAATGATCCCTGGCAAGCCGTCTCGATCAGGCATCACAACACTGACTAAGCTGTCATTTTCTAAACCGTTGACACTTGTTTAGTTTAATGGACTGGGCGTTAAAGCGTACCAGAAGCTATCGTCATAGGTCAAAACCGACTAAGCTTTAGTTAGGTTCGGCGATCATTATCTATAGTTGGACAATGGTTTCTGGCAAGCCATCGCGTCCAGGTATTGAAAACACTGACTAAGCTCCCACTTTCTAACCCATCGTTGTTTGTTTTTGCGGGCTAGGTGTTAGAGCGGACCAGAAGCTATTGTAATCAGTCGGAGTCGACTAAGATTTGATCAAAATAAGATTTCAGGCTTGTAAATTTGACTTGGGTGTCCTGACTTACTTAGTTCACTCGGCGGCATGATTCTAGAATCAAATCGATTGATCAGACTGATAATAGATTGATCGGCTTTAATGAACAACGACGGAATAATAATATAGTTGATGCCTTGAATTTAATGATAATATTCTGTAACCGCACTCCTTATTCCATGGGTGCCCGGAGTCTGTGCTGTTTCTTCCTTTGCATGTGCTGGGTTGGATCTAGCGCAGGGCATAAGCTTGGCCCATAGTGGAGGGGCCCAATTAGAAAAAATCTTTGTAAGTCAGTGTGCCAGAGATACGGCGCATATTGCGAGACAGTTCAGTATCGATTACTCCCACAGTTAATGGGGTTGCTTCCAGGGTCATTAATTTGAAATATGTGGATTAATGCAGTTGCAATGGGAGTAATTGTTGGTTGACGCTGCTTCGTAAACCATTACACCTATATATAGGCTGACCATTCTGCATTCAAGCACTGCAATAAGAATAGTAGAGCATGTTAATCAAATTCATCTTAGCGGAGAGTATGCTTTGGATTTTCCAAAGGCCAAAGGAAGATCTCCCTCACATGAGTCTTTGAATGTTCTGACATTTGCGACCATGAGTTCTGAAAAGACTTGTTGTTATGCGGTGCCACTTGATCTGGGTGACCACTTGATTTCGAAGAAGTACGAACTCTTCCTATAATATCTTCTTATGAGATCTTGTAATATCTTCGAAGGAGGAGTACAAACTCTTCCTATAATATTTTCTCATGAGATTTTGTAATATCTTTTTATATTTCGAAAAAGAAGTACGAACTCTTCCTCAGAGGATAGGTCTGTCTTCCATCTTCTGGTGCTCAAGTACTCTCTCATCCATTACTGCTGTCGAGGGATGGTCCTCGCAGCTAGTTTATAGTTGATGGGAGCATTGGAGGTCGTGACTTTCGTTCATGGGGTGGTATCTCTCCGTCACCCAAGGCATTACACGTTTGAGAGGCATCCTCATTTGGTAGCATTGTGAGACCTTGATAATCCGCTGCTCAGGGACATTTTCATTAGCTTTCTATTGCATCATTTTGTTCCTCTTCATGAGGTAGATTGGCGGAGCAAAGAGTCAAACCAGATGTTTGCATTTCGTTTCGAGGTTCATGTTGCTACTTTCAAACCATCTTGCGAGGTCGATGGTGCAATGAACTGAGCACGCTCTTTCATCTGCTTTGTCAGACGCTTTACTTTCACTACCTCCTCTTCTGGAGACAAATTGGCAGAGCATAAACTTTTTGCTTGTTTCAGCGGATAAATACTTGCGTTGGACTTAGATACTTGTAGTGTATAAACTGATGTACTAGTTGATCGACAAGATTTGTAATAACTCTAATTGGAATCAATATAATTTGTATTATTTTTGGAATGTGTCTTGTACGAACAATTCTTTTAACTGAAATGAAAAATAGAAAACAAAAATCGAAATCAAAGCAACAAAATAATTTAACTCCGATCGGGGACTAAACTAATTCGGCCCTTAAGGAGGCTCATATGGTCCTTGCTCGGATTGCATAGTCCCTCTAACGAAGTGTCTTGCTTTGCCAAAGCTAGCAAAGTTACTGAATAATGGACATCGTGATGGCGGGTAGTTCCTTGCTGATTAATAACTCTTAGAGTAGGTGCCAATTTGCTGAAGTATCGTTACTTAGCTCTTTATTAGTCTGGAATGTGCTGTTAGCTCTGAATTCTGGCTCTCTGTATAGCTGCACTTTGGTGATTAGGGCTCCTCCACACTCATAGAATCATTTTCCTCTTTTGTCTAGGCCTGGTGCCTGACATGTTGGTTCTGTGGGTCCGAGCAACAATTGGCAACAATTCAGCTGTTTCAGGGCTGCATAATGGCAGTCTCTTGCCGCAAGTTGATATTCTTGGATAGTCCCTTGGGTATGATTGGCTGTATATTTTATACATTGGTGTAGAGTGGAAACCATTGCCTCCATACGATGAAGCCACGACCTTTCTAGAATAATGTTGTAGGTGGACGAAACATCAACTACCATTAGATTGCTCACTTTTGCGAGACCTATTAGATTGCTCACTTTCGGGATTGACCCTGTGGAGGACATAAATGATGCCAAAAGCTTCTTTTTCAATCTCCTTCACAGCGTCTGCTCTTTCCCTTGCTCGACCCTGCTTCTTGTCCGAGCCTAGGAATTCCTTGAGCTTGCCTTTCTTGATCCAATACTCAACTTCTCCTCTGAGGTTTCTGCAATCCTCAGTATTTGTCTGCCTTCCCTATGGTAGGCGCAATATTTGCTATTGTCGCACCGAGCGGGATCTCCTCGTTGCTTAGATGGCCATTTAAGCTCTTCCTAATCCTTGATAGAATCAAGGATATCAGACAGACTGGTGTTGAGAGGGGTGACTGATTTGGACCCAACGTAATTCAAGGCCTTGTCTTGCCATGTGCGGCTCGAGTCTGTCTTGCTTTTAGTGCGCTTCCTTTTGTTCCCGTCGTCGTCCTTTTTCTTCTTCCCCCCTTTATTGTCTCTGGGAAAAGAGGATTTCTTCTCTGATTTCACTTCCCTCTTGGCGGCCAACATCTCATCTAGAGTGATATATCTCAGGCAATCCCTGAGCACATCTGTCATGTTGGTTGGGGGTCCAGGGTAAGGAAGTCATAGAACTTGCCTCTTCTCAGACCCGAAGTAAAAGTTGTGATGGCGGTATCATCATTACAACCGTTGATGAGGGTCAGCTCATCATTGAAACAAGTGATGTACTCCCTCAATGTCTCGTCAATTTTTTCTTTAGGGTCCACAGATAATGCGGGCCCCTTCCTGACACTACACCAAAATGCCAGTTTAGCTACGCCGAGATGGCCACGATTTTAAACCGTTGGTTTGTTTGCCACGGCAAAAAATCGTAGCTATAATGACCAACGGCTTAAAATCGTGGGTAAAAAAAATTGGCCACGGCTAAAAACCGTTGTTTTTTTGCCGTGGCTATAATTAGCAGCGGCCTAAAACCGTGTCTATAGTGGGCAACGGCCTAAAACCGTGGGTTCATTTGCCACGGCAAAAAACCGTGGCTATAATGGGCAACGGCCAAAAACCATTGCTAAAAAAGAGTGGTTTGCACGTGCGCGTGTGTTGGGAGGAGTTTCGCGCTCTGGCGAAAATTTCGCGCTTTGGCGAAAAAAATTGGGGAAAATAAAAGGTTTGCGCGGTCTTTGCGAAATCGATTTTTGATTTTCGACTTATTGCGAAACAAATTGGCGCAGAGGAGAGATCGAGGAGCAGAGGAGAGATCGAGGAGCAGAGGAGAGATGGAGGTTTGGCGCAGAGGAGAGATCGAGGAGCTTGAATATCAGAGTCAGAGAGAGCTTGAAAATTGCACGGTTTGGTTTCGCCTCCTTCCATTTTCATTTTAGGGTTCCATTTTCATTTCTGGCCATTTGCTGTTGAATTTACACATAATGGGAGATCTACTTTTGGGGTTCTTCTTCATTTGTGATGGTGTTTTTTTCAATTAGTTCTCTCATCGCTTCTTCTCTGTGTAAATCATATAGATATTTTCGTTGATTTATATCATTGAAGAAGTAATCAGAGCTATTAAAAATAGGTAGATGAGCGAAGTGAAAGAAAGCCTGATATTGCAATTCTTTGTTGATGCCTATTATCAAAGATCAGGCAATATTCAAATCTACCTTTAGCTCTGAAGGTCATGTTTGTCTGTCATTGAGTACTGACTAATTTTTATACTGCAGGGCTCTGAAGGTCTGAGCCAGTACGGGCAGCAGTATGTTGGACAGGAGAATGCGCATACATTGTTTGTTTCTGGGGTGCAAATGAATTGGTGGTAGAAGTTTGATGGTATATTGAATTGCCATTGCAAGTTTTTTTTTTATGTGTTTTACTATTTGAATCTTTACTAAGTATTGCAAAAGCATGTGAGTCTCTTTCAAATAAGTTTAGGGTTACAATAAATTGCATACCCCTTTTTGCAAATTTCAACTACTAGTGCTTAAGGAAATTGAAACACCTTAACTCACTCCATGTCAACCTGACTTTTTGTTTTTTTATTTTCATGAAGATTAAGCTAGAACCTTTTTCTTAACACCTTCATGGTTTTGTTGGGGGCTTCCTTGTGTTCTTTTAACCCATTTCTGAGACCACTGCATTAAAGTAATATGACATGATGTTGTTTGTAATATGACATGATGTTGTTCTTTTGTTTGCACTGGTAGAATGCTTGCAAGAGTGGATGGTTCCTAGTTAAAGCTGCAGAAGGAGTTTGTTAGCACCATTTCTGCAGGAGGGATGCTTATCAATGATACTGCTCTCCATGTGAGTATCTTCTTATTATCATGCAAACGTTCTTATACATCTGCATGCCAAGTCGGCCATGTGTTGTGTTGTGTTGTGTTCTTATACATACGTTCTTTATACCATATTGTTCTCATCAACGTGTAAAACATTCTGTGATATATTTCAGATTTTGTTCATTTTTTACTTCTTAATAAAGGAGACTAGTGATCTGTGGTTGTAGGAGTTCTACATCCTAGTTAGAGTCATTTGTTGAAACTTGTAATGTAGAATGCTTGTAGTTCTTCTAATAAATTGGCTGTAAAAGATTGCATGCATTACGTTTCCTGTTTATCTACTGTTCTCTTGACAAAGTTTTATGTCACCGGATGGTTGCATGGTTTCCCGATTGGCGTTCTTGTTGAGTAGGAAGAGTCAGATTATTCCTATGTGGGATTCCAATATCTGCTTTTATTTTATTGACCTATGGATAAAATTATTTAGAGATTAGTGTTTCCCTTTTGTGTGTTTCTATTGCCATGATGTATACTCTTTTTCCTGAATAAATGTCTTTGCCTCTTTCAAATAAAAAAATGGCACTTGAGCTTGGTGAGAATCAATATCAGAGGGCATTGGTGCTCAGCCTTCGTCTGAATGAAGATTCCCTGATTAAAAAATGCATTATTTCTGTGGTTTTTGCTGATATACCAGCTGTTGCTTCATCAGTGCCCTTAACATATTTGCAAAGGCTCATAGAGGTGTTCGCTGACCTTCTGGATAGCTGCCCACATTTGGAGTTCATTCTTCGTTGGTGCCAGGTTTGTTTGTTGGCAAAGTTTTCTATGATTTTAGTTAGTTTGGACACTACTAGTAAATATTGTTTACCATTTGAGTGTTAAAGTGGTAATGAACTTGTTTATGTTGCAGGAACTTTGTAAGGCTCACGGGCAATCCATTTAGCAAAGTTCCAGAACTCTGCTTCCAGCTCTAAGATCCTTGCAAACGACAATCACATTAGTCATGGAAGGTATGTTCCAGAACTCTTCTCTAGCTCTTTATTGGTTGTGATTTCATAGATCAAAACACTTCAAATGGTGTTTTTTTATTTTTTATTTGTGATTTTATCAAATTCAAAAAAAATTTCAGTGGGCATCTCTCCTATGATCTTGTAGATCAATGGGTATCTCTCTTTTTTATTGAAAGAAGTTCAAATGAGTGTTTTCTGTTGTTGTTCACATCTTATACATGAAAAATCCAAATTAGTACTATAGGTCACAAGAAGTTGAAATGGGTTTCTCTTTTGATGTAGTCTTATAGGGTCAGAAGAAGTTGAAATAGATTTCTCTTTTGATGCAAGTGTTGTATATCAATAGAAGTTGAAATGGGTTTCTCTTGTTATAAATGTATACATGAAAGAAGTTTTAATGGATTTTCTTGTTATGATCTATGGATCAGGACAAGTTGAACAATGGGATGTACTATATTCTCTTGTTCATATTTTTTCATATGTATATACATGTTGAATGGTTTTCTCTCTTTTGTGATCTTATGGATACCAAGCAGTTGTGAAGATTGGTGGGCATGTGTTTAAAGGTTTTCTTTATGATCAAGGGATTGAAGGGAGAGAAGGGTTTCCAAATATATCTGATTTGCATTTGGGAGGAGGTGGTGTCAATGTCAATGGAAGAAATGCGCCTTCTTCTTCATCTCCAGTTATTGATCCATCTGATGTCTATGCTGCAGCCTCTGGTGGTGGATTGCTTGGAGGAGCTGCTGCACCTCCCTATGGTAACCCAATAAATTGATCTAAGAGAACATAATTTTCCATCATTTATGATCATCTTCTCCTTTATTAAGTTTCTACTAATTATGATGCTACTTAATTTTCTATTCATGTAATTAAACGTGGTAGTCTAACTTGATCAGCTTGCTTGCTGTAGCAAGCAGCTCTTACTAGCTTCTTGTTTCTTTGATTCCTTTTCTTTTAAATTTTATGCAAGGAAGCAAATAAAGCAAGCAATAATTCTTGTTATGTCATATAAGCTAAAAAATTATGTTTAAATAGAGATCATATAAGCTAGTTTGAATCTGTTCTTTATTTTATTTTTTTGTACTTATAGTGTAAACATATTTTCTTTTGTTATGTTTAAATAGATATCATATAAGCTAGTTTTCTTTTGTTATTTTTGAGCATAACCATGAACAGATGAAGACGAGCAGCTGCATGTCATATCCATTCTCTAATATGTTGCCCTTGCACTTTGTGCTACTTGTGTTGTTGGCTTACTTTCAGTATCTGCAATGTCTATTTAAGTTTAAGTCATGAGTATAGGGTGGTTTATGGTGAGCAGTGAACTGAATTTGGCCTATGTAATTTGCTGCAGAGTGTTCTAGCAACTTATAGGTAAATCTTATATGTAATTTGCTGAATTAGGTGCTTTTTCATGAATGATTCTTGGATTCCCATTTTTATTAAATTCCGATTTTGGTGTTTGGCGAAGTAGGAGAAAAAAGTTGAAGTGCTTTTGATAGTATTTTGACCAAAAACTCCAGCAACAGCAAATAGTAGAGATGGCAAGTGATGTCTCTAGAGGAGTAGCAGAGCCACTACAGCAGGATCAATTACCAAAAATACAAGAAAAGTTTTTTTTTTTTTCATTCTCATTTATCACTCACTCACTACTACTGGTACTACTACTAATCTTTAATTTTCTCTAAACAAATCCCGAACACTTGGGAAAAAAGTTGATGTTTTACATTTCTTAAACTAAGTGTTATGTCACCGATTTGGAGTGATAAAACCAATCATAGAAAGTTTTTGTTTTTCCTTTTCTTGTTTCTGAAAAGATTCTTGTCAAATAGTTTTCTGATAAAACTTCTGACATCTTGAAAGAGGGTTCAAAACCCAAACTTCAAGAAAAGAGATATTATGTACAAACTCACTCACCATTGTTACTACTAGTCCATCTTTTGTATAGTTTTCATGCCCACCACCCCACATGACATTTGATTTTTATCACTTTTTAAACCATTTTATCAGAATTCAAGACCTCCCCATCATTAAAAAAAAAACTTTGATTTCCGCAGCTCATGTTATTCTTCATTGATTTCCAACTTTCATTTACATTTACAAACTTTACTTGATTTTGTGGTTAGGGTCTTGATCTTCAAGCAGAAGTAACAAGTAAAGTCTACTTTGATGTTGAAGTTGGAGGTGAACCTATTGGTAGGATTGTGATGGGCCTCTTTGGAGATGTTGTCCCCAAAACTGTTGAAAATTTTTGTGCTTTGTGCACAGGCAAGCAATGTTCTCTCATTCTTTTCATTGTTCAGAACCAAATATCTATTTACTCTTCTTTTATTGCTCTCACCTTTTCTTAGGCTGACCAAGAGGTTTTAACATTACATTGCAGGAGAGAAGGGATATGGTTACAAGGGCTGCTCATTCCACCGTATCATTAAAGATTTCATGATCCAGGGCGGGGACTTCACTAACGGAAATGTACGTTTTCATTTTCTTCTTATCACTAAAAGAAGTAGTAAATTTAATAGATTTCTAGTAACGTTTTCTTTTGGGACTTAAATGTGCATTTCTTCTTCATTTTCCAATCTGGCTGCAACAGGGTACTGGAGGAGTTAGCATCTATGGTTCTAGTTTTGAAGATGAAAATTTCAGTTGTAAGTACCAAATCCATAAATTTTTTTGATTGGTTAGTTGACCTCTCGAACACCAAGTGCTTTGCTTCCTAATCAATATTTTATTAAGATCAGGTTATTAATTCAGGGCAATTGCAATATTTCCCTTCTATGGAGATAATGATGATTTTGTGTTTATTAGGATTTCGGTTAATAGCATTTTTCTAATCAATCTATTCTCCTAGAAGTTTTCAGACTACATTCCTTGCCTAGTAACAACATTCCTACCGTTCCATGTACATGTTCTACAACCGAGAAAAAAAAAAAAAACCTTGGATCCATTCTTTCACAATGTTCATTGATACACTTGGATTAGAACTGGTTATTTTATAGATAAAATTCAGTCAGTGGCCAATGGCCCTACTGCACCATACATGTGTGACCTACATATATATTTTAATATGTTAGAAATGAATTTTTCTTATATCCTTTAAAATGTTAAAAGTTCATATGCTTGCAGAATTCTAAAATATACTACTAGCCTAGCTAGAGGTTTCTTGAGCTGTAATATTTTCCATTTGTTTGTGCGTTTTATAGGCCAGTGAGCAATGACGACGCTTGCCAGTACTTATACTAAGCTTGAAAGAAAGCAAGCAACAAAAGAGACCAGCAGTTGTATTTTTACATAGCACACTTAAATGCAAGGAGTGGTTGCGGCCATTGCTTGAGGTGACTGATTCTTTTTGCTTCTTTGTTGTATGTAGTCAAATCATTTGTTTATGTAGCTTTCCTTTTGAATGGCATGAATCATGACATGATCTACTGATTTCAAACTTATTTTAGGCCTATGCCTCAAGGGGATATAATGCCATCGCCATTGATTCACGCTACCATGGGGAACGAGCTAAAGATAAAACAACATATACGGATGTATGTACCCTATTGCCTTATGCATGTTGTTTTTGTTTAGAAAAATTTATTTCTTCACAACTAGAAAATATGGATTATTACGATGTTCATGGTATTTGTTCGATCAGAAGAAGCTTTATTGCATTCAGAATGGAATTTGTAATTAAATAAATAATAAAGTTTGATTAATATTGGTTTTTCAATCCACCTTTATTGTCTGAATGCAGGCGCTCGTGAAATCATGGAAGGATGGTGACACAATGCCCTTTATCTTTGACACGGTAGAACCAATTTCAATTTAGTTTTGCACTAGTACAACTACTACTTATAATTTGATAAGACGTACCTTCCAAATAAATAATTGATATTCTCGACGCTTATTACTTTGTTCGTATAACATCTTTTCTAAGTGAATTTTACGTGAAATCACCACAGTTAATTACTTATTGTTACGGAAAATGACAAACTAAAGCAGAACTATGGCAGGTGTGGGACTTGATAAAGTTAGCTCATTATCTCACTCAAAGAGAAGATATTGATCCTTCTAAGATTGGAATTACTGGTGAATCACTGGGAGGTTAGCAAAATGAAAGTTTTTAACCAATTGTAGTTTAAGTTGTCATTTGCAGCAGCGTGTAGCAATCATAGTAGTTCTGTATTGCAGGAATGCATGCATGGTTTGCTACTGCCTTGGATACCCGGTATGCAGTAGTTGTCCCAATAATTGGTGTTCAGGAACCTGTAACTACACTGCTCTGGCTTTTATTTTGACATGCTAAGATCTATTATTTATCACACTCGGGAAGTTTACGAAAAAAAACTGAATATAATGTAAAACTTTTGCAGGGGTTTAGATGGGCTGTAGATAATGATAAATGGCAAGCAAGAGTAGACAGTCTAAAACCTGTTTTTGAAGGTGAGCTTACAACCATCAACAATCAGTTGTTAGTTCCCAGTTTAAGTTTTGAATGTTCTTCAGGATACCTAATTCTCTTCATAGTTTTCACTAGATATGGTAACAAAATTTCTTGTTGACTGTGGAATAGAATCATATCATACGCTGCATTTTTTTAATATGAAAGTTCAGGTGTCTAAATACACGTATTACTTGCTTATATCACAATCTTGTTATCAATATTTGCAGTAACGCATGTTGGACTTGGAGTGTTGAGCATGGCTAATGCAGGTCCTAATACTAATGGGAGCCAGTTCTTCATTTGCACAGTAAAAGTGAGTTGAAGTTAATTCACAATCAAAGTTTCAATTTCACCTTACAGAAACTGACCTTCAGGAACATTATAGATTGTATTTCTTAGTGTCTTTCTGTGAACTTGTTTAAAAAGAAAGTTTTGAATAATTCTTTTCTCAGTTTTCTTTTTCAAATGATTTAGGTTTTTCATATATTGATTTGTATTCTTAATGCATGTGAGACAGACTCCATGGTTGGACAAACGCCATGTTGTGTTTGGACATGTCATCGATGGCATGGATGTTGTTCGGAAGCTTGAATCCCAAGAAACAAGCAGAGCAGATATTCCCAAGTTACCATGCAGGATTGTCAACTGTGGCGAGCTGCCGGTGGATGGTTGATCGATGGTTGATTTAGCTAACTGCTACTTTACTATTTCCATTTGAATATTAGATGAACGTCAGTATGGTGTGAACATCGTTAAGCTAACTGCTTCTCTTAATTGACTGCCAGGTACTGCTGCTGCCAGTGCCTCTTTATTCTATAGAGAGCATGTCCATTAAGTCCTTCACATTCACAAGTTTGCATGTATTGTGTATACAGTTCAGATGTGTTGTGACTTGTGAGTTTGACATATGTTATTCATGCATTTCGCAGGGTCTATTTTTTTCGGTTTTGAGGCAGCAGCCAGAAATTCGTTTGGCGGTAAGAAGAGTTTAACCTGCACTAATGTAACTGAATGTTATTCTTTCTTGTGAAGTTGAGTTTCCTAATTTCTAAAATTGATGAGTTGTATACTTGTTTTGCTAATTTCGGACTCTTCAGGCTGATGGGTACTTAATTGAGAGCCAGAGGCATGGGAAAGCTGGTTACAGTCTGACCAAACTTCATGCGCGGTGCCATCATCAACTTTCACAGAAGTGAGAATGACTTACCTTAATAGTAATTTTCTTTTAAATGCTAGGCACTTAATTGTTTGATATATCATAGAAAAATCATATAGTTGAAAAATTATTATGTTGGGAATATCAAAAGCCTAGTGATCCTGAAGGATGAATATGGCTATTTAAAGGGCGTTGGATTTGTGAATTACGCAATGCATGACAGTGCCAAAAATGCTATTGAGGGGATAAAGGGAGTGGCACTTGGTAATTTAGAAGTGTAGTATCATTTTCTCTGATTAATGAAATGTGGTTCTATTTGTCATATTAAATGTTGTTTATTTCTTGTGTAGGATCAAAGGCTTTATATGTGGCAAGGGCAATGAAGAAAGAGGAGCAGGAGAATTGGCAATATAACACTGTTTTCTGATAGTCAAGGTATGTAACTATGGATGTTAAATCTTGTGTTTGTATGTTACAGGAGAATTCATATAATTAACCGGCACACATGGTATATTTCTCTTCATTCCTGTGTTGAATGGGGATAAATTCTGAGTTTTGCAGCTTGCATTTATATCCTGAATGGTTGAGATGTTTAGTTGGGGTACCTGCATGTATTGATTCCCCGGGCATGTATATCTTTCAACACGGTAGCTAACAAGTCCAATAATAGTTTCATATGTATATAAACCTTGCCATTTCTCTCTTTTGTTCTTACCCACATTCATATCCCAAATCCTAATAAAGTAAATACCTATTAGTATGTTGTAGTGTTGTATCAAATTTATTACAAGAAACTATGTTGTATGAGCTAGCCTGGTGATGGTTTGGATCATTGAGGTCAGAACTATCAAGCTTCTCAAGCTTAATTTTAACTTCGTGTATGCTAGACTGAGCCTAGATTTATCATGAAACTATTACGTATCAAATATTGTGTAACACTGTTGGTATTTCATTACCATTTTGATCCAATTTACACGCGGTGTGTTGAATGTCAACATTCAGTTTAGGTTCACTGAACTCTCACAGGTGAAGGATAGAACACATGAATGGAAGTACAACTTGACTTGGAATAAGTTGTTGCTTTCAGTTTATTTTCTGTGTGTTTCCCACGTAAGAGATTCAATGATTATAATTCTAGATTTGTAATCTTTGACAAAGGTACTTTTAAATATATAACAGCAAGTCTTGTATTTTCTATATGTTCTATTTGAATATTAATTTGAATCCGAACTCAATTTGGTACTCCCTCCTTTATCAGTAAACACTGGAGATAATCCGGCAGTAACTGAAAGGGAAGGGATGATCCGAACACTGCAGCACAGAGTGCGTCCCAGGCAGGGTGCTGCAGTTTCAGCGTGCTCTGCATTGCAGACAGAGTGCGATGTTGATCCAGACAGAGTGCGATTCAGCGTGTCTGCTGTACGTGCTGTTTCTGGCCGCAGCGGGTTTCAGCGTGCGCAGTTAGCACACCGGTTTTGAGCTGTGGTTGAGGTCTGCTGGGAGGCTTGCGGGTTTTGCTGCACGCTGCTGCGAAACAGAGCTTGCGTTGGTGCTGTCCGGGTTGCTGGGAGCTGACTGCTTGGGCTGACTTCATTTGGTGCTTTAAGTTTGGCATGGACATTCTTCCTGTCTTAGTCCAGGTTTGCTCTTTTATATTTGGATTTTGTATGTCAATGTTATTTATTATTATTTTGTTTATTATAACACCCTTACCAATTTCAATGACAGGTAGTTGAACCAAAAGTATGCATTGCAGGCTTGCTTACTTGCATGAGGCTGTTGAACCAAAAGTGGTACATCGTGACATCAAATCTAGTAACATTTTAATAGATGACAATTTCAATCCTAAAGTATCTGATTTTGGTCTGGCCAAGTTACTGGGTGCTGGAAAAAGCCATATCACTACCCGTGTCATGGGGACCTTCGGGTAATATTTTTTTCAGTGGAACTCAATGAGTTATTTTCCTTTTCCTTTTACGTTTTTGCATCATTGGTTTCAAATCGCCACGGTTCAAAGAATTATAATAGATACCAATGTGACATAACTTTTCCAGATATGTTGCACCCGAATATGCAAATACTGGACTTTTGAATGAAAAGAGTGACATATATAGCTTTGGGGTTGTTGTTTTGGAAGCAATTACTAGAAGAGATCTCGTTGACTACGGACGCCCAGCAAACGAGGTATGTTTGCATGTGTATTGTAGCAGATACTCTAGTTGTTTTTTTCTTCTAACTCGCTTCTTCTAACTCGTCTAGGGCAAATTTTTCTTATTAACCATAAAGTTAGTCTTTTTTGTTGAACCACATGAGCTTAATGGAACACTTTTCAGTTGTCAAGTTAATAGAACTTGGGTATTCTCAAACTCATTTAAGTTTATAGAGAAGCATTTGATGATAGCATCTTTCGAATGAATTTGTCATGTTTCTTTCATTTGAAACAAGTGAACATACACTCCAAATATTTTCAGGTGATGAAACTTTAGTTTTCTCTGTTTCATTTTTGTACTGCATATTTATTAATAGTTCTCCAAATGTTAAAGTAATGTACTTGCTTGGAATCCAAGACCTGCGGCAGGAATGAGTGCAAGCAGTGAAATGCAGCACCCAGATTGCATTCAAAAATCCGCAGATCATAACTGCCAGGACAGTGGGTACTCTGCAGTGAAACAGAGCGCACTCTGGTTTGCGACCAGCAGCAAGCTCGCATCAGTGCGTCCCTCGCAGAGCAGCAGTTTGTCCCTCGCAGCAGCAACAGTTCGTCCCTCGCAGCAGCAGTAGTGATTCCCTCGCAGCAGCAGCAGCAGTGCGTACCTCGCATCATCAGCAGATCGTTCCTTGCAGCAGCAACATTGCATCTCTCGCAGCAGCAGCAACATTGTTCCACTTTCTTTGTATTTGAGATATTTAAGTTTGTGTGTGTGTCATTGTATTTGAGATATTATTTGATAGATTTTGTGACTCAATGTAATACATTATCTTATTAATTACATTACTTTGCCTTCATTCATGGAAATGTTTAAGTTTGGCACATTAAAATTTTTATATTCTAGAAATAAAACTTATAAGATGTAATAAAAAGTCATTTGATAGCAAAAAAAAAAAAACAAAAAAAAAAAAAATAAAAAAAAAAAAAAAAAAAATTTGCCACGGTTTTAAATCGTGGCTAATTATTACAACGGCTAAAAACCGTGGCTACCTTGCCATGGCTTATAACCGTGGCTAGTACTGGCCACGGCTTAAAACCATTGCTAAAGCTATTGCAACGGCTTAAAATCGTGGTCAAATTTGCAACGGTTTTAAGCCGTGGCTACTCCTGCCTACGGCTTAGAACCGTGGCTAAATCATCAACTGTCCTCGAGATAAAATCGTTGCTAATATTTTAGCCACGATTTTTAGCCGTTACTAGGGATTTAGCGACGCCTCTACAGCCCACGGTTCTAAGCCGTGCCAATGGGTTACCCCCACGGTTTAAAACCGTTGCTAATGGCCATTTTATTTGTTGTGTGAGTCGTTAGTCAGCTCGTTCCAATTCCTAGTCCACCACGAGTGGATCAAGATGGGTTGGAAAGTGGGAGTCTAGTCTGTGTTCTCGACGCCTGATGAAGATGGCTTGCCAAGGACGACCATGGTCACCGAAACCTGACCCCGGTTTAGTCAGTTATAACTGGTGATAACAACCCCTGGTCCAACTAAGCCTATTCTATGAATAGCAAGCAAAGACGAGCCAAAAGTTCATTCAGAGCTCTGGAAGCTCGACCCAGACGACTCACAAAGACTATTGTCAAATCATCTACAACGGTACACGTGCTGGGACCAGAGTTTGACTAATTTGCTTATAATAGCAACAACAACCGCTGATTCAACATACAGTCAAGCCACCATACCAAGGGTGAATTACACTCCTTGATTTCTAAGAAAATTCTGACCAAAATTGCACGAACTATTGCAGCACAAAGAGTCAGAACTCTCACCAGTAGATAAATCATAAAGCTTATTGGCATAGCAGTCAAACAAAGGTAAAAACAAACATGTGCAAAATACTATTCATTTGCAAGCCAAAAAGAAAATACAAGGTTCACCGCTCATCAGGAGGAAAATCAAGTACAACATAACAAGACTTAGCAGGGGAAGAAGTAGGAGACACATCTGTACGTGCTGCCTTTTGATCCCCCTCAGCTGGGTCACCTTTTTTTAAAGGCAAATTGGAGGCCACTTCAAACTCTACAGGTGCAATCTCTTTATAATAGGAGAGATCCTAGTCAGGATGCTCCTCCTTCATCACGTGCAACAACTCCAGATTTTCGTGTACCATTCTACTGAACTCAAACGTGCCTTGGTCCTTGAAAAGCTTTTCCTTGCGCACCTTTGATTCAGCAAACTTATCCTGCAGCCGCTCTAGTTTGCCCGACAACATGTCAGTCTTGGACTGCTTGGCGCCCAACTCATCATTTTATAGTACTTAGCTTGTTCTAGGCTCGAAGGAGCTGTTTTCAGTGGTCTGCGCACTCTTGATGTTAAAATTAGCGTCGGCTTCTAACTGCTAGCATCAAACAATCCATTTGGACTCCTTGTCCCTTTCAGCACGTAGAACCTGCAGTTCAGCATGCATTCCAACCACAGTCATGTGGGCTAGCTGCAAGTCACGACGGGCAAGGTTCAATTCATTTTCAAACCGATCCCTCGCGGACATAGCCCACGCCAGATCAGACTCAAGCATTTCCAAGCAAACCTTTTGAGCATCCAATCTGTAGTGCTTTCTTTTTCAACCTGTAGTGCTTTCTTTTTCATAGGGTGAAGACAATCTATCCAACATGTGCACAACTTCTAAACTCAAATAAAAAATCAAATATAAATGACACTAAACTTTGATACCATCATCACACATTAAAATGGACCTTAATTCCATTTCAAAATCAATATTTTATGGTCCACATAAAACTACATATTAAATTGTTACATATTGTCAATGTTAACATCTAACAACCAAAACCGAAGTTGTACAATGGCTGGCTAGTTAGCTTAAAAGAAATTGAATTACAAAATGCTCCACAAGCTTTGTGCTCATCATTGATCATGCTCTCCCTGCATTGGGGAATCATAAAAAAATATGAGTACGTTTCACCACAAAACAAAAACAAAAGAATCCAAGAAAAATGAATTGAAAATAAGATCATATTTCAATCCTCTATTCCCCATATTATCATTTGGCTAAACATTGTCTAAGAGCTATAACATCCACAATTGAACGAGACGTAATTTTATTGATAAAATCCACAACTGGAACTGTTGATAAGGGAAAAGGTGAACATATATGGCTGCAGTCGGTTTTAAGGAGGATTTAAAGTGGGAGATGACTTATTTTACGGAGGATTTACCTTAAAAAATCAGAAATAAACTACTGATATGATTGATGACTTGTTTCAACTGTTTCTAAGATTTTTCGGTACGTTTTCATGACAAATTGTTTGTTTCTCTTTCATTGTAGAAACAAATTAATTGATATCATGAAGTAACATTCCAAGGGAAAATATAAAACCATCAAGGGAAATAGTGATTGAAAACATAATTGAACAAAAGAAAAAAAATAATAAACAGTTAGCAGTCGGACAGTGAAAAATTAAAGACATTGATGATGTGAGTTAATAGGTTAAATCCAATTAGGAGTTAGATGAGAAAATGCATGACTATGAATTCGTTGAGGACAGGTATGAAAATAAAAGTTAAAAATGAATATTAACCAGAGCTTTAAGCAAGGATGACAAGAGCTTTAAGCAAGGATGCAATATCGTTTTGTGGTACATTTGGTGCACCGAACAACAGACCCTTTATCGTTCCTTTAACATTGATGACACATATTTGATTCCTGCACAACCCACCCATAAAGAGCCCAAATGAATAGAATGAAAAATCTTGCTTATAATGAAAATCGATGTAAAAGGTGGATAACTTACACTAGGGGATTTCTTAAGCTTAGGCTTCTCCTCCACATAGGAAACAGGTGGCTTTGGACGTCTTGAGCGACTAGTTTCAACTTCTTCAGCATAAGAAACAAGTTGTTTTTACACATCTTGAACGTGCAGTTGAGGGAGAATGTAAATGAGCAGCACTTTGCGCTTGCTGTTTTGGCTCCAAAGACAACCTTTTTCTTTTTTATTTCATCAGCTTTGCTCTTGGTACCTCCTTGGTCAGTTTGTGAATCCACTAAAATCAACAGAAAGGATTGAAATGAATGGCTCTCGCCACTTGATGAACCCCTAATTAATTTCTTTCCTAATGCTCCTCCACACATACATAGAGGACTCTTCATCAGTTAAGTTTAATATTTGGGATTGAATTTGAATCTAACCAAATAGGAGCGAACATATGAAGATTTGAAGCAAACAAAGTAAAGAATAATAGGTACCAATAACAAGAAGGCGATTTCGAGCGCTTTAGGATCTGTGAAGGTGATGAATGTAAGTTTGGATCTCCAAGCACCATTGCAATAAAAATTAGAATAAAACAAGTCCAAATCTCAGTCTGAAAACAAACCTCAAGAAGAAGTTGATCCAACAACAACACACAAGACAAGACAAAGAAAGAAAGAAGTTGAATGAATGAATCCAGAGAAATTACTGGATCTGGATGTGTTCAATCTCTCCAGAGAAGGAGAACTCATGAATCTCTCTTTGCCCTGCTAGATCTGAAACATTGCCTACTTATATTGTTCTTATCTGCAAAGCAAACACACACTCAATGAGAGAGTGAGATGAAACAACAATGATACCTTTTGAACTCAAAAAAACATTTCTATCTTAAAATATATAAAACTCAAGTAACTGACATTTCTAGATCAGCAAAACAGGAGTATTTCATTTCGAAAGGAAAACTAGAATTTTTTATTTTTATTTTTATTTTTATTTTTAATTTAAATTCAAGATATTTGATTATTTGTGATTCATCCAAGGACTGGGAAACATAATAATGTCAACAAGGCGACAATTAAACAAGCACTTTAAAATAAGCTAAAGCCTAAAGGTACGTTTCATTATTTTCGGGTCCTATTACTTTCTCTTCCTACCTATGTCTTAGCTGAACAAATTATGAAAGGAAAAAAAATGCAGAAAACAATTCTTTCTAAAGGAGAATTGCTTTGATCATCTTACTTTATCCAGTCTTTGTTATCTTGTGTGTACTAAGTACCGGTCAGCATTAAAGCGGGCACAAGAAACTGCAGCTTCATGATGTTCAGCCCAGTCATGAATATGATTTTAACTGCTGTCATTGTCCAGCTGAGAGATGATGCTCACAAATACTTGGAAACCTTGGCATATATCAGAGAAAAGGCAGTACTCGTTCTTTGCATGTTATGTGGCCATTAGACCGTATCCTGTAGTTTGAACATTAAAGCCTTCATTCTGCAATTCTCGAATTAATGGTAAACTCCCAATAATCGAGTACGGCTTCACATGTCCAACAAAATCTTTAGTTGCTTTGTATAACACATGGAAGCCACGTGAATCAAGATCACAAGCAACTCTAGTCATTGGTGCCTCTCCATAACTGATTGAAAGTCTTCCTCTAAGATTCTCGCCAGGGAGGACATATTTAGAGAATGGTCCTCGAGTATCTAGCTTATGTATATTTGCATTGATATCATTGACATACTCTTGTAACTTCTTCTCCACATCTTCTATGCTGTAAAAAGGAGTTAACTTGACGTCTCCAGAAATTGTACATTCACCAGGAATTTGATTTACACCACCACCAGGATAACTCCATTGAGTTGGTTTTATCGTTGATGGTGTTGCGAATCCATATATTTGCTCCTTGGGATGGGGTGGGAAGTCCTTGTAGAACCGCAACCGAATCTCTTTAACTGCTTCCATGGCTAATTCCAAAGCATTTATTGCTTTGTGTGCAAGACCACTGTGGAAAAGCTTCCCTGTTGCTTGCAGGTTCCAAGCTAGCATGCCTCCAGTGCCAATACAAGGTTGTTTGTCGGATGTGTTACAAGAGCAACATGTCCTAAATAGTCGGTCGTTCCTCGACCTCAAAGTTCATCTCCATCAATGCTCATAGAGAAGGATCAAAATCCCAACCATCAGGGTTGGCAGTAACAACATCCATGTGACAACCAACAAAAGATAAGATCTTTCCAGGAACTGTTCCTAGGTATTCAATAATAAGGTTTCCCCTTCCTTGAACATAAGTAACTTGGTTAACTATCAAAGGGCCACCATCAGAAGTGGTGTTATATGGGAAGAGAACATCTAAAACATGTTTGGCTACTCAGTCCTCTTCTGGGATTAACTCTGGTGGGTTGTTCTGAACATATTTTTATTATCCTATCAGATTAGAAAGGAGTGAAACAAAGGAATCTCTGTTAAGGTCGCCTACGATTTCCTTTAGTGAAGCGGCCATTGCGACTTTAGACAGAGTTGAGATTGGGGAGGGGTTTCTGATCGGAAGCGGAAGGGGCACACTAAAGCTAGGACAAAAATACAACTATGAAGTATCAAGAAATCCTATTATGCACACTAAACCTCACCAAACAGTCAAATGAGTTTCAATCTAATGTTACTTGTGAGTCATTCAAAGTCAGATTACTGAAAAGGGAAAACTTTGAAGAAAAATGGAGAAGAACTAAAATAACAAAATAATACCTTCAAGTGGCAAAGCAAGAACGCCTTGCGGAACAGGTTTGTAAGAGTTCCGATGCAAGGAAAAACAATAGGATCATCAAGAAACCCAATTTGTTCAGCTCTACTCGTAGACATCAATAGATCAATCGCTAGTTGTCCAACATTCGAAAATGCAGGCTAGAAAAACAAACAATTACTATAATATAAACTCCTACTCGTCAAAGAGAAATGAAACCCTGGATTACTTTTCGAGAAAAAATCAACAAATGTGAGTAAAAAAGGACTATTAGGGTTTATCGATTGATTTGCTTACGAGTATGAGAGTGGAGCATTGATCGTGGAGGCTCTTTCCTTGTTCGAGTATGAACTCCATTGATTAGACAAATCGATTTAAGCGGATTTGATCTATCGATCGAAGAAAAGAATCGAGTGAAATGTTGGAAAGGAGAGGAGGGGCGATCGTCATCAGAGCTTCTCTTCGTAAGCAAATAATGTTGGATGAGACAATTTCACTCATCGTCGTCGGTGGGGAGTTAGGGTTTGGGGAGGGGAGAGGATATGGGGAAGGGAGAGGATATGGTGAAGGGGTTGAGAGGTGGGGGAGGGACGGGAAATTAGGATGGATGGGCTCAGAACTGGACGAGCGAGCGAGTTTTCACATTTACTTTAAAGAAATTGATGTTTTATTTATAACGACGGTTTAAAATGTCGCACTTAATTATAACTGTCGTTAAACAACAATATTCTGCGACGGTTGAATAACCGTCATTAAATAAGGTATTTAGCGGCGTTTTTTCCAGACCGTCACTAAATATCCGCCGCTAAATTGCCATTTTCTTGTAGTGGCTAAGGCAGGGGGACCCACTCTCCCCACTATTATTTATTATAGCCTCAGAGGTTCTTAACAGAGGCTTGAAGGCCGCCTTTGCTAGAGGTGATATCTAGTTTTACTACATGCCTAGATATTGTCGGCCTATTACGCATCTTTTGTACGCAGATGACACTCTAGTTTTTCTCAATGGGAGAAAGTCTTTAGTTACAGATTGTATGAAGTTTTTGGAAAGATATGCTAGATCCTCGAGACAAAAAATTAATGCAGATAAAAGCTCCTTTATGGTTGAGGAAAAAACTGCAGTGGAACAAGTAGTGGCCGTTAAGACCGATACAGGTTTCTAGTTCACAGGTTCTCCGATGAAGTATTTGGGAGTTCCTAATTAATAGGTAAGATGCTAAATTATCTATTTTGATGTGCTTATTAGTAAAATTCAAAAAACGAATTAGTGGATGGAATACAAAACTTTTATCTCCTGGTGGGAGAATGATTTTGATTATGCATGTTTTGAGCTCTATTTCAGTTTATATGTTAAGCGCCATGTGTTTCCCTCAACGAGTTATTTCTAGAATTCAGAAATTGTTGGCAGATTTCTTTTGGGGAGATTGTGAAGGCAGACTGAAAAAGAAATGGATTTCTTGGGATAATATTTGCCTTCCTAAGGCAGAAGGAGGTCTGGGAGCCAAGAATCTTGTTACAGCCACTAGGGCTTTTCGTATGAAAGACCTGTGGAACATGATTAATGTAGATTCGCTGTGGGAAAATTTCATGAGGTGTAAATACTGGAAGGACAAGGTCCCATTGATCTATCAGGCAGAGAAAAATGGTGCCTCGCCTCTTATGAAGGAAATCATGACGTTTAAAGCAATCTTTGTTGGAAACTGTGTCTGGTGGATTGGTAATGGGAATTCGAGTTTTTTTGCGGCTAACTGAAACTTAACGACAATTTTCTTGAGAACGGGGGATTTGGAGGTACAAGATAACTGCCATATACGATCGCAGAGGTTTGAAATGGGGAATTTGAATTGGTTAAACCCGAGGTTAGAGTCTTGGTGAAAACACTATATGATGACAAAATTAAGGGTAGAGATCAGGGTAAGGATTCCTGTATTTGGGCCTCGGATCCGGATGACTTTTTTAGTTCTCATTCGGCGTACGAATTACTCCGTGATAAGAAGGGCAAAACCACGTTGTTTGACAAGATTTCGTTGTCTATTTTGCAGTCTAAAATCTCAGTTTTTGTTTGGAAGCTATTACTAAGAGGCATCCCAGTTGATGGGGAACTCCATCGGCGCGAGCTCAGTTTAGCCTCGAGATGTTTTTGTTGTGACTCACCGAGTGTGGAAACCTTAAATCATCTTTTCCTTGATGGTAGTCTGGCTAATGGGGTTTGGATACATTTTGAGGCTATTTTTGATGTCCATGTTAGAAGGCCGGGCGGAAATCACTACCGTTTTGACAATATGGTTTAGGAGAACCAATCAGAATTCACAAGTCGGCTTACTTTACTTCTTAACGCCTATGTTTATCATTTGGGAGATTTGGAAACAGCGGTGTCGGGGTGTTTTTGATAATGGTAAGCCAAGTATGATGACAGTTATATTGTTAGTCAGAAGGAGTCTACGCCTGGCTAACTCCTTTTTTCTCCCAAGCGGGTTAGTGAGAATAAGAAAACACTCTTAACCCTTGGTCTTCCTATCGCTCCTATAATTAAGAAGGGCAATAGTGTAGTAGTCTGGACTTTTCCTCAGGAGGAATTTGTGGCACTTAATGTAGACGGTTTATCGAGGAATGACAAGGTGATAGTTTGGGTAATTGTTCAATGGCAAAACAAGTTTTTCTTGGAGAAGGCTCAAATAATCATGCTGAGGTTAGAACAGTCATTGAAGGTCTTTTTTGTGCAATAGGCTGGAATTTTCAAAGGTTCATCTACAAACAGATTCTAAAATTGTGCGAGGCTGGTTCTATGAGAACTTTAAAATTCCTTGGTACATGGAAAATGCTTGGCGGGAGGTTAAGAGACTGGTATCTCATATGGAGGTTAGTTGTGTTCATATTTTTAGGGAAGCTAATGCGGTGGCATATGCACTGGCAGATAGAGCTCAGAAGGAGGGAGTAAGTCGCGAATTCAGAACCACTGATCTTCCCAACAGGATTGCCGGTCTGGTTCATTTAGACAAGATTCATACTCCTTATATTCATCTTCCTAAATGATTTGGCTATGTAAGGGGGGTTCTTTTCATGTTCTTGCGAAGTATCACTTCAAAGTTCTGCGGGTTTCAGGCAGTAAACAGAGCTCCATCGGTTGTAGGTCCTGAAGTTGAATTTCAGGTTAGGGTTGAGAAGCTGGGTGCTGGTTGGCCTCATGGATATGTTTTATAGGAGGGTTGCTGCTAGGGCAGAGTGTGGCTAGTTGACGCAAAGTTTCACTACACCAAAAGGCCTGTTTAGCTACACTGAGGTGGCCACGGCTCTAAACCGTTGGTTTATTTGCCACGGCCAAAAACCGTGGCTAAAAAATAAAAACCGTGGCTATAATCACTACACCAAAAGGCTTGGCCACGGTTTGAAACCGTTGGTTTGTTTGCCACGGCTAAAAACCGTGGCTATAATGGCCAATAGCTTAAAATCGTTGCTATAAAATGAAAATGCACGTGTGTTGCACGTGGATGTGTGGAGAAGTCTAGTCGATTTCTCGCGGGCGAAAAAAATTTCGCGGTTGCGAAAAAAATTTGAGTTCCCGCTCCATCCCCCCCCAACTCTGCATTTTTCAACCCTTTGTTTCAAATCCTACAATTTGTTCCATCTCCCCACAGATCTCCCGAAAGCACACACTGATCTCCCGAAATCCTAAAATTTCGCGGTTGCAAAAAAAATTTGCGTCTCTTATCCGGTTCTTGAAGGAGAGTTCGTCGGTGCCTCCAATGCTGAGTTTGGTGAGAAGAAGAAGAAGAAGAGCACACTGATCTTTCCGTCCCTCCTTCGGTTCAGATCTCCTTCCAAGTAAGATCCTTCTTATTCTTTAGATCTCCTCTTCTTCTTCTTCTTCTTCTTCAGATCTGTTTCAGATTAAATTTTTTTTCTTTCAGCTACTAGTGTTCTTTCGCCTCTGTTGGGATCTTCAAATTGCAAAGCATTGCCAGAAGGACTGCAAAACCTCACTGCTTTGAGACAACTAGAGATTTACGATTGCAGTGAAGAGCTAGAGAGAAGATGCGAGAAGGACAAAGGAGAAGACTGGTTCAAGATTGCTCACGTTGAACATGTTGACATCACAAGCTACCGTTGTACTGGATGGGACTTAGTGAGTATTTGTGTTTCCTAAAGTGTTTGATTATATGCCTCTACAAATTGATCTTTTGATTGGGTTGAATTTTTTTTAAGTTTTGGTACTTATTCAAGTGTACTGAATTAATTAAAACTTACGAGTTAACCAAGTTTTTTTTTTTTTTAAATTGTCAATAGGAGGATAAGGCAACTAAATGCAAGATCTGCCTGAATGAAAGAAACTTGAATTCATGAATGGAGGTTCCACCCGATTCAAGCTCCTTTAGAGTTAATGGTGAGGTAATTTCTCAACTGGTGACAATTTGGAGTCTTTCATTTTTGCTCATGGTTGAAGATAAGATGTTTGATGTAATGTCGCTTAATTCTGGATAGTTATGGATCTGTCTTTGCTACTGGTAAATGTTCATAGGTTAGAATTAAGACCTTTGGATGGGCCGTTTGTCCAGGGAAAAAAATAAATTTTTTTTATGAAGAAACTTGTAGCTGTCTACCTAATAGTAGAGCAACCCTCCCTAACATGAAGTCTTGGGTCTACCCTGGTCAGAGTCCCTGTAGAATAAACCATTGCTGAATGGATGAGATGGTGCGTAGACAAAGAGGCTGGAGAGAGTTGGCTGGAATGGGTGATAAAATAGACAATTTAGATCATATCATGCACCATCTTCATCCAGGAATTGCTGTCATCAAAACATTTTTAGTGTATTTTCAGTATAGTGGTTTATCTTTGATATGTGAAGTTTCTTTTTACAATTTAGATCATATCTTATTTCTCAACCATTGTAATCAGGGTCCCCATTCTGATTTTCTTTAAACCAACTTCTGGAAGCACGACCTGTGTTGCAGTCATTCAAAATAACCAACTTGTAGTTGCAAATGTTGGTGATTCTTGCTGTGTAATATCAAGGAAGGGTCAGGTAAAGTTGTATTTATTTGTTTGTTTTATTTCTTTTTGTTTTATATTAAATTAGCAAATACTGTAACAGAAACATTTTAAGTGCCTGTTCATACTTGTTACACATACATGTCTGCCTGTGGATCATTATGGACCGTTCAATTGGCGGGCATGATGTCGTTTAACTGATTAAGTAACCTCCAAGCAGTCAATTTTTTTTTAATTATATTTGGTGTGATGGATAGGATAGTATGGTCAAAATGAAGACCGAATTATCAAACGATGAAAAGATGAATGGCTGTATGAGTCTGTATTGATGCTTAGGTAGGTCTCGGACACAATATATGTTAGCAAATACGATACGATATATAGTCCATTGCTCAAAGCATTGTGGTTTTGCAGGCATACAATTTGTCAAGATATCACAAGTCTGAGCTTGAAGTCGAGAAGGAAAGAATCCTTAAAGCTGTTGGATTCATCCACGCTGGCGAGTCAGTGGTAGCTTAAACTTGGCGAGAGCTATTGGTACTGAACTAGACTACTTTAAAAACTTGACAATATTCTCAGATCATTAATTGCCCAAACCAAACAATAAAATAAGCAGACTTCTGTTATTTCATTTTTCATTGCAGGAGACATGGAATTTAAACAGAACAAATTATTGCATGTAGAAAACAGATCAATACTGCTAATCCCGACATAAACACTGTAAGTAGCATGCACTCTTCTACGTTATATATAATGAAGAGTTTTGCTGTCTGGTTCAGGAACGTTTGGATTCATTTTCTTTCAGTTAAAGATATCTTGGTCATATGATTTTTTTTTTACTATATATATTCATGACTGAGCCTTATTTTTGGTACCAGTGTCAGCATTATATGAATAGTGGTCCTGAATAATCTTTCAGTCATCCACTGTGTTATGCACACAGTATATTAGACTATGGCATAGTATGACGAATAAGACATCTCTTTTCCTAATTTAAATGACTCTTCATATATTGTTTATGGTATTCTTGATTTTTAGGTTGAATTATGTGATGATGATGACTTCTTGTGCTGGCATTTGGTAAGCTCTTTTGTTCTAACTTTTGGTTTAAGTTTGTCGTATTGGAGATTTGAGATTTAAAACACACGTTGGCCACAACGTCTGAGGAAATTAAACTACAACTATGTCATAGTACGTAGGATATGATAGTAAAATAAATTAACTATTGCAAACCAAAATATATCAATTTATCTGGGTTTGGTGATTGATGAATTTTCATGATAAAAATGGTGTGACCTACAAATGATTACTAAGGCAAGTACTGTACTTTGCATGGAAATGAGCCAGAATAATTCCTGCAGTTTGTAGGGTGAAAAGAGTTATAGGAAGGGACTTGCTTGAGTTGATATGGATGAAGTTGTAAACTAAATGATGCTAATCTTTAATGAAGTATACATGAGAAAATTAATTCTTAAACCTGCGAACATTAGGAAATATATTATGATAACTGCTGTGGCAATTTTTCCATTTCTGTCTGACCTCTAGTTGGCAATTTTTCATTTTTCTTTACATTTATCTATTCAATGGCTGTCACTTTCTCTTTGATGATATTACTTGATATCTTGCAAAACTGGAGGGGAAGATACACACACAATTTGGGTGGACTCAAGGTTCTTAATTCTTACTGGATCAACGAGGTTTTTAAGCTAATTTCTAAATGTTTTTTTTTTCTTTCCTTTTTTTAGTTTTTTAGTTCCTTGGCAAGTTATGAAGCATATTATGCCTTTCACAGGACTCGACCTACAAGTATTATGAGATAATCCTGGCTGATGCTGCACATAACACAATTAGGAATGATCCTAGAATAAACTGGATCTGCAATCCTGTCCACAAACATAGGGAACTTCGGGGGCTCACATCTGCTGGAAAGAAGAATAGGGGACAGCGCGGCAAGGGGCACTTGCATCACAAGAACAGACCTTCTCGAAGGGCCACATGGAAGAGGAACACCACCCTCTCCCTTCGTCGTTACCGTTAGTTTTGCTGGTATTGTTTACTTTTATTTTTCTCCCAACCTGGAAAAGTAGCTCCCTTACCCTTGGTTGTTATTGTTAGTTTTTATGCTTGCTAGTGTTTTTTATATGCATTCCTGGATTTCTATTAGAAGGACAAAGTTAACTTTTGGAGGAGAAAAGTTCAAATGTCAATTGAACATGAGTTCAGTTTTGGACTATTCAAGTAGCTGCCATGTGTCTTCAATTGAACCTTTTAGTGAAGTTTGCCTGATTTATTAATCTGAGTGATTGGTTGTCTTGCCGAAATCCTTGACCAGATGATATCATGATGCTTTGATTAAGCAATGGAAACTTTACTATTGAGCATGCTATGTACTCAAGTCTTATAATCTCTCAGTGTTTGGAGACTTGCTCATAAGGGTGATATTGTTTTGAAAAATGCCTAGTAAATTTTTCAAAAATTAAATGAGTGTTCAGTTTTTTGACATTTACCTGCTCCTTAGTACATACAATCCTGCATTTTTTTAGTCTTTAAATGCCTCTGCTGAGATTGTACCATTTCTTTTACATAAAACAAAAGAAACTCAGAAATCTCCAAGTTTCAGGATATATTCACAGTTACTCTGAACTGTGATTAGTTTCAAGAAAATAAGTTGGGCTGCATTTGATGGTTGAGTAACTCCTGGCTAACAATTGCCTCTAAAAATGTCATTTGTCTGCGCTTATTTGAGTTTGCATGTGATATTTTCCAATAGAAAACTCCAGCAAACAAGCACACCCTTAATTTCATTTATATGGATTATAATCTAAGTGGACATGCTACTATAGCTGCTACATGATGCAAAACAATGAAAAATTAGAATTATAAGAAGAAAACGCCAAAGCAGCAAGCTTAATCAGTAATTTAAGGTTGTAACTCATGGTAGCATGGTTTTGGTGTTCATGTGTTTTCAATGCACACTGGCGTGCATATACATATATATTGAATCTATTATTGATGTGGTCTCATTCCAATGATCTGGACGAAAGGTTTCTGATTGTCTTTTGTCTCACACACATGGTAAAAGTGTTCTGGTTTATTTTGGAGATTTGTATTCACAGTGTCTTACAATATATACTTAATTTTTTCAACATAATACACCTTTTGCTCCAATTCTTTGTCTGTGGTTCAGGTCATGGTTTCATACACCTTGTGTTCGTTGTGTTTTTGGGTTTCATGTTTGTCCTTTGATAATGTTTATCCTCTGCAACACGAGATAAAAAATATATAGTTAGTTTGAAGGCTTGAAGGCAATTTCAAGCCTTTAGAGTTTATATTTTATATCACTTCTCAAAACAGATTTTTTGTGGTCTTAGCTTGAGCTGGTGCATGTGTATGTTTTTTTTCAATCGTAGCTAGTTCTTTGGGGGAATAAATGTACCATGCCTCGTTTCACTCTATTTTCAAAAGAAAACAAAGAAATTCCTATGGTAAGTAACGAAGTATCATGTTTTCTTGGGATAATTTCATAATTATCATGTTGTAGATGAACTTATCATTCCTATAATCTGTTTCAAGTAGGATTTCGTTGATAGGTGATCATTTGACTGTTATCTTTATTCTCTGTTATGAATTATTACTATGGTTATAATTTTCTTCATGCTACAGGTAAAAAAGAGGCAGAGACTCGTAGAGAACAACTTGCTCTTGCAAAGAGAGATGCAGAGTCAATGGCCAGAATTACCCCAGAGCTTGCCCATGAGTTTCTTCAGGTTTGGTGATTAATTTTATAAGATTCTTTGTAAATGTGCACTCTATTACATAGACTGGAATGTTTTCCTAATTTCCTTGTAAAATGGGAAATTTTCTCTAACTCTTAATGTGCTGGCATTTTTTACATTATCCTTTGAAGGCAAAATGCCTCGAGACACAGAGCAGATTTGCCTGCTTTCCTTCGACCTCCTAGTTAATCGAGTCATATAGGGCAAATTCCATGATGTAATTACAGTAGTTGATTACCTTCTGCTGTTTAGTGCCTATCTTTTTGAAAGTAGTCTTAGTTGCTCCATTTAGTACCTCCTAGTAATTGTTTGTCCTGGGTGAATATGAAGCATACTTTTACTTTTGAGTTTTGACTCTTTCACTCTTAATAGAGATGGAAATCAACAACCACGTTCATATTTACTGCAGTTACCTGGTACTGTTGAGGATTTTCAAGCTGCAATTCAAGATAATATCTCTCAAGCAAATTCTATTCTGTTTCTAAACCACAATATCCTGGAAGAATATGAGAGCCGACAACGCAAGGTAAATCATTGCGCAAAGTCTATTCTATTTTGTTTTTGGGGGTTTCCTTAATCATTGGAAGGATCACTTTGCAGATTGAGTCAATTGCTAAAAAATTGGAAGCCGACGACAGAGAATTGAAAAAGTGTTTAGCTGAGATAGATAATTTGAAGGTGAGATATGTTATATGTTAATTCTGCTACTTTTTGATAATTAGTGATCAGTTAATTTCTTTAATGGCATTCATCATTTATGTTTGCTGTATTTTCATGTTGTGTTACAGACTGCACTTGCAAGTGAGCACTTCCTTGGAAACAGAAGTTACCAGTACCACATTTGTCTTATTTTCCTTTAGACTTATTTTCATTGAACGATATTCATATCTATTTGTTGACAGGAAGAGATGAGATCATCTACAAAGAAAGCAACTCGGATCTTTGTAGCTAAGATCCCACAATCTGTCACGGAAGCAACATTTCAGAGGTAATGATGTTTCATATTTCCTGACTAGTGGGAGTTTGATTTCTTCGGCATCCTTTGACATTGGGCTTCACCAAGTCCTAGAATGAGTGGAGTGCTTTTGTCCCCTATATTCCCTTGTAAGTTTGGTTCTTTTGTAAAACATGATGTTTCCTCTGCCCTAATTAGTAATATTGAAACTTAAAAACTATTTTCTTATTTAGGTTGACAATGGAATTTGTCCGGTTCACAATTATCATGTTATGAACAACCCCATGGCAGGAAGTCATGAATTTAGCTTCTTATTCTACCATTTTGCGTTATGATTCATTTATTAACTTCTTTGAATCTGCTCTAGATTTGTAAATTTAATTGCTTTGGTTGCACATTGTTTTTAAAAATTTGCTTTCCAATGTTTTCAGAATCTGTGGACACATTGATGGGAGAAACTCATGAATTGGAAGGTTCTACTATAGTTGTTGACTGCGCAACACCTAACACTACAACAATTAAGGCATTTTTCAAGAAAAAATGTCCTTGACAAAACTCAAAATTTTGTTGCAAACTACTTTTAACAAGGAAAAAAATTCGTTAGTGGGTTCCTGGAGGCATCCCCGTAGCTAAAGGTATTTGCCAAGGAATTACAGTTTTTGTTGGTAAAAGGGATTCTAAGTCATGAAAATATTTTGTTGGTAATATTGACAACTACTAAGGAAATTCGTTGGTAAAAATCAAATATCCTTACCAACAAATTGTTTGTTGCAAGAACTATTTTATTTACCTACAAAAGTTTTCTCGAAAAATCTTAAAATTATCAAGGAAAATTGTCGTTGGCAAAGGTAACAACCTTTATCATAGAACTTTTTCGTTGGTAAAATGCATGAATATCAACGAAAGTTGTCATCGGTATCGTTACCAATTACCAAGGAAATTATTTTCAATAAAAAATGATATATTAAAGTTGTCTAAGAGAAACTCTAAGGACACCACCCACTACCTCCCAAACTCTAAGGACACCACTCTTGATGATAAGACCCCACTATGGAATTCCATATATAATATATTTATTTTTAGGCTCAACGGGAATCGAACTCCTGACCTATAGTAAAATCTGTTGCAATATTTACCAATTGAGCTATTTGAATAATTGTGTTGTGTGAAACAACTTTATAGCTTATTAAATCAAATTACTCATTTTTTGCAATAAAAAAACCATTGCTACGTATATAATAGAGACCAATATATAATATTTCGTCACTATAAATTAGAACTAAATATTTTAACAATGAAATTTTTTTTCACAGTAACACCATTATAATTAGCAACAAAATAGTAATAGCATTTCAATTCTATATGTTATTGAAATTGGTTATATCCCCAATGAAATAAAATTAAATTGTTGTAAATAAGAAAATGAGCCTTAATAAGAAAAAAGTTCATGGAAATTTTATCAATATTTAGTAACGAAATAAATTGTTAGCATTAATATTATAATTAACAGTAAAATAATGTCGTATTGTTAAATAAATTTTATTTGATTTTTCAGATGAAATAATATCTATGTTACTAATAAAAAATTTCAACGAATTGATATTTTTCCACTATAAAGAAGCTAGGAACTTTAAATATAAAAACAAATTCATGAAAAAAATTCATTATAAGTAACCAAATAAATCGTTGCAATAACGTGGTAATTAACTAGAGAAAATTTAGTTTCATTGTTGAAGAGGCACGAACAAATGTTATAGTGCATTTACTAAGAAAATGTTTGTCAATACTATTAATATTTATTAGCAATGAAATAATTTATTGTAAATGACGTCATTATAACTAACAAACTAAAATTTCGTTGAAATAGAAATATTTTGTTGCTAAATAATGTTGGTGGGAAATTGGTTTTGGAATAAATATTTTTTACCACCTCTTTACAAAGAAAAGTTGCCAACAAAATAGATTTTGTTACAAAAAGTGACAACTCTATGGTTTTTTCAATGAAATTTATTTTTGTTAGAAATAGTAACATATTAACAAGGAAAATAAAATTTGTTAGTAAATAAAACATTTTTTGTAGTGAGTATACCAATTTCCAACAAAATAATGACTTGTCGCTATAAAATAATTAGTGAACTTTAATGAGAAACAAATTTTCATGAAAGTAATTATCAGCTTTTACCTAGAAAACAATTTGTTACGAACAATGTTATAATTACCAACAAAATCTTATTTCATAGCTACAAAGATTTCATTAAAAAAATATCGTTTCCAACAAAATAAAAAACGTTGCGAATAGTGTGACAATTCTAAACGAAATATTACTTTGTTGCTATAAATTAATAAATGAGCTTTAACAAGAAAAAACCTAATGGAAAAAATTATCAATAATTATCAACGAACCGAATCATTACTAATAATGTGATTATTGTTCAGGAAAACATATTTCCTTATTAAATAGGGATGAATAAGATTTAATATTCGTTAACAAGGAAAGTGAGTTGTTGTTAAAATTAGTCTTCTTTAACAACAAAATATTTCATTCCAGATGATGCCATAATTACCAAGGAACAAGTATTTTGTGGCCATAAAAATAATTTCATTGTTAAATCAATTTAGCGAAAAATTGGGTTTGGAGGGAATGTTTCCCGCCACCTATTTAACAAGGAATGTTTCCTACAAAATATATTTTGTTGGAAAACAGTAACAAGTTTATGGCTTTTTCAAGGAAATTTTTTATTCGTTGACAATGCTACAATATTAACAAGGAAATTAATTTTCGTAGCAATAATTTTATTGGTAAAAGATAGATTTCTTGTAGTGTAAGGTATATCTTACTTCAACCATTACCTGCATATGTTTCAAACAAGTGATCCCTTCGACATGATTCTTTTGTTCATATACTCAAGTATTCATCAATAAGTTATCATCGTTTACATCCATGACATTGCGGCAAATTATATATTATATGTCCACGTGCTAAAGTGCTGTTTGTGAAATTTCAGGAAGATGATACTGTTGGGATTAACCAACTATGTGAATGAAAAAAAAAATAAGGAAAACAAGATAGAGTGTAATCTCTTAATAAAACTAGAACTCTGATGTGTAGAGAACTCACTTTATTCACATTACTTGAAACCAAATAATACATGGGTTTAAATAGGACTCACATGACCATTACCAAAATACACTTAGTAATACTAAAAGACACACTGGAACACCAAAAGACACATCTCTTCTAGAACTAGTCTAGATTAATCTCTAACATCCCTCCTTAAGCTAGACTATCACCATTCCAATGCTTCTTCTTCAACTTGTTGAATGTGTCGGTCTTCAAAGCTTTAGTGAAAATATCGGCAACTTGATCTTGAGATCTGCAAAATTTCACACTGATATGTCCCTCCTTAACCAAGTCTCGAATGAAATGATATTTGATCCTTATATGCTTGCTTTTGCCATGAAAAACCAGATTCTTTGTAAGTGAAATAGCCGAACTGTTATCACAAAACAGTGTAGGAGAACTAATAGGTCCATGCTTGAGTTCACTCAAAACCCAAATCAACCAAAGTGCTTGACAAGATGCAAAAGCCAGTGAGACATATTCGGACTCGGTTGTAGAAAGAGTCACAATAGCTTGCTTTTTAGATGCCCATGAGATTGCACCGGAACCAATATTAAAAACATATCCGAAAGTGCTTTTACTATCATCAACACTTCCTCCCCAATCACTATCACAATAACCTACCAAACTTGGTTATTCAACTTTCGTGAATTGAATGCCTTCATGAATTGTTCCACTCACATACCTTAAGACTCTTTTTCCAGCTTCCCAATGATTTTGCCTAGGAGATTCCATGAATCTACTAAGCATACTCACCGCAAACATAAGATCGGGTCTAGTGGAAGTCAAGTACATAAGACTACCAACAAGACTTCTATAAAGAGTTCCATCAACATGCCTATTGTCTTCACATTTGCTTAGCTTCAAACCAGCCTCCATAGGTGTGCTAATTGGTGGTGCGCCCTCCATTCTAAACTTTCTTAATAAATCTTTTGCATACTTCTGTTGAGTGATGATGATCCCATCTCTTTGTTGTTTAACTTCAATGCCCAAGAAATAATGGAGTAGTCCCATGTCGGTCATTTCGAACTCATTCATCATAGCTTTCTTGAAATCTTCATTCATACTTGAACAACTTCCGGTGAATATTAAATCATCAACATATAAGCATACTATCAAAAACTCACCATGAGATCCTTCCTTGGTGTATAAAGTATGTTCAAATGGACATCTTTTAAAACCATTCTTCAAAAAATAGCCATCAATACGACTATACCATGCCCTTGGTGCTTGTTTAAGCCCATATAAGGCTTCTTTTTAAATGACATACTTTCTTTTCTTCTCCAATATTCACATAACCAGGTGGTTGAGTTATATTAACTTCCTCCTCAAGAAAGCCATTCAAGAATGCCGATTTGACATCCATTTGATAGACTTTTCATTCTCTTTGAGCTGCCAATGCAAGTACTATTCGAATTGTTTCAAGGCGAGCCACGGGTGCAAATACTTCTTGGAAATCAACACCATACTTTTGTTTGTAGCCTTTCACCACCAAGCGTGCTTTGTGCTTATCAACCTCGCCTTTTGAGTTCAATTTTGTTTTGTAAACCCACTTCACATCAAGAGGTTTCTTGTCATTTGGGAGATCAACAAGTTCCCAAGTCTTGTTTCTTTTAATAGCATCAATTTCATTATCCATTGCACGCTTCCACTTCTCATCTTTAGAAGCCTCTTCAAACTTAATTGGATCGGCATCAACAAACAAAGCAAAATTAACCAAATCATCATCCAAATTGCTACTTGTTTGTTCATAAAGATCTTGGATACTCCTTGTCTTTTTCGAAGGGGAACTTGAAGTTGAACTTGAACTTGAAGATGAAGAAGGTGATGAAGTAGCATTGGGAGAAGAAGGTGGAACACCAACCTCTTCGTTTTCTTCAATTGGAGCTTCAATTTCTTCTTTGATTTCTATGCAACTTGAATTTTCTTTGGTTGCATTTTCTATCCAATTCCAAGATTCTCCTTCATTGAACTTCACATCACGGCTTATAATGAGTTTCTTGGTGAGGGGATTGTACAACTTGTATGCCTTGGAACATTCACTATATCCAACAAAAATGCATTTCTCGGACTTGTCATCTAGCTTCTTTCTTCTTTCATCCGGTACATGTGAATAGGCAATGCTTCCGAAAATTCTCAAGTGATCAACACTTGGTTTGTGTCCGCTCCAAGCTTCTTGTGGCGTCTTGTCTTGTACACTTTTAGAAGAGGAACGATTCAACAGATAAACAACACATGCTACCGCTTCCGCCCAAAAGGAATTTGGCAATCCCTTAGCCTTCAACATACTTCTAGCCAACTCCATAATTGTGCGATTTTTTCTTTCGGCTACTCCATTTTGTTGTGGGGTACCACGGACTGAAAATTGATGTCAAATACCATGATCTTTTAAGAAATCTCGAAGCCCATGATCAATATATTCTCCCCTTGATCCGAGCGAAGAGTTTTCAATAGGAAACCACTTTGCTTTTCAACAAAAGCCTTGAAATTTTTTAAACAACCATATACTTCCGATTTTTGTTTTAGAAAGTATATCCAAGTCTTCCTACTATAGTCATCAATGAAGGTAACAAAATAACGGTTACCACCAATTGAAGTAGTATGCATTGCCCCACAAAGATCGGTGTGCACAAGCTCAAGTGGCTTTGACGCTCTCCATGCCTTCCCACTAGGAAAAGAATTCCTACTATGCTTCCCCAAGACACATCCTTCACATACTTTATCTTGAAGTTGAATTGTAGGCAAGCCCTCCACAAGATTCTTCTTGCCCATAAGAGATAGAGTTTTAAAACTCAAGTGACCATATCGATAATGCCATAGCCAAGACTTGTCTTGAATAGAATAGAAACAAGAATTAATGTTACTTTGGAAAGATAAAGGAAACATTTTGCTTTTGGTCATTCCCACCTTTCCAATAATAACATCATTCTTATCTTTGATCTCACACAAAGCTCCCTTCAAATTTACTTCATACCCCTTCAAAAGAAGTTGCCCAACACTTAAGAGATTGTGCTTAAGGCCTGGAACATAAAATATATTTGAGAGCCGCTTTACTCCTTGCTTGGTTTGGACAAGAATATCACCCCTTCCTTTGACTTGAAGCTTGTTGTCATCTCCGGTTCTAACTTCACTTTGAAATGTCTCATTTATCTCCACAAAGGCCTTCTTGTTCCCCGTCATGTGGTTGCTACAACCACTATCCACGAACCACACATCTTCTAAGGAAGCTCCATGAACATTACATGTAACGAAAAGATTGTCTTCTTCCTCCTCATGCATAAAATTGGATTCTTTGTTGTCCTCCTCCATCCTCTTTCTACAATATCTCTTGACATGGCCATACATATGACAACGATGGCATTGAATATTTGATAAGGAAGATCTTCCTCTTCCACGATAAGATGAAGACTCACCATCATGAGATTTCTCTTGTCCACCATAGCCTCTTCCTCTACCATGAGAAGTGGCTCTTCCGCGACCTCTTCCTCTCAAGCCATCTTTAGAGGAATCTCTAAAGGAGACTTGCGTTTGAAAGGCTTGTTCAATAGAACTAGAATCATATTGCTTCATTCGTAGTTCATGGGATTGTAGTGATCCCAATAAACTCTCCACCGACAAAGAAGATAAATCCTTGGATTCTTCAATAGCAACAACACTAGACTCAAATTTTTGAGTCAAACTCCGAAGGATCTTTTCGACAATTCTTTGGTCTTCTAGATTCTCACCATTCAATCTCAATTGGTTGACAATTGAGATAACCCGATTGAAGTATTCTTCAATAGACTTGGACTCCTTCATTCTTAGTGTATCAAACTCCCCTCGAAGAGTTTGTAGATGCACCATTTTGACTTTGTCATCTCTTTTGTATGAAGAATAAAGAACATCCCAAGCTTGTTTAGCCGTTGTGGCTACTGAAATTCTGTCCAGAATAGCTTCATCTACTGTTTGCATAATGAAATACTTGGCTTTGTAGTCTTTCTTGCGGTTAGACTTCAACTCGGCCAAGTCTTGTGCATTTGTTTCATCTTCGGGCTCTTGGAAAACAATCTCTACGATCTCCAATAGGTCTTGTGAATCAAATAGGGCCATCATCTTCATTTTCCAATGATTGTAGTTCTTACTGGTAAGAAAAGGAAGTGGAGGTTGGACGGAATTGTTGTTGTTGAACGCCATGGTTATCTCGACTAGGCTTTGATACCAATTTGTTGGGATTTAACCAACTATGTGAATGAAAAAAAATAAGGAAAACAAGATAGAGTGTAATCTCTTGATAAAACTAGAACTCTGATGTGTAGAGAACTCACTTTATTCACATTACTTGAAACCAAATAATAAATGGGTTTAAATAGGACTCACATGACCATTACCAAAAGACACTTAGTAATACTAAAAGACACACTGGAACACCAAAAGACACATCTCTTCTATAACTAGTCCAGATTAATCTCTAACAGATACTAGGCCACCACCTAGCAGAGGGATGGCCAAAAAGATATTTGTTGGTAGGTTGCCACAAGAGGCAAGCGCTGAAGATCTTCGCCAGTATTTTGGCAGATTTGGTCGCATAATTGATGTTTATGTTCCCAAGGTAATTTAAGATGTTGCATTATAAGCTGATGATTATACCAATGTTCGGTACTTTCATTTCTTTGAGCTTATGAATGGATATGCAGGATCCCAAAAGAACTGGGCATCGAGGTTTTGGGTTTCTAACATTTGCTGAGGATGGTGTTGCTAAGCGCGTCTCCCGTAGGTCTCATGAGATTTGTGGACAACAGGTATGCAATGGATGCTTGATTGCCATTTAGGTTGTTCCAATGCTATCTATAGATAGTTCTTTTCTTTGCTGATCTGAAAATTTCTGAGATGTGATCGCCTTAGTAATATTCTCCAAACACTTGATGAGTAATCAGAAATGATGGAATGACAAAATGTATAGAGTAACTGTGCATTACCCACACTTTATTGTTTATACATTATGTTTATTCTACTCCAAAAACTTGAGTTATCTTAGAAGATGTAACGACAGAATGCATAGAGTAACTGTGCACTAGCCATGCCTTTTTGTCCATTCTTCAACTTCAATATTATTCTATTACATGGGGCTGAAAATGTCGATGAGCTGATTTTATTATTTTTGTAAGGATGAAAACTGTTGCACGTAGGCCCTATGACCATTGAGTGTAAAAAATGTCAAAATGACCTGTGCTACTTCAATATCAGCATCTGGCGTTGCATTTGAACACCAAATGCTTTTTTGAACTGATCTCTTACCACTGATTTGTTTTAGAAGCTAGTTATTTTCATTTGGAAATATAAATGGCTCCACTTGTAAATGATGATTGGTATTATTACTTTCAGGGAAGCAGGACAGCTTCAAGTTCTAAGTGCTCATCATCAGTCTGGAGGGGTATCACAGTGCACTTGTTAATATTTCTTATAAATTCAACCTGACGTATCTTTCATTTTTCTCACTGCAACTTTAACTTTCCATTTCTAGGAACGTTCAGTTTCAACCATTCTCTATCTAGTCTCTCTGCAAGACCTAACTAACTGCCCATTTAGAGTGGTTGATGAGATAAATCAAGGTTAGTTGCTAGCATTCTATGTTTATCACACATTTTGTTGCAGAAATATATATCACATTTTCAACTTTGTGATAATTTGATATTTCATAACTCAGGAATGGACCCTATAAATGAAAGGAAAATGTTCCAGCAACTAGTGCGTGCTGCTAGCCAGCCCAATACACCACAGTGAGTTTCACCTACTTGTCCTGTTGTTCGTTTTAGTTGGATAGCTTTTAATTACTGCTCTCAGCTCTCTGGTTCCTTAAACATGGGATCATTAGTTAACAGGGTGCTTCTGCAAATTTACTGCACTAACTACCTGGAGAATGCCCTGTCCCCACTGAGTTTGTTGTCCATTTTCATCAACTTAAATTAACCAATAGGCATGCACTGCTGGTGCTAAGCTCAAGTGTCACCATTATTCGTGTAAATCCCGATTTGCCATTTAGGGCTGAACAATGCAAAATTGTTGCTGCTGACAAGAATATGACAACTTGTTTTGATTGCATTACTTCAACTTAAATCCCGGTTTGCTTATGGCATGGTTAACTCATTTGGTGTTTCATTTCTATTTGCAGGATGGGACAAGAACTTTGGCTTCCAGCTATACATGAGTGATCCCAGTAGAAACTATGGTGGGTGGAAGGCTGCAGCTATAGGAGCAAACAACCAAGCAGCACAGTCCATGCTGAAGCAAGACTACAAGGACGAGATCACCCGGGAGGAAGCCATCACTCTTGCACTAAAGGTTCTCAGCAAAACCATGGACATCACTAGCCTCACTTCAGATAAACTTGAATTGGCTGAAGTTTTCCTTGCACCATCTGGTCACGTGAAGTACCAGGTATGTTCAATTGAGACCGTGAGCAAGTTACTGGTGAAGGTGGGAGTCACCCAACCTGCTACAGATGATTCTTAGTCATTTTCATGGTTTGTGTTGATGGATTCAGCAACATTAAGTGTCTGTCTTTAAAGCTCCACAAGCTACTTTGACTATATGGATTCTGTGTAAGTGATGAATTATGAGAATCACATGGAGTTGTATCTCTTTGTTTTGCCTGCCTATGCTAGAACGGTTTACTGGTTACGGAACGGTGATTCCTGATGATTAAGGTCAATTTTTATTTTACTTGAATCATAAGGAGCTTTATCCTTGCATTTGTGGCATGCACCTGATTATTTTGCCATTACATACTTGTAACATTTAAGAGCTGCCATTTGGTGCAGCTTAAATTAAGTGGGTTTTTGCTGTAGTTGTTGTTATTGAGCTTATTAGAGGTACGAAAATCAGAGAAACAAAATTTTGCAGGTGTGGGGCTGTGATTTTGCTGCAACAGCAAAAAAATTGTAAATTTTTTTCGATTATATTAATTTGCAATGGTTTCAAACCCTCGCAACAAACCAGATTTCTTTTTTTTTTGAATTTTGTTTTGACTGGCCACGACTTAAAATCGTGGTACTTAATTATTGCCACGACTTAAAACCGTGGTCAGCTTGCAACGGCTTACAACCGTGGCCATCCTTGCCACGACTTAAAACCGTAGCCATTATGCTTGTCACGGCTTAAAACCGTGGCTAAAACTATTGCAATGGCTTAAAACTGTGGCTAACATTTTTGCAACGCTTTATAACCGTGTCTAAATCATCAACCGTCCTCGAGCATAAAACCGTTGCTAATATATTTTGCCACGGTTTGTAGCCGTTAATGGTGATTTAGCGACGTCTCTACTGCCCACGGCTCTAAGCCGTGACAATTGGTTACCCCCACAATTCCAAACAATTGCTGATGGGTATTTTTGGTGTAGTGTTTGCATGTACCCAAGACATCTATTTTGGAGTAGCTGTGATCAAATTGTCCAGGGCCAGGGATGTTTAGCTTGATGCTGGTCATTATTGGGACGAGGTGCTAGTTGGCATGCTGGCATCTTGGCGAGGTGGATAGATTTCAGGGACAGATGTTGGTTCTGAATGGATAGCGCAGGGAAAAGCTTGGTGCTGATCTTCCCACATTTCTGCACTATGCTCATTTGGTTGCTTTGGTCGACATTGTTGAAAGCTTCATAAGTGTTTTCTAAGAGCATGATTGGATCAAGAATGTCTGTAACTTGCTCAGGCAAAGTTGTTTTAGTGAAAAGGATGCGAATAGTAACTCGGATGTGGATTGCTAGTATCATGGAGCAACTTTGGTGCAGTAAGTCCACAGATTGCTGGGTTAATTGTGAATTCGCTATTCAATTTTCTTGGCAGCATTAAGGTTAGATTGGTTGCAGTCAAACATTTTTCTGTTTGGCAACATGCTATATTGTGTTTCTTGGTCCTTCTCTTTTGTTGAGTAAGGCCTTAGATCTTGAGAAAGTCCTTATCTCTTGAGGAAGCCGTTATTGAGATCTTTGCTTGGTTTCAGATTTTTCTAGGATTGCTTCCGCAGTGATTAATTCGGGTAAAGACGTAATGTACCCCCGACATTGTGAAAAAGTTTTTGCTATAGTAATAAAGGTCTGGCATCCCATAGCTGCTCCTCCCCCCCCGGAGGTTAATTTGAAAAAAAAAAGAACAATGACCATATAGTCAGTAAATAAGATTTCCTTACTAGTTTACCCGAGTTCAGCCCAGTTGGACTTGGATACGTTCAGCAAGAAATGTAAAAAAAATGATCTTCCATTCATTTGTTTTTAATGAAAACAATTATTAATCGTTTTAATAACATTGAGATACATCTTGGTACCTCCATGATTGATTCACTTTTCAAGGAAAAATTATGAGGAATTTATCTTTTTTCCCTTTAAAAGGCCGAGTGCCTTAACTATCTGGACGAGTCCGGCTCTTCCAGATTTCGAAAATATTTGTGAGGAATTGATATTTCTTCCCCGTAGAAGGCCAAGTGTCTTACAAGTCTGAATGAGCTCGGCTCTTCCAACTTAGAACTTTTTTTTTTTTTTTTTTTTTTTAAATTTCTGGGGAATTGATATTTCTTCCTTGCAAAAGGCTTAATGCCTTACTAGTTTACATGAGCTCAGCTCAGATAAACTTAACAAAAAATTTCCATTAGGCTGAATGCCTTACTAGTCTACTTGAGCTTGGCTCAGATAGACTTAAAAACATTTTGTGGGAATTGATTTGTCTTTTCTACAAGAGCTCGATTGCATTACTACTCTACTTGAGCTCACTTCAAATAGATTTGGAAAAAAATTGTGGAGAAGTTCAAATTATTTACCCTACAAATTTATCTTGTTTCGACATAATCTTTCTTGGCCATCCGACTTTAACATGTCAATTAGCCAAGAGGGGGCATAGTATAAAATCGACTTATTTATATAAATTTTTTGCCACAACTGAATAACGAGACTTCGTACTCGACTAGGCAAGTCTTAAATTGCATATTCGACCGACTTGGGGGAGCAAAATACTTTAAAGATTTTCCTCAACACTCATAATATCAGCTTGAGAGTGGGTGAGTTCGGCGTTCAGTACTCGATACTTAGTCTTTGGTATGCTTGTTGTCGGTGGCCCTTGCTCGATATTCTTCATAGTCATCTATGAGAAACAATTAGTGCTTAGTATTCAGTGTTCGACATTCAGTCTTTGTCATCATCCATGCTCGACAATCAGTACTCAACATTCAGTTCTTGACATTTAGTCTTCACTCTACTTGCTCCCGACGGTCAGTGCTCGCATAAGTTTTTTGCAATCCAAAAACTTTTGCAAATCTCTTATACTACCAAGGGGGGGGGGGGGGGGGGGGGGGGGGGGGGTGATTGTAGGAACTAGAAATGTTACATATTAAATATAACATGCTAAGTACAATCGCGAAGCGAATAGCCGAGACCTATATATTTGTATAAAGGGCATACAAGTACAAAACTCATACATCACCACTAACACCGAGTGATGTTTGCCTTGTTGAACCCTCAACATCAGAATCTAATTTGACTAATGGTTTAGGTAGTGTTTTAAAAAATGACCAGGGCGTACAAGTTGACTCGAAGCGGCCAAAAAAAAGCGATAGGGTGTTGCAGGAGGATCCGAGTCAGATGATGCTGAGTTGTTGTCAGATAGCATGTTGTTGGCACTGAGATACCATGAGTTAGCAGATCAACGCAAAGATGGTAGATAATCATGATCTTTTCCTAATTGGGGCAATTTTGGGTGCGTTTCGATATTTTGGCCATAACTTTGGCTACAGGTATTAGAACCTCACGGCATGGCGACCGAGCTATGCTCGGTGCACATATTTCTTAGATCAAAATCCACTATTTTCCCTTCCAAATATACAATTTTAGTAATGTTTTTCATTTTATGGTAATATTTCATTTATAGTTTAGGAAGTGATTCTGAACCCGTTTTGGGCCAGATTTTTGGCAGATTACTTCTTTTATTACGTATTTTGTTTTAGCATGATTATTGGGATTTTTCTTTTTTGGTAAAATTTTGATAATGGCGAATTTTAGCTATAAAGCCCGGCTTGTGGGCTGACTTTCGAATACTTTTGATTTGCATAATTTTGAATTAAACATCAGAGGTGTTTCTATGTGTTTTGGGCGATCCTCTTGGATCTTTCCCTGTGAATTTTCTGTTAAAACTAACCTGCAAAATAATCGCGATTCTGTCTGGCGTCACAAGGCGTATGCCTTAGAGGTGTTCAACAGTGCGTACGAGTTAGAATTCTAACTCGTATGAGTAACTGGATGCCATCATTTCAGATCTTGAAGAAGATCGACGGCTAAACCCAACCCGCTCAAACCTAATTAGATCTTAGACAAATCTTTCATGCAACAATGCCTGAGAAGAAAATAAGAAGAAAAAGAAGAGAAGAAAATAAGAAGAAGAAGACAGTTAGGAGTCAAAACACAGTTTCGAATGAATGTTGAAAAAATTTTGTGCAGCTATATGGACTGTCGTCGTTGTTGTCGATAGAAGAAGAAGAAGGAGAAGGAAAAAGAAGGGGAATAAGAGGAAGAAGAATTAGAATAAGAAGGATGAGTAGGGTGACTTACTACTTTGCTCAAACTTGATTCAGCTACTCATTCTTCCATCCATTATTCAACATTATCCTAAAGCTTTTAAAAGTGAGTAGAAAAATCATATCCTCTATTTCATTGTACCACTTTGTTTCATTTTTATTCCATCTATTTTATAGCAAACTATCATCTTTCAACCACCTGTTTAGTCTTTAAACAACATTGCTTGCTTATTGTGTCAACAGAAAAAAGGGTTAGGCACTACAACACAAATGGTCATTATAGCATATGACCATAGCATTTTTTCATAAAGTGCTATGAAAAGGCAAAACTTAATTTGTTCAAATATTTGTAAAATGCTATCAAACTTTGTAAAATGCTATCAAAGGTCAAACTTTGTTCATTTGTAAATTGCTATGAAAGGGTAGGCGGGAGTTGTAATTCGCAGGGCGCCAAAGTGCCCGTTCGAATTGAAAAAAAAAGCAAAACAAAGAAAGAAGGAAGGAAGCAGGAAGTTCCTCTCCTTCCCTGTCTCCCTCTCTGACTGCTCTCATCTCCCTCTCCCTCTCCGTTCTGCTCTCCCTCTCCGATCGTTCTCCTTGTAGCTATCAACCACCTCTCCGACTACCTGTTTCATAGTGCTCTCCCTCTCCAACGTGCTCTACTTCTCGCCGTACGTGTTCTCGCTCTCCGTTTTAGGTTGGTCTCTGATTCTCAACACACTCACTCTCTCCTGCTTTGCTTTCACCGCAAACCCTAACGATTTTTATTTTGTATCAGTTTTTGAAGTAATGGATGTTATGGATTAGTAGATTGAAGGCTTTGAAGGATCAATTTTTCAGATAGGTAATTGTGGAATTGTAATTTTGAAGTAATGGATGTTATGGATTGTTATTCAATTTAGGACTTTTGTATTCATGAGATTCATAACCTTGTTCTTCAATTTTAACTGGGTCATAATTTTACAGACCTTATTGACCTCAAATCATGTTGTTCCTACTACTGAAGATGGCATGGTGCAAGTTGGCATCATAAACACTGGTATACCAGATAAAATGCTTTTGATAAGTGTGAATGACCCTTCCTGCCTTAGAGATGTATTTTCTTTTTTGAAACTCTTGGCATGCTGTTAACTTTGTCAATACTAGGTTCTACTTGGTTTAAAACATTATTTTGATTTTATAATTAGTTGGGAGAATTTTCTACCACAGTTGGGACTATACATCCCGAAAAACATAGTCCAACACACTCTACCACAGTTGGTGTTTTTTATACATTTTGGACAGAATATCCATCCAAAATTTTGAACTTGTGCATCCCTATATTCGTCTAGACATTGTTTTTGAAGCCTATTAAAGGTGTTGGACAACACTTAAAGTGTTGTTAGCATCTTATACATTTGTTTAGATCTTTGGACAAACCCCATGAAGCTGCAGTATATTAAAAGAAGTGGTACTGTAAGTGTCATCTGACACAAATTGTCCAAAAAATTGTATGCACCAGCAGCCCCTTTTAAGAGGTTTAGTCTAAAACCTAAAACGAGCAGCAAATAGATAGATAACAAACAAAAACATGCAGTAATTTCTCTGGAAAAAGTTGTTCCCTTTTTCATCATTACTGGATTTTGAGAGATATTATTGTGTTTTGACCACATTCCCTTTGATTTTCTTGAAATTTGGGGGTGATTTGCATGCTTTATCTTGAAAAAAAAAAGGAAGACAACATTTGTTTCAATCCTACTGAATTTTGGGAGTTTTTGTTCATTATGAGCACATTTTGATGAAATTTTGAGGGTTTTAAAACCATTTGCCTTATTTAAAAATCTTGTCTTTCCTCCTCATTTTGGCTTTGAAGAGAGGCTTTTGTGAAAGTTGGGGAAAACCCTTCGATTTTTTTTCCTTGGGTTTGTTTGAGTAAAATTCCTGCATTTCTCTTGAAATTTCTTGGGGTTCTATGTTTCCTTCTCATTCTGATTTCTGGGTGTTCTTGTTGTTTTGCAGGTGTTAAAGGAAGAGTCTTGTTTGGTGTGAAATTCTCCATTTTTACAAGTTTCAGAAAGTATTGACCTTTGGAGTTTTTGCTCCTCTTTAAGCTCTCATTCTCTTTTTCATATTTTCCTTTTAGCGCAATTCTGACGAGATAATTTCTTTGTATGTCTTTGTAACATATTGTCATTGAAAATACAGAAGCTGTGGGTTTTTAAGGATAAAGCTTTAGACCTTGTTTTGCTGTAGAGAGGAAGAAAGTTAGTTCTGCAAACACTTCTTAAGGTTTGGATCAACTTCACCCTCATTTCCCTTTTGAATGTAATGTTTGAAACTAAAATTTTGAATTTGAACTTATGGCGTATGACCTGAAAATTTGCTAAATCACTGAAGTGTACCAGTATTCACTGTTGAGTCCTATTTGTTTCATCCCCTTTATTTGAAGGCAACATCACCAAAATAATTTCAGGAATACCTGGTCCTGACTTGGACATATTGTCTGTATGCTATTTCGTCGGAGTTTTGTATCCATTCGATATAATCACCAGGACAACTGCTTCAGCTCATTGATTACAAATCTTAAGAAAAGGTTAAATGTTACACACCATCAATCATACCTATTATGGGTACGTCGGGTAGGACCACCAATTGTTGGAACATAGGTAGGCCAAGTCGGGACGTGGACTTTACATGGGTGGGTGAGACAACCCATAAGGGACCCAATTATATGTCTTCATGATGACATAATCAAGTTTTTATGTTTGAGTACGATGCACTCATTTAGACGTTTTCAGCTGCAGCTTGCTTGAATTAGTCGTGTCAGTTACTCACCTATTGTTATTTAATAAGTAATTATATTTTCATCTTGAATGTCTTTCTTGAACTGTTCTTATTCGACCCAAGAATGAATGCAACACTCTAATATGGTTTTCTCTTTATGCTTAAACTTTATTGGAAGGTAATTCCATTGTTCATATCTTTATTTTAATATTTCAATGTGGGGATAATCTTCTTATATTGTTTTCTTTTTTCTTCTCGTTGTTCGCAAGAACTCCTATATCATCTGATTTAGGCAGTCATTCAGTGTTGTCCATGTAAGAATGTCATATGTACTCTCTGGCATAACCCACATCATGTGTGAAATGAAGTTATTTGGAAATTTTATATTGTTTCGTTTGTCTTATGCTAGGGTTGTCAAAGATGAATATACTATTGACATTATTTGGACAGAAAAATAAGTAATAACCTAGAAAATAAAGAAGGAATGGTTCTTCTTTCATGAAAAGTAAAATATAGAAACAATGAAGTTTTCTTACATTTTCATATTGAGCAAATGGGTGCTCGCTAAGGAGTTAGTCTGATGACAGATTAGCAAAAGACCTAAAATTTTCATTTGTAATAGTCTTATCCTCGTGTGTGGTGGTATTTGAAACATATGAACTAACATATTGATGTCCAACCAAGAGACTGAGGCGCTTCAACAAGAACAAATTTATGATCCTCTAAGTAACAATATGGAGCTTTTGAATAGTCTAAAACTGCCTGTAGTTCCTTGCCTTGGATGTTTTAGTACACATTCGAGCCAGGACATATTAAGGGTTGGCACTCTAATAATTTTTCATTTTACAATGTGTCTTTGATCTACGTTATTTTCCCACCAATAGATTTTTGCAAATTAGAAAGATAGACTCTTACCCCCTTTGAATGTATTACTCCCAAACAAAAAGAGATAGTATGATTAACAAATTAGGTGGAGTTTGAGTTTTACCATGTTCAGACTCATTCCCAAGAGTATTGGAGCCAGTTTTGAGGATGGTTTATCACTGAAATTGCTTAATCTACTTTCCAGACGATTATACACTATACTCCCAAGGAAGATATTGAATCTGCTCAAGCTGTTATTGTAGCTCTCAACATTTTCAAAAGATCAACTTGTCTCACTGTAAAATATTAACAAGAGAAATCTCTTTGCTTCAGGAATGTGTTTAGAGAAAAAAAATGAGATAGCAAATATCCTTGGTTTTCCTTTGGGAACTTTGCCAGTGGGATATTTGGGCCTTCCACTCATCTCTACTTCTTCCATGCAACTATGGGATGTTAGACCTTTATTAATTGATCAAAAGATTTTATACAAGTCGGGGGTACATTACGACTTTACCCGAAAGAAAGACAAAAACCTAGTATCTATGCCTAAATCACCAAAAAACTAACAAAGAAATTCAAAGAAATACTTCAAGAACCTTAGAAAAAAAAAACCAAGACCTTAGGCCTAATTCACCAAAGACATTAGGCCTAATTCACCAAAGGCCTTAGGCATCAAGAAACTACTCAGATAGACTACATGCTACTCAGCAAGAACCTACTTCACCAAAGCTAGACCTTATTCACCAAGTGAATACATTCCCAAAACATACTCTGCCCAAGTCTTGCAAAAATCTTCCAAGCATCAAACATTGTCAAAAATAACATATAACAAGACTGAAATAGAACCTGCAACCTGCCTGAGTTACCTGTGCCACAACAAGCAGAAATAGAACCTGCTTCAAATCCCTTATAGCTCCCAACACGAGACAACAACAAAGTGGATGAACTGCAGCTGAGCATGCAACGTCCCCGTCCCCTGCAGCTGAATTCTACTCTGTCAGATGAAACAGAGCTGGAACAACCTGTATACCATCCTCTGCATATTGCAAAACCAAAACTATCTGCATACGTAGCCCTGCAACCACCACTACAACACAAGTGCTTATTAATAGCTCATGCACATAGTGTTTTTTAGACTTGTGCTATAAAAAACCAAGTTTAATTTCATTACCCTTTTAAAACGCTAAGGAAAACAGTGAGCGGGATGAGTGGGAGAGCGATATTTATTTATTTAGGCTCTAGAGCCAATTTTTGTACCTCATTAATTTATTTATGCAAACATACATACCATATTAACACTCTGAATCCAAAACAAACAACAGAGCATGAAAATGGCCATATTAACACTCTGCAAGTGATCCTTTAAGAAAAAAAATGCACACACACACACACACACACACACACACACACACACACACACACACACTCAGCAAGTGATCACTAGGAGATTGGTGTAAAATTTTTAGGTCAATTATATATGCATGGAAATGATATTGCAAAGGGAATACTATTCAAAAGTTATGTAAATTGTGTTATTTGAGTAATAAATTATTATTATTATTTGAAAGATGTTTTGATTCATTTTCTTGGTTGATCTAGTTATAGTTTTTAGGCCACTGTCGTGTATGCAAGGAAATGATGCCGTAGCGGGTATCATTCAAAAGTTTCTAACATATATTCTGAATGCATTATAATTACGATTTCTTTGAAAAGATGGCATTCACTACTACACAACAATTGCTCATTAATAGCATATTACAATAACATTTTTTCACTTAGTGCTATGAAAAGGCCAAAATTTGTCCAATTTGTACCCCTTCATCACATTTATGCTGTAGCGTTGTCTGAATTTAATTTCTGTCTTTACGTTTAACATTTATGCTGCCAGTTTGTAATGCTTTCATAACGGATATGAATATCTATTTAGTATGAAATTGGACTTATCTTCAAGTACTGCTTATATATATATATATATGAAACTTTCAATTACCCCATGAAGATTTAAGTAGTTATTTGTTTGAATTTTAGAATTTGTTGGGCTGAGTACTACAAGAATATATGATGCTGGATAAAGGTTGGGTGGGTCTTCACAGGTACAAAATTAGTTGTGCGTAGTTAGATATTTATTATAGAATTAGAAATGTCAGAGGTCTTAGAGAAATAGATTTTTCTTGTCTTTCTTATCATAGAGCTGATCCTGAGTACGAGAAAGAAGCATGGAATTTTGTGAAATTTGTTACAAACAACTTGGGAAATCCTAAAATGATCTTATGCCCTTGTATAGATTGTCGCAATGTTGAGCATCAGTGTGGCAGTACTGTTGTTGAACATTTGGTTACAAGGGGAATGAATGCGAAGTACAAACAAAGTAAAGATTGGTATGAGCATGGGGAACATATAATTATTGATGACAACTTTCCTGAAAAAATGTGGAACGACAAGACATATAATTTATATAGAGCTGCCCACTTTTTTGATGAAGAATATATGAAGTCTACTCAGTTGGTTAATGAAGACTACATTGAGCCTACTAAATACATACATGCTGATGATTTTATAGCAAAACTAAAAGATGCAGAAACCCCTTTGTACCCGAACTGTTCAAATATAACAAGCTATCAGCCATTGTAGCTTTATATCGACTTAAAACTCAAAGTGGATGGTCTGATAAAAGTTTTAGTGAGCTTCTTGAGACATTGGCTGGCATGCTTCCACAGGACAATGTACTTTTGAAGTCATTTTACTTGGTTAAAAACTTTCTCAAGTCATTTGAGATTGGTTATGAAAAGATTCATGCTTGTAAGAATGATTGCAGTCTATTCAGAAAAGAATACAAGGACTTGGACAATTGTCCTAAATGTGGTGCTTCAAGATGGAAGAAAAATAAGAGGACCAAAGAGATTAGAAAAGGTATTCCAGTTAAAGTTTTGAGGTACTTTCCTATAATTTCAAGATTCAAAAGATGTTTAGGTATGAAAAAATGGCTGCAGATTTAAGGTGGCATTTCAATAATAAAAGCAAAGATGGAAAAATGTGACACCCTGTTTATTCCATAACATGGGAATTGGTTAATGATAAATGGGAATCATTTGCAGCTGATCCATGCAATCTTAGACTTGGTCTTTCTACTGATGGTTTTAATCATTTTTCCATGTTAAGCTCTAAATAGAGTTGTTGGCCAGTGATGCTAGTTAACTACAATTTGCCTCCTGCGTTGTGCATGAAGAAAGAGAATATCATGTTAACGCTACTGACTTCAGGTCCAAAGCAACCTGGAAATGACATAGACGTCTACTTACAACCACTTATAGAAGACTTGCAACATTTGTGGCACAATGGAGTGGAGGCCTATGATGCGTTTGGTGGAAATATTTTTAATCTCAGAGCAATTTTGCCATAGACCATAAGTGATTTTCCAGTATATGGAAACCTCGCTGGATGCTGTACAAAAGGTAAAAAGGTATGTCCTCTTTGTGGCAAAAATACGCACTACAGATGGTTAACGCACAGTAAGAAATTTGCATACATGGGTCATAGGAAATTTCTGTCACCTACACATGAATATTGAGGAAAGAAGGTTTGGTTTGATAACAATGTATAACATGGAAGGAAGCCTAGAATCTTGTCTGGTCGGAACATTTCTATTGCTCTTAAGAATTTTCCAAATGATTTTGAAAAATGTCATAACAAAAAAAAGAAAAAGAAATGATAATGCTAAAGATGCTGATGCTGATGCTGATGATAATGGTGATGACGATGTTGATGGCAATGACGATGATGATGATCATGATGAGCTATCAAGGTGGAAGAAAATGTCAATCTTTTTCGATTTACCATATTGGGAGGTTAGTTTTTAAGTCTTTAATCGCTTAGTTTTTTTTTGTATTCAGTAATGGTCTAAAAAATAAGTATTAATGGTTACGTTCATGTTTTTGTAGCCATTATGTCATAATTTAAACGTAATGCATGTCGAAAAAAATGTTTGTGAAACCATTATAGGCACAATGTTGCACTGTGGAGAGTCAAAAGATGGGGTTAATGCTCGTAAGGAATTACATGATATGCAAATACGGAAGGACCTGCATCCACAACCTCATGGAAGCAGAACATACCTTCCACCTGCTCCATGGACATTTTCAAGGTCTGAAAAGAAGAAATTTTGCAAGAGATTATATGACTTCAAGGCGAGGAGAGAGTTTTCTCAAATGTCCTTGCTCAACAGGTCAATTTTTTGGTGTCATCTGTTGAGATTCTGAAATTTCAAAATCATGTGTTTCTGGTTATCAGATACTTCATTTGGTTGTGCTTGTCGGTTGCTCATTAGTTGAATTTTTTTCATGATACTAGCATTGAAGAGTTGAAGTTTTGGATCTGAAACCATAGTTCATTGAATAAAATTGCCAATTTTCAAAATGTCTTCATCTCTACTTTTGCTTCAACCAAGAGTTTACGTCTTGTAAAGATTATAACTGCAATTTTAACTTACCACCTGTGCGGTTTGTTATTCAAGCTAAATCAGATCGAATTAATAGTGAGATTCAGAAGAAGAAAAAGCTTGAATAGGAGAAGTCTAAGATGGTAACTTGTTCATTCTATGCCAACTTCTCTTTGACGTTGTTGGGACTTTCTGTTTTGACTGTCATTTGTGTTCATTCAGATGGATGGCATGTGATCCATTAGCTTGGGGTTGAAAAGATGGAGAGTAGGAATATTTCATGAAGGTGATTCGGGTCAGCTAGAACAGATGTAGGTGGTCTCACTAATGGGATCCTAACAGGATTTTGAAAGGCATTGAAGCATGTTTTATGCTAAATGGTTTTCTGGTATGAAAGTTTGTGATGCAATGTTATCGCTCATACTCGAAAAGCATGAGTGTTATATCAGTGACAATACCGGCCACCTTTGAGTAATGACATGGTATGTTTTTCTCTCCATTGAAACAATAGGAGAGTTATGCTCATTATTTGTTCGGGTACTAATATATAAACACCGATGCCAACTAGGTAAACTCTCATTTTATCTTATTCTTGTTCTAATTTAATTATCTAATCTGCCACAACTTTGTTTCTTGTAGCCGACACTTCTACAACATCACTCACAGCTTAAAAAGATGTATTGGCAGCCTTGTCCCAGATCATTGATCCTGATTTCGGAACAGACATTGTTTCATGCGAGTTTGTGAAAGATATGAACATTAATGATGCCTTGGGAGAGGTAAGTAATGACAACCATGAAATTTTTTCCCTTAGTTATGTTGAAAAGATTACGTACTTTGCAGATGGCAGAGAAGATCAACACCTGATTGAGGCCCTTACGCAAGAGATAACGGATTTGTTGAAAAGATCTGAGAAGGAATTATAAAGAATTTCTACAAGTGAGCCTTCCGAGGATTCAAATGTTAGGAAAATGTACAGGTATAACGATGATCATTACTTATTACCTCTTGCACATTCATTTTAGACTGATGATTTTGATAGTTAAGAATTAGAATATCTAGTGATTGGATCTCATTTTCCTTGCATCTTTTAGTGGTGGATTTTGATTGCATCTTCATTTTTCTTGTACAACGTTATCTTGCTACTGACCTTCAGAATCTTTCAGTGGAGCTATGAAAGAAACAATCTACTTACTTGAAGCCTCCGGCAGCAAAAAGAGGTCTACATTACCTTTTTTCTTAATATTGTTTGTAACGTTAGTAGCATAAGTAGTTCCATATGACCTGGTTAGAAAGTTTTCTAGACAACATATGATTACCTTGCCATTTTCAAAATGAAAATGTATTGTTTGCTATTTGGAATAAGACTGCAGTTATTTTATTCATAAATACTTTAATTGATTTACAATCTAGGTGCCTATTTCAAATACTCAACATGTTCAAATGCTTGGAGCAATACATATTTCTGAAATGGTGAAAATTTATGCTTTAGGGTCAAGATGGGGTTGACATCGAGATGAATTTGAATGGAAGTAAATCTACAATGGAAGTGGATGACTTCAGTGACATGGTATGCTCCCCCCCCCCCCCCCCCCCCCCCCCCCCCCTTTTAACATCTTAGTTTGGGTATCTCCAGCATCAAAAAATGCGATCTCAATCTGATGAAAGTGAAAAATTTTAGATGATTCATTGAGATAAAATAGATAAAATTCTGATTTGGTTGGTGTATATTTCTGTTTAGAGATTTAATGAGCACCAAATGTCAAGGTTGAAGAAAAGTGAGGCATTCACAGCAGAGAGGGAGGGAGAGATAACTCAGGCAAGCTTAAATGATTCTCCTTTCAGCTCCATTTTCGAATTAAAGATAACAATTCCTCAATTAACCTGCCTGATATCGGTTTGTAGGTTGTGGAATCAGTGAATGAGCTTGCTCAATTCATGAAAGATCTTTCAGTTTTTGTGATAGACCAGGTTTGTATCTGAGTCTTTCATACTAGTCAACATGCTACTACATAAAGCCAGTTTTGATAACTGATCTTTGTGTGGAACAGTGACTTCAAACATTTAGTATCTGATATGGAGTTATCAGTCACAACTAATCTTACTGGGAGAAGGATGTCAATGCAGTTTATCTATGAAACAAAGCTAGTGCCTTAAGTGCCATAAAAGATATGGAGAATGGCAACTTGAGTAAGGCATTTCAGGACATTGTCCAAGATGTAGTTATCTGTAGAATGGAAAGGGATATTGGGAGAGCCATGGGGTTTGCTGCTAGCATGGTCAATGACAACATTGCAACTGATCCAAGGACGAGCCTAGTGAATGAACGAGCACTGCAACAGCATGCTGTGCCCCAAGCTTCAACAAATCTCAGTCCTATTTTCTTTCATGCAGATCACTTCTTTTCTAAGTTCAACTCTAAATCAGTTCTAATTTGACAAAGAGAGTAGTTGATACATAGACATGGTAATCAAAGAGGATGTAGAAAACAACAGTGTACAGTTCTAACTATAGAATTGGTATGGTGTGACAATACTTCAACTGAAGTAAATTTAGTCAGATCTTTATTATTTGATAGATTTTGTGACTTGATGTAATACATTATCTTATTAATTACATTACTTTGCCTCCATTAATGGAAATGTTTAAGTTTGGCACATTTAGATTTTTATTTTCTAGAAATAAAACTTATAAGATGTTATAAAAAGTCATTTGATAGCACTTGATGAGTGCTATAGAAAAAAAAGGGCATTGATAAACGCTATAGAAACTAATACAATAGCATTTGTTAAATGCTACGTGAGAGAAGACAATAGCGTTTCTGAAACTCTATACTAACTGTACAATAGCGTTTCTGAAATGCTATTGTATAGTATACAATAGCTGTTATGAAACACTATAAATACTGTTACTATAGCGTTTCAGAAACGCTATAAATAGTCAACTTACAATAGCGTTTTTAAAACGTTATAATAGACTTACTATAGCATTTCAGAAACGCTATAAATATTGTTACTATAGTGTTTCCGAAACGCTATAAATAGTCAACTTACAATAGCATTTTTAAAATGCTATAATAGACTTACTATAGCATTTCAGAAACGCGATAATAGTAAACTTACAATAGCATTTTTAAAACGCTATAATAGACCCTGTATCTATTATAGCTCCGGCAGACACAACGTTTTCTAAAACGCTATGGTATCCTACCATAGCGTTTTTGAAACACTATTAATGAGCATTTTTCTTGTAGTGATGGTGATGCCTTGTTGGACGGTGCTGCTGCTGTTGTCGGCGATCAGGTAACTTCAATCCCTACTATCCATTCTCCACTTTTTTTTACTGCAAAAGAAAATTTTAATTCTTTATATTTTGTTGTTTTCTCTTGTTAAACAAAATAATACATACATGATTTGTTTTCTCTTGTTAATCAAAATAATACATACATGATACATAAAATAAGGATTAAACAAGATTGTAAGTCTTCAAGAATATATAATTTCAATTAGACTTTAGTTTATTCAATTTTTTTCTTAAAACTTAAACTCATTTTTTTGTTACTCTTTTTTTATTTTTGTATCTGTATTTGAAGATGGGACTGCGAAAGACTACATATGATGGATGTAAGGATCTGTGTTGGAAGCATGGTGTTAATGTCCAAGGTCCTAGGGCAGGGATTACTTACGTGCAATGCAAGGTTGTAGTCAAGTGTTCAAGGGAAAATGCATAGATTGAAGAATAATTTAGCAAAGAAGCATAAAGATGCATGATCTTATCCTAGTGCACCGGATGAAATCTACGAAAAAGTGAAGACTTCACTTGAGGTTGTTGAAAGACAAAAGGAAATTAAAAAGACAAGACACCGAGTTTCTAATTAACAGGGGTTCATACTATCAAGGAAACATGAATGAAGAAGTAACTTCTATTCCAGTGCCACCGGTTCTGGTTGTGGTATTGTTTGTGGTCCAACCCATACTCTTATGGCATAGTGAGGGGGCGACGTATAGAATTATGGTGGGTATTAATGATGATATGGATCGAAATAGACCAACACAAGAAGTGTGACCATAATTAATCAATGTAAAATAGCATCGGAACCAAGTTTGTCTAGAGATTGGATGTTTCATTTTTCAAAATGACATTTCGTTCAATGTTGCAAGTAGCCCTTCTTTTGCAAGTGTGCTTTTATCAATTCAAAATATGCAACTCACAACAATGGACATTGTGCGAAACCGCTATTGGTACATGAGCTAAGGACTTGGATCCTCAAGAAGGAAGTAGAGGCAACCAATGTGATAGTCAAAGATGTGAAAAACCATGGCCTCACACAGGGGTTACAATCACGTCTGATGGTTGGAAAGACATGAGGGGTCGCCAACTCATTAATTTTTTTAGTGGATAATCCTAAAGAAACTGTATTCCTTAAGAGTGTAGATGCATCAAATATTGTTAAGGATTCAAATATGTTTGAGCTTCTTGATGATGTTGTTGAGGAGGTGGGAGAGGAGAATGTGGTAAATATTGTTACTGATAATGCAACTAACTACAAAGTTGCTAGAAATAAGTTAATGGAGAAGATGAAACATTTGTATAGACACCATGTGAGCCACATTGTGTAAATCTGATGATTGGGGACTTATTTAGCTTGCCTATACTTGACAATGCTTATACAAAGCTAAGGAAGTTAGTAATTACATATTCAACCATGGTTACGTACATGATTTTATGAGGAGTTACATGGGGAAAGATTTGATTTCCCCATCACCTACTACGTAAATTAGTAATATATACTTTTGTATTTTATGTTATTTTAAGTTTTTTTAATATAAGTATGTTATGACCATTAAATGTAGGTTGTGCACGGGATATTTGACTCTTGAAAGTATTAAAAAGAATAGAAAAAAGTTGGAGGAAATATCTGCATTTAGCAAGTGGACAAGGAGTCAATATGCTTGACAAGCTGAAAGAAATGCCATAAGAAAAAAATAGAGTATAGAGATACAACAATTTTTTTGGCTTGGTGTCACCTACTTCTTAAATTCTAAAGAGCCATTACTTCATGTCATGAGGATAGTTGATTCAGAAAAAAAAAACTCCTGCTATGGGTTTCTTGTATGATGCAATGGATAAAGAAAAAGAGGAGATTGCAAAGAGTTTTGACACTGAATTGGACAAGTATAAAGAAGAATGGGATATCATTGATAAGATGTAGGATACCGCCAATTGCATAAGAACCTCTATGCTACAACCTTTTTTCTCAACCAGCAAATTCAGTTTAATCGCGATTTTTTCACCCATTTTGAGATCAAACAAGGACTTTAAAATTGCATGGATAGGTTGCTTACAAGTGCTATAGATAACGACAAGGTGCATTTGCTAATAGGTAAATTTATAAATAAAAAGAGATTATTTGGTAGAAAGGAAGTAGACTTGACAAGGCACAAGCATAGTCCTGTTAACTTTGTTGTTATGTTAATTTTGATTTTGAAGATTATTTTTCTTGTTCACTAAATTTGTTTCTTTTAATCACTATACTTAACACTAGTTGGTGAATGGATTATTGTCACGCCCCCCGATTTTTTGAGAAAATGAAAATCTTCAAATCAACGTAGAATTCTTTGCTTTCCCAAATTCGGGACGTGAAATTCAATAACAAAAGAACATTTAGCAACAAAAATAATTGAAAAAAAAATTCTAACTAGGAAACTTTTTGATGTTCGCCCAAACTAGAAAAAACTCCAATGACTTCCCACATACTATTTAACCTAAAAGACTAATTGGTTACGTTCTAATAAGAATATACTCAAGAAGCATAAACTTGCTTGGGTCAACAAGGTAGCTGGTATGAGTAATCTCCAACTCTAATAAATAAATGAACATGATATAACATAAAATTGCATACACAATAAAATAACACCTCCAAGACATGTAGTTTCTCAACGTGGCAAAGGTGTTAAATAACAACTGATAGATATTTAGTTCCTAAATGAGACAATCATGTCTGATGCAGTCAATTTCTGCTCCCTATTTTGACCTAATCTCCCTGGGCACAAACCACCGTTGTGGTGGCCGATGACACTCCAATGCTAAAGTTAGACAAGGATCTGAGGAAGGTGTAATGCTATAAACAAGGAATTTTTAGCGTACCTTAGCTTACCAACCTCATGTCTTATTTATAGTGCTGGAGTTCTGGTTCTACTAGGCCATCGAAGGCGTAGTTTACGAAGGAGATCTTCATGGAGATCCTTCTCTAATTAGGAGTTGTGTTATGGGAGAGAAGTTCCATGTTAGCCCTGTGCTCTTAGATACGTGGGAGATAGTTCCTAATCAAACAACAATCCATAGAAGGAGGTTTTCCTGCGTGGAATGTACTCTTGAATTTTCTTCCTTGTTGGAAGCAGAAAACTACTGTAGTTGCCCGTCTGAAGCTGATCCTCGAGATACTTGGACTTACGGGTATTGAGGATAGTTGTGAGACGTGTGGGCCTAGCACTCTATAAGAGTTGGGGTCCGTCTGGGGAACTGGATCAGACGGGCATAGAACTGCTTGGTCCAGATCAGTGTTGGGCTGATGCCAGGGCCTGTAATTCCTCAAGTTCATCATGAGACGTGTATGGCTCAGGGATGTGACCGCTTTTATGTATCATCAGTTACTCCCCTCGAGTTACTGGGTCGTCACATAGGTTCGCTAAGTCATATATTTGAAATGATACGCCGTTCATGATGATGATGATAAAGTCTGAGTCGTTGCTTGAGCCATGCGCTGCATTTATTGAACGTACGACGGTTCAGTGGAAAAAAATCAGGAACTTAATCCCTATTTAGGTCATCCGTAGTGCAGAGTCTGACTCTTCTATTTTCCTTGTTTTCTAAGCTACAACTCTGTTCATCTTCTGATTAGAGAGGATGGTTCATCTTTGTCATGGCTCAACAAGACGCAACCTTGTCCAAGGGCCTGGAGTTCTTCGAAGACAAGTTGCCTTTTTGAGCTTGGCCTTGCTAAAATCCCTACGAAGTTTGGGGTCCCCGAGGACCTGCCATTGTATGTCCTGCAGGGTGACCAGAAGCTAATGGCACCACCGATGGGGTTCATCTTTTTGCATCGAGGAATGCTTCAAACTGTATTGCATTTTCCTATTTTGGATGTGATCTGGGAATTCTCAGATCTTTTAGGGATTCCTCCGGCCCAGTTTTGGCCTAATGGATATAGAATCATCATTCTAATCCTTATTAGGGTGAAAGAGGCTGGCGTCCGCGTGACTCCACGAGTAATCCAGTTGTTGACCTCTCCTCAACTGATGAGTAATGATGTCCGTAAGATGACATCACCGGCCTCTTTTGTGAATCTGCTGATGATTTTCAGTTATGGCAGAAGTAGTGCTTCTTAGTCCCCGCGGATTCGAAGTATTTACGGTGGAAGGGTCGTCCGCTCGAATGAGAGTTCAGGCCACTTCGTAAGTTCAACTCTTTCTTTTGACTTCAATATGCCTGATTGCAGGCTAGCTAATCACCACTTGTGATTTTTTGCAGTTTGGTTTCATATCACTTCCCTTACTCTAGAAAAGCAAAACACTACGGAGAGGTTCCGTGGCTTGTTGACGAAGAACGTGGGGGATGTCACAATTGTATCCAACTTCATTCATAGTGGGTTGTGGGACAACTGGAATGTGTCCCCCAATGTTTATCGAGCGTCACGAGTCAAGTCGGAGGATGGGGCCCCTTCTAGGTAGAGAAAGGCCCCTGGGGCCAAAGCCCCCGTTCTTTTTTTCGTGGAAGAGTCGTCTGAAATGCTTGCCTCTTTTGTAAGTTCAAAGAAGCCCCGTGTTCGATCTGGGTTGCCTTCAGAACGACCAGCTCTAGGGTGAGAAGTGTGGGAGTCTGATCGGCCTGTCAGAGTAGAAACTGATGCGTTTGGTTGGGAGAAAGATTACATGCAGTTTGCAGGGGTTGAAGACAGGTCGAATCTCGGTGATGCACAGGCCGAAGCTTTGAATGAGCGACTAGTAGGGTTTACAATGGAAGTTTTTGCCGATGTTAATTCACGCGGGGCCATCCCAGTAGAAGGCTTCAATGTAGGTTCGCCGTCTCGTTCAGGCCATAATTAGAAGTGTTGAAGGGTCCTTTGGATAATTTGCTTCCTCCTCTTTCTCCAGACTTTTTTGATTTGTTTCGCACTATAGGGTCTATTGTTCGTGATAAGGGAAAGGTCGCGAAGGAGAGCATGAGAATAGTGGAAATTGTGAAGGGTGGTGCCGGCGTGATTCCTGATCTGGGAAGTCTTCATCCGGATGTGCGGATAAGCCTCTTTGCACCAGACTTGGTGAGGATGAGATCTCAGGTCTGGCACCAGGAGGTTGATGTGGAGTACGCTACGAGGAAGCATATAAGTAGGCATCATAGCTGGCTGATGGATTGCACTCCGAAGTCTGAGGAGGATACGATGGAAGAGTGTATGGATAAGGGTTTAAAGTACCTTATGCTGGGTATGTCTCACTTGAGCCAGGTGGTCGTCGCTGGGATGGAAGTCGAGGTGGGTCGTGAGAGGGTATACACCATGGAACGTGTTTTCTAGCACATGTAATTGTTGTATTTTGGTGTGCTCTATGAAATTGAGCGGCTGCAGAAGCAAGCTGAGGAGAAGAGGCAGGATCAGTTAGCCGTGGTCACTGAGACTCAAAAGGCTTGTCTGGATACCCTTGAGCGTGATCTTGCAAAGGTGGTGTCCGAGAGAGACGAACTCAAATAGGAGTTGAGCCGGATCCGCTGAGATGTCGAGGTTGCGCAGGAAGCTGTGGCTAAGGCATGTTCTAAACTGCGGGCTTTTGCTGAAGAGAATGTTTTGAAGGAGACCTAATGGGCTACTCATAAGGATCAACTGGAATCCAATGTGGAGTTCAATGCTTGAGAGGCAAGAAAGGTCAAGGACTAGATCAAACGGGAGTGGCATGAGCTCAGTGCTGTGAAGAGCAGTCTGGCCATGGAGCAGTCTCAGGTTGATGCACTGACTGGCAAGTTGGAGTTTTTAAAGCGTGAACTTGCTGACTCAAAGGCGCGGGCAAAAAAGCTTCTGCAGAAACAAGGCAAATGCGAGTTCTATTGGGTTGAACACGGCAGGCTGAAGCTGTTGGCGCTAATGAAGGAGGAACATCCAGAGTGGGATCTTGGTCGTTACAAGAAGATGTCATATGTCGATTTGTCCATTGCCTTTGCGTCGTCGGACGAGGAGGACAATTCGGATCCTGATGCCAGGGCCATGGTGTGTGCTGACGTAGCTCCTGCTCATTCTTCCACTAAGCTTAGTTCTTCTGTTTCTGTACATTCTCTTGATAAGGAGTGAACTCTGTACTTTTGTACCCATTTTGTCTACCGTTAATAAAAAAAATAGTTTTATCCGTTTTGTGCTCGTTGTCTCTATTGCATGTTTTTCGTTTCGCCTTGTCATCTTTCTTTTGACATAGGTTGGTTGAATTAATAGGACGCTGAATGGTCTATCTGTAGTAGAGAGCTTGATCGCTCTATGTTGCAAATGACTTGGGATCATTGTTGCGTAGTCATGTCCAATAGTGTGCATGTTGCGGGAAATTTAGCTGGGGTTCGAGTTGCCAAAGCTGTGTCTTGTCCCCAAGGTAAGCTGCTTGAGGCTTCCCTTGCTTGTCTGATTGGTGGCTGTAGATGCTGCTATGGGCGAGTTACAATGGCCGACCATATGCATCAGAGCGTTTGCGCCGAGTCAAGCATCGTAAGCTTAGGCGGACACACTATGCAACGTTTATTTGGGCATTGACCGTACGATCTATGTATCGGCTTGAGTGGCCTTTGCTGGTAATAGGATGTCAACTTGTTTGAGCGTGAAGATGCTGACTCAACCAGATTTATCTGGGCAGCCGCTGTTTTGAAAGAGAGCGAGGGTCGCGTGGCGAGCTGCATGGGGCTCCCACCTTCAGAACCATCTATGTCTGGACGTCGTGGACTATAGGGTCAGGGATTATGGATTTGACGACTAAGCTGAAGAGCGGTAGTTCTGTGGCATGTCGTCGACATCAGTCGAGGATTAATTAGTCTCCCACCTTTCGAGCCATCTATACCCACGCAATGGGGGCTACAAGTTCAAGTCAAAGGGGTACGGCGACCAGGCTGAAAAACAGTGGTCCCGTGACAAGCCGTCGATATTAGTTCAGACCTGACTTAGGCTTCCACCTTCCAAATCATCTACACCTGTGTGCATCAAGCTATAAATTTGGGAGTTTTTGGCGGCCACGCTAAAAACCAATGGTCCTATTGCAAGATGTCAGAATCAGTTCGCGGCTGACTAGGCTCCCACCTTCTAGACTATCTACACCCACGCAGTGAGGGCTACAAGTCCACCGTTGGTGATTCGACGACCACGCTGAAAAGCAATGGTCCCATGGTGAGCCATCAAAATCAGTTCGAAACTGACTATCTACACACGCGCGGTGGGGGCTACAAGTCCAGGGTTGGTAATTTGGCGACCAATCTGAAAAGCGGTGGTCCCTTGGCGAGCCATTGGAATCAGTTTGGAACTGACTAGGCTTCCACATTCCAAACCATCTTCACCTGCGCAGTAGGGGCTACTAGTTTGGGCTTTGATCAGAAGCTTTCGTTGCCAGTTGTCACTAGCTAGGTTTACCTGATTGAGTTTTTCAATCATTGATTGCGAAAGGGGACAATGAGCCCTGGCAAGTCATCGTCACCAGGCGTGATAGCGCTGATTAGATTCCCACTTCCTAGACCATCGGGATCCGCACTGAGTGGACTAGGCGTCGGGAGATATCAGAAGCCATCATCATCAACTTAGGCTGACTAAGCTTGCCCGATTGGAGAGGGGTTTCGCCCGCTTAAGGGCGTGTGAATCCATGTTCGCTAGTGTTGCACACTGTGTTGACAACATTACCTTAAAACAAACAGCGATTCGTAGGTATGGTCCGTGCGTCAAGGATGATTTGGATTTGCGTTCGTAACAAGCATGTAGCAGAATACTATTTGAATGGTGGGTCGAGTGGATTGAACCTTTGGCTTGCAAAGGAAGAGTTAGGGTTTCCTGTATAGTTGCGCTACGTGTATGGCATAGATCGCACAGTGACACATGTATAACGTAGGCTACGTGACGGTTTCGTACTGGTTAGTCCCTCAAAATTGATGGGGTTGTGTGCAACGCTATAATTTGAGCGAATGTGGTCTGTGCACTTTCTTTGGGAACCGCCATTAATTCATTTCCAACACGGTAATCTATTTTTAGTAGTTAATGTAGGAAACCCGTTTGGCACATTATTACGCCTATATAATGGTGCATTCCAATTGTTGTAGGCACTATCTTTCGCAGAGCTTATCTCGTGAATGTTCTTGTTTGAAGAAATGCTTTGGGTTTTCCAAATGATGAAGGGAGATTTCTAGCAATGGAGTCCTCGAATATTCTGACATTTGCACTGATCAAGCATGACGATAATTTCTGCTATGCGTGGTCACTTGTTCTGGGAGGGCATGTAGTTGATATGCTGAGGTCTCGTAATTTCTTTTCATATCCGTGGAGAATTAGTAGGGATTCTATACCAAGGGAGATGCCTTGGTGTTACTTCGTGCCGTTTGCGTCCGTGCGCACGTGGATCCCGCTGCTAACCAATGGTCGATCGAAGTGTTAGCCGATATGTGATGCTTCCATGTGTGTATCTCTCAGTCACACCTAGAGTCGTTCATGGCGGGAAAAGTGGCCTCGCTTGGCAGAGCACTGTGAGACCTCGTCTGCTTCGCCACTTATGGCCATCCTCATCTACCTTCTTCCATCCCCATGGATGCCTACAATCGTTTGAGGAAGTCTGTTAGGGGGTGGGATGTCTCTCGAGGAAATCAATAGTCCGTTGTAAGGTCTACAACACTATTGTATGGGCACTTTCCTGGGAGCAATTTGGCTGCTCAGTCCTTTTAGTTCCCTCTAACACCTTGTCTTTATTTTGGGAAGGGTTCGAGCGAAGTCCGTTCGTGTACTTTTGTTGTCACTTGCAAAATAGTTTGCATGGCTTCCTTCAGAAATTTTTATGCGCTTAGATTGTCTAAGCGAATCTTTTACTTTATGTCGCACTGTATTCATATGCTTGTAGTATGTAGTCTTTTGTATTCGCCTTAAGGCGCTTGTTGTTACATCTTTCCAATAATCAATAGAATTTGTTTTCGTAATTCTTCCTTTGTTGCAAATCACATAAGTCTTTAAGATTTAAAACTCTACATTGACTATGGAAAGGGAAACAAACGATTGAAAGTAGACTAATTGTTGACAGGGAGAAACTGATCTTGGCCTTGAAGTGAATTCAGGTTGCTCTTGTGGATCATTCAGCGGGGTCCTTCAGAGGTTACTGAAGAGTAAACCTTGTAGAGGGGTCAATCTCTGCACTGACGAAATGTCGGGAGATGTGTTCCCGCTTGCCATGGCCTTTCCATTTCGCTGGGTAGAAGAGCTTATTGCTCCTATACCGCGTAAAAGTGACGTCTTTATCGTCTTTTTCCTGGCACCGGTTCAGGCTGCTCTGTAGGATGTAGTTTGATTTGGGAGCATTTTATTCATTTCAGTGCGGCATAATGGCAGCCTCGTGCCGTAGGTTGGTCTCCATGTCTTGTCCATTCGGAGTGGTTAGCGATATACTTAACTCACTGGTGAAGGGTGGCGACTATTGTTTTAATCTGTTGGAGCCATGGTCTTCCCAAGATAACGTTGTAGGTTGATGGTGCATTTACTACCATGAAGTCCATAAACATGACCTTTCTTAACTGTGGCTCCCCTACCACTGTTGCTAACCTTATCTTTATGAGGGAGATGTATTTCTCCCCGCCAAATCCAATCAGAAGGTGATCCAAGGGTGTCAGGTTTTCGTCTTTGAAATCCATGTTGCGGTACGGGCTATAGAACAGGACGTAGAGCGAGCTTCTTGTATCCACCAGAGCTCTATTTACCTCCCACCTTGCTATGGAGACTGAGATGACTAGGGTGTCATTGTGTGGCACTCAGACTCCTTCGAGATCCCTGTTCGTAAAGGTCAAGGTGGGAATGGGGCTCTGAATCCTTGAGTGGCAGATGTGTCTATCCTCGTTTGCTGGTTGTGTCTGCATCTCAAGTAAGGTCCACTTGCGAGACCTATACAACTGGTCTTCATTCGCTCCGACCCCATGAAGAACATAGATTATCCCCGGGTGCCGTTCCTTATCTCTTTAATTGACACCCTCTGTCCTCGGTTCGTTCCGGCCGCTTTTCAGAGTTCAAGAATTCATTCAGTTTTTACTTTGCAGATCTAGTACTCAACTTCTACCACAGACTCTTGCAGTCGTTGGTATCGTGGCCTCCTTTTTATGGTATGCACAACACTTGTCGTTGTAACGCTTGGCGGGGTCTTTGTGCTACTTCGAGGGCCACTTCAGATCCTCCCAGTTCTTCATGGAGTTTAGTGTGTTTGACAGGCTAGAATTGAGGGGTGTCACAGTCTTGGATCCATCGTAGTTGGATGTTTCCTCCAGTCATGACCAACTAGGGTCTGACCTGTTGTCATTGCGCTTTCTCTTGCTCCGTTCTTTGTCTTCGCATCTCTTTCCCTCTTTTTTGTGCTTAGGAGCGGAGGGCATCTTCTTGCATTCAGTTTCCCTCTTCATGGTTCTCAACTCCTCCAAGGTAATGTGCTTCTAAGCGCTCTTGAGGAGCTTTGTCCTGTCCAGAGGGGGCTCTAAGGTGAGGTATTCATAGAGCTTGTCTTCCTTGAGTTCTGTAGTAAAGGATGTTACGGCCGTGTTGTTGCTACATCCGTCGATGAGAGTCAACTCGTTGTTGAAGCACGTGACACTCTCTGAGAGTCCCATAGGACCTCTGCTTTAGAGTGTGTATGTAGTGTGGGCATTTTTGAAAACGTTGGCACCCTACGAATCGTATCAGGAACTCTTTTGCGAGTGTCTTGAAGGAGTCGATCGACCTCGACGGAAGGCTGTGGAACCACGTCAGTGCTGACTTTTTTCAGGCTAGTGGGTAAAATTTTACACATCACTGACTCAGATTCTTCTTTTAGGACCATTGCTGGTGATGACGTAGGTGGTCGAATGGATTGGTGGTTCCATTATAAAAGTCGAGTTTCGGAAGAGTGAACTTCCTCGAAAAGGCATCATTCATGATTCGGTCCATAAATGGTGGGACGGAAAGGCGGTGTAGTGCGTTTGGGTCATACACTCCTCTGCGAAGGAGGGGTCTGAGGGTCGAGCCTCTCTACCTTGGCAGAGGGCTCAACGTTAGCTGCGCAGCCTTCCCTAGTCCAATGAGAACTAGCGGGGGCTTGGCTTTCCTGTGCTTTCTCTCTGCCATCCTCCAGAGACAGAGGCTTGTGCTACTCCTGGTCTTCATTAGTAGGTAGTGGATTTTGTCGCGTGAGAGTCTCCACCGCCTTGGCTATCTATTGTATTTGAGATGACAACCTATCGATTCGGGGGTTTGTCATTGCTGTTGTCAGCGTGAGGGTGTGAGTCTGCAGCCCGTGTATGACCAAAGCCACTGAAAGCGGTGGTACCGCGCCGGTCTGAGCATTTTAAATGTCCCCCTGTTCTCCGTTGTTGCGTGACCTAGTGGTTACCATTTTTCTGGGTTTTTAAAGGAGACGGCGCTAGTGAAAAGTTAAGAACTCTGTCATCCCCACGGATGGTGCCAAACTGATGTAGTCAATTTTCGCTCCCTTCTTTGACCTAATTCCACTGACCTGCTAACCTGCACAAGTAATACACATGAGCCATGAACCACCGTTGTGGTGGCCAATGACACTCCGATGCTAAAGTCAGCTAAGGATCTGAGGAAGGCGGTGTAATGCTGTAAACAAGGAATTTGTAGCGTACCTTAGCTTACCAACCTCATGTCTTATATTTACAGTGCATGAGCCCTGGTTCTACCAAGCCATCGAAGGCGTAGTTTAGGAAGGTGATCTTCGTGGAGATCCTTCTATAATTAGGAGTTGTGTTATAAGAGGGAAGTTCCCTGTTAGCCCTGTGCTCCTAGATACGTGGGAGATAGTCCCCAATCCAAGAGCAATTCGTAGAAGGAAGTTTCCCTGCGTGGAATTTACTATGGTATTTGCTTCCTAGTTGGAAGCAGAGAGCTGCTGTAGTTGCCCGTTCGAAGCTGATCCTCGAGATACTTGCCTTAGTAAGACTTGCGGGTATTGAGGATAAGTGTGAGACGTGTGGGCCTAACACGCTATAAGAGTTCGCGTCCGTTTGGCAGACTAGATCAGGCGGGCTTAGAACCGCTTGGGCCAGATTAGTTTGGTTGATGCTGGGCTGGGGCACATAATTCTCGAGATCATCATGACACATGTATGGAACAGGGATGTGATCGCTTTTATGTATCATCAGTGTCATTCTAATAAATTCTTATCGTTTTTAAAGTAAATATCTACCTTACCTATCCTCACATTTAGAGGTTGACCGTGGCAAGTCTAACAATGGTGTTCATACATTAATGGTTTTAACATATTATTCATTTTTAATGAATTAACACTTGGACAATATCACATTCGCACCACCTCCTTGCCAAACATATATGCCCATATGTCTCTCTCATATAAAGGAGAGCTTCTTTGTCATCCCATGTCTGAGTGGGGACACATCACATATGGATATGCATCACTGGATAATCCAAACTATATGACTAATATAAAAGCCACTCTTGGGCTATAAATGCGCATAAGCCACGTCACATTTTTTATGGATAAATATCAAGCCTATCTTAGGCATAAAAATCACCTCCTTTCCGCAAGACTAACCGGAAGGTTATTTTAGTTTTTCTATAAGAAATGGTGCCCTATTCCGCAAGACTCGACCTGAAGGTTAGTTTCTCTATAGGAGAGGGAATCACAAAACAACAAGAGGTGTGGTAGTTCTAAGGGATACAATTCAATGCAATTAAAATTTATGAACTCAAAGTTTCCATATCGCTTATTGGATTCTGAAAATTCTTATATGATGACATTTTGTCACTCATAAATAAATTCACCATAATATCAACCCATTCCTTTGGGGAAAACAAACATTTTCAAGTTGGAGATATTTCCATTCTTAGAGCTTCAACTTTCTTGGTTCATATCAAGTTCCAGCTTTTGTAACCATGACATTGTTTTTTTTTTTTTTTTCATAGAATAATACAAGAGAATGTTCTCAATAATCATTGCCTTGCAAACAACCATAAAGACAACCCTATTTGGACGACAAGACTATAGCAATTTAACGCTACAAACAACTCTTAAACCGATTCATACAACCATTTATATTAAATAGATTAACTCCTAAACTAAGCTATCCATTTGGGCGACCGCACTAAAACATAACTCCCAAATACATAGATTTATCTAACAAAAAAATACGAAAAGGGGATGAAGAAAAATCACCGATTTGATATGCACACCATGAAAACCTGCAATAGCATGCGCAAATCAACCCGCGCCGTAGAAAGTACGCCTACACTTCATTCTTTCTCAATCTCCCTGCTGTCAAGCGGAAAACCCCATCAAATCTTAGCATTATGGGAGTAATCCCACTAAATGAATCTCGGCAAATAAATTAAACTTAAAACCCAATCAAGATTTCAACTTTATTTCCCCTATTTCATTTCCAAAACCTATCAAGAACCAAACTTTTCAGAACCCCATTTCAGAAATTCTCCAAATAGAGTTGTTGGATGGTCATCCACTTGATTTTCTCTGGGTGTCAATGGGGCATGACCTCCCTTCAAATGCCTCAGCCAACACCACCAGATGACTAATCGAAGCTGGGTAGCTCCTATAGCCAGTGACAGCCAGATCGAGTTATCTCTTTTCTCTCCAAAACTTGTTTCTGGAGCTAATTTTTTTTTTTTAAATTAAACCTCCAGTGGGGAGGGGCAGCTATGGGATGCCAGACCTTAATTACTTATCAAAAAATTGATTTACATTCTATACGGGGGTGCATTACGACTTTACCCGTATTAAAACCCAAACAAAGAAAAGAAAGAAACAAAAAAACAAGACCAAGTCCTGTCCAGATTTCAAAACTTAGTTCTAAAAGATGCTTCAAAAACACACCAATACTAAACCAAATGATAGCACCGATCCTTGCCTTGCACAAAACTCACACCACCTGTAGAGTTGCACAAATGAACCTATAGAATTGCACAAAACTCACACTAGGCTCCATACTCCATTGTGAGATGCTGTCCAAGGACCATACCTTGGTCATTGATCCAGCCGTCCAAACCGCAGATTGCAAAAGCCACTTCCACACATCTCCAAATCGCAGAGTCTGTCCAAGAACCACTTCCACACATATCCAAACCGCAGATTGCAAAAGCTTGCAAATTGCAAATGCAAACTCGACATAAGTTACCAAAGCAGCAGCAGCGAGCACTCTGTCCAGCAAGACAGAGTACTCTGTCTAGTAGAAAGCAGAGCACTCTATTCAGAATGCTAAAATAGAATCCTGCAAAACCACATTGTCTTGCCCTCGCCATAACCTGCAAGCAAAACCACAAAGCAAATGATACATCGCAAAATTCAGCACTTCACGCCAGCCCCAAGCAGGCAGGCCACTGCAACGCAACATCTCAGCAGGCCACGCAACCGCACCCAGCAGCCGCCAACGTGCCACAGCCTTACCAACAGTCCAGACCGCAAACCAATCCGCAGCAACCAATCCAGGCCAGAACAGCTTCGTACTCTGAAAAAAGGGAGTACTCTGTTTTACAGCAGAGTACCCTACCAGCGCTCGGTTCCAGAACCGAAGAAAGCCCATTCTCGTTGCGTCTACCCTTCCCCGTGACGTATGTATGCCGTATGCCATCGGTCAAGCACTGATAATCCTGCCACTCTCTTAGGAAGATCATTCGCAGTGAAAGAAACAGTCCTATGATCTCGTTGTGCTCTAGCTGCTAAAGCATCCGCCACCGCGTTGGCTTCTCTATAAATGTGGGAACAATCTAAAGTCATTTGTGCCGCCAAAACTTGGATTTCTTTCAAAATATTCTCCAAATGCCATGGTATCTTGAAATTGCCCTTAAACCATCCACAAACAATCGCCGAATCCGTCTGAACAACCACTTGTTTAAAATCCAATGAGAGACAAAGGCGGAGTCCTTCAGCTAGAGCCAGAATTTCCGCTTTATTATTTGAGCCTGCACCAAAAAATATTTGCTTTCCCACAACACAAACACCTCGAGAGTCTCTAATGATCACACCTCCCGCAGCCATGTTCTTACGGGAAGACCCATCCACATTGAGAGCGACAAAATCTGGCGGAGGGGGATGCCAGAAAACAAATCTACTTAGCTTTCTCAAAACTGGAATCTCTTGTATCCCCAAAGCGCATAATGGATCCTTTTGCCAGCTGACTTGCTTAGGAGTTATAAAATTGTTTGCTAAGTGTAGATTACGCCGAATATTCAAAATCACAAAAGCAGGATTAGGGGCAGCATTGTCATAGACACATTTGCACCGCTGTTTCCATATTTCCCATAAAATGAACATGGGAGTGAGAAAGGATAAAACACCTGTTTGTGTGTTCATTTTGGCTCGCCTGAACCAAATGACAAGGGTCGTGGATATTTCTGCCGGTTTTCTGATATGCACATCAAAAATCAACTCAAAATGACGCCAAACCTGCATCGCCAGTTCACCATCCAAAAACAAATGATTTAGAGATTCTCACTATGGCGTGTTGCAACATCTACATTTAGAAGCCAGACTAAAACCGCATCTGTACAGCTCCCCATCCACTGGTACCCCTCTACGGAGTAATTTCCACACTAAAACTGAAATTCTAGAAGGAAGAATGTCATGCTAAATCATTCGATAGAGGTCATTTACCGTCCCTTGTCGGCGTATTATTTCATAAGCTGACTGAAGGGAAAAAATCCCATTTTGATTCGGAACCCATATACATTCATCTTCTCCATCTTCTTCGCCATATAATCTATCAGCAAAATTTCCCCTTGCTAGATGGCGGAGCTCTGGGTTTACCAATTCAAAATTGGATGAAATCACCTCGTGTACCGAAGGCCACACACCTTGATCAACCATTGCCTCCGATCTTCTGAAGGAGGCCACCGTATTCCAATTTTCCTCAAAGAAACTAAGGTTTCCCTTACCAACGCGCCAAAGCGAATTGCTCAGAATAAGTGATTTGCCAAGCATGATTTCTTTGAAAAAAGGCGATGACCCAGTTTTCACCAACTGACCATTCAAGGCCACCCCGTTTACCCAGTATTTGCTCCTCATGAAAACAGCCCAAAGGGAGTCCGAAGTAAGTAGTCACCAAAGTGCCTTGAGGCGAAAAGCCCTCATCACCACCAATAAGTCTCTCACACCCAGACCTTCTTCATTCTGTGGGAAGCAAATATGAGACCATGATACCCATTTTTTTTTCAGTAAGAAATAGAAGGAAGAGAGAGGAAGGAGAAAAGAAGAGAAAATGAGAGAAAAAGAGGAATGTTGGCCTGTGGGAGCTATTGCGACGCTCGGTCACAAACCGAGCTTGTCGCTGAAAAAGAAGAGAATGAGGTGCACGGGGGAAGGAGGAGGAAGAAAGTAGAGGGCATTTTATTTTTATAATATGGGTGGCTATTCGTCCCCACACAAATTCTGAAGGCACCTCACCCTCTAAACTCTAAAAAAAAAATTAAATTCAAATAAATTTAGCTCTTGTAATTAATCCAAAGATCTGAAATTCAATAAATTATCGTTGGAAATTTTTTTACGGGTGTTACACTTATGGAGATGGCACATTTGAGTTGACGCATTATTTTTCTTTTATCCCTTAACCCATCCCACCCCGGATGCCGCCCGCTGGATTCAACCCCGTGATCTAGTGATACCAATCGCCACTGCTCAACCACTGAGCCATCACACCTTTTGCTGGCGTACTTTGCCATTAAAGTGTTAAACCTTACTTTTGCATCATCGTCATATGAGCGGAATTGGTCAATCTTTAACCATGTAAGTAATAATTACTTGCAACGGTTATTGTCTTAATAATTTGCATTTCAACTTATAGGTTGTTTTATGTTTGGTAGGTGGATAGAAAGAAAAGAATAAGATTGGCTGCAACAATGTTCAATGCCTTGATATGTCATACATGTCATGCACAACAAAAGGCTGAGTGCTAAAAAGTTGATGATGAGCGGACAAAGCAAGCCTCATGAATATGCACCCATTCCAATTGATTCAAATGAGGTGGATAGTGACAATGAATGGCTAAAGATCTTGAATATGAACCCCAGTCAAATTCCAGATGGTGGAAATGCTGATGTAGAAAACCTACCCCAAGTGCTTGTGGTTTCAAACCCTTGCCCTGAAGCTAAATGTCATCAAAATATTGATGAACTTGATCTTAATGCTATTACGGTTGACGAAAATCAAGAAGGAGGTGGAAATGAAAGTAGGAAAATGAAGAAGTCAAAGGTGGAGTCTACTCCCACTTGTGTTCGAGACTAAGGCTTATCTATTGGTATCAGAAGAAAGTAATCGAAGACATCTGTAGGTTCAACTAGTGGAAAAGGGAAGAGATTATTGAACGTAAAAAAATAATGATTTCATTGTAATTGTAATATTCTAAAGTGTTCCACACTCTAAACGGCTTAGGGAAAATTCCGATGCACTTGAGAGATGAGGAGGTAGAAGAAGATTGGACGGAGCATGACTATGAGACAGATGAGGTAGATGATCCTATCAGTAGTGATGATGATATTGGTGATGACGGCGGAGACAACGAGGATTAAGAACTCATTATTTAGTATTTATGCAATTGTGAATTTATGTACCATCTTATATGTGTTTACAATTCTATGGACCATGTTATATTTTTGTTATGTACTTATTTATTGCTATATTTCATGTTTTATCGTATTTGTACCGTTAATGAGCTTGTTATCGTGCTTGTGGACTTGTGATGATTAATTGTTTATTTCTCATATTTTATGAGTTTATGATTATTTTAAGTTGCTAATGTTTTTGCTTAAAAATATGAATATTGTCTTTTTGGCCTTAAGCCTTCTAGCAGGCACAACATCGTCATGATGAGGCAATTTTACCGCCTCAACCATTTTATGATTGAATTCATGTTATCTCTTGCATTGATGACTGATTCCTTTATTTTATTTTTAATTTGTTTGTAATGTTTTCATATTTTTCTCATCACCTTTTTTTTAAAAACAATGCATACGACTTATTACACATCGTTGCACTGCTTCACCTTGAAAAAAAATTGATCGCCTCGGGACTGAAATGTTTTTTAAAATCTCCTCATTCGTGAAATAAAGAGAAATAAAGACAACTAACTTTGAATCCAAGAGATTTTCCATCAAAACTTTACAGCTAGGTATCGTAAATCTCAGCTGATCACTTAGATCTTGCTAGAGATTGAGCCAAAGATACTGATATCAAATTGGTCTTGTTAGAGATTGAGCTAGAAAAACTAATCTTCGTTGGAGGAAGAGGGATCAATTTCTTTAGAAACAAAAAGAGATCGAACTCTGTTGGAGAGGAGAGAAACCAATTGATCGAGATGCAGAAAAATCTATCATATTTTGGGAGAGGAAAATGAATCAATCATTTCGTCAGAGAGGGAGATTAGGGGTTTTCATAAAGTTTTTCAAAGATAGGAGAATGTCTAAAAGGGGGAGAGAGAGAAATGGAAAGTTTTTTACCTACCAAATTATTTCATGGGTCATGATCGGGAAACATGGAGTTATGACCCAAACCCATACCCAATTTATTGGCCTTTAGATCTATATATATTTAAGGGAGTTGCTACGTGTACCTGTTTATTTGGCTTGGTTGCACCAACTCTTTGTTGCACTAATATTTTGGGATGTTCCAACTTTGCTGCACCAACCTAATATATGTTGATGATACATAAAAACAGTCACACTCTTGATCCAAACATGTGTCATTATGATCTCGATGAACTACGGGCCCAAGCATCGGCCTGACACAGATCCAGCCCAAGCGGATCTAAGCCCCTCAACTTCAATCCGCCAAGTGGACCCGGACTCTCACAACATGTTAGGCCCACACATCTCACAACCATCCTCAATACCCATAAGCCCTCTTTAGGAAAGTATAACAAGGATTAGCTTTGGAGGGGCAACTACATTTGCTCTCTGTTTCCAACAAGGAAGTAAACACCAGAGTATCTTTCACATGGGGAAACTCCCTTTCACAGATTGCTCTTGGATTGGGAATTATCTCCCACATATCTAGGAGTACAGGGCCAACATGGAACTTCCCTCCTACAACATGTTTCTTAATTAGAAAGGGAACTCCACGAAGATCTCCTCCCTAAATTTTGCCTTCGATGGCCTGGTTTAACCAGGACTCCTTTCACTATAAATAAGACATGAGGTATGTAAGCTAAAGTAAGCTACAAATTCACTGTTACAACATTACACCTTCCTCAGATCCTTGTCTGACTTTAGCCTCAGAGTGCCATCAGCCACCCCACGGTGGTCTGTGGCTCTCGTGCATTACTTGTGCAGGTAAGCAGCAACATGGTCAAAGCAGGGAGCAAAAATTGACTGCATTAGTTTGGCGTCGTCCGTGGGGATGACATAGTTATAAACTTTACATTAAGCATTGTCTCCTACCAAATCATAGAGAGATGGTGACCACCAAGTCACGCAACAACGAACCAGAGGACACGTCCCACGCTCTGGCTGTCCCTATACCAATTCCTGCCATGTACGAGCAACCTACTTACGCCCATGCACCTACGGCAGTAACAACGGACCCCAGAATCGAGGTGCTGACATCATCAAGGCGGTGGAGACGCTCACACGACATAATCCACCCACTGCTAATGGAAACTAGGAACAACACAAACCTCCATTGCCAGTGGATGATAGGGAACAAGCGCAGGAGAACCAGGCCCCCACTAGTTCCTATTGGACTAAGGGAGGCTGCGCGGCTAACGCCAATCCCGCTTTCGAGACAGAGAGGCTCGATCCCAGGAACCCTCTCAGTAGAGGAGCACACGACCCAGACATACTATATTGCCTATCTGTCTCACCCTTTGTAGACAGAGTGGAGCACTTTCAAAAATGTTCACTCCACCGAAACTCGATTCCTATGACGGGACAATCGATCCTTTCGATCATCTGCGCCATTACCAGCACGTAATGGCGCTCAAGGAAGGATCTGAATCCATCATGTGAAGAACCTTTCCCACCAGTCTTAAAGGCCCTGCATTGACGCGGTTCCACAGCCTTCCACCGAAGTCAATCGATTCCTTCAAAACATTGTCAAAGAAATTCTTAATACATTTCGTCGGAAGCCAGCGTTTCAGAAAAGGCTCACACTACATACTCAATCTAAGGAAGTGGTTCGGTGAGATGCTCCGAGAGTATGTCACACGTTTCAACAATGAGCTGACCCTCATCAATGGGTACAACAATGATACATCTGTTACAATATTCATTGTGGGCCTCAAAGAGAGAAAGCTCTTTGAGGATGTGTGTGGGTTGTTCGGTGTTGGTGGTGTTGTGTTTATAGCTTAATCCAGGAGAGAAAGAAACTGGGGTAACATGAGAGGAGCCGGGGTCGTCTTCTTCGTGCTCTGCTGCTGCTGCTACTTCGCTTGCTCTATGTGAGTCGCTGTGACTCAACTGCGAGATAGAGTGGGGAGAGGGAGGTGATGAATGGAAGAAGGAGAAGAAGAAGTCGTGAGGAAGATGGAGGTGGCGTGAAGTGTAATGGAACGAGGAGGAGAAAGTGAGAGAAACAGGGGGTCGTGATGGTGTTGTGCGACCCCCTGTTGCTGTATTGTTTAGTTGTTTGTGATATGGTGGTCCGCGATTGTGCGAAACAGGGATAGGAGGAGGTGGTGGCTGATGGTGGAGGAAGAGGAGGAGGTGGTGATGGCGGGATGATCGCGTTGTCAATCCTCCTATCGAACGAGGATCGTTGGCAGGGTGGATGTGGCGTGGTGGCTGGAAAAAGAGAGGCAAAGGAAAGAAACGTAGGAAAAGAGCTAATGGGAGGAGCAGGGAGAGAGGAAACCTCGATAGGGTTCTTCCTTTCCTTGTTATGTTGGGTTTGGGTTTCTAGGTCAGCTTTTGGGCTTGGGCTTAGGTTAAATTAGGTGGACTTAGGTTTGTTTAGGTTAGGTTTATATATGTGACCCACTACTTTGTACCACCATTAGAGTCAACCAATTAATCATGCCTCAAATTGTTTCCATAATGCGATTTCATCGTTTATGCTAAAATTTCTACAAAAGCATGAAAACAAAATAATTAGAATAAAATATAATAATCGAAACACTAACATATATAAATTAAGGGATATATTGTATAATAATTACGTGAATATCAAATACTCCCAAACCTATATTTTGCTAGTCCTCAAGCAAAACAATAAAAATAAAATTATAACTCACTTTCGCAGAAATCATCGGTTGCACTTACCTTAAACGTGCAACAAGGCTTTACACCCCTAGATTGCCTCTAGTGGACGAGTTATAGTCGCGTGAGGGTTTCCAAAAATGTTACCCACAAAAATTATGACTCAATAAAATTCAAAAACACGGTAACTTGATCACTCTCTCTATTATCTTAAGAGTAATAATCTAATTGCCATAAATTTCAGAAAACAACTAACATTGTCAGAATAATATATCAAAGAGTCTAACAACGATTTAATAATACCCAAAGGTTAAATAAATTTCATCAATTATTCTCAACTCGAGGTGTGTGTGTGCATAGCCTTATCAACCTAACTTTCTTCTTCTCAGTAAAGATACAACTAGATAACCTTTGGATAGTACACATCAACTACAAATCTCTCTTGTCAATCAGAAATGAATCACTCAGAGATTGGTTAGTTATCACTCAGTTTATATGTGAGAAAGAGAATAAATTATGGAAACACAAATATCTCACATATAATAATCATGAAAAACGAACTTTTAAAAGAATGAAATGAATATGATCTCATGGACAGGAATATCAATTACTTTGAGAATGTTGAATCACACACCATAGTTCTTGTCTATTTAATCTCCACATCTATGAACCGGACCTTTACTTAGATCAATTAGGTCTTTATTAGGTTGTAATGAGGCTAAGATTTTGGCTAACAAGAATAATGAGATCATCAACAAAACAATGCGGACTCAAGAAAAGTCCGAGTTTATTTAATAACCCTCAAGAAAAAAATAATGTCTCGAAGCTCACAAGGGTTAAGTCTCCACTATTATTCTAAGGTTTTCTAGTTAATATGTTACTGATTAACTTCAAATTATGCTAACTTGGCTTATAGCGCAAGAGTGGTCGAGTCGAAAAATATCATGAAATATATTTAACTTAAAGATAATATCAAACTATATGTTTTTTCTATTGATATATAAAAGTGACAAGTGAAAAGCATGCATTTCTAAAATTTAAAGGCATATTTGAAAGCACATCCGACCTCTTCATTGGAAAGGAACTTAGATTTTGAATGCATTTTCAAATCAAATTTTTTTCACATAATCATAATTAACTATGTATTCAATGGAGATTGAGTAGAACACAATAGTCAATTGTGAAATACATTTCAATTCAAAATTTTCGAAGAAAGCAGAAAAACTCATAAACCTCACCCCCAAACCTAAACCAAACATTATCCTTAATATATAAAATGATGATCATGAAAAATGCAAGAAAAAGAAAAGATGAGAGTTAGAGTGATATTACCATGAGAAAGTTGTTATCAATTTTGACGAAATCGTCTACCAATGAACACTAAAAAACATAAAAACTGTGGACTCATCATGATAAATTGATAAAAACAATACAGGACACAAAAAAAATACAAATGAAAAAAAAGAAGTTACAAACATCAGTTGTAAGTCAAAATTGTTACAGAGCTAACGAGTATGAGTGGAATGCAACTAGAAATAATTCAAAAATCAATCCAGACTAACCATAATGACACAACTGAAGTTAGGCTACCTCCTAGGTGCGCTTGGTTTAACGTTGTCAGCCCGACATATATTCTTCCTCATAAATGATGTACCATGAAATGAAGAGGAAGAACATAGCGAACACTACCCCAAACCTAGACACTTAGTCCACGATGTTGACTAGATCATATAGCAACAACCAAAAAAATTGAGGATCCATCCAACATATAGTAGCACCCACATGCATCACAACAGAAACTAACCCATCCCTAAAACGAGACGCCATGTAAAATCATAGAGAAAATGCAAACGAACCCGCGGTCATAAAGAAGTCATAGGGATCTGGAACAGGAAGTTTTCACCAACATGGATATCTAGCAAATGACTCTTTCCTACTCCTAAAAAGGTACATGCTATGTCTGGTGTCAAATCAGAAGATTGAATGTGTTGCACAATAGGATGGCCAAAATGAAAATAATCCCTTAAAAACAAGGGATCCACATAGGTAACGTCAGTCATTATTAAAGGGATGGAAAAAGGTATGTCTATAGATATATCAGGTGGTACAGGTTCACCATAACAAAATGAATTACACAAAGATGATGAGCTAGACAGCTCAACAACACCCCCAAACCTGGAATCAACACTATCTATGGGATGTACTCTCTCAAAGAATATTGAGAATCAGACTTCATATAAGAATCACTAGGAGGACATATGTCAAATGGGTCATCATGAAAAGGCAAGAAAGGGAATGGGTCAGAAAGCCCAATAGTATTAGAAGAAGGGTTCAATTTTGACTCACTGAGTAGAAGGAGTTCCACTTTAGGCTTCCATGTGTAACCCGGATCCATAATAGGGGTTGAATCAAGAAAATCATTCACTTCCCTAATGGAATCATCAATATCGAAGTGTAAACCGAAGTGAGTCAAACATGCTGCTAAGGGATCATCTGATGCAGACTGCAATAAGGAATTCTCCACCGAACTCACAATCATATTAACTTCACAAACATCCTCAGATTCAGGAGGTTGTTGGCTTACATTAAAAACATTGAGTTCGACGGTCATGTTTCCAAATGATAGTTTCATGATTCCATTCCTACAGCTAATAATAGCATTAGATGTGGCAAAAATGGACGACCCAAAATAGCTGAAATGTGACTGGAGGGGTTGTGAATAGGTTGTGTATCAAGAACTATGAAGTCCACTGAAAAATAGAATTTTTCAACCTTAATGATCACATCCTCTATTATACTTCGTGGAATTCATATTGACCTATCTGCCAATTGCAGTGTTACTTTAGTCGATTTTAGTCTGTCGAGACCTAATTGCTCATAAACAGATTGTGGAAATAAATTAACACTCGCCTCCAAATCCAACAATGCCTTATCAATCATATGATCATCTAACTCTCATCTTTTCCTTTTCCTGTATTTGTCATGATCATCATTTTATACATTGCGAACAATGTTTGGTTTAGGTTTGGGGTGAGGTTTAAGAGTTTTGAAATGAAATGTATGTCACAGTTGACTATTGTATTCTACTCAATCTCCATTGAATACATAGTTAATTATGATTGTGTGAAAAATTTTCAATTTGAAAATGCATTCAAAATCTAAGTTTCTTTCCAATGAAGAGGATGTGCTTTCAAGTATGCCTTTAAATTTGAGGAATTCATACTTTTACTTGTCACTTTTATATATCAATAGGAAAACATATGGTTTGATATTATCTTTAAGTTAAATATATTTCATGATACTTTTCGACTCGACCACTCTTGCACTATAAGCCGAGTTAGCATGATTTGAAGTTATTCAATAAGTTATTAACTAGAAAACCTTAGAATAATAGTGGAGACTTAACCCTTGTGAGTTTCGAGACATTCTATTTTTCTTGAGGGTTATTAAATAAACTCTGACTTTTCTTGAGTCTGCATTATCTCGTTGATGATCTCATTATTCTTGTTTCTTTTATTGATTGCTTTGAGAATGACGTTAAAAATTGAATTATTACACTAGAACTTCTTGATTTATTTAGTTGAGATGTCATAATACCGACTAGAGCTTAAGAAGTGATATAGGCATTTTTTTCTTTGAACTGTTCTTTAGCCTTTTAGCCTACCTAATGATAAATATCTATTTGCAGCCCTTTGAGCCTTTAAATAAACAGTTTCTTTGCTAACCCCATCTCCATTACCTACTCCAGTTAGAGAGTAATATCCTATACTATTTTTATCCTTACCCAATATTCCATGAAATTAAATATTCCATGAATCCTAGGGATTGAAATGTTTTATTGTGCAAAAGGGGAAATCATGTCAATAAAAAAAAATATATATGAAGAAAAATTTCGAAGGAAGAAAAATGATGGTGTACAACATTGGTTTATTCTTCAGAGCCCAACGTGCTTATTAAAGGGTGTATCCATTCTCAGAGAATTTTCTCGTATCCTTTTTATCTTGTTAGCCAAAATCTTAGCCTCATTGCAACCTAATAAAGACCTAATTGATCTTAACTAAAAGTTTGGTTCATAGACGTGGAAATTAAATAAACAAGAACTATGGCGTGTGATTCAACATTCTCAAAGTAATTGATATTTCTGTCCATGAGATCATATTCATTTCATTCTTTGAAAAGTCCATTTTTTCATGATTATTATATGTGAGATGTTTGTCTTTCCATAATTTATTCTCTTTCTCACATATAAACTGAGTGATAATTAACCAATCTCTGAGTGATTCATTTTTGAGTGACAAGAGAGATTTGTAGTTGAAGCGTACAATTCAAAGGTTATCTAGTCGTACCTTTGCCGAGAAAAATAAAGTTATGTTGATAAGGCCATGCACGCACACACTTCGAGTTGGGAATAATTGATGAAATTTATTTAACCTTTGGGTATTATTAAATTGTTGTGAGACTCTTTGATATATTATTGTGACACTGTTAGTTGTTTTCAAAAAATTTTGGCAATTAGATTCTTACTCTGAGGATAATAGATCGAATGATTGAGTTACCATGTTTTAGAAATTTATTGAGTCATAATGTTTGTGGGCAACATTTCTGGAAACCCTCACGAGACTATAACTCATCCATTAGAGGTAATCTAGGGGTTTAAAGTCTTGTTGCACGTTTAAGGTAATTACAACCAATGATTCCTGCGAAAGTGAGTTATAATTTTATTTCTATTGTTTTGGGGGTATTTGATATTCACATAATTATTACATAATATATCCCTTAATTTATATATGTTAGTGTTTCGATTATTATATTTTATTCTTATTATTTCATTTTCATGTATTTGTAGGAATTTGAGCGTGAGCGATGAAATCGCATTAAGACGACAATTTAATGAATGTTCAATTGGTTGATTATAACGGTGGTACAAAGTAGATGGTCACATATCTAAACCTAACCCAAATAAACCTAGGTCTACCTAATTTAACCTAAGCCCAAACCCAAAATGCTAACCTAAAAACCCAAGCCAAAGAAAATAGGAGAACCCTATTTAGCTCTCCCCATTTTGGAGAAGAGCTCTCCCTATTCTTCCAAGTTTCGTTTCTCTTCCTCTCTTTTCCAGCCACCACGCCAATCCACCCTGCCGGCAATCCTCGCTCGATAGGAGAACCGGCAGTGCGATCATCCCGCCATGACCACCTCTTCCATGTCATCCACCATCAGCCGTCACCTCCTCTTTCCTGTTTCACCCGCTCTTCCTCGCTTGTTAGGGAGACGCCACACCCTGTACATGTCGCAAACAACCACGCACAACCACCATCCATGACCCCCCTTTTCCTATCTTCTTCCCCTGTTTTCGTGTCTATCTCTTCACCTCGCCACCGTCCAGCATCCACACCGCCGAACACCACCATCAGACACCACCACCTCCTCCTTCCTGCTTCCTTCTTTCTCAGCCACTGCCCTGTTCCACCGCGCGACAGAGCTCCACCTCCCTGTCTCCCTCTTCCATTCTCACCCTCTTCGATCTCTCTCTGTTCATTCTTCTCCCAGCCCTCTCTCTCTTGCAAGGACCGGAGCTCATCGGAGGAACTAAGCTTGCAATCAGTAGCAGAAACATGGAGTGCCTCTCTGTTTCACCGTCCCTGTTCCTCTTCCTCCTTCGCGTATTTTTCTCTCTCGTGGTTTCATCACCCTCTCTCTGTCTTCTTGTAGGTACCAAGTCGTTCGGAGGAAGAAAGAGCTAGCGAGGAGCGCGGCTCGCTAGAGACGAAGACCAAAGACAGCCGCGCGACTGCTCTGGAGGGAAACAACTGTTTTTCAAACAGTTTCGCTATTGGCAGCCCCAATTTCTATAAGAGCCACCACTGTACACTTGCAACAATTTCTCAGGATTTACGTCCGTGTAGAGATTAGATCCACCTCCATTGATGATGTGACCACCGCCACCATGATCTTCTAAACCCCACGCCGAGGCGAAGATGAAACCACAGGGTTTCCTAGAGTTTGTTATATTTGAATTTATTGTTTTCTTTATACTTGAACGTTAAACAAATTTGATTTCCGAGTTTCAATAATTTGCTTTCACCGATTATATCCTGATTAATTATCTAGACTAGTCGGTAGTTAGAAGTACCCTTTATTGATATTCAAAACCTGCTTTAATCAATTAATTTGAATCTGTAATTGTGTGTGCTGTAAGAAAACATGCAATGCTAGGGGTTTAGAATTAGTTAAAATAAACATGTGATTGTGTGTGTCGTAAGAAGACACGCAATGCTAGGGGTTTATACCTTTGCTGAAGTCAATTGCGAACTTAGATTAATCTTTAAGTTAGTCATGTTAATTCTTGAAAACAATAATTTGGATTACACAAATCTTGAAGAACCTGTGGTGGATTCGATGTCTCGGTCCCCTCTCTATCATCTTATCAGTTTAATCTTAGTTGTCAATTTAGTCTCTTAATTTAGTAATCTTCATCTGTTGTAAACCCCAACTCTAAATTAGTTCAAATAAATCTTAGAATTCGATTGTCTGTCAATTCTTGTGGGATCGACCCGTATTTGTCACTGTTTACTAGTTAGACAGCCATGCACTTGCGGTATTACAAGTAGGGTTTATTAGCTTATTAAAGGGTCGACCATTCTTGACAAGAGGAACGAACTTAGGCAGAAGTTGAGATAGCTCCGGCTAAAGATCGAGGTTGCGCAGGATGTTGTAGCTAAGGCTCATTCTGAGCTGTAGTTTTTTGCTGAAAAGAGTGCTTCAAAGGAAGCTAATTGGGATGCTGAGAAGCAATAGTTAAAATTCGATGTGGAATTTTATGCTCAAGAGATGAGAAATGCCAAGGACCAACTCAAACTGGGATGGCATGAACTCAGTACTATGAATAGCGATTTGGCTACTTAGCAATCTCAGGTCGATGCGCTAATTGGCAAGTTGGAGCTACTAAAACGTGACCTTATTGATGCAAAAGTGCGAAAGGAAGAGCTTCTCCAGGACCAAGGCAAATGTGAGTTCAGCTGGGTTGTTCATGGCTAGCTGGAGCTGTTGGCGCTGATGAGGGAGGAGCATCCGGAATGGGATCTTAGCCGTTACAAGTAGATGTCATATGTGGACTTGTTTGTTACCTCTGACTCGTTAGGCGAGGAGGACAGCTCGATCCCTAACATCCCGGTTGAAGCGCATATAGATGCAACTTCTACCCTTGTTCCTCTTAGGCTTAGCTATTCCGTTTCTGTACCTTCTCCTGATTAGGAGCAAACTTTGTGTGCTTGTACACTTTTTATCTTGACCATTAATGAAAACAATATTCTTTGTTTCATACTTGGCGTCCCTATTGCATGTTTTTTGTTTTGCCTTGTCATCTTACTTTGGCATAGGCTGATTAAATCAATAGGACATTGTTTGGTCTGCCTACGGTAGAGAGCTTGACCGCTTTGTGTTGTGAATGACTCGGGGTCATTGCTGCATAGATATGTCTGATAATGGGAATGTTGCGAATAATTTAACTGGGGTTGAGTCACCCGAGTTGTGTCGTGTCCCATAGGTAAGTTGCTTGAGTTTTTTCTTGTTTGTCAAACTAATCGGTTGTAGCTGTTAACGCGACAAGATGTGGTGGCCGAAAGTACATGTCAAAGCGTTCGCACCGAGTCATGCATCGTAAGCTCGAGTTGGCATCCTAATTAGCTTTCATCTGGGCACCCGTTGTACTATCCTTGTATCAGCACGAGTGGCCTCTTTCTAATGTTAGAATGTCAATCTGTTTGAGCTTGAAGGCGCTGACTCAGCTAATCTCATATCTGCATCCACTGTTCTGGGGGAGAACAGAGGTCGTGTGGAAAGCTGTTTGAAATTCCCACCTTCTGAATCGTTTATGACTGACTAGAGCGGTCGATATATTCGGGGAGTAAAGGTTTGGCAACCAGGCTGAAGAGTAGTGGTCCCGTGGCAAGCCGTCAGAATCAGTTCGGGACTGACTAGGCTTCCACCTTCCGAATTATTTATGACCGAGAAAAGTGGTCGACAAATATGAGGAGTAAAGGTTTGGCGACCAGGCTGAAGAGCAGTGGTCCTGTGGCAAGCCTTCAGAATCAGTTCGGGACTGACTAGGCTCTCACCTTTCGAACCGTCGACACCCTGCCCGAGCAGTGGGGGCTACATATTCAAGAGGGGTTTGGCGACCACATTGAAGAGCAGTGGCCCCATGGTAAGCCATCAAGATCAGTTCAGGACTGACTAGGCTCACACCATCAAAATTATCTACACCTAAGTGCATCAAGCAACAAATTTGGGAGTTTTTCTACCGCCACGCTGGAAAGCAGTGGTCCTTGGCAACCATCGAAATCAGTTCAGGACTGTCTCAGCTCCCACCTTCTATACTATCTACACCCTCGCAATGGGGGCTACAAGTCCAGAGTTGGTGATTTGGCGGCCAAGCTAAAGAGCAGTAGTCCCATGGTGAGCCATCAAAATCAGTTCGGAACTGACTAGGCTCTCACTTTCCATACTATCTACATTCTCACAATAGGGCTACAAGTCCAGGGTTCAATCAGAAGCTTTCGTTGTTGGTCGTCACCAGCTAGGCTTGCCCGATTAGGTTCAGTGAACATTGGTTGTGATAATAAGGCAGTGATCCCTAATAAGTCATCGTCACCAAACGTGGCAGCTCTAATTAGACTCCCACTTCCTAAGTAGACTAGGTATCTGGGCGAACCAGAAGCTATCGTCATCAGTGTTAGCTGACTAAGCTTGCCCGGCTTGACAAAAGGTTCCGCCTGCTGAGGGGCGTGGAAACCTAGTGGTTCATGGTGGACAAAATTACCTTAACTCAGCGAATGGTAAAATTCGTACATCAAAGTTGACTAGGATCCTCGAGTGCTCATGCCAAGCATGCGACATGGTGCTATTCGAATAACAAGCTGAGCCCATGGGCCCACAGAGGAAGGGCTAGGGTTTCCTGCGTGGTGCGTTGCATGTACGATGTAGATCGTGCGACGACATGTGTATGGTGTAGGTTGCATGACGTTTGAGTATATCGGTTACTCCCCCTCAATTGATGGGGTTGCATGCAGCACCATTAATTGATTGACGTGGTATGTGCAGTTTCCTTGGGAAATGTCGTCTTCCATTTTACCATACGACATTCAATGCTTGGTAGTTAATGTTGGAGTGCCTATTTGTTGAACCACTATGTCTATATAATGGTGTTTTCAATTCGTTGTAGGCACCATATTTTCCTGAGTTTATTTCCTGTAATGTTCTTGTTTGGAAATGCTTTGGGTTCTCCAAAGGCTGAAGTTGGATCTCAATCACTATAGTTTCTAAAAGTTCTGACGTTTACATCGACCAGGCATGATGATAGTTGTTGCTATGCATGGTCACCTTCATAATATCTTCTCATATCACGGAGAAGTAGTGCAGATTTGCTACCAAGGGAGATGTCTTGGTATTACACCGTACCACTTGTGTATTCGTGTGCTCGGATCCCACTGCTGACCAGTGGCCAATCGAAGTGTTGGTTGATGTGTGATGTCTCCGGGTGCAATATCTCTCATTCACACCGAGTATCGCATATGGGAAAAGTGGTCTCCCTTGATGACATTGTGAGACCGCAGCTACGTCGCTGCTTATGGCCATCCTCATCTGCCTGCTTCTAACCTATTTGAGGAAGTTAAAAGGGGGGTCGGACGTCTCTTGAGGAAATCAGTAGTCCATTGTGAGGTCTACAATGTTGAAGTTCGAGACTTTTTCGGGGTGATTCAATGGAGCAATCTGACTGCCTAGTCCTTTCAATCCCCTCTTACACTTCATCTTTATCTTTGGAAGAGGCCGAGCAATTTTTTTTATCTTTGTTATTACTTGTAGGCTATCCACAATTTGTAGTCTTTTGTATCCGCCTCAGGGCGTTCGTGGTATGTAGCCTTTTGTATCCGCCTCAGAGACTTCGTAGTATGGAGCCTATTGTATCCGCCTCAAGGTGCTTGTTATTACATCTTTCCAATAATCAATAAAGTTTGTTTCTGAAATTCTTGTTTTATTTCTTAAATGATTGCGAATCACATAAGTATCTTAAGAACTCTAAACTCAATATTGACTACGGAAAGGGAAATAAACAACTTAAAGCAAACTAATTGTTGATGGACATAAAATGATCTTGGCTTCGAAGGTTTGTTACTTTTCAACGGTGGAGATTGTCCTACTGACTGACGCCCTGCTTGCCGCTCAACCTAGCCCCAGTTCCTGGACGTGGTCAAGTTGCTGGTCGTTTTGTTCCTAGACGCGTTGCTGCTTGGGATTCTAGTTCTTGGCACTCAAAAGGGCTGGCTGGGTTCATCAATATCTGCAGTTCCTACATCCAGGGAGAAGATCTGGTCCGTTAGATAGTAGAGGCGGATAAGTTCTTCCATGGCGGCGACTCAGCCAGCCAAGGGGGCTGCCCATGTGGCTGGCAAGGAGGACGACATATCTTCTAGGCACTCCTTTGCGCAGGTTATTGGGAAGGCGATGAAGGATGATCTTGACGACAAGCCGATGGATTCCACGACCTTTAGGAAAGAAGGAAGTTCGGCTTTGAGGCTATCCAATTCGGATGTTGCAAGAGGTGAGTCTCATGTTTCTAATCATATTGTAGTTATGAAATTCTCAAGTTTCAGGCCATCGCTAGATTCGATAAGAGACTCCATCCATAGATCTTGGGGGATATCTGGTGAATTCATAATGGGTCTCATTGATCCTAGGCATGTGATGGTTTATTTACAATCTGAATATGAAGTCAAGAAAGTATTATCAAAGGAATCCTTTACGATTCGAGGAGTTAGATATAAAATGTTTCGTTGGCATCCTGGTTTTAGCCTACGGGCGGATCCGGAGTTGGCACCATTATGGATTGAACTCCCTAACCTTCCTTTCGCATTCTTTCTCCCTGCAATCATGAAGGCGATTGGCGATTCCTTCGGTAACTTTCTTCGGATTGATGATGGTACAAGATACTTTGCTTGCCCAAAAGTCCCACGAATGTGCGTAGAGATGGAAGTCTCTAAACCTCTCCCACATAGGATTTGGCTTGAGAGTCCAAAATATGGAGGATATTGGCAAAAACTTGAGTACCCAGGATTCAAATATTGCGATCATTGCTCCCTAATTGGGCACGAGAATGACTATTGCAGAAAATTGGTTGGAACGAAGAGAGAACAATCTAAAGTGGATGAAGACAACAACAAAGAAACAAAGTCTCTAGACAAGGTCAAGAAAAAACAAACTCAGTTTGAAGAAAAGCAAGATCAACATGTGAAAAAGCAAAAGTATGTCCCGGTTGCCAAAAAAGCGATGGAAGCAAATCGAAAAATAGGAACCAGCGGAGCCAAAAATTCTCAAGGAGTCGAGGTTAATAGTGCACTTGTAAAAGAAACCAAGGAGAGTACAAGGGGAAAATAATTTGAGAATGTGATTTCGGCGAACAAATACGGGGTCTTAGCGGAAGAAAATTCGGAAGGAATTGGGGAGGGTAATGATGAAGTAATAAAAACCCAAGAGGACCGCAGGATGGAGGCCCAAAAACACGAAGCTGAGTAAGAATAATTCTGAAAATACACAAGAGGTTTTAAAAGAAGCCGGCTACACAACGAGTGAAATTAAAATGACAATGTTGAAGAAGAATTGTGATGAAGCTAATTGTGAAGAAGGATCCGAGAATGCGGCTCCAATGTGGATCGTTCCGTTTGTGGGGGATAGTAGCTCCAATAACACACAAGAAGGTAGTATGTCAGGCTGCGCCATACCTACTATTAATTCTGCTGAAATGGAGGAGCAGCAGCCGAGATTTCCTGCTGAAACAGGGGAGCAACAAGAGATACAGAGGCCAGCTCTTGACGGTCCTAGGGTGCCGAAGAGGCCAGGGAACATCCAGCAATCAGGGGCTGAATTGATCACATCAGAGTCAGGGAATAATATGTTGCAGGATACACTAGACTCAAAGGTGAACAAGCTGAAAAATTGTGAATTTCAGATGCCGAAACAATGTATGCCTGATCAGATGCCGAAACAGAGTACCGATGAGCAGAATCAGCGTGAAAAAAGGGCTACTAGGTACCTCGATAATTTGCAGGACCAGGCCGAAGCCGCAATTGCCCACAAAATTCAGGAACAGGGAGATGGTAAAAGGTTAGACTGTGACACGGTGTCGGATAATGAATCTGATGCTAAAATGTCTTCGAACAATTTGATTGATCTAGGGTACCATTCGGGTGAGGTCAAGATAAAGAAAAAAAAGAAATTTTCTAAGAACGGATCGGTGGTGGGGTCCCGGAGAGTGACGTGAAACATGGCTACCCCAGGTGTTAGTAATGATAGATAACATCATGTTTTGGAAAGCACGGGGAATTGGTAACCGAGCGACCCGATGTAGACTCAAAAAGCTGGTTAAAGAAAACAATGTAAGGCTACTTGCTATTGCGGAACCTATGATTCAATCTTCAAGACACATGGAGATTGCAAGTAAGGTGAACCTGCCTTGCTTTGCAGCGAATGATGAGTATGGTGGTAAAATTTGGCTCTTCTGGGGTAATAATTTAAAAGTGGACGTACTGCTCAGCACGAATCAATTAATGCACTGTAAGATCCATATTCTCTTTTCCAATATCGTGTTCTTCATTTCTTTTGTATATGCAAAGTGTTCAGTACAGGAGAGGCGAAGTTTATGGGAAGACATGGAACACATTGCAATGGGTATGAATGAATCCTGGATCATTGGTGGAGAGTTTAATGTGATTGTTGAAGGCGGCAAAAAATTAGGAGGTCGCCCTCCTAATCTTTTGGCGATGACAGAATTCTCTAGTTGTATTGCGAGTTGCGGGATTTCTGATTGTGGGATTGAAGGACCCAAATACACATGGTGAAACAATCAAAGAGGGGAGGACAGAACCTGGGCGAGATTGGATCGTTTTCTGGGGAATTCGGACTGGTTAACTGTAATGCAGCACGCTCGAGTTGATCATTTACTTAGAGCTTGTTCGGATCATGCACCTTTGTTACTTTATTTGCCATTGTCACAGAGGGCAGGTATGTCTCCTTTCAAATTTCAAAGTATGTGGCTAACTCACGATGGATTCTTAGGATTTGTTGAAAGAAACCTTTGGGAATATTTTTAGTACTATTAGAAGGTTGGAGGATGAAATTGATAGACTGGAATTTAGCCTAATGCAGGGTTGGGATCCAAGTGATATGACTAATTTGAACAGATGTCAGGCTGAACTTAAACTGGCGTTGGTGTGAGAGGAAATTTACTGGAATCAAAAATCAGGTGAAAAGGAATTTAAAAAAGGAGATGCATGCACTAAATTCTTTTTTACTTCAGTTAAAGTCAAACAGAAAAGAAGAGCTATTAACAAAATTCATGATATGGCAGGGAATTTAATCACGGATCCGATAAATATTATTTTGGAAGCTAATAATTTTTTTGAATCCTTGCTTTCATCGGGAGAGCATAAAGATGATCCCGAAATCATGGATTGCAATGGCAAATAAAGTAACAAAGGTGCATGATCCGAACAAGCTCTAAGTAAATGATCAACTCGAGCGTGCTGCATTACAGTTAACCAGTCTGAATTCCCCATGATAGTGCCCCGGGTCCAGACAGCTTCACAGCTGGATTCTTTCATAATTGCTGGGATATTATTGGCCTCAACATCTGGGAAGCTGCGAAGGAAATTTTTGCTTGTCATGCGCTGCCAGGTACCTTTTCTTCCAATTTTTTGCCTCTTATTCCTAAAATTGCAGAACCTGTCTCTTATTCTAATTTTAGGCCTATTAGCCTATGCAATGCGGTATACAAAATTTTTAGCAAAATTCTTAGTCTGAGAATGGCCAAGTTTCTCCCAAATATTATTTCTCTAGAGCAGGGAGCCTTTGTTCAGGGGAGACTCATTTCAGAAATGGCTCAAGAAATGATGAGAGAGATTATGAACAAGCTCCATGGAAATAATATTATATTTAAATTGGATATGGCAAAGGCGTATGACAGAATTGAATGGGGCTACCTCTTGACAGTCTTGCACAGATTCAGATTCAATAACAGAATGTCACCTGATTTCAAATTGCATTACTCATTGCGGGTTCTCGGTGTTGATGCAAGGCAGGTATGACGGATATTTTAAATCTTCTAGAGGTCTTCGTCAGAGGGCTCTCTCGGGCTTTTCGTATAGGAGAAATTGGCTTCTATCACACACCCAGGATGGCCACCCCGATCACCCACTTTTTGTATGCTGATGATACATTGATCTTTTTGAATGCCAGGAAAAAGTCCATGGAAGGATGTATGCAGTTTCTAGATAGTTATTGTCAGGTTTCAGGGGAGAAAATTAATATTGAAAAAAGTTCTTTCATTATTGATGCGAAAGTTCGTGCAGAAAAAATAATTGTTATCAAACTGAGGACAGGCTTTGTCTATAAGCAATCTCCGTTCACATACCTTGGAGTTCCCATTTATCAAGGTAGATGCAGAATTTCTTTCTTTGACACCTTAGTAAATAAAATCCAGCAAAGAATTCAGGGTTGGAAAGCCAAACTTTTGTCGCCAGGGGGTAGATTGACGTTGATAAGACATGTCTTACTGTCAATGCCAATTTATTCCATCGTAGCTACAGTCAACCCTATTAAGGTCATGCAATCTATTCAGAAAATGATTTCAAAATTCTTTTGGGGAGATCATGAAGGGCGACATAAGCGGAAATGAATAGCTTGGAATAAGATCATTGTTCCAAAGGAGGAGGGTGGTCTAAACGTTAGAAGTTTGGATGATACCATCAGAGCTTTTCGAATTAAGTCGCTTTGGAATCTTATAACTACCAACTCTTTATGGGCAATCTATCTAAGGCGTAAATATTTGCAAGATGGGGTTCCAATTAGAAAGAAAGTTCTTAAAGTTGGAGCGTCTCCGTTCATAAAAGAGTTGATGGTGCACAAAGATTTTCTGGTTGAAAACTCCACGTGGCGGATCTCTAAAGGCACGGTGGGTTTCTTTGAAGAAAAATGGGCTAAGGATGAAATTTTCAGCAAAAATGAGGCGGTGGTGACGTATGAAACTTGGCCTTCCCTAAGGAAAATGCACAGGGAGATTTTCAGAATGCTAAACCCGGATATGCAAAAAAAAGCCCAAGAGCTCTATAAGACAATAGTTAAAGGTGAAGTTGGTGACCGCGATACTAGAATTTGGATACCAAACAATGATGGTGGCTTTACGATTAGTTTAGTATGCAAAATTCTAGGTGACAGAGGGACACAAGATGACTTTTGGAATTGGATATGGCATCCTTTATTGTCTTTTAAAATCTCTATTTTCATATGGAAAATTATTAGAAGGGCATTACCTATTGATGGTGAAGTTAAAAGAATTGGTTTCCAACTCGCGTCTAAATGTGTATGCTGTTTACAATCTGGGGAAGAAACTATGAAACATCTTTTCCTGGAAAGCGATTTAGCAAGAAGGGTGTGGGGACACTTTGATTTAGTGTTTGACATGCACATTCACATACCGGTTGAAGTTTACACAATGCTTAAGGCGTGGTTTAGGAAAGCGAAGAAATCTTCGTTGTCAGGCACCCTCATCCACCTCACTCCACTTTTCATCCTATGGGAAATCTGGATCCAGAGAAACAAATTTTTTTTTGAAGGAAAGGAGGTTTCGACATGCTATGTGATTATTAAAGTTCATTTTTGGATTAAGTGCGTGGCAAAAATTTTTATTCCTAAAAGAAAGGAAACCAATGGAGCTTTGCTCAACAGGTTGGGCATACAGGAAAATATTGTAAAAATGTCCCCTCCTCGGGTACTCTATTGGGCCTTCCCTCCTACAGGATGGTATGTTCTAATTGTTGATGGGTCTTGTGTGGAGAATAATACATCTGGCGGATTTGTTATCAGAAATGACGAGGACAAATTTGTAGCATCTAGTCAGTGTTTTTTTGGTGAAGGATCAAATAACTCTGCAGAGACAAGGTCCTTGCTTGAGGGCTTAAAATTTTGTATTGACCTGGGAATTTGAAATTGTGTGATTCAAACGGATTCTATGTTGGTTAAACGATGGATTTGCCAAGAAACTAGTATACCCTGGTTTCTTAGCAATTGGTGGAGGGAGATTAGGGATATGAGTAAGGCATTGACGTGGTACTGTATACACGTGTTCAGGGAGACTAATTCAATGGCGGATGCATTGGCTAGATTGGCGCAAGCGGAGCTATTGTCTAGAACTTATTCCTGGGACGCTTTGCCTAAAAGAATAAGGTCCTTAATTATTCTTGACAAGAATAAGACGGCGTATGTACGGATCTCGGATGCTAAATGAACACGTTAACGAAAGATCATATGGATTGGGAGTGGACTTGTTGCGAAGAACTTATATTTGTTGCGAATAACTTATATTGCAATATTACTTATACTGCCCAGAAGTGCGCTAGACAGGGGGCTTTGTTTTTGACAAAGTGCTCTGTCCGGAACCCTATTTTTTTAGGTGCTACGCGGGGACTCTGTCCTGTGTTTTGGTGGTCAACCTGCTGGCTACAAATGTTTGGAGTAGGGCTGGAATTGGCGTAGCAGTTTTGGCAGGACTGCAAGCTGCAAATTGTTATTGCAAGCTGTATTGATGATACATTTTCTGGTTGTAAGCTGCAAATTGATATTGCAAGTCAATTTGCAATGCATGATGCAAGTTTGCAAGTGGTTGTTATGGTCTCAAGTTGCAAGGTGTTAGGATGGGCAAGATGCAGATTATTTCAAGAGGAACAAGTGGAGTCTATTTGACAGGGCTGACACATGGTGCGGATTTGTGACAGTATGATTGGTTTTGTTGGTCAAATTGGCAAGATTATCATGCTGTGTCTTGCAAGCAGGTTGGAATTGTTGCAAGTTGCAAGATTTTTTAATTTTGTAATTTGCCGTTTTAAGGATTATGAGTTAGGAGAGTTGCTTAATATTGGTTTTAATGATGTATTTTCATTTGGTTTCCTTTTATCGGGTAAAGTCGTCATGTACCCCCGACAAGTATAACAGAAATTTTCTCAAGTAATAAAGGTTTGGCATCCCATAGCTGCCCCTCCCCACTGGAGGTTTAATTTTAAAAAAAAAAAATTTTGGCTTCGAAGTGAATTTGGATTGCTCTCGCGGATCGTTTAGCGGACTGTCGAGGCGTTACATAGGTCAATGAAGAGTAAACCTTGCAGAGGGGCGGATCTCCATGCCGATGGAATGTTGAGGGGATGTGTTCCCGCTTGCCATTGCCATTACGATTCACTGGGCGAGAGAGCTGACTGCTCCTGTATCGCTCGAAAATGGTGTCTCTTCCGTCTTTTAGGCTTGCACTGGGTCAGGCTGCTCTGCATGATCTGGATGAATCTGGGAGCACTCTATCTATTTCAGTGCGGCGTGGTGGCAGTCTCGTGCCCTAGGTTGGTCTGCACGTATTGTTCTTTCGGAGTGGTTAGCAGTATACTTAACACACTGATGGAGGGTGGAGACCACTGCTTCCATTTGGTGTAGCCATGGTCTTCCCAGGATGAGGTTGTAGGATGATAGTGCGTCTACCACCATGAAGTCCAGAAATAAGACCTTTTTATGCTGCGGTTCTCCAGCTACCGTGGCTAATCTTATCTTTCCGATGGGAAAACGTTTCTCCCCACTGAATCCAATCAGCGGGTGCTCTGATGGCTCTAGGTTTTCCTCCTTGAGGTCCATGCTGCGGAAAGCATTGTAAAATAGAATGTTGAGCGAGCTTCCTGTGTCAACGATAGCTCTCTTCACTTCCCACTTCGCGATGGAAACAGAGATGACCAAGGTGTTTTGGTGCGGCGCTCGAACTCCATCAAGGTCCTTGTCCGTGAAAGTCAAAGTGGGAATGGGGTTCTGAATTTTTGAATAACAAACACATTTGTCTTCATCAGCGGGTCATGTCCGCATATCTAGCAAAGTCCGCTTGCGGGACCTGTGCAATTGGTCTTCATTCGGTCTGCTCCATGAAGGACGTATATTATCCCAACAATCTCCTTTTCTAACTCTTTCACTGACTCCCCCATATTCCTGGTCTGTTCTGACTGCTTCTCAGACTTTAGGAAGTCTTTCAATTTGCCTTTGCAGATACTGTACTCTACTTTATACCTCGAACTTTTGCAGTCGTTGGTATTGTGGTCGCCCTCCTTGTGGTACGCAAAGTACTTGTCGTTGTCTCGTTTAGCAAGGTCTTCGCGTGTCTTCGGGGCAGTTCAATTCCTCCCAATTTTCATGGAGTTGAGTACATCCGATAGTCTAGCATTTAGAGGTGTCACGACTCTGGATCTAACGTTGTTGGATGATTTATTTGGCTTGGGACGATCAAGATCCAGTCTGTTGTAAGTGTTCTTCCTCTTCCTCTATTCCTCGTCCTCGTGTCTTTTGCCCTCCTTCTTGTTCCTAAAAACTGAGGGCTTCCTTTTGCCTTCGGTCTCCCTCTTGGCGATCTTGACTCCTCCAGGGTGATGTGACTCTGGACGCTCTTGAAGAGCTCTGCCATGTCCAGAAGGAGCTCCAAGGTGAGGTCTGATATTCACGTAATTATTACACAATATATCACTTAATTTATATATGTTAGTGTTTCAATTATTATATTTTATTTTAATTATTTTGTTTCCATGTGTTTGTAGAAATTTGAGCGTGCGATGAAATCGCATTAAGGCGACAATTTGAGGAATGATGAATTGGTAGACTCTAATGGTGGTACAAAGTCATGGGTCACATATCTAAACCTAACCTAAACAAATCTAAGTCCACCTAATTTAACCTAAGCCCAGGCCCAAGCCCAAAAGCTGACCTAGAAACCAAAACCCAACATAACAAGGAAATGAATAACCCTATTGAGGTTTCCTCTCTCCTTGCTCCTCCCTTCAACTATTTTCCTATGTTTCTTTCCTCCACCTCTCTTTTTCTAGCCACCATGCTACATCCACCTTGCCGTAGATCCTCGCTCGATAGGAGGACCGACGGCGCGATTACCCGCCATCACCACCTCCTCCTCTCCCCCCCCCCCCCATCAGCCGCCACCTCCTCCTAATCCTATTTCGCACAACCGTAGACCACCATCACAAACAACTAAACAATACAACAACAGGGGATCGCACAACACCATCATGACCCCCTATTTCTCTCTCTTTCTCCTCCCCGTTCCATCACACTTCACGCCACCTCCATCTTCCTCACGACTTCTTCTTCTCCTTCTTCCATTCATCACCTCCCTCTCCCCCACTCTGTCTCATAGCTGAGTCACAGCAGCTCACGCAGAGCAAATGAAGCAGCAACAGAGCACGAGGAAGACGACCCAACTCCTCTCCCATTCCCCCAGTTTCTTTCTCTCCCGGATTAAGCCACAAACAACACCACCAACACCGAACAACCCACGCACGACACCGTCCAGCCACCACCATGCGACTTCGCAACAGAGCTCCACCGCCCATGTTTCTCTCCTTCTTCTCTCGTCCCTCTTTCTCTCATCTCGTATCTCACTTTCTTTGTTTCCATCTCTCCCTCTCTTTTGCAGGCGATCTTCATCGGAGAAAAAGAAGTTTGCGAGGAGCACGAAGGAATAACAGCGAGGAGCGACTCGCTAGAAATGAAGGCGCAGCGAGGAACGGCGGGAGGAAAAGAATTTTTGAATCAATTTAGTTATTTACATCCCAAACACTTGCTCTTTGTACCACCACAGTACACTTGTATCCCTTCGCGTCGCGTGTTCATGCAAGAATTGATGGATTCCCCCTACATCAGTTCTGTGACGTCACCCACCATGATCTTCTAGACCCCGCGCTGAGGTGAAGATGAAACCACGAGGTTTCCTAGAGTTTGTTGTATTTGAATTTATTGTTTTCTATATACTTGAACGTTAAGCACAGTTGATTTATGAATTTCAATAATTTGCTTTCATTGATTATATTCGGAATAATTATCTAGACTAATCGGTAGTTAGAAGTTCCCTTTGTTGATACTCAAAGCCTGCTTTAATCAATTAATTTGAATATTTGATTGTGTGTGTCGTAATAAGACATGCAATGCTAGGGGTTAAGAATTAGTTAAAATAAACCTGTGATTGTGTGTGTTGTAGAAAGACATGCAATGCTAGGGGTTTATGCCTTTGTTAAAGTCAATTGCGAAGTTAGATTAATCTTTAGATTAGTCGTGTTGATTCTTGAAAACAATAATTTGGATTACACAAATCTCGAAGAACCTGTGGTAGATTCGATGTCTCAGTCTACTCTACATCATCTTATCAGTTTAATTTTAGTTGTCAATTTAATTCTCTTAATTTAGTAATTTTCACATGTTGTAACCCCCAACTCTAAATTAGTTTAAATAAGTCTTAGAATTCGGCCGTCTCGTCAATCCTCGTGGGATAGACCCGCATTTGCCACTGTCTACTAGTTAGACATTCGTGCACTTGCGGTATTACAAGCAGGGTTTATTAGCTTATTAATTTAGGTTAATAAAACCTCCATCAAATTTTTTGGCATCGTTGCCGGGGATTGTAACGGTACAATCGAAATTTAGGGTTGTTTTTCTACTTTATAAATTAGGTTTAATTTTCTTTTTAGGAACAGTGTTACAAGTCACTTTTTTATTTGTTTTATTTGCTTGAGTTTGAATTAATTTTGCATTTATTTTGCAAGCGGTCACACATATAGAAGCTCAAGTGGGAACGAAGTGAAATATTGCGATTCGTGGGGAAACTCTCAGAAATCGACTTCTACCCGGCGTCACAAGTAACCCAGAAAAGGTTAACGCTGGAGGTAAGTTCTACTCACCGTATCTGCACGCGGTTTCTGTGTGTTCACTTGTGTTGAATAGTGGCAGGATTGAGTTGAAACTTTCGTGCCCTCACCCGCGGATAGGTTAATCACCATCTATTTTAGGGTTAGGAACCTAGGCCTTCACTATTTAAAATTTGTATCAAGATAATTATCTAGAACAGGTGTGACGCTCATAGGGACCCTCTTTGGACGTTTGATAGCTTAAAGTGGTCGAGTGAAGGAACATATCTCATCTGGGAACAGTTCTTGAACTGGCATTTCACTTTGAGCTAGAGAGTGGAAAAAGAGGTAGGAGCAACTCTGTAGTGGCGGATTGATAGAAAATTATCGTGCCTCTCCCACGGTTTGGTAAATTTAATTGAATTTCAGCCCTACATTAGTAAAGAAAGGCTCTAGAGTCGTCTGCCATCATTTAGGTGTCATTTAGGGTTCCGTTGTTTTTATTTTTTAGAGTTAGGTCATCTTCATATAGCAATTAGGCTTGCATTTAAAAAATAAAAAATAATTAAAAAATAAAAAAAAAATAAAAATTGAAGCCTATTTAGGAGTGTTGACTTTGAACCTTCGATATCCAATAGTTTATGCATACCCGAGTGCATGATTCTAAGAGTAGGCTTGTCCGACATGATTTCGAGAAGTTCTTTGAAGTCCCCATTACCTATTTAGGTTCATCATCCTTGTCCACTGAGATGGTTGAGGCGAAGGCCTTTAAGGATTACTTTGCCCCTTTTCCTAGTAGTGTTTCGTCTTGCATGGTCTTACCTGAGACAAATGCAAACAGTTTCGAACTTAAACCATCTATTATTCATCTGCTGCCTTCTTTTTATGGTTTTGAGAAGGAGGATCCTTATCTTCATGTCAAAGAGTTTCTTGACATCTGCGCCACCCTGAAGTACCAGAACTTTTCAGACGTTTCAGTCTGCCTTAGGTTGTTTCCCTTTTCTTTGAAAGATAAGGATAAATCATGGTTAAATGTATTAGAGACAGGATCCATCACATCATGGGATGCGTTGTCAAGAAAGTTCTTGACAAAGTACTTCCCCATTCATAAAACGAATACCCTTCGACGAGATTTATCTAATTTTTAACAAAAAGAGGACGAACATTTCTATGAATGTTGGGAAAGGTTCAATTAGTTCATTGTCAGGTGTCCCCATCAAAACCGTCGTATGATTGATGCCACTAATGGTGGGTCATTAATGAAGATGAATGTCAATGAGATATGGGAGTTCTTTGAAACGCTTTCCGAAAATTCTCAGCAATGGGATTATTCGAGAAAGGAGTCTGCTAGGCGTAAGGGAGGTATATATGAAGTTAGAAATACATCTGTTCACCCCCCTCCTGCCTCGAAGCTAGAGACAATTGTTATGACCATGTCTCAAAAGATATATGCACTTTTGAATTTGACTCAACCTGCACTTCCCGCAAATGCTTCATCTGAAGTCTGTGTTGCATGTTCGAGTCCTAGTCATTCAATAGCTAATTGTGACTTGCAAAACGATTATCCTGCATACTATGCTGAGCAAGTCAACTCTTTTAATGAGATGCGGCGACCTGGCAATAATTCGCAACCTAACTATTACAATTCAGAGTTCGCCAAACATCCAAATCTTCCCTGGGCCCATGGCCTACACCAAGGGGGACCTGATGTTGTCTCCCAAGCTCCTCAGGCCTCTAGCCTTGTTAGGCGACACCTTAACCAAGTTCCTCCATCCAACACATCAAGTTTAGAGGAAACAGTTAATCGATTTTTGCAGCGCTCAGAAAGTATAATTAAGCAGAATTCTAAGGACATATCTGAGTTGAAAGCAATGACTCAACACCAATCTCAAGCCCTCAATAGACTTGAGATAGCTGTGAGTAAGATTAGTCAGTCTTCTTCTGAGAGAGAGCCAAGGAGATTTCCTAGTAAACCTGTTCCAAACCCGAAGGGTCAATTCGCAGTTAGTAGTACATTTGAGTCATGCCATGAAGATGTCCAATCTATTAATACCCTTAGGAGTGGAAAACAGGTTGACAATCGGGTACAAGTGCCTGATTCGAGTGTCGTTGCATCTCCGTCTAAATCAAAGCAAGTTGCATCTCCATCTGACAAGGAGGCTGATAAAGCCTCGCCTTCTAAGGATGTGACTCTTGACTCTGACCCCACTCAGGCATCTTATTTGCCTAGGGCACTGTTTCCATCACGGTTAGCTCCAGCAAAAAAAGGAACAAATGTTAATGATGTAATGGAAAATTTTAAACAAGTTCACATTAATATTCCATTGCTCGATGCTATTAAGCAAGTTCCTATCTATGCCAAAATTTTGAAGGATCTTTGCACACAGAAGCGAAAGCTACATGTGCAAAAGAGAGCCTTCCTTGCTGAGCAAGTAAGCTAAATTATTCAACACAGAACCCCGCCTAATTATAGAGATTTTGGGTGCCCGACTATTTCTTGTGACCATGGAAAAGTTTTTACCAAGTTCGACGAAATCGTCCACCAATGAACGCTCAGAGACATAAGAACTGTGGACTCATCATGATAAATTGATAAAAATAATACAGGACACAAATGAAAAAAATACAAATAAAAAAATTACATGTATCAGTTGTAAGTCAAATTCGTTACGGAGCTAACGAGTATGAGTGAAATGCAACTTGAAAGAACTTGAAAGTCAATCCAAACTAACCATAATGACACAACTGAAGCTAGGTTGCCTCCTAGGAGTGCTTGGTTTAACATCGTCAGCCCGACATATATTCTTCCTCATAAATGATGTACCATGAAATGACGAGGAAGAACATAACGCACACTCTCCTCAAAAGGGGGCAAGGGATCATATAGCAACAACCTAAAAAGTTGAGGATCCGTCCAACAAATAGTAGCAATCACATCTGACACAACGTATACTAACACATCCCAAAAGCTACGAATGCGCCATGCAAAATCATAGAGAAAATGCAAATGAACTTGCATTCTTAGAGAATCCGTGGGAACCTTGAGCAGAAAGGGGTTACAAACAATGATATCTAGCAAATGACTCCTACCTACTCCTAAAAAGGGAAATCCTAAGTCAGGTTGAAAATCAGAAGATTGAATATGTATCAAAATAGGGTGGTCCAAACTGAAATCATCTCTTACAAACAATGGATCCACATAGGTAGCATCAGTCAATATGAAAGAGATGGAAAAAGGTATGTCTATAGATATATCGGGTGGTACAGGCTCATCATAACAAAATGAACTACACCAAGATGATGAGTTAGACAACGCAACAACACCCCAAACCTAGAATTAGCACTACCTATGGCATGTAGTCTCTCCAAGGAATACTGAGGATCAGACTTGATGTAGAAGTCACTAGGAGGACATATGTCTAATGGGTCATCATGAACACGCAAAAAAGGGAATGGGTCAGAAAGCCCAATAGTATCAGCAGAAAGGTTCAATTTTGACTCACTGAGTGGAAGGAGTTCCACTTTAAGCTTCCAAGTGTAACCTTGATCCATAATACGGGCTGAATCAAGCAAAACATTCACTTCCCTAATGGAATCATCAATATCGAAGTCTAAACCGAAGTGAGTCAAACATGCTGCTAAGGGATCATTTGACTAATACTGCAATAAGGAATTATCCATCGAACTCTCAATCATGTCAACTTCACAAACATCCTCGGGCTTGGGAGGTTGTTGACTAACATTAAAAAAGTTGAGTTCGACGGTCATGTTGCCAAATGACAATTTCATAATTCAATTCTTGCAGTTAATAATGGCATTGGATGTGGCAAAAAATGGTTTACCCAAAATGACTGGAATGTGACTTGAGGGATTGTGAACAGGTTGTATATCAAGAACTATAAAGTCCACAGGGTAATAGAATTTTTCAACCTTGATAATCACATCCTCTATAACACCATGGGGGACTCTGACAGACCGATATGCCAATTGCAGTGTTACTCTAGTCGATTTTAACCCACCGAGACCTAATTGCTCATAAACAGAATATGGCAATAATTTAACACTCGCCCCTAAATCCAATAATGCCTTATCTATCACATGATCACCGATAATACAAGAAATAGTCGGGCAACCAGGATCCCTATACTTAGGCGGGGTTCTATGTTGAATAATTGAGCTCACTTGCTTGGTGAGGAATGCTCTCTTTTGCACATGGAACTTCCGTTTTTGTGTGCAAAGATCCTTCAAAAACTTGGCATAGTTAGGAACTTGCTTGATGGCATCGAGTAATGGGATATTTATGTTAACTTGTTTAAAAATTTCCATTACGTCATTTACACTTGTTCCTTTTTTTGCCAGAGCTAACCGTAATGGAAATGGTTCCCTAGGCAAATAAGATGCCTGAGTGGGGTCAGAGTCAAGAGGCACATCTTTAGAAGAAGAGGATTTATCAGCTTTCTTGTCAGATGGAGATGCAACCTGCGTTGACTTAGACGGAGATGCAACGACACTCGAATCAGGCACTTGTACCCGATTGTCAACCTGTTTTCCACTCCGAAGGGTAGTAATAGATTGGACATCTTCATGGTGTGACTCAGATGTACTACCAATTGCGAATTGACCCTTTGGGTTTGGAACAGGTTGACTAGGAAATCTCTCTAGCTCTTTCTCCAAAAAGGACTGAGTAATCTTACTCACAACTATCTCAAGTCTATTGAGGGCTTGAAATTGGTGTTGATTCGTGGCTTTCAACTCAGATATATCCTTAGAATGCTGCTCAATTATACTTTCTGAGCGTTGCAGGATGGAGGAACTTGGTTAAGGTGGGGCCTAATAGGGCTAGAGGCTTGAGGAGTCTGGGAGACAACAACAGGTTCCCCTTGGTGTGGGCCATGGACTCAGGAGAGACTTGGATATTTGGCGAACTCTGAATTGTAATAGTTAGGTTGCAGATTATTGCCAGGTCGCTGCATCGCATTAAAAGAGTTGACTTGCTCAGCATAGTATGCAGGATAATCGTTTAGCAAGTCACAATTATCTATTGAATGACCAGGACTCGAACATGCAGCACAGACTTCAGATGAAGCGTTTGCGAGAAGTACAGGTTGACTCAAATTCAAAAGTGCATCTATCTTTTGAGTCATAGTCATAACAGTCGTCTCTAACTTTGAGGCAGAAAGGGGTTGAACAGATGCATCTCTAACTTCGTATAGACCGCCTTTACGCCTATCAGACTCCTTTCTCGAATAATCCCATTGCTGAGAATTTTCGTAAAGCATCTCAAAGAATTCCCAAATTTCACTGACACTCATTTTCATTAATGACCCACCACTAGTGGCATAAATCATACGACAGTTTTGAGGGGTTAAACTGTCTTGGAAGTACTGAACTAGCCGCCACTTCTCGAATCTGTGATGGGGACACCTGACAATGAGCTCATTGAACCTTTCCCAACATTCATAGAAATGTTCACCCTCTTTTTGTTGAAAATTAGATAAATCTCGTCGGAGGCCATTCGTTTTATGAATGGGGAAGTATTTTGTCAATAACTTTCTTGACAACGCATCCCATGATGTGATGGATCCCGTCTCTAATGAGTGTAACAACAATTTCGCCTTATCTTTCAGAGAAAAAGGAAATAACCTAAGATGAACCGAATCATCAGAAAAGTTTTGGTACTTCAGGGTAGCGCATATGTCAAGAAATTCTTTGACATGAAGATAAGGGTCCTTATTCTCAAAACCATAAAAAGTGGGCAAGAGATGAATAATAGATGGTTTGAGTTCGAAACTGTTTGCATTTGTCTCAGGTAATGGAGCACTACTAAGAAGAGGGGCGAAGTAATCCTTACAGGCCTTCCCCTCAGCCATCTAAGTGGACAAGGATGATGAACCTAAATAGGGTCAACACTCCTAAATAGACTTCAAATTTTTATTTATTAATTTTTTTTTTTTGCAAGCCCGACTGCTTTATGAAGATGACCTAACTCTAAATGATAAAACAACGAAACCCTAAGTGACACCTAGATGATGCACAAACAAAATAAATGGCAGACGACCTTAGAGTTTTCCTTTACTAATGTAGGGCTTATATTCAATTCAATTTACCTAACTGTGGGAGAGGCACAATAATTTCCTATCAATCCGCCACTACAGAGTTGCTCCTACCCCTTTTTCCACTCTCTAGCTCAAAGTGAAATGCCAGTTCAAAAACTGTTCCCAGATGGGATATGTTCCTTCACTCGACCACTTTAAGCTATCAAACGTCCAAATAGGGTTCCTATTAGCATTACACCAATCCTAGATAATTATCTTGTTACAAATTTTAAATAGTGAAGGCCTAGGTTCCTAACCCTAAAATAGATGGTGATTAACCTATCCGCGGGAGAGGGCACATAAGTTTCAACTCAATCCTGCCACTATTCAAATTTGCATGCAATACTACCTAGAACAAGCTAAACACAAGTGATCACACAGAAACCGCGTGCAGACGCGATGGGTAGAAGTTACCTCCGACGTGAACCTCTTTCGAGTTACTTGCGACGTTGGGTAGAAGAGAGTCTCCTCGCGAATCGCAAAATTTCACTTCGCTCCCATTTGTGTGTGACCGCTGCAAAATAAATGCAAAAAAAAAAATACAATTCAAACTCAAGCAAATAAAACAAATAAGAAAATGAATCGTAACACTTTTCCTAAACAGAAAATTAAACCTAATTTAAAAACTAGCAAAAACAACCCTAGATTTCGATTGTACCGTTACAATCCCCGGCAACGGCGCCAAAAACTTGATGGAGTCTTTATTAATCTAAATTAATAAGCTAATAAACCCTACTTGTAATACCGCAAGTGCACGACTGTCTAACTAGTAAACAATGGCAAATACGGGTCGATCCCACGAGGATTGACAGACAATCGAATTCTAAGACTTATTTGAACTAATTTAGAATTGGGGTTATAGTAGATGAAAATTACTAAATTTAGGGACTAAATTGAAAACTAAGATTAAATTGATAAGATGATAGAGAGGGGACCGAGACATCGATTCCACCACAGGTTCTTCGAGATTTGTGTAATCAAAATTATTGTTTCCAAGAATTAACATGACTAATCTAAAGATTAATCTAAGTTCACAATTGACTTCAGCAAAGTTATAAACCCCTAGCATTGCGTGTCTTCTTACGGCACACACAATCACAGATTCAGATTAATTTATTAAAGCAGGCTTTGAATATCAATAAAGGGTACTTCTAACTACCGACTAGTCTAGATAATTAATCAGGATATAATCGGTGAAAGCAAATTATTGAAACTCATAAATCAAAAACGTTTAAGTATAAACAAAACAATAAATTCAAATACAACAAACTCTAGGAAACCCTGTGGTTTCATCTTCACCTCGGCGCGGGGTCTAGAAGATCATGGTGGCGGTGGTCATAGCATTAATGGAGATGGAATTCCTCTCTGCACTGACGCGAATCCCGAGAAATTGTTGCAAATATACTGTGGTGGCTCTTACAGAAATCGGGGGTGCCAATAGCAAAACTGTTTGAAAAATAATTGTTTCCCGCCAGAACATTCGCACGGCTGTCTCTGGTCTTCGTCTCCAGCGATTCGCGCTCCTCGCGAGCTCTTTCTTTTTCCGAACGGCTCCGGTACCTGCAAGAAGACAGAGAGGGTGAGGAAATCACGAGAGAAAAAAATACGCGAAGGAGGAAGAGGAACAGGGACAGTGAAACAAGGAGGCACTCCCTGTTTCTGCTACTTCTTGCGAGCTTTGTTCCTCCGACGAGCTTTGGTCCTTGGAAGAGAGAGAGAGGGCTTGGAGAAAGATGAACAGAGAGAGACCGAAGAGTGTGAGAATGGAGGAGGAACACAGGGCGGTGGAGCTCTATCGCGCGGTGGAACAGGGTGGTGGCTGAGAAAGAGGGAAGCAGGAAGGAGGAGGTGGTGGCGTCTGATGCTGGTGCTCGGCGGTGTGGATGCTGGAAGGTGGCGAGGTGAAGAGATAGACACGAAAACAGGGGAAGAAGAGAGGAACAGGGGGGTCATGGATGGTGGTTGTGCGTGGTTGTTTGCTACAGGTACATGGTCTGGCGTCTCCCTAGCGAACAAGAAAGAGCGGGTGAAATAGGAAGGAGGAGGTGACGGCTGATGGTGGAGGACGAGGAGGAGGTGGTGATGGCGGGATGATCGCATTGCCGGTTCTCCAATCGAGCGAGGATTGCCGGCAGAGTGGATTGACATGGTGGCTGGAAAATAGAGGAAGAGAAACAAAACCTGGAAGAAGAGGGAGAGCTCTTCTCCAAAATGGGGAGAGCTTAATAGGGTTCTCCTATTTTCTTGTGCTTGGATTTTCCAAAAGGCATTGGGCTTGGGTTTTTAGGTTAGCATTTTGGGTTTGGGCTTAGGTTAAATTAGGTAGACCTAGGTTTATTTGGGTTAGGTTTAGATATGTGACCATCTACTTTGTACCACCGCTATAATCAACCAATTAAACATTTATTAAATTGTCGCCTGAATGCGATTTCATCGTTCACGCTCAAATTCCTACAAATACATGAAAATGAAATAATAAGAATAAAATATAATAATCGAAACACTAACATATATAAATTAAAGGATATATTATGTAATAATTATGTGAATATCAATTACGAGATGACTCAACAGGATCCGGAAGCAGAAGAGGAACTGAAGTATCCAAAGGACCTTCCAACAGTTCTAGCTATGGCCTAGAACGATACGATGAACAATGCGAACTACAGAACACACGGCCGGTGCCACGACCACTTTCAGGCGAGTCAATGGTGGGGTGATCAGATTCCACCACCTCAGGCAAATCTTCAACAGAGCCCTCTACCAGAGCGACCCCACATGAATTATTGCCAGCAGAAGCCACCATTGCAACCTGCACCAGACGGTCATTCAAAGCCTCAACCTATGCGTCACCAAGGTTCGACCCGTCAGCAACTCTCGCCAACCATAGATAATCTTTTTCCAAGCTCAGAACATTAATCTCCGCCTCAACAAGCCTAACAGACTCGTGTTGCTCTCTCACGAGAGCGAGTCGTGCCAAAGACGACCCAGCCTAATGCAAGGCTTCTTCTTCACAAAGGAAGCAAGCGTCTCAGATGGATCCTTCGCATCATACAAAACATGAGTCTTGGCCCTAGCATCCTTCCTCTTTCTGGAAGGGGCCCCATCTTCCAGCTCAATGCGAGACTCTTGATGCAGAATGGGGGCGACGTGCCAATTGTCCCACAGCCCACTACGGACGAAATTGGAAACTTTAATTATATTAACCGTCTCTCTTTTTTCCATGACATGGAATGTCTCCATAGTGGTTTGTTCCTCTAAGGTAAGGGGAGCAGTGGGAAACCTTCCTGCAAGAGAACACAAAAATGATCACTCAGCTCGCTATCAAACACATCAAAGTCATAGGAAAGGAGTTGAACTTACGAAGCGGCCTGAACTGTCGCTCAAGCGAACTACCCTTGCATCAAAAATATTTTGGATCAGTAGGGGCCAGAAAGCAGTACTTCTGCCAGAACTTGATATCATCCGGCAGGTTAACGAAGCAATTTGGCAACTTCATCTTGCAAACAACATTGCTCTGCAGTCGAGGAGTGGTTAGCAACTGAATCACCCGCAGGGTCACACTGACACCAACCTCCTTAGCACTGAGCAAAATCATGAGAATGATCCTGTATCCGTTGGGCCCCAACTGAGCTGGAGGAATCCCCAAGAAATCCAGAAACTCCCAAATCACATCTATAACCAGGAAATACACTCTAGTTTGAAACATCCCTCGATGTAAACAGATGAAACCCGCCGGAGGCGACATTGGCGTCTAGTCACCCGTTAGAAGGTACAATGACAAATATTCAGGTACTTGAAACTTTGTACGGACTTTAGCCTTTGTACGGACTTTAGCGATACTAGGCTCGAACATCAGCTTGTCTTAAAAAAATTCGAGGCCCTTAGCTAGAACAACATCATCAAGAAGGTTTTCTCGAGCCATGAAGAAGACGAACGAACCTTTCAAAACAATATCTTCAAAAGCAAGTAAAGCAAGAGGGTCAGTCTCAACACTGCGGATGACCTATATAGAGGATAGGTTCCCGCCTCTTTTTCGCCGAGCCAACGCATGCCCAATTAATGCAGCATGCGGCTCAAGTAACGATTCAGACTCAATCATCATGAGTGTCGGATCCCTTTAAGGGATGACTTAGCGAACCGATGTGATAGCCCACTAACTCGGGGGAGTAGTTGATGATACTTAAAAAGGCTCACACTCCTGAGTCGAACACGTGTCATGATGATATTGAGGAACTACAAGCCAAGCATCGGCTTGACACAGATCCAACTCGCTCAACTTCTGTCAGCCAAGTGGACCCGGACTCCACACAACATGCTAGGCCCACACGTCTCACAACCATCCTCAATACCCATAAGCCTTCTTTAGGCCAGTATCTCGAGGATCGGCTTCGGACGAGCAACTACAGCTGCTCTCTGTTTCCAATTAGGAAGCACACACTAGAGCATCTTCCACATGGGAAAACTCCCTTCTACGGAATTGCTCTTTGATTCAGAACTATCTCCCAAGTATCTAGGAGTGCAGAGCTAAAAGAGAACTTCCCTCCTACAGCACAAATCTTAATTAGAGAGGGATCTCCACGAGGATCTCCTCCTTAAACTACGCCTATGATGACCTGGTTGAACCAGGACTCCTTGCACTATAAATAACATATGAAGTTGGTAAGCTAAGGCACGCTACAAACTCCCTGTTACAACATTACACCTTCCTTGGATCCCTGTCTGATTTTAGCATTGCTTATGCAGGTCAGCAGGAACAAGGTCAAAGTAGGGAGCAAAAATCAACTGCATCATATGTAATATGGATTATTCAGTTTTTAGTAATACAAATCATTTGATAGTGAAATTTTATCGTTTAGGAACATTAATTAACACTTGAATGAAAAAATAAAAGTAACCTTTATCTAAAACTAAAATTCAGTCAAACATTCATTAAATTTCACTATGTTCATCAACCATAGAGGAGTTGACAAAACTAATATGTATTAAAATAATACTTTTAAAAATATATAATTTTATAATTATTGTAACTATTACATTGTAGTTGGAAAAAAATGCATTAAAACCTAAAAAAAAAATTTACATCCAAAATTTTAAATTATGAAAACTTCACCATTAAATGATTTATATTAAAAAAAAAATGGTACGTCGGTGTTACATATTTTAGGTTGGTGCAACAAAGTTGAAACATCCCAAAATATCGGTACAACAAAGTGTTGGTGCAACCAAGCCATATGGTCGGGTACAGGTAGTAACTCCCATGTTTAACTGTTGAGATTAAGTAGTGAGTTGGCTTGAGATATTTTACTAAATATATTGTTTTAAATTAGGATACAATTTTCTACCTAAAATGAGAATTAAATCTTAGCAATCTTTCATTTAATTCCTTCTTCTTCCCTCATTCTCCAAGATTTCAAGGTTGAAAAAACTATCATGGTAGAGAACTTTAGTTTGCAAAGTATAATAACATGATAGAGTTTTGGTAAATAACGAGTATTCACTTTTCAATGGCAATAGTTTTGGTAAATAACGAGGTCTCACTTTTCAGCAAGGACAAAACTTTCGTTTGGACTTCCAATGGCAAAAATAATTTTTTTGCAATAGAAAATTTCCATATTTAGATTCGTAAAATATATATGTTACCAACAAAATCAGAGGTTTACTTAACAAAGTTTTATTTTTGTTGGGAAATGATACCCTGTTGCCAGGGAAAGTGAATTGTTGGAAAAGCATTGGTTGCTAAACATAAAATTTCTCGAATATACCACCCAATATGTACGATTGTTCCCTATGACTGATTAGCGGGCCCAATTTGTTATGTTATATTTTGTAACTGTTTGCCTTTTGTTATCCACAAAATCTTGGTAAGCTTCATTTATAGTTGTTCTCCGGCAATTCCCAATTTAAAAAATATTTTAATTAGTTCCAACAATTCTGATACAAGGGAGAAAACAGGAGAAATATGACAAAGAAAATGGTTTTTGTTGGGTTGATGATCTTCATTGTTGTCCTCTCAACATGGGGCGTAATTGATGCAGTTTCTGCGAAAGATCCCAACCTTATCGACCAACCCATGGACAGTTATGATTCTAAATGCATGACTGCATGTCTTCCACCGTGCGGGGGTGGCGGAATCCTCACATGTGCAGTCGGATGTCGAAACAAGTGTCAAAAGTGAATAAATTATTTGATCATTTCTACTATTTTAAATGGCGAAGCCATTACAAACAGTAGAAATATTAAGTACCATATTTTATGGACTCCCGGAATTCAGTGGCATTGTTATAAAATGTTCATGTGCAACTTCCTTTTTACTTGGTAAATGATGTACTTGCTAAAGAGTAAATGTAGCAAAATAGGCAGGTTTCTTGTAGATGACATCCCAATTAGGGGATCAGAAAGGGATGTAGTAAAAATTTTAAGTTTTGAGGCGATTTTTGGGGGCAATCTGGGTATTAACTTTTCGTGACTTAATTTCTAATCCCAATCTGGGTATTAAATTTGACAAACAAGTTCGCAGCCATAGTTGATATGTCAACGGAAGATGAGAATATGGGGGGTGAGGAGGATTCAGTAAATGTGGAAGATGGCATCTCATCCTCAAAAGAAAAAGCACTGGAAAGGAAGTTAGTAAGGGAAGAAGAACACCATGTGGAAACTACCCAGGAAGCACTAAGGGAGGCCGGATATACCGAAAGTGAAACAAAAAGAGCGCTAGATACCAATGAAAACAATGCTTCAAATTCAGTTTCAGAAACTACTAGCGCTGCCTCGTTATGGATTGTGCCTTTCATAGGTGATAGTATCTCAGAGAGCTAAAAGCTTATGACATTTCAGATGATACAAACGATGATGAAAGTAATTCAATGAATTATAAAGCTTCAACGGAGCAGAAAGAGGTAAGGATATATAAACGAGAAGAGCAAGCAGCTAATAAGGATGCGATACATGCAACAGTGAATAAAATAGGGCAGTGTTGTCCAAACAGCTGAAACAGAGAACAAAACAGTGAATAAAACAGGGGAATTAGGCATCGAAACAGGGCAGGGAGTAGATCAAATGGCTGAAATGAAAATGCAAGGTAATAAAGGAACGGCGGCTGGCGTGTGGCAGGGGACGACTACAGCAGAGAATGTCATGATGCAAGGGATGATGCAGGATAGCAATATATTGGACCAGCAAAATTTAGACAGGTCTAAAACTACAAGGAAGGTGACTTTTTTCAAAAGTATAGACTTGGAGGACAATAGATCAGCTTGGAACAAACAGTTTTGTGATGGGAGCAAGAGGCATGATGGAAATACGCTATCGGATAATGAATCCGTTGCCAATACAACATCCATCAATGTCGCCTAAACCGTATACCAATCGGATAAATAGAGGGAAAAAAGGAAAAAGAAGAATGCAAAGAACGGGCCTCTGACGGGCAAACGTAGAGTGACGAGAAACATTTCTACTCCAGCTAATAGTGATGATAGATAACATTATGTATTGGAATGCAAGGGGAGTTGGTAATCGGGCAACCCGTTGCAGAATAAAGAAACTCCAGCAGGAGAATAATGTTAAATTATTAGCTATTGCCGAGCCAATGATAGTTGCTGCAAGACATATGGAAATTGGAGGTAAGATAGTTCTTCCTTTATTTGCTTCAAATGAAGATTTTGGTGGTAAAATTTGGTTGTTTTGGGATAATGATCTAAAGATGGAAACTCTGAAGAGTACCAACCAACTTATTCACTGTAAGGCAACGATTATTGCTTCAAACAAAGTCTTCTATATTTCCTTTGTATATGCTAAATGTGCAATGCCGGAAAGAAGATAATTGTGGGAAGAGATGGAACACATTGCCATGGGTATTTCTGATCCTTGGCTAATTGGTGGAGATTTTAACATCATTGTTGATGGTGGGGAGAAATTGGGTGGACGAACGCCAGTGCAATTGGCATTGACCGAGTTTTCAAATTGTATTTCTACTTGTGGACTCTTGGATTTGGGATCTGTTGGTCCGAAATTCACTTGGTGTAATAACCAACAGGGAGATAATAGAACTTGGGAGAGACTGGACAAATTTATGGCTAATTTAGAGTGAGAAACTATTATGCAGCACACAAGGGTGGAACATCTTTTACGCACATGCTCTGATCATGGTCTTCTTCTTATCTCTTTGCCAGTTACCCCGAGGGAAAGTATGTCTCCTTTTAGATTTCAAAGAATGTGGCTGTCTCATGATGATTTTTTGGGCCTTGTTGATAGAGACTGGAACAGAGAATGTGAAGGAACTGGGAAAATGCATATACTGGCATCTAAGTTAAAAAGGATGCGGGTTGCACTTAAAATTTGGAATAAGGAGACTTTTGGGAGTATTTTCAGCCGGATAAGAAGATTGGAAGATGATATTCAACAACTGGAGTTTAGTTTGATGCAGGGATGGGATGTAAATGAAAGCATAAATCTGAATAAATGTCAGGCAAAACTAAAATTAGCTTTGGTGCGAAAAGAAATTTATTGGAAAAAAAAATAAGAAGAAAAATAGTTTAAAGAAGGGGACTTGCACTAAATTTTTCTTTGCCTCAGTTAAAGTAAAACAAAAAAGAAGGGAGATTTCAAAAATAGTTGGCATGGATGGAAAAGAGATCACAGACCAGAAATATATCATTCAGGAGTCAAATCGCTTCTTCCAACATCTGTTGACGACATAAGTGTTGGAGGAAGGAACAACTAAAATAAAATAGAGGCTTTCACAATAGAAAGAAGCTTGGAATATTTGCAGGGTTTTTATTGTATTAACTACTAAAGCAAATATGCCTATTTATAGGCTTACAAACTAACTGAATTTTGTTGATCCACTACAACCACTAACATAATTTTAACAACAACTAGACTAATGACCTAACTGACCAGATATACATGGGCACTACTACCACTTCTAAAGAATGACTAAGTCAGACTTTGAATCATTCTTCAACACTCCCCCTTGATTCAAAGTCACAAACATCAAGTTGGGATCTAAAGTAACTAAATTCTCCTTTGATGGAGCCTTCGTCAGGATGTCGGCCAATTGCTCATTTGTGCTACAATACTTCAAAGCTATCTCCTTCTTAGTAACCAAGTCACGGATGAAATGGAAACAAATATCAATATGTTTTGTTCGGCTATGAAATAATGGATTTTGTGTCATGAAGATTGTGGCTTTGTTGTCACAGAAAATTTTTGTTGCTCCTTCTTGCCTTTGTTGAAGGTCTGCTAACATTCTCCTTAACCAAACAGCTTGACAAGCTGCTGAAGTAGCTGCAACATACTCAGCTTCCGAGGAGGACAATGTTGTTGTGACTTGTTTCTTTTAGCTCCAAGTGATTACTCCTGATCCAAGCGTAAAAACATTTGTCGAAATACTTCGTCTATCATCCAACGAACTTGCCCAATCACTATCTGTAACCCACATAATCTGAAATTGGAAGTTTTTGTGTACCAAATTCTATAATTGACCACTCCAGCAATGTAACGCAAGACTCACTTTGCTGCTCCAAAATGAAGCTTTGAAGGATGTTGCATAAACTTGGAAATTACACCAACAGAGAATACAATATCGGGGCGGGTGTGACTTAGGTAAATTAAGCTACCAACCAAGCTTCTAAATCTTTTAGCATAAACGATCTCTGCCCCATCTTCAAGCTCCAATTTTTCATTAGTATTCATGGGTGTAGCTGCAGATTTACAACTTAACATGCCAAATTTATTGAGAAGTTCCTTGGCATATTTACTTTGTGAAATAAAAATTCCACATTCAGCTTGTTGAACTTCAAGGCCAAGAAAATAATGCAGTAAACCCATATCTAACATTTCAAACTCATTCATCAAATGTGATTTAAACTCAGCCACAAGAGATTTAGAAGAACTTGTGTAAATGATATCATCAACATAAAGACAAACAATGATGAAATCATTTTTACCTTCTTCGAATAGAGTGTGGGCTCATTTTCACTCTTCATGAACCCGTTTTGCTGGAAGTATTTATCAATTTTGCTATACCATGCCCGTGGTGCCTGCTTCAACCCATACAATGCCTTTCTCAGCTTGTGCACCTTTGTCCGCTTGCCTTTAAATATGAAACCGTCCGGTTGAGTTACATAAACTTCCTCTTGCAAATCTCCATTTAGAAATGCTTATTTGTCGTCAAATTGATAAACATGCCGTCCTAATTGTGCTGCCAATGCTAGAACAATTCTTACAGTTTCAAAGCGGGCTACTGGAGCAAAAGTTTCTTCATAGTCAATACCATGTTGTTGCGCGTATCCTTTTGCCACAAGCCGAGCTTTGTATTTTCATATACTTCCATCAGCACAAAATTTTGTTTTGAATACCCACTTCAAGCTAATTGCTTTTTGGCCTTCAGGTAAGTCCACCATTTCCCACATTCCATTCTTTTCGATTGCTATCAATTCTTCCATCATTGCTCGTTTCCACTCTTCTTTGGCAATTGCTTCTTCATAGGTAACAGGATCTGAAACAGTAAGAGCAAATTGATAAGACTCATATATGTCAATCAAGGATCTAAACTTCCTTGGTGGAGTCTCATTAGATTCTTCAGAAGTGGATGAAGAATTTTGGCTTCGACTTGAGGCTGAACTGCTTGGTGACGCCATAGAGGAACCAGTTGGTGAATTTGTAGGAGTTGGCTCTTGACTTTCTTTTAGAAAGATTCCATTGAGTATAGGAACCCGTTGATGCATCTTTTCATTATTTCCACTCCAATCCCAACTTATTTTCATCGAATACCACTACTACAAATATTAGCTTAGGTAACGCCACTTAGATAGCGCTTTTTTAAAGAGCTATCCAAGTGGGCACTAGGATAGCGCTTATTTGTCTTTAAAAAAAAAAATAATCAAAAAAAACGCTACAATAGCGCTTTTAAATTTTTTTTTCAGTTAAGCGCTATCTTAATTATGTCTTAGATAGCGCTTTAAAAAACGCTATGTGAAAAAACGTTACCAAAACTACCATAGCGCTTTTAAAGCGCTATGCTACTTTCCTCTTGTATAGCGCTTCAAATATCAAATTAAATCTCGTTTTTTAAGATCTTGATATGATCGGACGGTTAATATCAAAATCCCTAATAAAAACCTAAATCTCGACCACATGTATTTTGGTTTTGGTTTTGCCATTTTTTCAAACACAGAGAGAGGAGGGACGGAACAGAGGCGAGGAGGCGAGGAACCAGATCGAGGAGGCGAGGAACCGAGGAAGGACGCGAGGAAGGAGGCGACTCAGGCGAGGAACCGAGGAAGGAGGCGACTCAGGCGAGGAACCAGAGGAGGCGAGGAGGCGAGGAACCGAGGAGTCGCAGGGAAAGGACCAGGTTCGTCTCTCTCGCTCGACTCTCACTCAGTTACTGTTGGTGTTTTGTGTTTTGTGTTTTGTGTTTTGTGTTTTGTGTTTTGTGTTTTGTTGGAAAAAAAAAATCTCAATGACTGCGAAATTGTTACGAAATTGTTTGGATTCGATCTTTGTCTTCTCTTTGTGTATGATAGATTGGACAAATATAAATATTTCATGCTTAGCTTCCACTAATTAAAGTGACTGTTCATAGAATTGTGTGCTAGTAAGAATCTTGCTAAGTCCCAAGAGTGGAAAGAACAAGTAAAAAATGTGGATTCATGGCAATGGAGATTGATGTATTAATGTTTTTTTGTAGTATTGTTTTTAATGGATCGAGAATGGGTAAATGCGGATCGATTATCTGAAGAGTACAAGAAAGGGGTGGAAGAGTTTTGTGCTTATGCAACTAAGAATGCTAAAAATCCAATGTTCATTAAATGTCCGTGTCGAAAATGTTTAAATGTAAAAGAGGTTAGTGGTCAAATGAAGTTGCACGAGCATTTATTGTGTCATGGTATTGACAAAACATATAAGGTTTGGACATATCATGGTGAGAGCAAAGATAAACGTAGCTCAATTGGCAAACGTAAACATAGTTTATCAAGTCAATTGGGCTCCCAGTTTGAGTTTATAAATAAAATGAACACAAGTGATATGGGAGATGGTAATGAAAAATCTAGTCCTGTGAAGAATTCCCCAAGTGTTGTCAATGAAGAGTTGCGGGATCATCCTGATATGTGTGATGGCTTAAGAGAGGGTGTTGGGTTACCGTTGTGGCCGGGTTGTACAAAGGCTACAAAATTGTCAGCTGTGTTGACTTTGTACAACTTAAAAGCTAGTCACCAAGTTTCTGATGTTTTCTTCACAGAGATGTTAGAAGCTGTAGGTGAACTATTGCCAGATGGGAATGTGCTCCCTCGAAGAGCATATGATGCTAAACAGTTGCTCAAATCTATCGGTTTAACACATGAGAAGATCCATGCTTGTCCGGATGATTGTATTTTATATAGGAAAGATTACGCAGAATTGAATGAATGTCCCAAGTGTGGTAAGAAGCGGTATAAGAAAAACAACTCCCCGGCCAAAGTTATGTGGTACTTTCCTATAATTCCTAGATTCAGGAGGTTGTATAGTAGCTTTGATGATGCTAAACACTTGACATGGCATTATGATGAAAGAACAAATGATGGAATGTTGAGGCATCCAGCTGATTCACCTCAGTGGAAGACATTTGATAATAAATATCCAGAATTTGGGAAGGAATCAAGGAACTTGCGATTGGTACTTTCAGCAGATGGAATGAATCCTCATGGTGTTCAGAGTACTTCCCATAGTACATGGCCCGTGGTTTTGATGATCTATAACCTGGCCCCTTGGTTATGCATGAAACGCAAGTATATGATGTTGTCTATTTTGATATCAGGACCTCGACAACCTGGTAACGACATTGATGTATATTTGGCTCCATTAATCGAGGACTTAAAGTTGCTGTGGGAAGAGGGTGTTGATGTATATGATGGATACAAAAAGTCTAATTTCAGATTGAAGGCTATGTTGTTTGGAACGATCAATGATTTCCCAGCTTATGGGAACCTTTCTGGATATACTGTGAAGGGGCATTGTGCGTGCCCATGGTGTACCGATAATACCGATCATCTTCGCTTGAGTCATTGTAAGAAGTCTGTTTACATGGGGCATAGACGGTGGTTGGATCCAAGTCATCCCTACAGAACGATGTCTGAGGCATTCAATGGTGAAGTTGAAGATCGGTTTCCACCTTCTACATTGTCAGGTGTCGATGTGCTAAAAGAGGTGGAAAACATTGAGACACAGTTTGGTAAAATGTTTGCAAAGTTTGTTCCCACTAAAGGTTTTAAGAAACAATCAATCTTTTTTCAGTTAGCTTATTGGAAGGACTTGTTTGTTAGGCATTTTATTGATCTCATGCATAATGAGAAAAATGTGGGTGCTAGTGTGATAAATACTTTGTTATGTGACTCTTCGAAATCTAAAGATGGACTCAATGCACGAAAGGACATGGTTGATATGGGAATCAGAGAAGAACTTGCACCTGTATTAAAGGAGGGGAAAGCAACACCATACTTACCTCCCGCCGCTCATACTTTGTCTAAGAATGAGAAGATTGTGTTACTTGAGACACTTCAGTCCGTGAAAGTTCCAGAGGGTTACTCATCCAACATACAAAATCTTGTATCTTCAGACGGGTTGAAACTGCTGAATATGAAATCACATGATTATCATGTCATCATTGAGAATCTGCTCCCAATTGCAATTCGTTCTATCTTGCCAGAAAATGTGCGTAAGACTATCACAAAGTTATGTTGGTTTTTCAAAGCCATGAGCAGCAAGGTCATAGACCCAAGAAGTTTGTCAAGTTTACAGAAAGTGATTATAGAAACACTTTGTGAGCTTGAGATGTATTTTCCACCATCTTTCTTCGATATCATGATTCATTTGACTGTTCACTTGGTTTACGAGACGAGGATGTGTGGTCCTGCTCGTATGAGATGGATGTATGGCATAGAGCGGTATATGAAAGTGTTGAAAGGTTATGTGAGAAACAGGTATCGACCGGAAGCTTGCATAGCTGAAACCTATTTAGTTGAAGAAGCAATAGAATATTGGTCCGAATATATTCCAAATGTCGAAGCAATTGGACTTCCGAGAACTCGTCACACTAATAGGATTGAGGGTGAAGGTGTAACTGGGGGTCAACCGTTGTTGATCAACCTCAAACAGTGGCGACTGGTGCACTTGTGTGTTCTACATAACACAGTTGATGTTGTTCCTTATGTTGAGATGCACAAACAGGGTATCGCAAAAGATCATCCAGATAAAGGCCCTGATTGGGTTGAAGTGGAGCACAATCTTACCTTCATCGAGTGGTTTCGTGGTTGCATAGAGAAAAGTGACTCAGTATCAGAAAGGATCAAGTATTTGTCAAGAGGACCTGATATGCATGTGTATTCTTACAAATGTTATCTTATTAATGGATACACATTCTACACTAGAGAACACGATGCGAAAAGTACAATGCAGAATAGTGGAGTTTCTCTTAATGCCACTGCACTAAACCAGACAGATACGACATACTTTGGACAAATCATAAATATGTGGGAAATCGACTATGTTGGATTCCGAGTTCCGGTGTTTGACTGTAGTTGGGTTAGCATTCCTGATGGAGTACATGTTGAAAGTTCTGGATTCATACGCGTTGATTTAAAAAAGGTTGGGTACAAAGACGATTCATACATCATGGCAGTGCAAGCTAAGCAGGTGTTTTATGTGAGTGACCCAATTGATAAGAAGTGGTCCATCGTTGTATTGTCGAACAAGTTCAATAATAGTTACCAAGTTAGTGACCATGTTGATGAGGACGTTGATACAATTAATGATCCTTTTGGGGACGTGTATGTTTGCCCGAGCACTTACGATTATGATGATCATCAAAACTTATATTTAAGGTATGATCATGATGAGGGTGAATATGTAAATCCAGATTTTGTTAATGTACATGGCCATGAACGATCAAAGTCAACTACCAAACGAAAGAGGATATCTAAAGCCAAAAAGCCAAAAAGAAATGTATGTGTTTTTCCTATTATATATTTGTAATTTATATCCAGTAGTAAGTTGTAAGGTCCAAAGTAATGTATGTATTTTTCCTATTGAATTATGTCCATTAAACATTAAGTAGTAAGATCTAGTATGTATTTTTCCTACTGAGTCATTTGTGTAAGTAAGTTGTAAGATCCAGAATAAATGAAGCATTTGTAGTAAGTACTCATTATCCTTTGCAATATTGGCTTGTTACTTATGATTTTGTGTATTAATTCACGCTTATACTCTTTATTTTACAGGATCATGACTGCTAGATCCCTGAGCAAGAATCAGAGCAAGGGTCGTGCTCGAGAGAACGGTCGAGGGGATGGTCAAGATGATTCTAGAGGAGGTGAGACAGGAGGTTCAACTGGAAATAGTGGCTTGTCCCAGGTTCAGTCTCGAGGAATAGTCACTATGGTGAGTGTTAAGAAAAAAAGGGCCAAAGGAGATGTAATAAAGGTGAATTGGAATGAAATGGGCCAACCAATTGGCAAAGAGTCGATGACCTTAGCACACTTTGTTGGATCTTGCTGTAGACGAACGTTTCCAATCACGATTACCAATTGGCGTAAGGATGATTTGTTGCCATTGAAAGAACAACTTTGGGATGAAGTCAAGGTACCTTTGCTATCTCAATCTGCGTTTAAATTTTAGTAATTGGTGTGGTTGTTTGTTTGGATATTCATATTGTCTTCCTGTCATGTTCTTAAAATCATATGTTTTTAATCATGCTGTAAAACACTTGTCTTGGTGCATGTTATGCGATGCATGAACGTTTGGAATCTGATTAAGTTTAGTTATATTCTCTGCATTACTCAAAACAGCTCATGATAATTCTGGATACCAAGAAAAACTGTAGTGATCCAACTTAACACCTTCAATGTCTGAGCATTATCCATCAATAAAATGTTATGATAGTTAAGTTGCATGGATGAACAAAATGTTATAAAACATTATTTCAACCAGGAAAGTTAAGTTGCATGGATGAACAAATCTGATAGAGGCATAGAGCCTGTGGGTTCTCATTCTAAACTTTTGATTTCTGTTGAACTGTGAAAGGTATAGGGAACATGCTTGTTTAGGCCTTGAGGAACTAAATACATTTAAGTTGAGAAAAACGACTTAGGCTGTGAGAACTATAGGTCATAAAAGTCAGTAAGTCACAGTATGTCAAACAGGTTGCTTGTTTTATGTGGTTGCTTTCCCGCTTCAAACATGCTCAGGTATAACATGTATCCATCACCTTAAGTAGAGTGCTCTGTTTAGGTTGTGGAGCCTGAACCACTTGTTTAATAGGGATATGCGCATCCAAAGACTTGTAGTGATACTAAAAAACGGAGCCAGCATTATGCTGAGTGTGACGTGTCCGACACAGGTAGAACCTAGTGTTTGAATGAGGCTTCTTTGATTAGTTTAAACTTTTCTCAGATTTAATAACGTATTGTTGATGCCTTACGTGAAGGAGGCATATAGATTTGCAAAACATAACTTCTTATGTTCTTGTTTTTATATTTCGTTGTTTTTTAGGTTGGACTGTTTGCACTTGTTTGAGGATGATTTGTTCTTTTCTTTTCTCATATTCAATCCCATAATCTGAGGTTTATCCAAGAAATCAAACAGTTTCTGACTTCCTGAAAGTACATAACGAGTTTCATATGCAATTTGCTTGGAGCTTTACAGCAAGTGATTAAAAATGTGATCAGACAGATGTCAGTGATGTCAATGATGAATACTTGGATGAATTACAATGGCCCCCTGATGGATATATAGCAATGAGGAGAAGTACTCTGTGTATTTCCTGTTGGAGCACTTAAGCTAATAAAGCTCAAGTATAAATGAGGGGATCACCTCCTGTTGTGAACACATGTATTTATCTGAGCAACTGTGTTCTCTTTCTGTGTCCAATTTGTATCTTCTGTTAATTTGTAGAAAGCCAGTGTTAGTTATGCACACGGGCCACAAATCGCCTTTCTTGAATTGTAGCATGAATATATAGTTTATAGGTAACAAGCCATAAAACATTAAGCTTCATTACGTAAACATTATTTCAACCAGGAAAGTTAAGTTGCATGGATGAACAAATCTGATAGAGGCATAGAGCCTGTGGGTTCTCATTCTAAACTTTTGATTTCTGTTGAACTGTGAAAGGTATAGGGAACATGCTTGTTTAGGCCTTGAGGAACTAAATACATTTAAGTTGAGAAAAACGACTTAGGCATGTGAGAACTATAGGTCATAAAAGTCAGTAAGTCACAGTATGTCAAACAGGTTGCTAAGATCAACGAAGGAATTCACCTCAACAACTCTGTGATCATCCTCCCTTTAACCTTTCTTACTTTTTCCCCTCGAAACAGACCTGGGGCAGGACTTTGCAAGCATGCAGTGATATTATCCTCATTTTTATATGTTCAAACATTTGTTTTGAGCTTCTAGTTGTAATATCCCAACAAACCACAAACTCGGCAGACCTGTATGAAACAAACTCGGCAGACCTGGGTCTAGATGTACTGCATTGAGATGGGTCTAGATGTACTGCACTTTCATGGTAGGACCTTTTAATATGTATGACTTGTAAAACCATTAAAAGCTGCAGGGGAAGAAAAAAAAACCTTTAAATTTGACATCTTTGATAGCCTTTCTGTGCACAAACTACTGACTATAGATTAACATGACATTATTTACTCTTGTAACAGGAAACATTTGCGGGAGTTGACGAATCACACAAAAAAAAGATTGTTTCTCGTGCCGGTTACCTGCATAGAGTTTTTAGGACAAGGTTAAGGAATCTTGCGAGAGATAGTGAGGGTAGCTTTTCGGATGAGCCGCCTTTCATATACTCTCACTTGTCCACTGTGTCTCTGTATTGGAAAGATTTCGTAGCATACTCATCAACTCTGGAGTTTAAGGTACGTTCAAGTTATTATATTACTTCAATTTGGGGCATTTTAATTTAAACCAACTAATGACAACATTCAATTGAAGGAAACAAGCAAACTTAACAAAGAGAGAGCGGAAAAGATGGAAGCGCGATATAGGAGGGCATGTGTGGGTTATGCACGACTGAGAGAGCAGATTGTATGTATTAATTATCTACATTACGTATCTATGATATGAAATTTAAATGTGGCTTTGAAATTCGCAGATTGAGCAAAAAATATGTGAAGGGGAAGAGGATCCTGTTGTGACTCGCTTGGATACTTGGAAGTATGCGAGGATGAATGGTGAGCATGAGGTTGATGATCCTACTGCCTTGCAAGTACTTGAGGATGTGGTAATATCTACTTCCTTTGTTTGAAAACAAATCTGCACTGTTTGGACATGATACCATCCTATATCAAGAATCTAAATGATATTAAGTTGTATTAGGTACGCATAACACAACAGTTGGAAGAGGATGAGCTAAATGATATTAAGCTTGGCGACTTGCTTGATCGAGCAATTCCTTTAGAGTATTCCGGACGTGTCCGAGGATGTGGATGGGGTGTTACGAAGAAATCTTTAGCCCAGGCACCCGAATTGTCCGAAATGTCAAAGTTGAAAAAGCAATGCAATAGATTAGAGAAAGACATGCAAGAGATGAAGGCTAAAGGCTACCAACCTACTGTGCCATCATCTTGTGGTTCTAGTCATAAGGATAATTTCAATGTGGATGATGATGACATGAATTTTAATGATGACCTTGATTTTTCGAATGAGGTTCCGAATGAGGTTCTTTCTGAGGTATATTTAATTTTCAAACTTGGCTAATAAATATGTTTATTGGATAAAAGACTAACATATTTTTCGTTTCTAGGGTCCTATTAGATGTTATTTGTATGTTGAGAACCCTCGTAGACATGTTGGGCAAGGTATTTTGCATAATCGCCCGAATGAAATTCTTCATGGTGTTCCACTACCAAAAGGTTGAACATATTACTTTAAGATTTATATACCGACTTAGTGTGTGTGTGTGTTGTTATACTTATGCAATGCCATGATGCAATTTCAGGTTATGCGAGGATACAATTTGAAGTGGCGGTAGAATCTGAGAAACATTCAGCGGTGCCGCAATGTACAGACGAAGTTAGGACTGTAGGAGAAGCTGTTGGCCATTTCATTTCGTGGCCAAAAAAGCTGGTGTCTTTGAGAATAGAGGTACAATTATTTATGTATCAAGTATTTTCTCATTTTTTCTTGCGATTAGGAGCATGTCAAGGATATCTTTGTTGTTTGTTGTTCATGTTGATGAAATTATTTAGATTGCTAGGAATTGATAAGGAACATATAGCTTATTTAGATTGCTAAAAAGCTATTCTTGAAATAAGGAGAACATATAGCTTAGTGCTAGAAAGCTATTCTTGAAAGTAGGAGAACATATAGCTCAAATTCAATACTTACCTCACAAGTTAATTTTTGATTTGCAGTGCCCACCTCCTAAGAATAAGAATATGGATAAGAGGAACGATGCTAATAAGCCTATCATGAAAAGTGTAGAATCAACGCTTTGTGCTAAGCCATTAGGATATCCTAAGTGTGGAGATTCTCCTCATAATTCCATGGTATTGCATATTTTGCGTTTCTTACCCTCAAACATCATGAATGGTGGTATCGAAGTTCCCATGACAGAATATTTTGACGGGGAGCCTTGGAACGAATGCATTGTTCATGAACATGTCGTGGAGATTCTAAAGGATCGATGGTTAGGTGCCTCAAGCATCGCCTTCTATATAAGGTGATAAAACTAGTAAAATAAATTTATTTGATGTTAATGTTTTAAAACTTTATTTGTCCTTATGCATTGTTGATTGTTGAAGGTATTTGGGTGAAGTCTATCTATCCGAAAATGTCGAGTTAGCGGGGAAGTTTTCTTTTATGTCGCCCCATATTACACCTATGCTAGGTAATGGGACATCGTCCAATCATTTGGCCGAATGTTTGTTGAAGCATACAGGAAAAGACCATCTATTATTGGTGCCGCATAATGTTGGGTGAGTTCAATATAAATAAGATTCAATTATGTGTTTATTAAGTATCAGGATGTCTAAATTTTTTGAAACATTATGCAGTCAACATTGGGTATTGATTGGTATCAATACCAAAACAGAGATGATATACTTTATGGATCCAGCTCCGCGTACGAAGATCGCACAACGCGTTGATTTGAAAAACTTTGTTGAAAGGTAAATACATGTTCTAGTTTTATTTTTACATTACAAATTTATACATATTACATATGTATAATATTACTTTATACAAAATAGTGCATTGAGAAGTTATCGGACTCGTCGAGGCGGCTCTATAACAAAGGCGGCAATGAACAGATTTAATTGGGCAAACATTCAGGTAAATATTTTACAGTACTAAAAATTATTTTATATAATAAGACATGGTAACAAATTGCATATAATTAATTGCATGTTATTTCTCATAGTGTCCAAAGCAGATTGAGATGGATGGCATCCATTGCGGTCATTATATTTGTTGCTATATTGAGGATCTCTTGAAATCTGGTGATACAAGTATTCCTGTTTATGTAAGTAAATAGTTTTATTGAATTATTTTATTTGTTGATTTTTGAAGTATTTGATATCATCTAACTATATACTGATTGTAACTTTTGTATTTGCAGTTTGTTCATAAACAGCCAGTCAAATTTTATTCTCCGAAAAAAATGGAGAATTTCGTAATCAATTGGTCAGGATACTTGTACAACCGATTTCTCAAGGAGAAAATGGAAAGCTGAAGCAAAACATTTTAATTATGCCTGTAGTTTAAGATATTTATTAGTATTGTGCTACGAACAAATATATATGATAGCATATTAACAATTTTGTATGAATGCTTAAATTATATTTTGAATGAATGAGAAACAGTTAGTTATCATGTTGTGTCTTTATTGATTGATTGAACGTTGTCATTATTATATTAAATATTATATTTAGCCCAGAAAATCGGTATCGGAAAAATAGAAAAAACAAATCAAATAACTTAGATAGCGCTCAAATTAGCGCTATCTAAGTTTAACATATATACTACAATAGCGCTTCTTTAAGCGCTATCTAAGAACAATCTAATTACTTCCATAGCGCTTATTTACGCGCTATCTTAGCAAATAAACAAATCTAATTCAAAAAATTCATTTAAATTAAATAGCGCTTAAAAAAGCGCTATTCAAGCTAACTTAAAAAAAATTAGCGCTTACATAGCGCTTTAGAAGGCGCTATTGAAGTTAATTAAAAAAAAAAAATCAACGCTTAGATAGCGCTTTTGAAAGCGCTATCTAAGCGAAGCGCTATTCAAGTACGCGCCTTGCATAGCGCTTTTTTGAGCGCTATCTAAGCTACCATAGCGGTAGCTTAGATAGCGCTAAAAAGCGCTATCTAAGCCTATTTTTAAGCGCTATGCAAGCCTATATTTGTAGTAGTGTACTACATTTCTTCTTATTATAAGCTTGCTAGTAAGAGGGTTATATAATCTATATGCTTTGGATTGTGTACAATAACTGACAAAAATGCATTTTTCAGATTTTTCATCAAGTTTATGACAAAAATGAGAGTCTACCAAAGCATAAGCAATACACCCAAAGACTCTTAAGTGACTTACATGTGGTTTTGTGCCACGCCAAGCTTCAATTGGAGTTTGATTCATGACAGCCTTTGTAGGAGAGAGGTTCAATAAATAGACCGATGTTGCCACAACTTCAGCCCAAAATTGGTTTGATAGCCCATTTGCTTGTAACATGCTTCTAGCCATTTCCACAACAGTCTGATTCTTCCACTTAGCAACTCCATTTTGCTCCGGAGTGTAAGGAGTCGTCAACTCCCTACGAATGCCATTTCCTTTGCAAAAAATATCAAATTCTTTGGATAAGAACTCTCCACCTCTATCAGTGCGAAGAACTTTGATGTATGATCCATGTTGTTTCTCAACCATAGCTTTGAAGTGCCTGAATTTCTCAAATGTTTATGACTTAATTTCTAAAAAATAAACCCAACTCAAACGACTACAATCATCAATAAAGAGCAAGAAATAACTACTTTCAGCAAAAGACTTAGTTTGCATAGGCCCACATAAATCAACATGTATTAATTCAAGACATTTGGAAGCTTTCCAGACCTTTCCAACTGGAAATGTTTTTTTTAGTTTGTTTTCCATATATGCACCCTTCACATAATTCAAGAGAGCCAATTTTTGGTAGTTCAAGACCATACCTTTTTCAGCTAGCAATTTTAGTCCCTTGATGTTTAGATGTTCGTACCTTAAATGCCATAACTTTGACTCATCTTTGCCACTAGCAGCAAGAACAAAATTCCCCATCTTTGAGACTTCCAGCGGGAACATTTTGTTTTGAGTCATGTTGATATTGATCATCGTTTGACCTGATTGTTTGTCTTTAATTACACATGCACCATTATCAAATGAGTTTGAATGCCAAGTAGCCATTAGTTCCCAACACTCAACAAATTATATCCCAAATCAGGTACAAATTGAACATTATGCAAGAGTTTTACTTTACCATGGGTAGTTTCAATGCCCACTGTACCTTTCCCTTCAACTTGCATTTCCTTTCCATTTCCAAGTTGCACCTTCAGCTTTTGTGTTTCATCAAGCTCCTTGAACATGGATTTTGTGTCTGCGATATGATTCGAACAATTGTTGTCCACGAACCACACACCGCTTGATGTCTTTTTAATATCAAAATGAGCCATAAAAAGCTTTCCTTCTCCATGCTCTGCTGCATAATTCACTTGCTGATCATTGTACCAACAATCAGCTTTTACATGCCCATATCTCCTGCATTGATAACATTGAATTCCATTACTGGAATTTCGTTGCCCATCAGAATGCCATTGTTGCCGGTCAAATCAACCTCTACCTCGTCCTCTTCCGCAACCACGACCACGGAATCCTCCGCTTCCACGGCCTCTACTTGATGAATTTTCATTTTCTCCGACTTTGGTGGCTGCCTCCTTCACTTGAAATGCCTTTTCTTCATTCTTTTCAATTGATCTATTAATTCTTGACTCATGAGCTTGCAAAGACCCCATTAGTTCATCAAAGGAATAAACAAACAAATCTTTAGATTCTTCTATTGCAGCAACTACATGATCGAATTTCTGAGTTAAACTTCTTAATACCTTTGCAATAATTGTTGGATCAGATATCTTCTCTCCATAGGATTGCATTTGACTGACTATTGTCATTGCTCTTGACAAATAATCTTGAACTGATTCTCCACTATTCATGTACAAGGTTTCAAAGTCACGCCGAAGTGATTGCAACTTCACCATGATCACCTTTGAATCCCCTTGAAACTCCTTCTGCAAAGTGGACCAAGCTTGCTTCGATGTGGTTGCTGCTGCAATGCGTGAGAAGACACCATCATGAACAGCCTGCTGAATGACCACCAAGGCCTTGGAATCTTTCTTTTTGTTGTCCTTCAATCTAGTTTCTTCATCAGAATCTGTGTAGCCGTGTTTTACCAAGTCCCACAAATCTTGAGATTTGAGTAGAGTTCTCATTCGGATAGTCCAAAGTTCTTAGCCCTCTCTTATAAAGACAGGAATAAGTGGTTGTGTAGCACTCATTGCATTGCCATTGCTAGCCTTGATTTTTCTCCGAGTGTTTCACTCAACCCAATCTCTCTCTACTCACTCAAGACTACTTGCTCTGATACCAAAATTGTTGAAGGAAGAAACAACTAAAATAAAATATAGGCTTCCACAATAGAAAGAAACTTGGAATACTTGCAGGATTTTTATTGTATTAACTACTAAAGCAAATATGCCTATTTATAGGCTTACAAACTAAATGAATTTTCTTGATCCACTATAACCACTAACATGATTTTAGCAACAACTAGACTAATGAATCCTAAACATGGGCACTACTACCACTTCTAAATAATGACTAAGTCAGACTTTGAATCATTCTTCAACAAGAAGGCTACCAAGATGACCATGACCTTTTGGAATGAGTTCCCCACTTGATTCAGACAGAGGAGTGCAAATTAATTATGCAGCTGCCAAGCCTGAAAGAAGTAAAAAATGCGGTCTTCGGTATCCCGCAAGATAGTGCTCCAGGCCCCGATGGCTTCACAACAGTTTTCTTTCAGTCATGTTGGGAGACCATTTACCTTGATATTTGGGAAGCTGCGAAATAATATTTTGACTGCTGCTCCATGCCAGTCTCGTTTACTGCAAATATTTTGGCGCTTATTCACAAAGTTGATAAACTGAACCTTTTTTCTGAATTTCATCCTATGAGCCTATGTAATGTGGTGTACAAGATCTTCAACAAATTTTTTTTCCTGAAAGATTGGCAAATCTTCTTCCCAAAATTATATCCTTGGAACGGGGAGCTTTCATAAAAGGAAGACTGATTACAAAAAACATAGGCATGGCCCAGGAATTAATGCGAAATAATGGAAAAAAAAAGTAACTGGAATTAATGTCATCCTCAAATTGGACATGCAAAAGGCATATGACAGAATAGAATGGGGATATCCCCTGGTGGTTCTGCTCAAATTTGGTTTCAACAATAGAGTTTGTCATCTCGTATTCAATTGTATTGCTCATTGTGGTTTCTCATTCCTTCTTCAAGGTAGATATAATGGGCAATTTCGGTCGTCACGAGGCCTTAGACAAGGAAATCCGCTTTCCCCTTTCCTTTTTGTGATTGCTGCAGAAGTCTTAAGTAGGGGTCTTAAACGATCTTTCAGTAGGGGAGAGATTTTTTGGTTCCCCCGTTGGAGGTCCGTTATTTGCATTCTTCTTTTTCCTTTTTTCCGCTCTTTATCCTATTGGTATCCGGTTTTGGCGACATTGATGGATGTTGTATTGGCATCGAATTCATTATCTGATAGCGTATCTCCTTCATGCCTCTTGTTTCCGTCACAAAACTGTTTGTTCCGAGCTGATGTATCGTCCTGATTTTTGTTTCCAATAAATTTCTTCTTGCACCAAAGCTAATTTTAGTTATGCCTGACATATATTCAGATTTACGCTGTCATTTACATCCCAACCCTGCATCAAACTAAACTCTAGTTGTTGAATATCGTCTTCCAATCTTCTTTCGGCTCATGTTTCAACTTCCAATCTAATAAGTTCCTATATTGATGCCAATGTCGTAATGAGCCTCATTCTTAGATATAAACATATACATAAAGTAATTCAATGTCCAAATATATATATAAATAACACGTTTATATAATTTAACCAATTAAAAATATTTACTTACCTGCTCACTATCCCAAATGGCACGAGAAATATGTCCATGGTAATCCTCTAATGTGGAACAATCCTTGGGTCCATCGGGACAAGAAACTATACCATCTCCTTCATTTTCACCAACAAATACCATTGTTTCCTATCATCCACAACCACATTGTCACCCTCCTCTAACTCCTTATCTTCATGTCCAACACCTTCACCAACCTCATCTCCAAATTTTGATTGGGCTTAACTTTGCGATACAATTACTAGTCTACCTGCTTCTTCAGCATTTACTTGAGTCCCAATTTCATCATTTATTATCTTCTTTTTCACTTGTTTTCCCTATTTTTTCCATTCTTTTTGTTTTCGTTATTCCAACTTTTATATGCTCTTTTTTGCTCTCGCCTTTCGGTGATACACCGTCATGGATCTTCTTTGACCTCTATTACTTCGATCATCCCCACCACCATCACCAACACCAACAAAAGAAGACATAATAAACCTTCAAATAAATGGGGCAAGAAAAGGGAATAAATAAATTACATTAAAACAATTACTTCAATTCAATTTATTTATATAATAAAATCTACTAATTTTTAACAAAAACTTCCAAAAATTACTAAATTATAATGGGGACAAAATGGGCTACGACAATTTTGGATAGAAAAATGCAAAGGGAATAGTTACGCTTGCATCCCATTCAATTTTAGGTTCGATTTGTGTTCAATTTAGTGTTCCAAGGGTTCGAAATTACATGTTGGAGAGATCATATAAACCGTTCTGAAGTCATTTTTTGGTATACAACGCTCTGTTTTTTAGCTCTGAGGCGATTTCAGAGGTAAAACTAGGATTTATTATTTCAGTTTGCTTTCTTTTAATCAGGGTCATTCCAAGTATAATGGAGACAATCTGAGGCGTTGAAACAGGGCAGCGACTAGGGTTTATGTAGTCGACACAGCCAGCCAAAGGGGACTCCCCAGCAGCTGGCAGGGAGGATGACGGGCAAGAAAAGCGCTCTTTTGCGCAGGTGTTCATGAAGGATGATCTTGATGACAAGCCGATGGATTCGACAAGCTTTAGAAAAGAAGGCTTAATGGCCTTATTGCTATCCGATTCGGATGTCTCAAGGGGAGAATCTCACATGTCTAATCATGTTGTATTCTTGAAGTTCTCAAGTTTCCGGCCTTCTCTTGATTCGATAAGGGATACCATTTATAGATCTTGGAGAATTTCCGGTGATTTCATTATGGGTCTTATAGATCAAAGGCATGTTGTGGTTTATTTACAACCGGAAGATGAAGTTAAAAAAGTGCTTTCAAATGATTCTTTCACTATTCGGGGCGTGAGATATAAAATCTTTCATTGGCATTCGGGTTTTAGCCTCCGGGCGGATCCGGAGTTGGCCCCAATATGGATCGAACTCCCCAATCTACCTTTCACTTTTTTTCTTCTAGCAATTATGAAGGCGATTGGAAACTCTTTTGGGAATTTCCTTAGGATTGATGATGGTACAAGATATTTTGGTTGTCCAAAGGTTGCACGTATGTGCGTTGAAATGGAGATAACTAAACCTTTACCTCATAGGATTTGGCTTGAGAGTCCTAAATATGGCGGATATTGGCTGAAACTAGAATACCCAGGATTCAAATATTGCGACCATTGTTCGTTGATTGGACATGAGAAAGACTATTGTAGAAAACTTGTAGGAAAGAAGAAGGAACAAATTGACGGAGAATATTTCAAAGAAGGCAAGAATTCAGAAAAGGCCAAACAAAATCAAAATCAATATAAGGAGACTCAAGGACAAAACGTGAAGAAGCAAATGTATGTCCCGGTTAATAAAAAATCAATGGCAACAAAAGAGAATATAGGAACTAGTGGAGCGAGAGACTCCCAAGGAGCTGAAATCATAAGTGAACAAGAAAAAGGAGGTAATAGCAAATCACGTGATGGGGAAGTTGACAAAATTAGTTTGGCAAACAAATTTGGAGCATTAGTTGATGAAAATTTGGATGATGAATTCGGCAAAGGTGATGAGGAAACAATGAAAAATCATGAAGGTACTAAGAGGCCGGACAAAAACAACGAAGTGTATAAAGAGAGAAATTCGGAGGAAGGCTTCCAACAAGTTGAAAACACCCAAGACATTATAATGGGGGCTGGATACACCATTAGTGAAGCTGAAAATGCCATGAATACCAAGGATGGGGATGATGTAAACTCTGCCGAAGGAAACGTTAGTGCTGCCCTGTTATGGATTGTTCCTTTCGTGGGAGATAGTAGCTCAGAAAGTGCTCAAGCAAATAAGATTCCAGCTGAAACAGAGGTTGTAATAGACAGTTCAGGTGGACCGAACAGGGCAGAATTGGACCGCAAAGCAGGGGAAAACAGGGCCGCTATTGTCACAGAACAGGATCATAATTCTGTCTCGCACTTTGAAGGTGGCAATTTACTGGAAATTACAGGACTGCAGGGGACAAATTCAGCCAAGAAACAGACTGAGAACCTCCTGGAGCAGCAGCAGTTAATTGGAAACAAACAGTCTAAGAAAGTAACCTTCGATAACGACAAAAAGCTTGTAATGATAGGGATACAAAGAGTGACGAGAAATATGACCACCCCAGGTATTAGTAATGATAGATAATATCATGTTTTGGAATGCACGGGGGGTTGGTAACCGGGCTACCCGTTGCAGACTAAAAAAGCTGGTTAAAGATAACAATGTGAAGTTACTAGCCATTGCAAAACCTATGATTCAAGATTCAAGGCATATGGAGATTGCAGGCAAGGTGAGTCTACCTTGTTTTGCTTCGAATGATTAGAATGGTGGAAAAATCTGGCTCTTCTGGGATAATAACTTACATGTGGACGTTTTGTCTCGCACGAATCAACTTATTCACTGTATCCTTTTTTTTCCAATACCGCGTTCTATATTTCTTTTGTATATGCAAAATGTACAATACAGGAGAGACGCGGGTTATGGGAGGACATCGAGAACATTGCTATGGGCATGAATGAACCCTGAATTATTGGTGGGGATTTCAATGTTATTGTTGAAGATGGAGAAAAATTAGACGGACGCTCTCCCAATCATTTGGCGATGTCATAATTTTCAGAGTGCATTTCAAGTTGCAGTCTTACAGATTGTGGATTTGAAGGACCCAAATACACTTGGTGTAATAATCAAAGAGGAGATGACAGAACCTGGGCTAGATTGGATCGATTTTTGGGGAATGCAGATTGAACTACTCTTATGCAACACACTCGGGTGGATCACCTCCTCAGTGCATGTTCTGATCACGCCCCTTTATTGCTTTCTTTTCCGCTGACTCATAGAGCATGTATGTCCCCTTTAAGATTCCAAAGTATGCGGTTATCTCATGATGAATTCCTGGGTTTTGTAGACAGAAATTGGAACACAAATGCAGGAGGAATTGGGCCTATTTTTCGGGTGGCCTTCAAACTTAAGCTTCTCAGGGGAGCCTTGAAAATATGGAATAAAGAAATTTTTGTTAATATTTTAAGTCTTATTAGAAGGTTGGAGGATGACATTGAATGATTGGAATTCAGCTTAATGCAGGGATGGGATTCAAATGACATGGTTAACTTGAATAGATGTCAGGCTAAATCAAAATGGCTTTGGTGAAAGAAGAAATATATTGGAAACAAAAATCAGGGAAAAAGGAATTCAAGGAAGGAGATGCTTGTACGGAAATTTTCTTTGCTTCTGTCTAAGCCAAACAAAAAAGAAGAGCGATTTCCAAAATCCTTGATATGACAGGGAATTTAATCACTGATCCAAAAAGAATATTATTTTGGAAGCTAATAATTTTTTTGGAAAATTGCTTTCATCAGAAGGGTACCAAGATGATCCAAAACTCATGGATTGTATTCTGAAATTGATTCGGGGGGAGGATAGTGAGTTACTCATGAAGTCGCCAGATCTAGAAGAAGTCAGAAAAGCAGTATTCAGTATTCCCCATGACAGTGCCCCTAGCCCAGACAGATTTACAGCTGGGTTCTATCAGAGTTGTTTGGATATTATTGGTCAAGACATCTAGAAAGCTGCGAAAGAATTTTTTGAATGCCAAGCTATGCCAGGTACTTTCTCTTCCAATTTTCTGGCGCTTATTCCTAAAATTGAAGAGCCGGTATCTTATTCTGATTTCAAGCCTATTAGCCTATGCAACGTGGTTTACAAAAATTTTAATAAAATTCTTTGTATTAGATTGGCCAATATTCTCCCAAATATAATTTCATTATAGTAGGGGGCCTTTGTTCAAGGGAGACTTATTTCAGAAAACATTGGGCTGGCACAAGAACTCAAGAGAGAGATTGGAAAAAAGGTAACTAGAAACAATGTGATTTTCAAGTTGGATATGGAAAAGGCGTATGAGAGAATTGAATGGGGATATCTCTTGGCGGTTTTGCGCAAATTTGGTTTTAATAATAGAATGTGTCATTTGATATCAAATTGTGTTACACAGTGTGGATTCTCGGTGTTGATGCAAGGCAGATATGACGGGTATTTTAGATCATCAAGGGGCCTTAGGCAAGCCCTCTCTCCCCTCTCCTCTTTGTTATTGCAGCAAAAGTGTTAAGCAGAGGGTTCTCACGAGCTTTTCGTAGAGGGGAAATTGGGTATTATCACACCCCCATGGCAGCCACTCTGATTATCCACCTTTTATATGCTGACGACTCCTTGATTTTCTGGAATGACAGGAAAAAATCCATTGAAGGATGCATGAAGTTTATCGAAAAATATTGTAGGGCATCAGGAGAGAAAATCAATATTGAGAAAAATTCATTCATGATTGATGAGTAAGTTCGTGCAGAAAAAATAATTGCTATCAAATTATGGACAGGTTTCTGTTACAAGCAGTCCCCGTTCACATACCTTGGGGTACCCATTTTTCATGGCAGATGTAAAAGATCATATTTTGAGGCTTTGGTAAATAAAATTCAGCATAGAATTCAAGGTTGGAAATCCAGACTATTGTCACCAGGGGGAAGATTGATATTGATTTGACATGTTTTATTGTCAATGCCAATTTACATCATAGCAACAACATTTGTCCCTGTAAGGGTGTTGCAAAGTATTCAGAAATTGATTGCGGGCTTCTTTTGGGGCGATCATGAAGGGAAACATAAACGAAAATGGATAGCATGGGGAAAAATCAGTGTCCCTACGGAGAAAGGGGGATTCTAGATGATATTATAAAGCTTTCCGTATCAAGTCCCTGTGGAATCTGATAAACACTAATTCTTTATGGGCTAATTTCTTGAAGAATAAATATTTGAAGGCAAGGGTTCCCATTAGAAAACAAGAGATTAAAGTTGGGGCGTCACCGTTTATGAAAGAGGAATCGTCAGTTTCTTTGAAGAACACTAGGTCAAGGGTGAAATTTTTACTCGAGCTGGGCAGGCGGAGACAAATGATACTTGGCCTTCTCTAAGGCAAATGTTCAGGGAGAATTTCAGAATATTACCCCCATTAATGTAAAGAAAAGCCCAGGAGCTTTACGAGACCAAACTGCGAGGTGAGGAGGGTGACAGAGATACCAGAATATGGATGCCAAATAATGACGGTATGTTTTCTATTAGCTCAGTTTGTAAAATTTTATGTGGTAGAGGACTACAAGATGAGTTTTGGAAATGGATATGGCATCCGTTACTTCCTTCTGAAATTTCAATATTTACATGGAAGATAATTAAAAGGGCATTACCCATAGATGGAGAACTTAGAAGAATTGGGTTCCAACTTGCTTCTAAATGTAGGTGTTGTACTCAATCTGGGGACGAAACTATTAAACATCTTTTCTTGGAGGGTGAATTAGCAAGAAGAGTGTGGAGACATTTTGAACTAGTGTTTGATATACACGTACATAGACCGGTTGAAGTTTATACCATGTTAAAGACGTGGTTTAGGAAGGTGAAGAAATTATTCTTATCTGGTACTCTCATTCATCTCACCCCTTTTTTTATCATATGGGAAATTTGGATTCAGAGAAACATGAAGCTTTATGAAGGAAAGGAATGGTCGTCATGTTATGTGATTATAAAAGTTTATTACTGGATTAAATGTGTGTCAAAGTTCTTCGTTTCGAAGGTAAGGGAAGCCAATGGTGATTTGCTGCGTAGATTGGGTATTCAGGAAAAGAAGGTAGAAATTATTCCTCCCCGGGTGATGTATTGGGTTTTCCCTCCTACAGGATCGTATGCGCTAAACGTAGATGATTCTTGTATGGCAAATAATACTTCTAGAGGTTTTGTGATCAGAAATGAAGAGGGCAGTTTTTTGGTAGCCAGACAATGTTATTTTGGTGAAGGATCAAATAATTCAGCAGAAACTTGAGATTTTGTAAAGATAAAGGAATCCGAAAATGAGTGATTCAAACGGATTCTATGTTGCTTAAACAATGGTTTCATCAAGAAGCGAGTATACCTTGGTTTCTTAGTAACTGGTGGAAGGAGATTAGAGAGTTGAGCAATGTTTGGTTTGGCACTGTATCCATGTTTTTAGGGAGACTAATTCTGTGGTGGATGCGTTGGCTAGATTGGCGCAAGTAGAGCACTTGTCTCGATGTTATTAATGGGATTTGCTTCCTAATAGATTGAAGTCTCTAATTATTCTTGGTAAGAATAAAACGGCTTACTTAAGGTTCTCGGATTATATGTGATTATGTCAATTGGATATTTTTATTTGAATCCCTCATTGAGTGTGATTTGGGTCAGTGTGGAACATGTAGGCTGCTGCGAGTTCCAAGTAGGTGGTGATTTTAACTTTGCTGTGCTGTCAAAGCAGTTTTGGATCAGCAGTGTTCAAACTAATGAGTGGAATGCTTTCTTTGCGAAGAAATGGAGCAGAATTTCCATGGAAAAACAGAGGATTATATACTCTTTAATTTTGAAAATTGTGGACATGGAGTTTCATAGTTTGGTGGTGCTGAATCGCATCTTATCCTGCTACGATGACAGTTTGCTGTGTTTGTTTTCCTGGTGGAAAATAGAGGGATATGCATATAGGTGGACTGTTTTGTCAAACTGGGTGCGGTTTGCTGCCTGGTGGAATTTTGCTTTGTGCCTGGAAAATTTGTGTTAGCGACAGCGCATTCAAGGTGTTGCAAGGGGCTGAAAGATGCAGCAATGCGCCTTCGTGCTGCCTGGGAATTGATTGAAGGTACTGAAAGGTGCGGTGTGCTGTCATGGTTTGGCATTGCGCGTGCTGGTTGGGGCTGCAGGAGAGATGGTGCGCAGAGAACAGAGATGTGCACTCTGTTATGGTGCTGCCAACTCTATTTTTGGCTCAATTCTTAGTATGCCAAGGGGCTATTTTTTACATTTTTATGTGATTGATAGTGGGTATTTTGGTTTCAAGTTTTGATAGCTAGATTGTGGTTGTGTTTTGAAGCAAATTTGACAGGGCACTGCGTGGATCCTGGAGCTTGACTTTTGGATAGGTATTTTGTCCAGTTTTTTCTTGGTTTTTAATACGGGTAAAGTCGTAATGTACCCCCGTTTTGATTGTAATTCAATTTTTTGAAAAGTAATAAAGGTCTGGCATCCCATAGTTGTTCCTCCCCACTGGAGGTTTAATAAAAAAAAAAAAAAAAACCCGTTATGAAGCAAACGAACCTAGAGAGACAGGAGTAGGTGGTGAAACAATCAAATGAGGGAGAGAGTGTAGCAGCAAGAGAAATGGAGAAGCAATCGAATTTGGGGGAGAGCAGTGAGTATGGGGAAGAGAGTGGAGCAGCAAGAGAAAGGGAAAATCAACAGAATTTGGGGGAAAGTTGTGATTATAGGAGGGAAGAATCGAATTAGGGTGATTTGGATTTGGGTGATTGTTTATATTGCTGGTGTGGGAGAGCAGTGGTGGTCTGGAAAATAAAGCAGGTGGTGTGGGACAGTACTTATGGTGGTGTGAAACATTCACTGCCTATTCTAATTTTTTTTTTAATTAAACCTCCGGGGAAGAGGGGCAGCTATGGAAATCCATACCTACCTTTATTCAATATAAATATCCTAACACAAAGAGAAACGTATATCCTCTAACACTGCATATAGGACCCAAACCAAAGTTCAATGTTAAAAGAAAACCAAAACTAAGTTTGAGTATCCAAATGTCTACCGAAAGACCCCACACGATACATAACAACGCAGGCAAAGATTATAGTTTGATATTGTGGAAGTATGATGTTGTTTGTGGTTGTGTGCTAAGGGTTGTTTTCTTCTTCAATTTATTTATTTATTATTATTTTATTTATGCAAACACTATTTGTGTTGTGTAAAATAAGAAGAAAAAAAATTTTAAAAAAGAAAAAAGAGCCAAGTTTCTATCACCTTCATGATCGTCGATTTGAGTGAAAGAATTTATTTAGTTTTAAATTTTTTTTGTATTGCATAAATTATTTCTTACAGTATTTTATATAATTAAGATTATGTGGGTTTTTTTATTTTTTTAAATTAATTTTCAGGAGGGAGGGGTAACTATAGGATGTCATACCTTTATTACTTGATCAAAAGATTTTACACACGTGGAGAGTACATTATGACTTTATTCGAAAATGGTAGAAAATCTTCAATTCTAGGATGCATGGAATTTTTGAAAAGATACTGTAATGCTTCAGGCTAGAAAATGAATGAGAGGAAAAGTTCTTTTATGTTGGAGGATAAGGCGGCTGTGGAAAGAATTGTGGCTTTGACAAGGTTTACAGGATTCCAATATAAAAGTCCTCCTTTGACGTATTTGGGAGGGCCAATTTTTCAAGGTAAAGTTAGGATTTCCTATTTCGAAGAGTTGATTGCTAAAATTCAATGTCGTATTCAGGGATAGAAGCAAAACTGTTGTCCTCTGGGGGAAGATTGATCTTGATTAAACATGTTCTGAGCTTGATCCCTATTTACATTCTAAGTGCCACGTGTGTACCCAAGAAAGTGTTATAAAAAATTAATGGCTTGCTAGCGGATTTTTTTTTGGGGGGGGGGGATTGTGAAAGAATGTTGAAAAAATGGGTGTCATGGGACAAGATTGGTTTCCCTCAGAGGAGGAAGGCTTGGGTGTTAGAAATTTGATAGTTGTGATGAAGGCTTTTCGAGTTAAGGCTCTTTGGAATATAATTAATTCAGATTCTTTATAGGCTACTCTGATGAGGAACATACTGGTTGCCTAAAGTTGCTTTGAGTGGTCAAATTGTGAAATATAAGGCTTCACCTTTTTACAAGGAGATCATGATTAGTAAATCTATGTTATTGACTAATTCGCTTTGGTGTATTGGAAAGGGTTTTATTAGTTTTTACGAAGAAAACTGGAATACTGTGGCGTCTTTCAGAAGGTCGGATGACTTAGTGAGTCGTGGTTTTTGGCATTCGGTGCGAGAAGTGGTTTCGGGTAATTTTGAATTGATTAACCCAAATCTCAAGATGATGGCGCGTAACCTCTATGCAGATAGATTGCGCAGTGAGAGTGGTGGCGAAGATACATGTGTATGGGTTTTGAATTCAGATTGTTTTATTTCTCTTTAGTCGGCATATGAATTGTTACGAAGTCATGGGGTGGTAAGTAGTTTAAGTAAAAAGTTATGGCAAGACATTATTCCTTCCAGAATATTAGTTTTTTTTTTTCTGAAAGCTATTACGAAGAGGTGTGCAAGTGGATGGGGAGTTGTATAGATGCGGTTTTAGCCTAGCCTCAAGTGTGAAGAAAGAAGTTGCTAAAAATAACCATTGGCTTCTCGTAGGATCTCCCCAGAATCAAAAATTCCCTACCACACTGCAAAGTAATGGAAGATATATACCTTTTTTTTTGTTTAGATTTGACCGAGGAAAAAAAATATTTTGTGCATGCGTCCCCTTCCTTGAATTCTTTTTCCCCTAATTTTTGCATCCAGAATTGTTCCACCTGCTTATGGGCTAGCCTATATTCAGCATGACATCTGCTATAATTACAAAACGCATTAACATCCCAATTTGGAACCATATTGAGATCAACAGACGAATCCAAGCCTGAGATAAGCGCATTCTCCCATTGGCTCATCTCATCCTCCAAAGCCCTGAGTCTGCAAAAAACATTTCCAAACACCTCTTTATTCCATTTAATGAGTGCCCTGCGAAGTGCTTTCAATTTGAGATCCACCATATCCAGCGCCCTTAATTTGAGGTACACCACATATTTAGGAATCTAAATGGAGAGAACCCTGATCTAGACTGCATAGGCATGGAAACCAAAATTGGCGCGTGATCAGAGAAGGTGCGGTAAAGATGTTCCACCCTTGCACTAGGCAACTGATCAAGCCATAAAAATTTCACAAATACTCTATCAATTCTTGACCACATACACTCGCCACCACGCCTATTGTTGCACCAAGTATATTTAGAACCAATAAAACCACAATCTACCAATCCACATTGTTCAATACAATCTGAAAATTCAGACCTACTAGCCAGAGAAGGAGAATTTCCTCCTAATTTATCATGTTCACTAATAGCTGCATTGAAGTCACCACCCACCATCCAAGGACCAACATACAAGGAAGCCAGAGACTCCAATTTGGCCCATAATTCCCGTCTCTCCTCCACTTTGCATTTAGCATATATGAAAGAGATAAAAAAAAAGGAGGAGTACTAGGATAAGTTACTTGACAATGAATACACTGTTCTGAACTTTCCAACACCGAGACTGCTAGCTCAGGATCCCAGAAAATCCATATCTTCCCACCCTCTGCTTCATTAGATGTAAAACTTGTCAATTTAATTTTGTTACCAACCTCGGAGCACCGACTGGCTTCAATCATGGGTTATGCAATCATAATTATTCGCACTCTGTACTCCTTGACCAAATTTTTAAGTCTATTTCTTGTAGCTCTATTCCCTACTCCTCGAGCATTCCAAGACATGTTATTATCAATCATTTTTAGTTTGGGCATTAGATTCACTTGACCTCGTCATTCGACGCATGCCCGGGGGTACCGCCATCCTGACTTTTGTATTCTTCAACTTATCCCTCTCTCCTTTCGATACAGCCCCTAAGTCCAAATCACTGCTCGCCGCCTGTGGACCAATCTCAGAATCAGATTCAACTTCATCACTATCACCACTAGCAGTTTCGAATGTATTGATATTCAATTTCTTCCTCCGAAGCCTCCTAGTTTCTTTGAACAAGGAAATAGCCTTGTCCAATGTTTCTCCTAGCGTTTGTGAATCAAATTCCGGAGAACCTTTAGTAACGTGTGCTTCTAATCTGCTCTTGACCCTAACCAAAGTCTTGATACCATCATCAAGAGGTCCCTGAGTATCCGCTTCTTGCTGTCCCTGCAGGACATCCCCTGTATTAGGAGCAACCTCAACTACTGTTACATCCCCTGTTACCGCCGCATTCACTGATTTTACCGTCGCATCCACTGCTGCAGTTTTGTCCCCTGTTTTGACAAAATCAGCAGCTTGAGACGCTGAAATTTCCTTGGAAGAATCAGGCATTGCATTCACTTGCAGCCTCATTGTCATTCTCGGACCTATGCCTGATCTCAACTCCTCGCCAGCAGCTAAAGAGCTAGCCATATCCTGAATTCCTTCTTCCAACACCGCCTGAATGGCTCTATCAATCCCACTGGAAGAGTACCCTGCCTCCTTGCAATCCAATTTGAAATTGGCAAACCTGTTTTTAATCGAATCAATAATAGAAAGTCCTTCCCTAACAAGATTAGCATCTTCCACCACACTAGAAATGGAAATTCTTTCCTGAACCGAGCTGTGAAATTTAGCAACTTCAGTTCTATTCCTTTCCAAGACCGCACCTCCCACATCCTTATTCAAAGCATTTTTTGCTGTCCCTGTAACCACCTCGTCGCCTAGCACAGATCCTGGAACTTTGCAAACAACAACAATACTAGAATTTCCACGCATCTTAGAGCCATTATTGGACTATTCTCCTTCATCCAAATTAGCAACTCCCTCCATATCTTTGTTTCCCTGAATAAAGTTCTGTGATTTAGAAATCAACAGATCCTTGCCCTTAACATCTTCAACTTGCAAGTCTTGCTCAACATTAGCTAGAACTTCAAAGGAATTTTCCAGGCAAGGACTTAAGTTCTGTTCAACTCCAGCCCCCACTTTTTGTAAGCCACTAGGCCCAACCATCTCAGCCTTTGCATTGCCAGTACCATCTGTTTTGTCCGCCCTCTTCAGTACTGGCTTATTGACTTGTTTAATAACCTGGCCTCTCGGCTTTTGCACAAGCTCCCTATCCCGAACGGATTGATTTCCCGTGTTCTCTTCTTTCATTTTATTCAAATCATCTTTGTCATCCACCTTATAATTAGCCTTGCAAATCCCCAACCGCTTCCTACATGCTTCAAAAGTGTGTCCAATCATAGAACATTTTTCACAATATTTAAAGCCCGAATACACAATGTTTTGCCAAAATCCGTCAGATCCGGAAAACTCCAACCAAATTCTACTAGGAAGCTCCTCGGAAAGATCCATCTCTATGCACATCCTAGCCACCCCAGGACAGGTGAATCCAAGATTACTATGGATTCTCCAACTTCTTTTAAAAACAAAGGATGAAAAAATTGCAAAGGAAGATTAGGAAGATCCACCCACAAAGGGGCTAACGCCGGATCTTCCCTAAGGTTAAATCCTTGATGCCATAGGAATGCTTTGAATCTAACCCCTCGGATCATAAAAGAATCCCGCGACAAAGCCTTACTAACTTCCTCTTCCGACTGAAATCTAATAATCACATATCTTGGATCTAACAAACCCATGGTGAAACCCCCATAACTCCCCAAGATCTATGGATGGTTTCACGGATAGCCTCTAGGAATGGGCGGTAGCTAAAAAACTTAAGAACCATAACAAATTTTTCGACATACCTTTCACATCTTTTAGCTTCATAAACATTCATTGAAAGAGCAGGGCAACCATCCTTGCGAAAACGATTTCGTTCTTCTTCAATGATAGCCTTTTTCATAACTCCCAAAGCTTGGAGGAAACTACGGTGCTTGACCTCGGTTGGGGCGCCTCCACCCCCCAATGGCGGCTCTCCTCCATTGGCAGCTTGAGGAGCCGCTATGAAGAAGAAGAGAGAGCCCTAGTTCCTACGGTCCAGATTAAAGAATTTGAAAGATCTAATGGTGATGATTAAATCACCTAGAAAAAGACCGAGATGCCCTTGGCTATGTAAGATCGCCTTTCTGCTTTTAATTTTTCAACTATCTCTATCCTCTGAGGTGTGATAAGGCCTAAATCAGTAAGGCCTATACTAATGAAAGACTTGAGAAACAAAATGACAATGGAGGAACAAAGATCAAACCAAACGCCCGAATGCTCATCCGCCTGCTCAACCTCGCTGCCAATGCTGCGCTTAGAATTCCAGCCATTCCACGTCCAAACAGCAAGTCCGCCAACACATGAACCTCCCCCGCCTGCTGCCCTGATCTTGGGCGATTAAACAGAAGCTGCTTCGCACCCGCAAGCTCTGCGAAATAAGTCCAACAGCCCGTTCCTACAACCCCAACCTGAACAGGCTTCACAACCTGCAATAGCAGAGCCTGGACTTGCTGCCACATCTCCCCTGCAACCTGTCTTGCAACTTAACACATAATAGAACAAACAATCCCCTTCAAAACCAACTTATTTAGCAATACAAACATAAGGAGCATGGATTCTGTCTAAGTGAACCAGACCGACGATCCCGGTGGGAAGATCAGTGTTTCCGTATTCTAGACTAAATCCCTTCTTCTGAGCTCTATCAGCAAGTGCATCTGCCACCGCATTAGCTTACCTAAAAATATGAACACAACTAACCTCCATATGGATATCAAACTCTTAATCTCTCGCCAAGCATTTTCCATGAACCAAAGAATTTTAAAATCTTCATAGAACCAACCCCGCACAATTTTAGAATCCGTTTGAAGAGAAAACTTTGCAAACTGTAGCCTGTTGCACAAAAGAAGACCTTCCATGACTGCTCGAACCTCTGCAAAATTATTTGATCCTTCTCCAATAGCAACTTGCTTAGTCACCAGACAATTACCCAAACTGTTTTGATAATAATACCAGTTGTCGCCTTGTTGTTCGTCGACGAACCATCTACATTAAGTGCCACAAAATCCTCATGGGGGAAAGTCTAGTAGACTATTCTATTGCTCTTCTTAATTATCGGAGTGATAGGAAGACCAAGGGACAAGAGGGGATACTTGTTCTCACTAACCCGTTTGGAAGATAAAAATGAATTAGCCAGACGAAGACTCCTCTTGACTAGCAAAATAACTATAATCATGTTCTGCTTACCATTATCAAAAACACCCCGACACCGCTATTTCCAAATCTCCTAGATGATGAGCATTGGCGTTAAGAAGTATAATAGTCCAGCTTGTGAATTCTTATTGGCTCTCCTAAACCATACTGTCAACATGGTAGCGATTTCCACCAGCCTTCTAACATGAACATAAAAATTGGCCTCAAAATGTCTCCAAACCCCTTTAGCCAGACTACCACCAAGGAAAAGATGACTTAAGGTTTCCACACTTGGTGAGTCACAACAATAACATCTCGAGGCTAAACTGAGCCCACACCTATAGAGTTCTCCATCAACTGGGACGCCTCTTAATAAAGTTTCCAAACAAAGACTGAGATATTAAAAGAGAATGTTTATATGTATCTCAAGAAATACATCGTCTTCACAAATCATGTCGCCTCACCCTGGTTGCAAAATCATGGTTCTCAAATATTTTCATTTTAATAATAGGATCTGTATTAGTGTGGTTGGAAGAAAATGTATTTTTCCTTTAATTTTTTTTATTTATTATAAGAAATAACTATTAAATTGTCAACTTCTCTAAAGGTTTAAGCTTATAGAAAGGGCATAACTAGCATATATCAAGGTCATGGTTTATGAAATGGTGGAATGGACTTCTAGTCTCAATACTCCCCCTCAGCGTAATGGCAGCTGGGTCATGAGACTACAACTATATCGATGGGTACCAGTCGTACAACTACACCGTAGGGGTCGTGGGATTACAACTATATTGGATAATTTGAGTGAGTTTAATATTCCAACATTCCCCCACAACTACACCATAGGGGTCGTGAGATTACAACTATATTGGATAATTGGAGTGGGTTTAATATTTCAACACTACCTCTCAGCGCAAACGCGAAGAAAATTCTGAAAATTCTTGCAGCGATTGCGCTGGACGAGACTCGAACCCATGACCTCCGAGGACTAATGTTCTGATACAATGTTAAATTGCCAACTTCGCTAAAGGCTTAAATTTATAGAGAATGCATATCTAGCATATATCAAGGTCAGGATTTATGGAACGGGTGGAGTGGACTTCTAGTCTCAATAATAACTTTTCGTATAAGTATATGACGTACCAACAAATAAGTAAAGACATAAAAATGAAGGAAGAGATAGCAAAGGGTAATCCCTAGTAAAAAAAAAAAAAAAAGGTGAATCTACAAAATGGAAGGAAGAGAGACCATATAGGAGAAAAAGAAAATGGTTGAATTTATGAATACTGGAATAGAAGGAAGAATAGAATAGAAGGAAGAGGATTTATTCAAAGGGTCATTAAATTGGGTGGTGGAAGAAAAAAGAATATGAGAAAATAAGGCTTAGCCGTGCACATAGATTGTGTGATAACTCGCCTTGGTTGGCATTCATTGCGGATAAAAAAGTGTTCCGCTCAAAACTCAGGCAAATGTTAGCCAACCGCTAATTCCTCTCCTCCAAATAACTTTTTATATAAAAATGGTTCTATATATATAAACTTTTCACATACTTACAATTCACAGACATTTCTTCTATTGCTTGGATCTCATTGACCACCACATTTCTCAAAAATGGAGTCTGCCGTCATAGAATGCATTAATAAAACTGAAACAGTGGAGAACAGACTATTCATTTTCTCAAAGAATAGCTACAAGTATCAAATGCAGGTTTTATTTGCCCAAATCATTATGATTTCTTTGTTATATCATCTACTTCAGTTAGCCATGAAACCTTTTGGTGGAACTCCCACTGTTGCACTCATTTCGGTAAGCTCCTTCAAAATTTTTGATTTCATATTGCAATTGATATGCATATCTGACCATTCACTACTTTAAATCTTGCATTTCTATTAACCCGAGAATTCTTCATTAGATTAGTATTCGATAAAAGACATGCCATATCGTCATCTTACATTTTAAAATCTTTTTCAATCACAAATAGATATTGATGTAATTAGTATATTTATAATTTACAGTTTAATATGTATGTTTCTGATTTTGTATTTTTTATTCTCTCCTGTTTTCTATTTTCTATCTTCTTTGTAAACGTATTCTTTGCTCTATCTTCTTGTTAGTAGTCCTGGGTAGAAATTGGTATCAGAGCCATGTTCATCTTCTCCGGGGGGAATAGTGTTGTGAGTCCTAGGTACTGTTGGTCAACCGTGGATGACGTTGGTAAGCCTTTAGGTATGTTGGTATGCCGTAGAGCCCTGTGTAAGTCGCTGAGTGAGCGCAGTTGCTAGGGTTAGGTGGTAATAGGGTTTTCAATAGTAGTATTTTAGCAGTATTAGAAGTTTTACTTTTATTGTAATAGGGTTTTCAACAAGGTTCTAATATTTGTTTCATATATTTGTTTTTGAAGTTAGGTTAGTTATAAATAGGAGTGTAACTAGTTCATTGTAATCAACTGATTGATGAAAAAAAAGTTATTCATGTATTTATCGTTGATTTATTTAATTTTTCATTATTCCGCAAGTTTTATTCTATCATATATGGTGCACTTCAAGGAAGAAATTTTGTACACTGTACTTATCAATGTTTTCATATTAATGATCTCATTGCAGGCTGGTGTCGTATTCAGTGATTTCGGACAATATGCTTGGTTTCGAAACAATTTTCTTCCATTTTATGGAGTGTTTCAAATTCAAACACTTGGACTCATTGGGATCATGGTTTATCTCTTTCTAGTTGGAGTAAAATTGGACCTGGGTATTATAAAGAAGTCGTCTAGAAAGGCATGGATCATAGGCGTCTCAACCTTCGCCGTTCCAATGATTCTTACAGTTCCCTTGGCTTCCTTCTTAAGTTATTCTAATTACAAAGAGACTGAACACTTGCTCATGGTTGCATTATTGGTGTCCACAACTTCTTTTCACGTAGTCAATTGCTTTCTAACGGAACTCAAGATCCTAAGTACTGAGTTAGGACACCTAGCTACTTCTATATCGACCATAAGTGGAATATGTAGTTGGATCACATTGACAATTTCTTTTGCTGTGGTACAACAATACTCTCATAAAGAAGATGCAATGCGTTATGATGGAAAGTTTTATTTTGTTCTCTCTACACTTTTTGTGGTCATATTCATAGCAGTTGTGCTACGAAAGTATGTGATTTGGGTTGTCAAACACACTCCAAATGGTGAAACCATAAAGGATATTTTTTTTTTTTTTTTTTTTTTTTTTTTTTTTTTTTTTTTTTTTTTTAAAACCTCCAGAGGGGAGGGGCAGCTATGGGATGCCAGACCTTAATTAAATATCAAAAAATGACTTACATTCTGTACGGGGGTGCATTACGACTTTACCCGTATTAAGAACCAAGCAGAAACCAAAAAAAAAAAAAAAAAAAAACAAAACATATTTCTAAACAAGATACGACAAAACCATACCCATACTAAACCAAATGATGGCATCCAAAGATAGCACAACACACTACCTGTAGAAAAGCACTCTCATTTAAAAGCCGGAAGTCTAAGGTATGCCGTCTTATTCTTGTCAAGAATAATTAGGGACTTTATTCTTTTAGGAAGCGATTCCCACGAATAATTCCGAGAACTATGTTCCTTTTGAGCTAAAGTAGCCAAGGCGTCAGCTACAGAGTTTGTCTCTCTGAACACATGGATGCAATGCCACCCCGTATCCTTAATCATCGCCCATATCTCCCTCCACCAATTACTTAGGAACCAAGGAATTTTTGATTGATGGAAAAGCCATTGTTTAACCACCATTGAATCCGTTTGAATGACAAATGGTCGGACACCTTGGGCAACACAAAATCTCAAGCCTTCAAGCAAGGCCCTCGTTTCCGCCGAATTATTTGTTCCTTCTCCGAAGAAACGTTGACCAGCCGCCACAAAGTTACCTTCTTCATTTCTAATAACAAAACCTCCAGCAATAGTCTTCTCCCTGCAAGAACCATCTACATTGAGCACATACCATCCCATAGGAGGGAAAGTCCAATACACCACCCGGGGCGGAGTCAGATTAACTTTGATTTCCTGGATACCCAATCTATTGAGCAAAGCCCTATTATTGTCCTTTGATTTAGGGATAAAAAATTTTGCAACACATTTGATCCAATGATACACTTTAATGATTACATAGCTGAACGAGCACTCCTTCCCATCATAAAGTTTTCTGTTTCGCTGAATCCAAATCTCCCATAAAACAAAAAGAGGAGTGAGATGAGTGAGGGTACCTGATAAGGTAGAGATGTTCGCCTTCCTGAACCACGCCTTTAACATGGTATAGACTTCAACCGGCCTATGGACATGAATGTCAAAAATCAAATCGAAATGTCTCCACACTCTACAAGCTAAATCACCTTCCAAGAAAAGATGTTTAATGGTTTCCTCCTCAGCATGAAAACAACAACCGCATTTAGAAGCCAAGTGAAATCCAATTCTTCTAATTTCACCATCTATGGGAATAGCCCTTTTAATAACTTTCCATGTGAAAACGGAAATTTTAGAAGGCAAAAGAGGGTGCCATATCCAATTCCAGAAATAATCAGGTGTCCCTCTACCACCTAGGATTTTACAAACAGAGCTGATAGAAAATATACCATCATTAGTGGGCATCCAAATTCTGGTGTCTCGATCTCCATCATGACCTTTCACGATTGTCTTATAAGCCTCTTGAGCGCGTCTTTTTATTTCCGGGGTTAGCATTCTGAAATTAACCCTGCTCATTTGCCGTAAGGAAGGCCACATATCATTAGTCTCCGCGTCCCCATTCCTTATAAATAGTTCATCCTTAGCCCATTGTTCTTCAAAGAAACTGACGCTACCTCTAGTAATCATCCAGGTGGAGTTTTCCACTATGAAATTTTTATGCATCAACAATTCTTTCATGAAAGGTGAGGCCCCAGCTTTAAGTTCCTGCTTTCGGATTGGAACCCCTGGCTTAAAATATTTTTTCTTTAAAAAATTAGCCCATAAAGAGTTAGAATGCATCAGGTTCCAAAGGGATTTAACGCGAAAAGCTGTAATAGTGTCGGCCAGACTTCGAACATGTAAGCCACCTTCTTCCTTAGTAACACTGATTTTGTGCCACGCAATCCATTTCCTTTTATGTCTCCCTTCATGATCACCCCAAAAGAAATCAGCAAGCAATTTCTGAATAGATTGCAAAATCCTCCTAGGAACCACTGTAGCTGCTATAGTGTAAATCGGCATAGACAAAAGAACATGTCGGATCAAAGTCAATCTTCCCCCAGGCGACAGCAGTCGAGATTTCCAGCCCTGAATTCTATTGTGGATCTTATTAACCAAATCATCATAAAAAGAAATTCTGCATCTACCTTGATAAATGGGAACTCCGAGGTACGTGAACGGGGACTGTTTGTAAGAAAAGCCTGTCCATAATCTGATCCTGATGATAATGTCGGCACTCACTTTCTCATCCATCATGAAAGAACTTTTTGCCGTATTGATTTTCTCTCCTGAGGCCCGACAGTACCTATCAATAAACTTCATACATCCCGCAATGGGATATTCATGTAGTTGTCATATTTCTTATGATCTTCGGAACCGGATTTATTGGGGAAATGTTTGGTTTACATTGCTTATTTGGACCTATGGTATTGGGATTGGCCATACCAGATGGAAAACCTGTTGGGTCAGCATTGACAGAAAAATTAGAATACCCTATTATGACAATCCTATTGCCAGTCTACATATTAAGTGTTGGCATTCAAACAGATAAGTACTACTTCGAACAGTTTCCAATTGCCAGTAGGTGGACATTGTTATTTTCATCACTTAGTTCGGTTGGAAAGTTCATTGGAACTATTGTTCCTTGCCTCATCTACAAAATACCAATAAGAGATGCTGCCATACTTGGCTTAATATTGTGTACACTTGGCATATTTGATATAGCAAATTACAGCGATGGACTAGTGAGAATGGTACAATTGTCGAACTCTTTTAATTAATTTTTAAGTTATTATTGAATCTATAAAACACGGGACATTAAAGGGTTTCTAGTGACTGAACTAACTGATGTTCCCTTGATTCTAAAATTTTAGGGTCGTTACCTAAAGACGACATTTCCACTAATTAACCTTTTAAGTCGTCACATGATACATTTCCACTTTTACGCTCTGTTACAACCCCCTCCTTTATTCAAGACCATTTCTAATGTCTCAGCGTTAAGGGCTAACAGGTCAAGTGGAAATGTCATCTTTGAGCCCTGACCTAAATACCATTCATCTTGTATAAACTAGACCCTGTCAACATATAATATTTAGTTAGTTTTTTTTTTCTTTTTTTAATCACAACATTGATCACATTCAAATAAATCAAGCGATATTCACATTGTGAAAAGCACTAATTCAAATATATATGTACACATTCGAATCGCTCACAAATCGATGTATTAAGAAAGTGATTATGCACACGCATGGCGCGTGTTCGACACTAGTATAAGTGAATGCTAGTATGCTAACTAGAATTTTTTAGGTGATGTCAATTTTCTTCATATTTGATTTATTATTATATAATTCGAGAACTTAATTTATGAACTGGATTATATTCTAAAATTCTTTAAACTATAGATAATATTTTAATTCATGCAATGCAGCACGTCAGCGGTGTTCATTTTACATCAATGGTAATGTATGCTCTAGGCGTGGCTGCAATTACTTCACCTTTAGTATACTGGTTCTACAACCCTTCAATGAAATACATGGTTTATAAGAATCGAAGCATCCAAAATACCAAGCACAGTACTGAATTCTGCATGCTAATTTGTATTTACAATGATGAGAATGTGCCTACTATTGTCAACCTTCTCGAGGCTTCAAATCCAACAAAGAAAAGTCACATTTCCATTTATCTTCTCCATATTATTGAGCTTCAAGGTCGTTCGACGCCACTTTTAATAGCCCATCAACCAAATGACAAGTTATCTAGTAAAAGTATGCCATCAGAACACATAGTCAACTGCTTCAGAATCTATGAGAAGCAAAACCAAGGGGCTGTTACTGTAAATTCTTTCACAGCAATGGTACCTTTTGTGTCAGCCCACGATGATATATGCAGACTAGCACTTGATAAGAAAACTTCTTTGATCATCCTTCCTTTTCACAAGCAATGGACTGCAGATGGAGTGACAGAATCTTCTAAGTGCAGAAATGTCAACAAAAAAGTGCTTAATAAGGCGCCATGCTCGGTGGGAATTCTTATTGATCGCAAGAAATTAAGCCATGTTGCCAAATCTGTTGTTACATGTTGGTCAACTTATATTGTTGGTGTTGTATTTTTGGGTGATGTTGATGATCGAGAGGCACTTTGTTATGCAATGCGGATGGCAGAGCACCCGAATATCAATTTGGTTGTACATCGGCTTGTGCCAGTGAACATCACACTACATGATATGAATGAGAAGATTTTGGATGATAACTTAATCAATCAATATAGGCTTCACAGTTCAATCAGTGTTGACAATATGTATAGAGAAGAAGTGGTTAAAGATGGTATTGAGATTGTAAGTGTGATCCGTGCAGTTGAAAGTTCCTATGACCTTATACTTGTGGGAAGACGTCATAATAATTACTCATCACTTTTTCTTGGCCTTATTGAATGGAACGAATATGAAGAGCTTGGATTTTTTGGTGACATGTTCGCTTCACCAGACTTCAAGGGCAACACTCCAGTGTTAGTTATACATCAACCGTTTGAGTAGGTTTAAAAAATTAGAGTGAGGCTAGGGAATCAGGTTTTGTAATCATGTTTTATAACCAGGATGATGTGGATGATAGAGGAGGTTTTTTACAACCTCGAGATACACATAAACACTTTGGGGATTTCATCATTCTTTCAAGATCACGCCACGTCACCATAGTTACAAAAACATGGTTTCCTAGCATTTTCGAAAAAATTAACATAATTGAAGCAACACATTTATCTTTTTATTTTTTTTTTTTGGGGGGGGGGGGGGTCACAATGGTTTGGTGCTATTATGTAATTATTCAACTGTAAAGTTCATTTGTGAAACATTTTATCTAGCTTAGATGGTAGACTTGTGGCTTATGGTATCTATTTGGAAGATATTTTCGAAGGATCTTCAAGATACACACAACACCTCCGAGGTCTCCAAAGCAAATGTTATTCCCATTCCTTTTTTCTTTTCTTTTTTTTAAATAACCTCCAGTGGGGAGGGGAAACTATGGGATGCCAGACCTTTATTACTTGAAAAAAATCTTATACACTTGTCGGGAGTACATTACGACTTTACACGAGAGAAAAAAAAAATTTAATTCAAAAGAAAGACCTTGCAAAGGCCTGTTTACCAAAACATAACAAAAAGAAAACTATAATTCTAGACCTAACTCACCAAGGATAAGGCCAAATAAGGCCTCAACCAAAGAGAGGAGGAGACCTAATAAAGCCTAAAACCAAAGAGATTTAGACCTTAAAATACCTGATCATGAACTAGGCCAAAACACCAAAAGCTAAAGTCTCAACAAACAAAACCATTACGGGTCAAAAAGACCTTAATGGAATTGCAAAATCTGCTAAAAAACAATATGCAGGCACCAAGTGCACCTTGCTCATAATGAAACAACCTTGCAACTTGCCCATAACCACTTGCATAACAACTTGCAACTTCAAAACATAACAAACTTGCCACTTGCACCTATCAAATTTCAATTTGCAACATAAACACTTGCAACTTGCAATTTGCCAGGTACAAAGTGGGTTTGTTGTTAATGGCAAGTGTTATTGCAAGTTGATTCCTGCAAGTTTGCTAGTTGGTGTTGGCAGGCTGCAAGTGCAAGTTTTATAGGATGTTCCAATGATCAAGTGGCAAGCTGAATTTTGTGTACAAGTAGTGAAAGTTGCAATTGTGTGCATGGTTTCTTGGGTAGAGATTTTCGGATTCCGGTTTCAAGGCCATCATGCGGCCCGGACCTTCGGTAAGATCTTGTAAGGACTAAAGTTGTTTTAGGCATCATTGTTCTTTTGTTTCGTATGGGCTACCTATTGGTTTTTTATTCGGGTAAAGTCGTAATGTAACCCCGAAATGTGTAAAATTTTTTGATTGATATAATAAAGGTCTGTCATCCCATAGTTGCCCCTCCCTACTGGAGGTTTAATTTAAAAAAAAAAAAATCTCTTCTCCAAAACGAAGAGCAAAGCCACGTCCAAACTGCGACTCTGTTTTATAGCCAGAAAAAACAATATTAATTGCTTGTTTCAGCCAAACGAAATACACAACAACTTCTCTTCATGCCCAGATGTGCCCTGCAGATATTCGTTCCAAATCATATTCACTAATGTTTCCTCAAATATGTTGTCCTATTCTTATCAAGCATAAGCAACGATTTCGGCCTATCCAGTAGAGACGCCAATGGTAATTTTGAAAGATACATTCATTTTGAGCCAGCCTTGCCAAATCATCCGCCACATCATTAGTCTCCTTGTAAATGTGATTGCAATGGCACACCAATGAATTTCTAGTCTCTCTTATTTTCTTCCAACAATCATTAAGGAACCACGAAACACTTTCTTCCTGGAAGAACCATTGTTTAACCAAGGAGTCTGTCTGTATCATACATTTAGCGAACCCATTTAATTTGCAATACCTTTTTTTTTTAATGAAACTTTCCGAAAGGGAGGAGCAGCTATGGGATGCCAAACCTTAATTACCATATTAAAAAACTATTACACCAAATCGAGGGTACGTTACGACTTTACCCAAAATAAAACTGCAGAAACAAACCTAGGGAGATGTCAAAACCAAAACAAAGGCTAAAAATCAAAACTTAACTCAAGAGATAAGGCATTTCTCAAAAGATAGAGATAAGGCCTTACTTAAGAGATAAGGCCTTATCAAGAGTAAGGCCTTACTCAAGAGAAAAAGCCTTTCTCAAAAGAAATAAGGCCTCACTGAAGAGATAAGGTGTCACGCCCCGACCCTCCACGGGAACCGCAGCGTGCCAGTACGTGAACTAATTCCGTAATTCAGACGGATTGTAACCGGCCACAACATCATAATATAACACATTCTTAAAACGAGAATCAAACAGAAATAACAACTACAATGAAATTTGAACAAAATAAGAGTATTCGATTCGCCCCGCCAGAGTCATAGTGACAAAACCAATATATACAAACATCTAGTATTTAACAAGGTAATACAAGGAAAGCAAAACATACCCGTATAGGGTGGACACAACTAAACAGCACAAAACAAGTCTACCGCTTAAAACTGGGCCTAAGCGCCACGATCAGCAAGAATGCCAACACTACCTGCACTCCAATAGAAGCACACCCCTTGCGGGGTCAGCAAAGCATAATGCTAGCTGGTGCTAGTGAACTAAATACAAATAACAGAATAATATACAGAGGAAATCCATGCCACACAATAATGAATAAGTGAGTAATCCTAGATGCATGATTCGTAAAATGGACAGAGGTGTCCCTATACAGGTTTTAAAGTCTAAATCACACCGTGTCTCTAAGGATAATATTTCTAAGTTCAAGCACCAACAGGCATTACAGCCGGGTAAAGACACTTACACTAATATCAACATGCACATACTACGAGTCTATATAGAATCTAATGTAACAAATGTGTAACCATAATCAGTTAGGCAATTTTCATAAATCCACGACTACGCTAGGGTCCCAACATGACGCAATTCACCACAATAAAGTCAATCAAGTCGAACTATCATACATGCTCAAGACTCGACAATCTATGGTAAAACACACGAACTGATGACAATACTGAGTCTATTCAATTTTGCAATTAAAAAAATAGGTCATTAAACAGGAACAATAATCTGAACTTGTGATTCTAAGCAAACAAGAAAACGCAGCATATAAGCCCAATGCCATTATACCAAAGCTTAATCACACCCAAATTCAACCACTATTCTATTTCATTCTTGTATATCATGCTTTCAGAAAACTCAATACATAAATTCATTCACAAAAGAACCAACACAACAATCGAAATCTCCAAAGACCCCGAATTTCGAACTTGTACTCAATCATACATAAACAATGGCATAATGTAAAAATTAAATTCAAAATTTAAAATAAATATCTCTCCAGGTAAATATTATAATTACACTCACCTGAGCGGAATGAGTTTTCGGAACCAAAATCCTACCAATCGAAGCTCCCAACTCACAAAGAGTGAATGTGCGACCAAGGAAATTTTTAAAACTTCAAGGCGGATTCAAAAGTGAGCAAACTAGCCGAAAGCTGGAAAAAGAAATAAGTAACAACCGGCGCGTGACTGAAATAAAATATTTACCGGCAAACACCCCGACGAAACCCAAAATTCGGCGAAAACTCACTGAAACCCACCCTACTCCGGTCTGAGCGCCTACAAACAACACAACAGGCCAGAAATAGGTCCAAGAACAATCGGAATCACGAATCCCAGCTCACCCACGTGATCAAAGCTTGGATTCATGCCGAAGAACCTTCCTCACGGACATGCACATTGATTTTCTTAGAAATTTCAGCCAACCTCGAAATCACCCTTGCATGTGGGGTTTACAGATTCCAAACGACTCCCTAACAAACACCTGAGAGACTGATTAAATCCACAATGCTAACACCGGCAATGACAACTCCGAACAAGCCACACACCCTGATTTCTCGATTTTTAAAAGCGAAAAAACTCCAGCAAGAAGGATAGGGGAGAAATAGGGAGAAAAATGAGGAAGAGGGGATCATAACCTATTCCTGAGCCAGTCCAATAATTTCCACAATAGATCTCCCCCTTACAAAAGCCCATTGTTCTTGAGCCACCATATCGGGTAACAATAATGCTTGTTTATTGCAAAGTAATTTACTAAATTTTTTATAAATCACATTGCATAAACTAATAAGGCCAAAGTCAGAGAAAGAATCTAGTGAGTCCTCTATAGGAATCATAGCAATCAGGTTGGTTGAAAACGCCGAAGGAAGAGATTCCCCTTCAAAGAGCTGAATAGCCACTTTCCATATATCTATGCCAACCATATCCCAGCATGTCTGAAAGAAACCCACTGTAAATCCATCCGAACCCGGTGCACTGTTTCTCGAAATGTCGAAAGTAGCCTGTTTCACCTCCTCCAATGACGACCCTCTGACTACATCATCACAACTTACGCTAGAAACAGTTGAAGGAATACAGTCAAGGAGATCATTATCCATTCTATGCATATTTTGGGACGTAAGTAAATGTTTAAAATGTTCAAGGAAACATGGTGCTGGTGACTCGCTTCTGCGATCCTCTTAGGTTTCATTCCGTTTTGTCAGGAGCCATGACGTCGGGCAGAATAGTGATTATCCTGCGGGTTAGTTCAACAGACAATTCACAAGGAAGGATACAAGAGATTCGCCCAAAAAATAGAGGAAATAACTCTAATGTTTAATCAAATTACTTAAATCAAAGGTATCTCTAAAATCAGCCCACAAGCCGGGCTTTATAGCTAAAACTCGTCAATATTGGAATTTTACCAAAAATGGCAACACCCAAATAATCATGCTAAAACAAAATACGTAATAAAAGAAATATACTGCCAGAAATCTGGCCCAAATTGGGTTTAGAATCACTTCCTAAACAATAATTGAAATATTACTATAAAGGAAAATAAATTACTAAATTTGTGGATTCGAAAAGTGAAACGGTGGATTTGGGCTTCGAAAAGATGTGCAACAAGCATAGCTTGTTGACCATGACATGCTCGTTGAAAAGTGCTTTCCGAATTGAGGTCGTTTGCGCGATTCTGATACTCTAGCCAAAGTTATGACCAAAATACTAAAATGCACCCTAAATTGCGAAATTTGAAATAGAATTATGATTTCCTGCCATTCTTGCGCTGATTTGCTAATTCAAGATATCTTAATGTTAATAACGTGTTATCTAACAGCTCAGCATCATCTGACTCGGATCCTTCTGCATCAGTCGCCCCGGGTTGGAAAGAACTCGTCCTCGAGTTCACAATAGCATCATCGAGATCAGCAAAACAATGACTCAGGTGCTTTACATTAAAGACATCAGAAGTCCTCAAATGACTGTGGAGGAGCAGTCTGTAGGCATTATCATTGATCTTCTACAAGATCACACAGGGTCCAATCTTCCGCTCCTTAAGCTTATTATACTCTCCAACAGGAAAACGATCACGGGTTAATACCGCCCAAACAAAATCACTAACATCAAAAAGTACCCGATGACGGTAACGGTCGGCTTGAACTTTTTACTTCGAATTACTCTCGTGAATAGACAGCTTCACCTGCTCATGGATACCCCAAACATATTCTACCATTGCATCTGCCTTGGGATTCAAACAACCCACACGTGGAATAGGGGCTAAATCGAGCACCCCGAATGGATTATGGCCATAGACAATCTCAAATGGGCTCATTCTGGTGGATCTGTTCTTCGACCTGTTATAGGAAAATTCTACCTGAGGTAATGCCAAATCCCACTGTTTTGGTTTAGTGCCTGCCAAACTCCTCAAAACGTTCCCCAAACTATAGTTCACCACTTCGGTCTGTCCATCCGTCTGGGGTGGTAAGCGCTGCTAAAATTCAAGTTCGTCCCCAGTTTCTCCCATAAACTTCGCCAGAAATGACTCATGAACTTGGTGTCACGATCTGAAGTAATGGATCGGGGAACACCATGTAAACGCACAATTTCCCTGAAATAAAGATGGGCGATCCGGGCAGCATCCATTATTTTTCTGCAAGCTACAAAATGGGCCATCTTGGAAAACCTGTCAACCACAACCAAAATAGAATCCCAGGCCCGTTGGGTACGGGGTAAGCCCAACACAAAGTCCATACTAACATCAAACCAAGGGGTCTCAAGTACAAGTAAAGGTGTGTACAGGCCCGCATTAGTGAGAACTCCTTTGGACCGCTGACACACATAACAACGCTCCAAATAATGAGCAACATCACTGGTCAATTTAGGCCAATAATAGGAAAAAGAGATCAATGCCAACGTCTTATCATGCCCAAAGTGACCCTCATTATGAAGTTCACGAATAATCTGTTGCCTTAGTTAACAATCTGGAATGCACAACTGTAATCCACGAAACAAATAACCAATATGCAAAATAAAATCATGTCGTTGACCATCAGTTACCTCCTGAATTATCCTGCCAAAGGAAGGATCTGCAGCATACATATCAGAGAAAGCCTCAAATCCTGCAACTCTAGTGCTCATGGTGGTGAGGAGTAACGTACGACGGCTTAGTGCATCTGCGACACGGTTCAGACTCCCTGCTTGGTGCCTCAGCGCAAACGTGAACTCTTACAAGTACACCACCCACTTGGCATGCTGTCGACTCAGCTTGTGTTGCCCATTGATGTACTTCAGGGCCTCATGATCAGTTACGTACTAGGTAGTGACGCCAATGCTTCAAAGGCTTAACTATGGCATAAAACTCCAGATCATAGGTGGAATAATTATTCTTTGAGCCTGATAGCTTCTCACTGAAAAAAGCTATTGGACGCCCTTCTTGACCCATAACACCACAAATGCCAACCCCAAGGGCATCACAATTGACCTCAAACACCTTTTCAAAATCAGGAAGTGCCAAAACTGGTGCTTCTGTCATCTTTTGCTTGACCAGTTGAAAACTAGCCTCCTCCTCATCGGACCACTAGAAATCACGTCCCTTGAGGCACTCTGTGTTAGGAGCAATCAGAGTGCCGAAGTTTTGGATGAACCGCCGGTAGAAGGACACCAATCCATGGAAACTTCTGACATCGTGTAAGGTCTTTGGTTTGGGCCACTCCAAGACCGCATCTATTTTCGACTGATCTGCATGAACATCATCAGTAGACACAACAAAACCAAGAAAAGTAACATAAGTAGTGAAGAAAGAACACTTCTTCTGATTGACGAACAAGCGCTCCGTCCTCAACTTATCAAAATCAACACTAAGGTGATCAAAATGTGACGGCCATGTCGGACTAAAAATGAGGATGTCACTATTACTGGAATTAGAATCGCGATATTCCATCTCACGATTACCGAAATCCAGCATCGTTAGACGCAGGGTTAACTCTGCAACTTGCCTCTGTAAATCTTCAATCATCATATTCTTAATGTTACGATCACGGTGAGGGGCTTCCTCGTTCGAACCTGCCCGCGACGACCATGACCACGACCACCAGTCATAGAAACTGATGAAATCTCACCCCAAGAAGATGCTGAAGCTCTGATACCAACTGACGTCGGCCAGAATAACGATTATTCTGCAGGCTAATAGCAACATATAATTGACAATGAAGAACACAAGAAGATTACCCAAAAAACACAGAGAAAATAACTCTAATGTTTAATCAAATTACTCAAATCAAAAGTCTCTCTAAAATCAACCCACAAGCCGAGCTTTATAGCTAAAACTTGTGATTATTAGAATTTTACCAAAATTAGCAAAACCCCAATTATCATGCTAAAACAAAATACGTAATAAAAAAATAAACTGCCAAAAATCTTGCCCAAATTGGGTTCAGAATCACTTCATAAACTATAATTGAAATATTACTATAAAAGAAAAAAATTACTAAAATTAACCAACTGACTATTCCTTAAAGAAAATAATTCCTAATCCTAAAAAGAAACTAAAAGATTCCTAATTAAATTGAAAGAACTCATGCAAATTAGGAACCCTAGAAATTCAAATTAGGAACCCTAGAAATTATCTAGAATCAGTCGCCCCGGGTTGGAAAGAACTCGTCCTTGAGTTCACAACAGCGTAATCGAAATCCTCTGGCGCATTCCAGGAGGCAGATCCTTTGGTATCAGGTCAGAAAACTCTGCTAGTTGCTGCACCTCTGCAGGTAAATCTGAATTCACGTCTGCAGATGCTAGAAAATCATGGTAGATGACGGCACAACACTGGTGTAGGGGGGAATCCATCAATTCCTGCATGAACACGCGACGCCAAGGGCTGTAAGTGCACTAAGGTGGTACAAAAAGCAAGTGTTCGGGGTGCAAATAGCCTAACTATTTGTAAATCAGTTTTCTCCCGCAAGAAACTCGTGGTCTTCGTCTCCAACAAGCCGCGTCCTGCGTCTCGCGAGTTGCTCGTTGTTCTTCTTCTCCGTTTGGCTCCAATACCTGCACGAGAGAGAGGGAAACGAGGGGGAGGGACAAGAGAGTGGGTGGTTGCGACGACTGGCTGGATGGTGGCATGGAAGCGAAGCGGAGTAAGGACTGCCCTGTTTTGATGGTGCTATGACTCGACTGCGAGATAGAGTGGGGGGATAGGGAGGTGATGAATGGAAGAAGGAGAAGAACAAGGTTCGAAAGAGAGAAGAAAACGGTAAGGAGGAGGTGGTGGCTGCTCTATCGCGAGATGGAACAGGAAGGAAGAGAGATATGGGTGAGGGAGGTAGGCGAGGTGGCGGCTGATGGTGGTGCTTGGCAGATACAACATTGAAGATAATCTCAAGCTTTTGAGCATGAGTCTTAGCAACCTTCATCAAGACAGTTAGTTGCTCAACCCGTTCAACTCTTCCAGTTCCCTTGAAGAAGATGCTGAAGCTCTGATACCACGACCACCAGTCATAGAGACTGATGAAATCTCAGAGCTTCAGCATCTTCTTGGGGTGAGATTTCATCAGTTTCTATGACTGGTGGTCGTAGTCATGGTCGTCGCGGGCAGGTTACGAATGAGGAAGCCCCTCACCATGATCGTAACATTAAGAATATGATGATTGAAGATTTACAGAGGAAAGTTGCAGAATTAACCCGGCGTCTAACGACGCAGGATTTCAGTAATCGTGAGATGGAAGATCACGATTCTGATTCCAGTTTTGAAAACCCGTATCCCAACCATGCTCGATTATGAGAGCATGGAGAACATGTGTATGACGATGAGGAGCTTGAGGAAGATGTGGTAGACGAAACTAAAGAGTTTGGAGAGCCTGTGTATGACTCCGATGAAGAGGAGGATGAAGATTCTGAGTTTGAGGAGGATCCCTCGAAGATTGAGTCGGAAGGTATGGACGCTGATGAAGATCAGAAAACTACTGATGGTGTTTGAGATTGGGAGAAGATGATCAGCAAGACAGATAAGCTCATGGACAAAAGTTCATGAAGGACCCCAGTGATATAACATGGGGATTAGTCGATAATAAGCTCAAGGTCATTGTAGCTACAGATGGTTGCAAGGGAACTGGAAGAGTTGAACAGGTTGAGCATCTAACTGTTTTGACAAAGAGTGCTAAGACTCATGCTCAGAAGCTTGAGATCTTCTTCAATGTTGTATCTGCCGAGCACCACCATCAGCCGCCACCTCGCCTACCTCCCTCACCTACTCTCTCGTCCCTCCCCCTCATTTCCCTCTCTCTCATGCAGGTATTGGATCCAAATGGAGAAGAATAACAACGAGCAACTCGCGAGATGCAGGACGCAGATTGCTGGAAATGAAAATCGCGAATTTCTGGCAGGAGAAAACTGATTTACAAATCAGTTCAGCTATTTGCATCCCGAACACCTGCTCTTTGTACCACCATAGTACACTTGCAACCCTTCGCATCGCGTATTCGTGCAGGAATTGATGGATTCCACCGACACCAGTGTTGTGCCGTCATCCACCTTGATTTTCTAGTCCCTGCAGACGTGAATTCATATTTACTAGCAGAGGTGCAGCAGCTAGCAGAGTTTTCTGACCTGGTGCCAGAGGATCTTCCTCCAGGGCTGCAGCCTGAAGATTTCGATGAAGCTGTTGGTAAAATGGAATATCACGATTCTGCCCGCAAGATAATCGCTATCCTTATGAATTATTCTAATTCCACCAGTCATAAACGACAACGAATTTTTCTATAAAAGGTCGTAAAACCTTATGCATAAATGTACTAGGCGCATTGGACAGACCAAAAGGCATGACCATCAACTCATACAACCCATGATGCGTCTTAAACGCTGTCTGCCACTCATCTCCAGGCCTTTATTCTGATCTGGTGATATCCACTTTTAAGGTCAATTTTTGAGAAAACCTTAGATCCGGTTAGCTGGTCTAACATATCATCCAGGCGGGGAATTGGAAACTTGTATTTCACTGTAATCCTGTTGATTTTCCTACTATCAACACACATACGCCAAGAGCCATCTTTGTTTTGCACTAGCAGAGCAGGTACTGCAAATGGGCTCATACTCTCACGGATGTAGCCCCTCTCCAACAACTCTACCACCTGCTGTTGCAACTCTTCAGATTCCTTAGGACTGAGGTGATAAGCTGGCCGATTAGGCAAACTGGACTCCGCAACAAGGTCGATCTGATGCTGAATATCCCGCATAGGCGGCAGCCCAGGAGAAAGATCCTCTGGCATCAGGTCAGAAAACTCTGCAAGAAGCAGCTGCACCTCTGTTGGCAAATCTGAATTCTCATTGACTGCACTATTCCCACAAGGTAACAAAGCATAGACCACATCTCCACGATAAATCTCAACTAAAAACCCTGACCTAGAAAGCAGATTAGTATTATTGGTTACCGGGGTAGGAGTGGTTCCTTCCCGACGAGGTGCAAATACAATCTTTTTCCCTTTAATGCAAGGGAATATGTATTTTTCCGCCCATCTTTAATAACACAGCGATCATACTGCCAAGGTCTGCCTAACAATACATGACAAGCATCCATAGATACAACATCACACCAAGCATTATCAAAATATTTCCTGCCAATCGAAAAAGACACTAGGCAACGCCTTTCTACTGTTACCTCACTGCCTTTATTCAGCCATGATAATTTGTACGGCTTGGGATGACGATCTGTTTTCAACTGCAATTTCTGGACAGCGTTGTCAGACACGACGTTCTCACAACTGCCACTGTCAATGATCATCTTGCAGACTTTATCTGCAACTGTGCATGTCATGTGGAAAATATTGGTTCTTAACCAATCGTTCCCTGAATCATCTTTGGGAGTCAGTAGACTCTTACGAACAACCAGAGTCTCATGACCATCTCCATACAACACATCTCCATCTTCATCATTGTCATACACAGGCTCTCCAAGTTCATCAAATTCGTCTACCACGTCTTCCTCAATCAGGAGATTGTTGCCCTTCTGAATAGCAGGCTTCCTGCACTCAGTCGCTCTATGTCCCTGTTCACCACATCTAAAACATCTAATAGTAGGGTGAACTGGCCGACTTCTTTGATCACTTCTGACCATAGGCCTCCTGTTCTGCTGTTTTTCCACAGCAAGTGCACGCTGGTAGGCTTTAGAAACGGTCCACGGTGAGTGAAGGCTGAGGACATCCTGCAGGGGTTGTCGTAATCCCCCCAAATATCGTGCCACCATCTCCTCTTCCGTCTCAGATAAGTCATTACGGGCTACTAATTGATAGAACTCCTCTGTGTAATCATCAACTGATTTTGTGTCTTGCCTCAATGAATGAAGCCGTTGAAACAAAGTTTGAGTGTAGCCGAAAGGAAGTGACATCTTTTCCCAATCAGTGATTTTGGCCTGGCCCTGCCTGTCGCGTGATCGCTTTCAATTGATCCCACCACGCAAATGCTCTGCCATTGAGTTTGATGGCAACCAATTTCACTTTGACAGGATCTGAAACTTTCTTATACTCAAAGATACACTCTACTTCATTCAACCAATCCACAAATCCTTCGGCTTGCAACATCCCAGAAAACTCGGGTAGATCTACTTTGAAACTGAGATTTCCATGACAATCCTCTCGACCACGGCGCTCTCGGAATCGAGCACGATTGTGATACAGGTTTTCAAAACTGGAATCAGAATCATGATCTTCCATCTCACGGTTACCGAATTCCTGCGCCGTTGGATGCTGGGTTAGCTATGCAACTTGCCTCTGTAAATCTTCAATCATCACTTCCTGAACGCTACGATCATGGTGAGGGGCTTCCTCGTTTAGAACCTGCCCACGACGACCACGACCACCAGCCATAGAAACTGATAAAATCTCACCCCAAGAAGATGTTAAAGCTCTGATACCAACTGACGCCAGGCAGAATAGTGATTATCCTGCGGGCTAGTTCAACAGACAATTCACAAGGATACAAGAGATTTGCCAAAAAACACAGAGGAAATAACTCTAATGTTTAATCAAATTACTCAAATCAAAGGTATCTCTAAAATCAGCCCACAAGCTGGGATTTAAAGCTAAAACTCATCAATATTGGAATTTTACCAAAAATGATAATGCTCCAATAATCATGCTAAAACAAAATACGTAATAAAAGAAATATACTGCCAGAAATCTGGCCCAAATTGGGTTCAGAATCACTTCCTAAACAATAATTGAAATATTACTATAAAGAGAAATAAATTACTAAATTTGTGGGTTCGAAAGGGGAAACGGTGGATTTTGGCTTCAAAAATATATGCTTATGCTTGTTGACCATGACGTGCGCGTTGAAAAGAGCTTTCCGAATTGAGGTCGTTTGCGCGATTCTGATACTCGTAGCCAAAGTTATGGACAAAATACTAAAACGCACCCTAAATTTCCAAATTTGAAATAGAATTATGATTTCCTACCATTCTTGCGCTGATCTGCTAATTTGAGATATCTTAGTGCTAATAACATGTTATCTGACAGCTCAGCATCATCTGAATCGGATCCTCCTGCATCAGGCCATGTTCGATATGGAGACTGAAAACAGAGTGAGCATGTTGGGGGTTCTTCTCATGGTAATCAGAAGGGTCTTGTCATTGTGGAGGGGATGCGGGTTGTGATAGAGTATGCTGACTTGTATAAATGGCTTGATTCTCATTTTGGGCATCTGGAGTCTTCAGTGATGTTTGGTCCTGTTAGTGGTACGCTGGTTACCTTCACCTCGGAGTTTTTGAACGCCATCCGGTTACCTGAAAAAAAAAACTTTTAATAACCTATAACTTTTTTTTTCTTGAAAAGACACTACTACAAATATTAGCTTAGGTAACGCCACTTAGATAGCGCTTTTTTAAAGAGCTATCCAAGTGGGCACTAGGATAGCGCTTATTTGTCTTAAAAAAAAAAATCAAAAAAAAAAAAAAAAAAAACACTACAATAGCGCTTTTAATTTTTTTTTTCAGTTAAGCGCTATCTTAGTTATGTCTTAGATAGCGCTTTAAAAAATGCTATGAGAAAAAACGTTACCAAAGGTACCATAGCGCTTTTAAAGTGCTTGCATAGCTCTTCCGAAGCGCTATGCTACTTACATTTAGGATAGCGCTTCCGAATAAAAGCGGGAGATCAAATACATAAAACCGCTTATTATTTCACCCAAATTTTTAAAAGCCCGCTCGATCTAACCTAGAAGGGGAGAACAACGCCTCCTTCTCTCTCTCGTCCCCCCTCTGTGCGTAGCTCTGCCTCCCTCTCTCTCGCCCTGCTCCCTATCTCCATTGCTCTCACTCTCTCCATTGCTCTCCCTGCCTCCCTCACTCCACCGCTCTCACTCTCTCTCGCTTTCGAGCTTTGGCTCTTTCTCGACGGAGTGTTGTTGCTGTCTTTCTGTGGTGCTCCTCTCTTTCTTTCTCCAATTGATCGTCAGTTTTTCATCTCTCAAGATCGAAAACTTTTTAGTCAAGTAATTTCATCTATCTCTATTGATAATTCACAACAACGAATCGATTCCAAGTTGAATTAGGTCAACTATTACTCTTTGCACTCTCAAGATCGTCTGATTAGCTTAAGGCATTTGTTTTCTTGGATGATTTGTTGAAAAGCTTATATCTTTGATATTGTTAGGGTTTATTGCATATTGGGTTTTGAATTGGTTGACAATGCAGTATGCTAGAATTATTTGTTTGAATTAGGGATTTTTATGCTACTGTTAGGTAGGGAATTCTATTTTCTCTTGTTTTTCCTCTCTATAAATACAACAAACAGAGAGTTCCCTTTTCCCCCAATCGAGCTCTTCACTCAATCAAGATCTCTAAAATTTTGGGTTTGGGGTTTTTAGGTTCTGAGTTCTCCATATTTGCAGCGCATGCCATCTTCTGCCCATCAGGTAAAAACCATTTTTTTTGTGTTTAATTTTACCATTTCTCCTTTGGGTTTTTTCTGATTTTGACCATTTGTTTGCAGGATGGAAGAGGAGAAGGAGAGAATGGGAATGAAGTGAAGTATGATTTGAGGAGCAGATGACTGTTTGATATCATCTAGGTATGAGTTTATTCACTCATTTTCATTCTTTGTTTCTTAAACCTTGATAATAATTGGAACTTTTAAGTATTTGAATTGGCAGAAACTTTTATGTCAGTGATAGTTTGATCTATAGGGTGTGTTTTGGACTTGATTCAGTAGTAATATTTAGTCATCTTTTTAAACATATTTTGTTGGGTGCATAATGTAAAAAGTGAAAATCATAATGAACTTTCAAAGGAGCAATGAACAAATCAAGGGTTTGGGGTTTCTATGCCGATGATATTCATCCATGTGTTCTATAGAAATTTCAAAATGCACAGATTCTAATATCAAGGTCTCTTTCATCAAATAGACCATTACACCGAAAATTGACAATTTAAAAAAGACGGATTATGAAAATTCTGTTTGAATCAATGTAGTGTCTCTTAACTGATACTCTGGAACTGAATTTTGTACTTGCATTACTTATGAAATTACCGCAGATTCTCTTCTGAGGCTTAGACAAAGAAGTGAAAATGGATGACAAATCAATAGCCCTTGAAGCAGTTAACAAGGAAGCTGTTGATCTGGTATACACTTTAACACCCCATGATCCTTTTAAACTTTTTTACTTATTCTAATTTTTTTGGGAGTTTAAGCAATTTATGGAGTCGTGCCAGAAAGAATTATTTTTCAAATGTGATAAAATTAGAAGCTGATTCTTGCAGGAAAACATCCCCATCGAGGAAGTCTTTGAAAATTGATGTTCATCTAAGATTTCTTATTTTCACCTTGGTTTTGTTTTTAATTTTCAATTGATAGCCATCACATGTCAGATTCTGAGACTAGATATATGTGCTGATACAATGGTTGGGGATGCAATGAGATGAGGTTTATCAGGCGGCCAAAAAAAGAGATTAACTACGGGTACTGGTAATCAGAAAATGAGAAGTGTAATAGATGATTTAAGTATAAAACCATTTTGTGTGCTTTACTTAGTAGCAATGTTTAATTAGACACAATCTTCAGTCAGGTCATATAGGCAAGTGGAGTTTTGAGGACCTCGAACCTTCATATTAAAATAAAGAAGAAGCAAAAGTACACTACAGAAAGGTTTATATGTTAGTGTTATAGCATAGTCTTGTTTGCTTTTTGAGTGTTTGATGATTTTTTTCTTTATTGTATTGCTTAGGGGCATGCCTAGAAGATCTCTGAAAATTTTAATTATAGTGTTTTTGCCCTGCTATCTACTTAGTGATGATGTACATGCTAGGCTTGGATACACCTGTACGTTTGGTTATGTTATATCAAAACTTTTCTGATGCATCTCATTTTTTTGAATTAGGATGAAAGAGAACTTAAAAGGCAAAGAAGAAAACAGTCAAACCGACCTCTTAAGGTGATGCATTAATTCCTTTTCCTCTTTTTTTGGGGTTTTTGTACAAGAAATACAAATCTATTTAAGATAACGACTTCTTATATAGGCAGTCTACTAGTTTAGACTTTGATAACAATCTTCCAAACCAATCGAATTGTTGATTATAACTACATATCCATGTGGTTACTAGTAAGTTAACATGATCAGCATTGGACTATGAAAAAAAATTAACTTTCATGTAAACACTCCACATATTTGTTTATTTATTCATTTGTAGAGCTTCTATATTTCTGTGATTTCAGATTCTTAGTGTATATTTTTTGGGATCATAAAATTTAATGTGTACAAAATATTGAACAGGTCGTAAGATTGCACGTAATGTGGTTGCCATGGCCACTGGAGATGCACCAGCTGAAGTTGCAACAACCGAGCTGCCTGAGATTTTTAAAACCATTCAAGAAGGGGTACGAAATTATCTTTTCAGCTGGGCTTTGACATTTTGTGGTCCTTGTGGATATTAAGTTGAAGTATTGATATGTATGATATAGTGCAGATGTTTCTTTTATATGTTTATTACTTGATTACTATTAACAATCTCTCTAATGGATTAAAGGAATGAAATTGATCTTTCTTCCGAAATATTCATCATAAATTTATCAAGTATGTCATTTTGCAATTGGGGATGAATCTGGAGAAAAACAGCAGATAGAAAGTTGAAAGGTTTTGGAACTTAAAAGTTGGATTAGTAAAATGTTGACATTATTTGTGTTAAACAATAGTGTTATTAGTTTAGTTTTCTGATTGTTTTTGCAGTGGGACAAGATGGAAGACAAGTATGCCACGACTTCACTTGTAGTTGCTGGTGGAGTTGCTCTATGGGGCTCTACAGGGATGATTTCTGTGAGCATAAAATCTTTCTAATATTTACTGCCCTTCAGATTTCATTGCAGTTAAAAGATTAATACTGATCATATCTGTTATATGCGAGCTTAAGAGTTATTGATAGCTTGTATGATATTTATTGAACGAAAGTTTAATTTGTGCATTCTGTTTCTGCAGGCCATTGATAGGCTTCCTTTAGTTCCCGGAGTTCTTGAGCTCGTTGGAATTGGTTATTCTGGGGTAAGTTCCACACCTATTACTGCTACTATATATATATATTAGTTGAGAAGGCTGCTATCAAGAAATATAGTTGGACCTTTAGTCATTTACATTTATCTTACTGATACAAAACCCTTTGTGTTTGGCAGTGGTTTGCATATATTTAGTAGCAGTAATAGGTGTGTTCTTGTATTTCAGGTTAAGATTTATATACCGACTTAGTGTGTGTGTGTGTGTTGTTATACTTATACAATGCCATGATGCAATTTCAGGTTATGCGAGGATACAATTTGAAGTGGCGGTAGAATCTGAGAAACATTCAGCGGTGCCGCAATGTACAGACGAAGTTAGGACTGTAGGAGAAGCTGTTGGCCATTTCATTTCGTGGCCAAAAAAGCTGGTGTATATATATGATAGCATATTAACAATTTTGTATGAATGCTTAAATTATATTTTGAATGAATGAGAAACAGTTAGTTATCATGTTGTGTCTTTATTGATTGATTGAACGTTGTCATTATTATATTAAATATTATATAAAAAAATATTATATGGTAGTTAATAAAAAAAATTCACCGAAATTAAATAGCGCTTTAGAAAGCGCTATTGAAGCTAATTAAAAAAAAATCAACAAAATTAAATAGCGCTCATAAAAGTGCTATTCAAGCTAATTTTAAAAAAAAAAATTAGCGCTTACATAGCGCTTTCTAAGGCGTTATTGAAGTTAATTAAAAAAAAAAATCAACGCTTAGATAGCGCTTAATAAAGCGCTATCTAACGAAGCGCTATTCAAGTACGCGCCTTGCATAGCGCTATCTAAGCCTATTTTTAAGCGCTATGCAAGCCTATATTTGTAGTAGTGAGAGCTTAAAACTATAAGGAAAATTGTTGTGGTTAAAGGTAACTATCTTTAACAAAGACTTTTTCGTTGGTAAAATGCATGTATATCAACGAAAGTTGTCACAAGTACCATTAGCAATTACAAAGGAAATTATTTCCAATGAAAAACCATCTATATATTAAAGCAATTCGTCATTCTCAGCTCATATAAAACTTATAAGAGCCCATAATCTACCTCCCGCGCTCTAAAGATACCACAGTCCACACTGTGGAAATTTGTATATGACGTTGTAAATTATTTATTTATTTTTAGGTTTTTTTAAAAATTAACATCCAGTGGGGAGGGGCAACTATGGGATGCCAGGCCCTTATTATACCAAATTTTTTTTTACACCTTTCGGGGGTACATTACGACTTTACCTGAATAAAAGATAAACCTATGGGGTTAGCCCTTACAAAACCAAAGAAAACAGAAAACCAAGCCTAATTATCTTCAAGTTTTAGGCCTTTAAGACCTTATTCAAGGTCTAGGCCAAATTCACCAAAAGACTAGGCCTCATAAACAAGCAAATGCCTTAATCAATAAGGCCAAAAACCAAGGAAAAAGGAAAGAGCTTAGAATCACACTCCAAGCATCAATCCAAAAACCTTTTGCAAGCACTGCACAAAAGTCCACACAAACCACAAAGCAGCAATTCACCAAAGCAATTAAACACCAACGCACCAAACAACAGCTCATCACCAGGCACTCACCGAACCATTGCAAGACGTTGCCACCAAAATGACCACATCCAGCTGCTCCAACGTCCCAGTGCTCCACTACATACATAGCGTTGCCACAACACCTCAAAGCATTCCATCAAGGCTCTCCAATGTTGCGCAAACATTCCAGCATCCGTCCAGCACCTAGCCTGCAGCAAAATCAGCAGCTACCATTTCAAAAACCTCAAACTCCTGACATGTAGTAAAATCTATTGCAATCTTTACCAGTTGAGCTATTTGAACAATTGTGTCGTATGAAGCAACTTTATAGCTTATTAAATCAAATTACTCTTCTTTTGCATTAAAAAAAATCATTGCTACATATATAATAGGGACCAATAAATAATATTTCGTCACTATAAATTAGGAATAAATATTTTAATGACTATAAGTTGTAGGTGAATATTTACCACTTTTAGCAATGAAAAGAAATCCATAATAACACCATTATAATTAGCAACAAAATACTAATAGCATTTCATTGCTAGATATGTTATTGAAATTGGTTATATCCCCAATGAAATAAAATTAAATTATTATAAATAAGAAAATGAGCCATAAAAAGAAAAAAATTCATGAATTTTTTTATCAATCTTTAACAATGAAAAATTGTTGCCTATAATATTATAATTAGCAATAAAATAATAATTTATTATTACAGAAATGCCATCCTATTTTTTGATCAGATGACATAATATCATTGCTATTAATAAAAAAATTCAACGAAATAATATTTTGCCACTGTAAAGAAGTTTGGAGGTTTAAATATAAATAAATTTCGTGGAAAAAATTTCAATAATAAGTAACCAAACAAATCGTTCTCTCATTTTTCTCTTTTCCCAAGAGATCATTCTACTACTAAACCTGAATAAAAAAGGTTTTGTAAAAAGTATCATAATTTTTTTCTATCTGAAAGCATGGGTGTTGGTCGATGGTTGACTATCATCACTCAAGCTTGTTTCTAAAATCCAATTGAGTGTTTTCACTAAAGACTTTTTGCATCACATGTGATTCATATGACTCTAAAGCATAGCTAATTAATAATCTATTTTTTTATCTTTATAAAAGAATTTAATTTAGTACATTTAGTAGTTTAACTTAAATCCCCAATCAAACAACATTACTTAAGTCAAGGCTTTTGTCAACGAAATTTTCTTCATTTGAAAAAAAAAGTACACATTTAGTTGGGAAAAATTTGTACCAACAAAAAATTTGTCTCTAGATTCCTTGAATTATCCTTGAACAATATTTTTGCAACGAAATAAAAATAATTTCCAATAAATAAATTTGTTGTCACATAGTTCAACAATTTTCAAAGAAACAATAATGAATTAATGAGCTTTATTGAAAAATAAATTTTCATGGAAATGATTACTGGTTTTTAACAAGGAAAAAATTGTTGCCAATAAGGTTGTAGTTACCAACAAAATTTTATGTCCTTGCTGTAGAGTTGTTATTAAAATAAATATTTTTTCAAAAAAAAAATTGTTGCCAATAGTATACCAATTTACAAAAAAATAATGATTTGTCGTTATAAAATAGTTAATGAGCTTTAACGAGAAATAGATTTTCATGAATGTAATTATCAATTTTTACCAGCGAAAACAATTTGTTACCAGCAAGGTTATAATTACTTATAATTTTTTTTCTTGCTATAGAGATTTCATTAAAAAAAATTGTTTTTAACAAAATTTTTTTTTTTAAAGAACCTCCAGTGGGGAGGGGCAACTATGGGATCTCATACCTTTATTACTTGATAAAAATCTTATAGACCTATCAGGGGTACATGACGACTTTACCCAAGAAAAAAAACTATTGGACATTCATAAAAAAAAGAACAAAAATTTTAATTCTAGGTCCATGAAAGAAACTATCCTAATTCTATGTGACCTTGATCAATAAACCCTTATAAATAAAGGTCTTGTTCAAAAGGCCTGGTTTAGGCCTTACAACATAAGGCCTATCACCAAAGTAAACAATTACCTAACAAAAAGGAAAATCTAAAACCAAGCCTATATCACCAAGAATAAGGCCTAAACCAAGGATAGCTCTTAAGGACTTTATACAATGGCTAGGCCAAATTCACCAACTAGGCCTCATAAACAAGCAAATAGGTAAGCCACATACCTAGGAACATCCCAGAGGCCATGAGCAAAACTCTTCCCAAAGGCCCATTTCACAACTTACAATTTGCACAGCTTGCAACCATTTGCAACTTGCACAACTTGCATATTACAACTTGCAAGAATGAAGCAACTAAACTTGCAATCTCAAATTGTAACTCCAACTTGCATCACAAAAGCCATTCCATGCACATACTGTTCCAAGCAAGAAAAACCTGCAATGCAAATGCAGCCAGACCGAATAACAGCTTCCACAAATGAACCCTGAAAACCGCTTCTCTTCACCCTGCACACACTCACTGTTCTGAGCACTCGGCAGCTCCAAAACTTATCGCATCACCAGTCCAGGCCACACAAACTCGTTGGCCAATCCATCCAGCCCCACTGTTATGACCATCAACCTGAAGACTGAAACACCTAACCTTGCAACCTATCTGCAATCTCAAATTGCAAACTGCAAATCTCAAAATTGCATCACATAAGCCATTCCATGCACCGAGGCTGTTCCAGGCAAGAAGAAACCTGCAAATGCAGCTAGACCGAACAATTGCTACCAGTCCAGGCCGCACCTCGCTAGCCAATCCATCCAACCCCACTGTTATGACCAGCAACATGAAAGACAAAGGCCCGTGATGCTCCCCCCTCCATGCAACATCTACGCACAAAAATATACCCACAAGACTCCTCCACACCAAGTCATCTTGCTTGTCGAACATAGGGAGTGTGAATCTTCTTTAGGTGAACCAAACCTCCAATCCTGATTGGAAGATCAAATGCTCCGTATTCTCTACTAACTCCCTTGTTTTGAGTGTAATCCGCAAGTGCATCAGCCACAACATTAGCTTCCCTGAAAATATGAGCACAACTAAATTCCATATGAGATGTCAATCTCTTAATCTCCTGTCAAGCGTTCTCCAAGAACCAAGGGATTTTGAAATCCTCATAGAACGATCCCCTCACAATTTTGGAATCCGTTTGCATAAAAACTTTTGTAAATTGTAACTTGTTAGACAAAATAAGGCCTTTAATAACTACCCAAACCTCCGCAAAATTATTAGAGCCTTCGCCCAAGACGATTTGCTTCGCCACAAGACAGTTACCCAAACTATTTCTGATAATAATACCTGCCGTCGCCTTGTTATTTCTGGAAGAACCATCTACATTAAGAGCCACAAAATCCTCCTATGGAAAATTCGAGTAAACTATTCTATTGCGCTTATTAAGAATCGGGACTATAGGAAAACCCAAAGAAATCAATAGTTTCCTATTCGCTCTCACCCGCTTGGGAACGAAATACGAATTAGCCATTCGAAGACTCCTTACTGGCAAAATAATTGTCCCCATACTCGGCTTTTCATTATTAAAAGCCGTCCGACAACGCTGTTTCCAAATCTCCCATATGATAAACATTGGCGCTAAATAATAGAGGAGACCCACTTGAGAATTCTTATTGGCTTTCCTAAACCAAACAGTCAAAACAGTAGAAATTTTCGCCGGCCTTCTAACATGGATATCAAATATCGCTTCAAAATGTCGCCAGACCCCTCTCGCTAGGCTTCCCTCAAGAAAGAGGTGAATCAAGGTTTCCACACTCGGAGAGTGACAACAATAGCATCTCGACGCTAGACTAATCCCGCATCGATATAGCTCATCATCAACTGGGATACCTCTTAATAAGAGCCTCTAAATGAATACTGAGATTTTGGACGGCATAATAGGCCGCCAAATTATCACGAAGAATGTGGCCTAAAAACGCCATCCGAAACCGGGGTCCAAATACAATGATCCTTTCCCTGCTCACTACCCTTGAATCTATCATCAAACAATGATCTCGCCAATTTTCTAATCTCTGGTAACACCAATTCAAAATCTCCATTGCGCACCTCCGCCACTGTTGGCCACAAATCTTGCATCTCCAAAACTCTTGGTTTCAAGAAAACAGTTGTGAAATTCCAGTTTGATGCAAAGAAACTCAAGTCATCATTACCAATCCACCAAATACTACTACCAACAAAAACTGCTCTAAACTTCATGATCTCCTTCATAAAAGTCGAGGCACTATTATTCACTTCCTGATAAATCAAAGGGATATCCTTCTTCCAATATTTAGCTCTCATGAAATTCGCCTACAATGACTCAACATTAACCATGTTCCATAGGGCTTTCAAGCGAAAAGCCCTAGCAACCATATCAAGGTTTCTAACTCCAAGCCCACATTCTGACTCAGGAAAGCAAATATTATTCCAAGAAATCCATTTCTTTTTCTGTCTTCCCTCACAATCTCCCCAAAAGAAATCAGCCAGTAATTTATGGATTCTAGATATAACTTGCTTAGGGACACACATGGCACTAAGTGTATAAACTCGAATAGAACTTAAAACAAGTTTGATCAAAATAAGTTTCCAACCCGGAGATAAAAGCTTAGCTTTCCAACCACTGATTTGCGTTTGGATTTTACTGATAAGCGCATCAAAATATATACTCTCGCATCGTCTCTGATAAATTGGAACCCCCAAATAATTCAACGGCGACATTGTGAACTAGAATCCTGTACAAGTTTTAACCGCCACCACTTGTTCCACTTCAACTTTTTCATCAATCATAAATGAGCTTTTATCAGCATTAATTTTTTGTCCCGATGCTTTCTCATAATTCTCCAAAAACTTCATGCAACCAGAAATAGAAGCCTTTCTCCCATTAAGAAAAACCAGAGTGTCATCTGCGTACAAAGGATGTGTGATGGGCCGATAGTGTCTAGGCGTATAAAAATAGCAGATATCTCCTTTATCAAAGGCGGCCACCAATCCTCTTCTAAGAACCTCCGAGGCTATAACAAATAACAATGGGGACAACGGATCACCCTGCCTCAACCCCCTAGAAGATTTAAAGTAGCCATTATAGACTCTTTGTGTCATGCCCCGACCCGCCACGAGAATTGCAGCGTGCCGATACGTGAACTAATCCTTAAAACAAGCGGATCGTAAACGGCCACAACATCATAATATAACACATTCTTGGAATGAGAATCAAACGGAAATAAAAACTACGATAAAATTGAACAAAATAAGAGTATTCGATTTGCCCCGCTAGAGTCATAGTGACAAAAACAATATATACAAACATCTAGTATTTAACCAGATAATACAAAGGTAGCGAAACATTCTCGTACAGGGTGGACACGATCAAACAACACAAAACAAGCCTACAGCGGGAAATTGAGCCTAAGTGCCACAATCTGCAGGAACGCCAACACTGCCTGCACTCCAATAAAAGCACACCCCTTGCAGGGTCAGCAAAGCACAAAGCTAGCTGGTACGAGCGAACTAAATACAAATAACAAAATAATATATAGGGGAAATTCATGTCACACAATAATGAATGTGAGTAATCCTAGATGCATGACCCATAAAATGGAAAAGGTGTCCCTATACAGGTTTTAAAGTCTAAATCACACCATGTCTCTAAGGATAATATTTCTAAATTCAAGCACCAACACAAGCATTTCAGATTCAACAATAACAACAATTTTATGAAATATGTCATTACAGGTGATTCACACATGGTAACGATCAAGCGATGAAAACAAAGACTATCATAATTTTTCATAGTCTCCTAGGTATAGCAATCTAGTCGAAACAAAAAAAAAATTGTATAAGTGTCTCATATCGTAGGTATCCGCATACCCTATGAATGTGTCTAACTCAGACACACCCCACAATGTGCACTAGTACCACTTCGGGTGGTTTGTATCCTAATGGGGTGTCATCTGCCAGGATACAAACTTAAACATCCCGAACGACTAGCCTAACACGGCCAACCTAATACAAATCAAACTCAAGCGCGCTGGGAGGGAAAGCGAATAATCTCCAAAGCACGTCCTCCGGGACCCGTCCTACTGCACTCTCTAGTAGCAAGTGCGTGTGGGTGCTCACCGCACCTCAGTAAACTTGCCACATGCAATAGTGTCCTCAATATCTGGTGTGAGTCATCTCAAGCACCATCAAACTCACGATGCGAGCAAACTCCTAAGCATCGGCATGACATGCATTACAGCGGGGTAAAAACACTTACACTAATATCAACATGCACATATTACGAGAATGTACAGAATCAAATGTACCAAACGTGTAACCATAATCAGTTGGGCAATTTTCATAAATCCACAACTACACTAGGGTCCCAACATGACCCAATTCATCACAATAAATTCATTCGAGTCGAACTATCATACATTCTCAAGACTCGGCAATTTACTGTAAAACGCAACATACAAGCCCAATGCCATTACACCAAAGCCTAATCACACCCAAATTCAACCACTATTCTATTTCATTCAGGTATATCATGCATTCAGAAAACCCAGTACATAAATTCATTCACAAAAAAAACAAACACTACCATCGAAATCTCTAAAAACCCCAAATTTCGAACTTCGATTCAATTATACACAATCGACAGGATAATGTAAAAATTAAATTCAGGATTTAAAATAATTATTTCTCAAAATAAATATTATAGTTACACTCACCTGAGCGGAATGGGTTTTCGAAATCCAAATCCTACCAGTCGAAGCTCCCAACTCGCAAAACAGCGAATGCAGGATCACAGAAAAAAAATTTAAACTGCAAGATGGACTCAAAAGTGAGCAAACAAGCCGAAAATAGGAAAATGAAATAAATAACAACCGGCGCGTGACTGAAAGAAAAACTTACAGACAAATAAATCCAGCAAACAACCCGACGAAACCCAAAGTTTGGCGAAAACTCGCCGAAACCCACCCTACTCCGGTCTGATCGCCTCCGAACAGCACAACAGGCCGAAAATAGGGCCAAGAACACTGAAATCACTAATGTGCAGTTCACCCACACGTCCAAAGCCCGGATTCACGCAGAAGAACCTTCCTAACATATATGCACAATAATATTTTTGAAAATTCTTGCCAACCCTTAAACCACCCTTGCATGTGGGGTTTACAGGTTCCAAATGACGCCATAAATGCCCCTGAAAGGGCTGATTAGAGCTATGCAATCCGAATCAATCAACCCAACACCGTCAAACCCACAATCTAAAAACTGAATTTTTTTTCTTCTCGAAAAAAGGAAGAGAATGAAGAGGGAAAGAAGAGGAGAAGCAATGACGAACAAAGGATGAGATTCCGCGAAGGAATCGTTCGATTTGCTCGAATGAAATTCGGCGAAGAAGCGTCACTGCGAGAGGAACGCACTTTGTGAAGAAAAAAGAAAAAGAGGAAGGAGAAAGAAAAAGGGGTTTCTCTCTTAAGGGGTGAGTGGCTATGTGCCCCCACCAAGTTATCTGAGTACCCCCACCCTCTAAATATATATATATATTTTTAAATCTACATATATTACACCTTGCATCAAAATCGAAAAGCCACAACTAGAAATACAATTGGAGACAAGATGACACACTCTATTCGAGAATCCAAATATTCTGAGAACAGCAAAAAGGAATGGCCACTCCAATCTGTCATACGCCTTTTCCATGTCAATTTTGAACACCACATTACCACCTGTGACCTTTTTATTAATATCCCGAACCATTTCTTGTGCTAAACCAATATTTTCCACGATACATCAGCCCTTGACAAAGGCCCCTTGTTCTTGGGCAATCATACTGGTTAAAGTGAAGCTAGTCTATTGCAAAGTAATTTACTGAATATTTTATAAATGACATTGCAAAGACTAATAAGACGGAAATCAAAGAAATAACCTGGGGAGTCTACCTTAGGGATCAGTGCAATAAAGTTAGCCGAGAAGGATGCAGGAAGAGCGTCTCCTTCAAAGAATTGAACGGCCGCTTTCCAGATATCAAACCCGACAATCTCCCTGCAAGACTGATAGAATCCAGGAGTAAACCCATCTGGACTCGGAGCACTATTCACCGGAATGTCAAAGGTCGCCTTTCCAACTTCTTCCATTGAGGGCTCTTAACTAATTGATCACATATCACATATGAAATAACTGAACGAACACAATCCATTAGCCTACAATCATATGCCTGAACATCTTGTGAAGAAAGAAGTTGCTGAAAACAATCATTGGCTTCTCGTAACATGTCCCCGAAGTCAGAAATCTCCCTACCACACGGCAAAGTAATGGAAGATATGGACCTTCTTTTTTGTTTAGCTTTTACCGAAGCAAAAAGTATTTGGTGCATGCATCTCCTTTCGTGAACTCTTTTTCCCCCAATTTTTGCATCCAGAACTACTCCTCCTGCTTAAGGACTAACTTGTATTCATCCTAGCATCTGTTCAAATTACAAAGAGCGTTAACATCACAATTTGGAGCCATATTGATACCATTACTAGAAAACGTTTCTAAGCCTGAAATAAGCGCATTCTCCCATTGGCTCATCTCATCCTCCAACGCTCTAAGTCTGCAAAACAAATCTCCAAACACCTCTCTATTCCATTTAATAAACGTCTTGCGAAGTGATTTTAATTTGAAATCAACCATATCCAGTGCCCTCATAACACCTGTCTCTAAGCCCAAACATCTACCTCTAGAGATTCAAAAGTCGGATGAGAACCCCACATATTAAAGAATCTAAAAGGAGATAAACCTGATTTAGACTGCATGGGTATGGAAACCAAAATAGGTGCATGATTAAAGAAAGTGTGATAAAGATGTTCCACCCTCATAGTAGGCAACTGATCTAGCTATAAAGAGTTCACAAATACTCTATCAATCCTTGCCTAGATACGCTCACCACCACGCCTATTATTGCACCAAGTAAACTTTGGACCAACATAACCACAGTCAACAAATCCACAGTGTTCAATACAATCCGAAAATTTGGACCTACTAGGCAAAGATGGAGAATTCCCTCCTAGTTTATCATGTTCACTAATAACAACATTGAAGTCGCCACCCACCATCCAAGGACTAACATACTGTGAAGCCAGAAGATCCAATTTCGCCCATAATTCCCTTTTCTCCTCCACGGTGCATTTAGCATATATGAGAGTGATAAAAAATGATTGAGCATTGGGATAAGTTACCTGACAATGAATACACTGTTCTGTGCTTTCCAACACCGAGACTGCTAACTCCGGATCCCAAAAGAGCCATATTTTACCTCCATCTGCTTCATTAGACGTGAAACCTGTTAGTTTAATTTTGTTTCCAACCTCCGAGCATCGACTCACATCAATCATGGGTTCAACAATCATAATGATTCACACTTTGTACTCATTGACCAACTGTTTAAGTCTATTTCTCATAGCTTTATTCCCAACTCCTCGAGCATTCCAAAACATAATATTATCAATCATTTTTAGTTTGGGTAGTAGAGTCACTCGGCCTCGTCCAACGGTGCATGCCCGGGGGGATCGCCTTCTTGACTTTTAAACTCCTCATCTTATTCATTTCTCCTTCTGACACAACCCCTAGGTCCAAATCACTACTCACTGCCTATGGACCAACCTCATATTCTTAGTTGACATCATCACTAGCACTCTTGAGTGTATTGATATTCAATTTCTTCTTCCGAAGCCGCCTAGTTTCGTTGAACAAGGAAATAGCCTTGTCTAATGTATCCCCTAGTTTTTTTTATTCAAATTCCGGCGTAGTTTTATCAACATTATCTTGTAGTTTGCTTTTGGCCCTAACCAAAGTCTTAATGTCACCATCAAGTGCATCTTGCTCTTCCTGCAAATTTTTAGGTTCCACATCCTTCTGCCCTTGCATAGCGTCTCCTAGCTCTGTGCTAGGAACAACCGAACCCACTGTTGTCTCCACTACTGTATCCGCATTCTATGAAGCCACAATCACTGAATTTCTAACAGCCACATCCACCGAGTTACTAGTCCCCGCATCGACTGGGAATTGGACTGCCTATACGTCCCCTGTTTTGCCAAAATTAGCACCCTGACGTGATGTAAGTTCCTGGTGAGACTCAGTCTGTGCAACTACTTGCAGCCCCGCCGCAATTGTCAGTCTTAGCCCGCTTGAAACAGCCGCATCCACTGAGTTACTAACCACCGCATTCACTGAGAATTGGACTGCCTTTTCGTCCCCTGTTTTGTTAACATTAGCACCCTGACGTGCTGTAGTTTCCTGGTATGACACAGTCTGTGCAACTTCTTTCAACCCTGCTGCAATTGTCGGGCCTAGCCCTGATTTGGCACCCTCTCCAGCTGGTAAAGAGCTAGTCGTATCCTGAATTCTTTCTTCCAACACCGCTTGAATGGCTCTATCAATTCTGCTGGATGAGTACCCTGCCTCCTTACAATCCAATTTGAAGTTGGCAAGCCTTTTTTTTATTCAAATCAGTAATAGAAACTCCTTCCCCAACAATATTAGCATATTTTTCACAATATGATGTAAACTTTGAAACTCTATATTCCTTTGAAGTATTATTGGAACATCCTTCCTGAACCGAGCTATGAGACTTAGAAACTTCAATTTTATTCCTCACCAAAACCGCCCCTCCTCATCCTTATTCAAAGAATTCACAATGTCATTCATTGCTATCCTTGCAACCACCTCCTCACCTAGCATCAGTCCCGTAACTTTGCAATCAGCTCCAGGAATGGAAAGTCCACGCCCATTGTTGGAAACTGCTCCTCCATCCAAAATAGAAACTTTCTACATATCTTTGTTTCCCTGAATATAAGATTTGTTTTCCAATTGTGCTGACTTAGAAATCAAAACAGCCTTACCCTTAGCATCATCAACTTGCAAGTCGTGGTCTACATTTACTAGAACATCAAATGTATTTTTCAGTCTAGGACCAACGTTCTTTATGTTGCAGGGCCGCACTCCACTCCAGTCCCCACAATTTTTGTTCCACTAGGTCCAGCCATAGCCGTCTTTGCATCGCCAATACCCGCTAATTTGTTCGCCTTCTTCAAAACTGGGAATTTGGGGGCAAATTTTGGATTTTTTGGGATAATGATTTAAAGATTGACATACGGAAATGCATTAGTTCATGCATTGCAAGGTTTCTATAATTTGTTTGAAAAGAGATTCCTGCATTTCATTTGTATATGCTAAATGTGTAGTACAGGAAAGGAGTTTGTGGGATGAAATGGAACATATTGCTATGGGTATTATTGAACCCTAGATCATTAGAGGGACTTTAATGTTATCGCAGAAGGGGGAGAAAAACTTGGTAGGTGTCTCCTAGTTTAATTGGTCATTTCATAGTTCTCAGATTGCATTTCTATTTGCGGACTAACGGATGTTGGATTTGTTGGTCTGAAATTCACTTGGTGTAATAACCAGCAAGGAGATAATAGAACTTGGGCAAGATTGGATAGATTCTTAGTGAATGGAGATTGGGTAAACTTGGTATGTGCACATGAATATCAAAAACAAACTCAAAATGTCTCCACACTCTTCTTGCTGACTCGCCTTCTAAGAAAATATGCCTCGTAGTTTCATCTCCAAATTCATCACAACAGCTACATCTAGAGGCTAGTTGAAAACCAATTCGCCTTAGTTCTGCATCTATAGGCAGTGCTCTTTTAATGATCTTCCACGTGAAAATGGATATTTTAGTAGGTAAAAGGGGGTGCCAAATCCATTTCAAAAACTGATCTAGTTGACCCCTATTTCGAATGATCTAGCAAGCCGAACTTATGGAAAACTTCCCAACATTGGTGGGAATCCAGATTCTCACATCTTTTTCACTCTCCTCTAAATTTCTATTATATAGAACTTGGGCTTTTCTCTACCAATCTGGAATTAAAGAACTAAAATTTTCTCTCCGCATTTGCCTTACGAAAGGCCATGTATTTTCTGTTAGAGCCCGACCAGTACAATGAAAAATCTCACCCTCCGCCCAATGCTCCTTAAAAAAACTAAAAAACCCATTGTTGATCTTCCATGTAGAATGATCTACCATAAACTTCTTGAAATTCATCATCACTTTCAGAAAAAGAAAAGAACCAACTTTCACATCCTGCATCCCATTAGGAACCCGAGCTTTTAAATATTTCCTTCTCATAAATGTGGCCCATAAAGAGTTTGTATTTGTCAAATTCCATAAAGACTTAATCCAAAAAGATTTTATAACGCAGTCTAGACTTTGCATATTTAGACCTCCTTCTTCAACTGGGACACTGAGTTTATCCTAAGCAACCCATTTTCGTTTATGTATTCCTTCATTATCCCCCAAAAAAAAATCCACAATCAGTTTCTGGATATTGTCCAGGACTTTTACTGGCACACACATTGCAGCTACGGTATAAACAAGCATCAATAAAAGCACATGTCTAATAAGAATTAGTCTTCCCCAGGATAGAGCAATCTCACCTTCCAACTCTGAATTTTGTGTTGTATTGTGATCACCAACGCATCAAAATCTATTATTTTGCATTTACCTTGATAGATGGAAACCCCAAGGTATGTAAAAGGAGACGACTTATAACAAAAACCAGTCCATTGTTTGATAAGCACCATTCTTTCACCCCCGAACTTTCTCATCCATCATAAACGAGCTTTTTCCAATATTAATCTTCTCCCCTGATGCCAAACAATATCTCTTAAAGAAATTAATACATCCCTCCCTAGATTGTTTCCTACCATTAAAAAACACTAAGGAATCGTCAACATATAATGGATGGGTAATCAGAATACATGCCTGAGGGGTATGATAAAAATCAATTTCTCCTCTACGAAATGCCCGCTTAAGTCTTCTGCTTAATACTTCTGCAGCAATAACAAAGAGAAATGGAGACAATTGGTCTCCTTGTCTAAGGCCTCTGGATGATCTAAAATGCCCATCATATCTACCTTGCAACAACACCGAGAAACCACAATGTGTAACACAGTTGGAGTTGAGGAGAAATAATCTATTATCAAAACTGAATCTACGAGGAACCGTCAGAAGATAACCCCATTTTGTTCTATCATATACCTTCTCCATGTCCAGTTTAAAAATTACATTGTTGCCAATAACCCTTTTACCAATCTCCCTCATTAGCTCTTAAGCCAGCCCAATATTCTTAGTGATAAGTCTTTCTTTGACAAAGGCCCCCTGCTCCACAGAAATAATTTCTGGAAGAATTCTTGTCAACCTATCACATAGAATCTTGCTAAAAACCTTATACATCAAATTACATAGGTTGTTCGGTCTGTAGGAAGGCTCATCTACTTTAGGTATAAGGGTTAGGAAATTCCCTGTAAAGGAGCTTGACATAGTTTGACATTCAAAAAATTCTTTCGCAACTTGCCACATATGTTGGCCTATAATCTGCCAACATGACTGAAAAAAACCCGTTGTGAAACCATTTGGGTCTAGCGCACTGTCTTGTGGGATGCTGAAAATTGCTTTTCTGATCTCCTCTAAACTTAGTGTCTTCATAAGATCCTCACATTCCTCAGCCTGAACCAATTTTGGGATGCATTCCATAAGATCTTGATCTTTCTAGTAGCCCTCTACGTCAACAAATTTTGAAAAAACTGGTCTGCCTCCTGAATAATGGTATCTGTAATAACTTTTCCTACCAAATCACAAATTTTTTAGATCGCCCATCTCTTCTGTTTGGCCTTGACAGAAGCAAAGAAAAGTTTTGTGCAAGCATCACCTTCTTTGAATTCTTTTTTTCTCACGATTTTTGTTTCCATTATATTTTTTCTCGCACCATTGCTAGTTGAAGTTCTGTCTGGCCTCTGTTCAAATTCACACCATCATTTATATCCCATCCCTGCATCAAGCTAAATTCTAGTTGTTCAATTTCATCGTCCAGATTCCTAATCTAACTTAAGATATTGCCAAAAGTCTCCTTATTCCAAATTTTCAATGCACCTCTCAATTGTTTTAGTTTCATGGCCAGAATATACCTCGCCCCAATTCCTTCGCAGTCTGTGTTCCAATTTCTATCTACCAAATCCAAAAAATCAACATGAGTAATCCACATTCTTTGGAATCTGAAAGGAGATATACATACCCTTGGAGTGATTGGCAAAGAAACCAGTAAAGGAGCATGATCCAAACAAGTCTTGAGAAGATGTTCATCCTGAGTGTGTTGCATTTCCACTAGCAAGTCTGAATTCCCCAAAAATATGTCCAGTCTTTCCCAAGTTCTATTATCTCCTCGCTGGTTGTTACACCAAGTGAAATCCGGACCAACAAACTCAAAATTTGTTAGCTCGCAGGCAGAATTACAATCTAAAAATTCTGACATGGCCTGATGATTAGGATGTTGACCCCCAAGTTTTTCTCCCCCTTCAGCAATTACATTAAAATCCCCACCAATGATCCATAGTTCATTAATACCCATTGCAATGTGTTCCATTTCTTCCCAGAAACTTCTTCTTTCCTATGCAACACATTTAGTATATACAAAGGAAATATAGAAAATTATATTCGAACATACAATGGAAACCTTACAATGCATGATCTGATATGAGCATTTTAGAATGTCAATTTTTAAATCATTGTCCTAGAATAACAAGATTTTACCACCAAAATCCTCATTAGAAGCAAATAAAGGTAAACATACCTTACCTCCAACTTCCATGTGTCTCAAAGCATGAATCATGGGCTCGGCAATCGCTAATAATTTCACATTATTCTCCTGCACGAGCTTCTTTAATCTGCGACGGGTCGCCCAATTCCCAACTCCCCGTGCATTCCAGTACATGATGTAATCTATCATTACTACAGGTTAGCATGTTCCTCGTTGCCCTGCGTTCTCCCATAGGAGGACCGCTTCTAGAGTTCTTCTTCTTTCTTTTCTGCTTAACCACATCCGACTGATAGCCATGTTCAATAACAGTATTTGTATTTGCGTCAAATTCATTATCAGAATGCACCTCCTTTCCCGCTGAAGTCTTAATTCCTCTGTTGTTGCCGTCCCCTGCTTTTTCTCCTTTAAAAACGAGACTTTCTTCGACTTTTTTCCCCTTCTAAATTCTACGTTTCAGCTGAAAAATCAATATGAAGAGGTATCACTTTGCTTTCTATTTCTGCACCCAACACAGTTCGTTCTTTTGCAAGAAATTATGTCTTTTTCAGCTTCCAAATCAGTTCGATCATCATCATGGACCACATTGTAATCCTTTTCAGCTCCCAAAGCAATTCGTTCCTCAGTAGGGACGATGCCAACATCTTGTGATGTCTGAGATACTCTGGCAGCTCTCGTCTCAGCCAGCTCTTGAGCAGGTTTCGACTACATGCCCTTCTTCGGCTCCTTCCATTTTATCCTCCCCATCGACCTGATTTTCAGAGTTGCTCTACCCTATGAATGGAACAATCCATAATGGGGAAACACCATAATTTTGAGATTTCGAATGCGAAGGTTTCTACGTGTCGTTTGAACCAGAGTTATTACTCGAAACAACTATCTCTGTCTTGCTCGTTGTATATCTCACTTCCTTCAAGTTTTTTCTTTCATGTTCGACCTCCAAATTCCTAGCCTTATCAATTTCAGTTCCATGTTTCCCTTTATTATTGAATTCCACCTGTTGAGCTTCTCCCTCTCTAGTTTCATCCTCCGTAAGAGCATCCGCCAAAGCCGCATATTTATTTACCAAATTGATTTTGTCCGATACTTTTCCCGAATATCTCTTCTTTTATTTTCCTTCTTGACCACTAGAGATTTCCACTCCTTGGTTGTTTTTAGCTCCGCTCGTTCCGATTTCTTCTTTTGTTTTTTTTTGTTAACCGGAGCATACACTTGCTTTGTCACAGTTTGAGCCTGCTTACCCTGAGTCTGTCTCTTTTCCTCCTTCAAGTTTTCCCACTCTTTGAATTGTTTCCCCTTCCTCCAACCCAAAAATTTTATGCACAACTCCTTTTCATGCCCTATTACAATGTTCACAATATTTATAACCTTGGTATTCGAGCTTTTTCCAGTAACCACTATTCTTAGGTCTCTCAATCCAAATCATAGAGGGTAAGGGTTTAGTAACTTCCATCTCAACACACATTCTTGCGACCTTGGGATGCACAAAATAACGCGTGCCATGATCAATTCTTTAAAAAATCCTAAAGGAATTCCTAATGGCCTTCATGATGTCCGTTAAAAAGAATGCAAGCTGCAGATTGGGGAGTTTCACCCACAATGGAGCCAATTTCGGATCAGCCCGTAGGCTAAACCCCGGATGCCAATGGAAGATCTTGAATCTGACGCCCCGAATAGTGAAGCAATCTTTAGATAGGACCTTTTTCACTTCAACTTCATATTGTAGGTATACAAGAACATGGCTTGGATCTAAAAGACCCATAATGAACTCGCCCAAGATGCCCCAGAAATGGTGTCTTGATTCTCTGATAGCGCCTAAAGACGGACGAATACTTGAAAACTTCATTACCGTGATATGGTTTGAAATGTGTGTTTCGCCCCTAGCCACATCTGAATCTGACAATGATAGAGCTAGGTTTCTTTCATTCCTAAAGCTTGTCAAGTCCGTTGGTTTTTCTTCAGTTTGAACGGTATTTTGCTAGTCTTAGAACCTGCGCAGATGTTCGTGTGGGAGGAGGATCCACAGCCGACTTCCCTCCTTCCTCTGCCGGAGGCAAGCCGTCCTTCTCCAAAGGTTGTGCCGCCATGATTAAGGCAATAAACCCTAGTCAGGATGGCTAAGATGAAAACCAAAAAGAAATCTAATGACTTAAATTTTTTCTAGATATACCAGGATTGCCCAATAAAAAGGAAGGTAATGGTTTTTTGATGAGTAGATTGGGTATTCAGCCTAAGACAATGTTGGAGGCCACCACTCGGGTGGTTTATTGGACCTTCCCTCCAAATGATTGGTTTCTGCTTAATGTGGACAGGTGTTCTATAGAAAATTTAGCGACTGGTGGATTTGTGGTCAAGAATGATGAAGGTGGTTTTGTAACAGCCAGGAAATGTTTTTTTGGAGTAGGGTCAAATAATGTAGCGGAAACTAGGGCTCTATTGGAGGGATTGAGATACTGCAATATTTTTTTATTTATTTTTTTTAAATTAACCTCCAGTGAGGAGGGGCAACTATGGGATGCCAGACCTTTTTTATACCAAAAAAGGTTTACACCTTTCGGGGGTACATTACTACTTTACCCGAATAAAACCAAAAGAAAATAGAAAACCAAGCTCATTCTATCAAGTTTTAGACCTTATATACCCAAGGTCTAAGCCAAATTCATCAAGAGACTAGGCCTCATAAACAAACAAATAAGTCAGCAATCAAAGGCCTTAACCAATAAGGCCTTGCACCAAAGAAAAAGGAAACACCATACCAAGCATCAACCCAAAAACCATTTGCAACCTTTGCCCATGACTCCACACGAAAAACCAAGCAGCCCTCAGCACACAGATCAACACTTCGACCTCAGCGCAGTATTGCCTACGCTACCACAAATTGGTCATGTTCAGCTGCTCCAGCCCAGCCTCCCCACCTCCGCGAAACTCTCCAACGCCCACCTCCTGTAGAAAATTCGCCCAGCTGCATCCAGGTACTCCACTGCGAACTCAGCATTGCAATACCTAGCCCCTCGAGGCTACTTTCTCAGCCGTTATACCCATTAAAATGTGTACCAAAAATCATGTATTGCTTCCAACTTCGCGCATCATCTTCGCACAAAATTGTACAACCAATACTCCTCCAAACCCACATATCTTGCATGACAAACATAAGCAGTGTGAGACTTATCTAAATGAAGCAACCCGCCAATCCTGGTAGGAAGATCAGCTTCTCCGTATTCTCTAGCCTTCTGAGCGTTATCCGCAAGTGCATCTGCCACTGCATTCGCTTCCCTGAAAATATGAACACAACTAAATTCCATGTGAGATGTCAAACTCTTGATCTCCCGCCAAGCGTTTTCCATGAACCAAAGAATTTTAAAATCCTCATAGAACCAACCCCGCACTGTTTTAGAGTCTGTTTGCATAGAAACCTTTGTAAACTCCAACCTTTTACACAAAAGAAGACCCTCGATAACTGCTCGAACCTCCGCAAAGTTATTTGAACTGTCTCCAAGAACCACTTGCTTAGCCACTAGACAACTACCCAAGATGTTTCTGATAATAATGCCAGTTGTGGCCTTGTTCTTCCTTGACGAACCATTTACATTAAGTGCCACAAATCCTCCTGCGAAAAATTCTAGTAAACCACTCTATTGTTCTTTCTAAGTATCGGAACAATAGGAAAACCAAGGGACACAAGGGATTTATTATTCTCACTAATCCGCTTAGGACTAAAAAAAAGTATTAGCCAGACGAAGACTCCTTCTGAATAACAAAATAGCAGACATCAAGCTCGGCTTACCATTATCAAAAACACCCTAGCACCGCTGTTTCCAAATCTCCCATAAGATAAACAATGGCGTTAAAAAATATAGTATTCCAACTTGTGATTTCTTATTAGCTCTCCTAAACCAAACTGTCAAAACTGTACTGATTTCTGTCGGCTTTCTAATATGGACATAAAAAATAGTCTCAAAATATCTCCAAACCCCTTTAGTTAGACTACGATCAAGGAAAATATGAGTTAATGTTTCCACACTCGGTGATGCACAACAATAACATCTCGAGGCTAAACTAATCCGACATCTATAAAGCTCCTCATCAACTGGTACACCTCTTAGTAAAAGTTTCCAAACAAAGACTGATATTTTAGACGATAGCAAAACCCGCCAGATCTTGTCAAACAATGTGAATTTACCCCACTTATCACGGAGAAGCTCATACGCCGAATGAGAACTAAAAATTCCAGCTGGATCCGGGGTCCAAATACAATAATCCTTGCTCTGCTCACTACCCTTAACTCTGTCATCAAAAAGTATTCTCACCAAGTCTCTAACCGCTGGTGGGACCAATTCAAAATACCCATTACGAACTTCCGCAATCATAGGCCAAGTATTCTATTCCTCCAAGACTCTTGTTCTCAAGAAAACTGTCGAAAAGTTCAAGTTGTTAGTAAAAAAGCTCGAATCCCCAATACCTATCCATCAGATAATGTTACCCACAAAGACTTCTTTTACCTTCATGATTTCCTTCATAAAAGGCGAGGCACTGTTTTTAAGTACCTGATATATCACTGGGACATCCTTCTTCCAGTACTTACTCCTCATGAACTTTGCCCACAGCGAGTCAGCATTGATCATATTTCATAGAGCTTTGATACGAAAAGTCCTAGACACTGTAAAAAGGTTTCTAACCCCCAACCCTCCTTCTGCCTTAGAAAAACAAATTTTATTCCAAGAAATCCATTTCTTTTTTAGTCTACCTTCACGATCTCCCCAAAAGAAGTCCACCAGCAATTTATGAATTCTAGCAAGAACTTGGTGAGGAACACACATGGCACTTAGTGTATAAACTGGAATAAAGTTCAGAACATGATTAATCAAAATCAACCTCCCACCAGGAGATAAAAGTTTTGCTTTCTAGCCACCAATTCTTTTTTGGATTTTACTGACAAGAGCATCAAAGTAAATAACCTTGCATCTACCCTGATAAATAGGAACTCCCAAATACTTCAAAGGAGAAACTGTGAATTAAAACTCTGTGTAAGTTTTAACCATCACCACTTGTTCCACTTCAGCTTGATCCTCAACCATGAAATAGATTTTATCTGCATTAATTTTTTGTCCCGAGGATCTAGCATATCTGTCCTAGAACTTCATACAACCTGTAATTGAGGCCTTTCTCTCATTAAGGAACACCAGAGTGTCATCAGCATACAGAAGATGCGTGACATGCTGACAATTTCTTGGCGTGTAATAATAGCAAATATCACTTCTAGAAAATGTGGCTAACAAGCCTCTATTAAGGACCTCTGAGGCTATAACAAATAAAAGTTTTGAAAGTGGGCCCCCTGTTGAAGGAAAGAACAACTAAAAGTAAAATAGGGCTTTCACAATAGAAAGAAGAATAGAAAGAAGCTTGGAATACTTGCAGGATAATATTTCATATAACTACTGAAGCAAATATGCCTATTTATAGGCTTACAAACAAACTGAATGTTGTTGATCCACTACCACCACTAACATGATTTTAGCTAATGACTCCTAACTGACATGAACACTACTACCACGTCTAAATAACTACTAATTCAGACTTTGACTCATTCTTCAACACTTCCCCTTGATTCAAAGTCACAAACACCAAGTCGGGATCTAAAATAAATAAACTTCTCCTTTGACAGAGCCTTCGTTAGGATGTCGGCCAACTGCTCATTTGATCTACAATACTTCAAAGCTATCTCCTCCTTAGTAACCAAGTCACGGATGAAGTGGAAACGAATATCAATATGCTTTGTTCGGCTATGAAATGCTGGATTTTTTGTCATGAAGATTGTGGCTTTGTTGTCACAGAAAATTTCTGTTGCTCCTTCTTGCCTTTGTTGAAGATCTGCTAACATTCTCCTTAACCAAACAGCTTGACAAGCTGTTGAAGTAGCTGCAATATACTCAGCCTCCGAGGAGGACAATGCTGCTGTGACTTGTTTCTTTGAGCTCCAAGTGATTACTCCTGATCCAAGCGTAAAAACATTTGCCGAAATACTCCGTCTATCATCCAACGAACTTGCCCAATCACTATCTGTGAATCCACATAATCTGAAATTGGAAGTTTTTGAGTACCAAATTCCATAATTCACCGTTCCAGCAATGTAACGCATCACTTGCTTTGCTGCTCCAAAATGAAGCTTTGAAGGATGTTGCATAAACCTGGAAATTACACCAATAGAGAATGCAATATCGGGTCGGGTGTGACTTAGATAAATTAAGCCACCAACCAAGCTTCTAAATCTTTTAGCATCAGCCATCTCTGCCCCATCTTCAAGCTGCAATTTTTCATTAGTATTCATGGGTGTAACTGCAGATTTACAACTTAACATGCCAAATTTATCGAGCAGATCCTTGACATATTTCCTTTGTGAAATAAAAATTCCACCTTCAGCTTGTTGAACTTCAAGGCCAAGAAAATAATGCAGTAAACCCATATCTGACATTTCAAACTCATTCATCATATGTGAATTAAACTCAGCCACAAGAGATTTAGAGGACCTTGTGTAAATGATATCATCAACGTAAAGACAAACAATGATGAAATCATTTTTACCTTCCTTCTTCGAATAGAGCGTGGGCTCATTTTCACTTTTCATGAACCCGTTTTGTTGGAAGTATTTATCAATTTTGCTATACCATGCCCGTGGTGCCTGCTTCAATCCATACAACGCCTTTCTCAGCTTGTACACCTTTGTCTCTTTGCCTTTAAATAAGAAACCGTCCGGTTGAGTTACATAAACTTCCTCTTGCAAATCTCCATTTAGAAATGCTGATTTGACGTCGAATTGATAAACATGCCATCCTAATTGTGCTGCCAATGCTAGAACAATTCTTACAGTTTCAAAGCGGGCTACTGGAGCAAAAGTTTCTTCGTAGTCAATACCATGTTGCTGCGCGTATCCTTTCGCCACAAGCCGAGCTTTGTATTTTTGTATACTTCCATCAGCACAAAATTTTGTTTTGAATACCCACTTCAAGCCAATTGCATTTTTGCCTTCGGGTAAGTCCACCATTTCCCACGTTCCATTCTTTTCGATTGCTGTCAATTCTTCCATCATTGCTCGTTTCCACTCTTCTTTGGCAGCTGCTTCTTCATAGGTTATAGGATCTGAAATAGTAAGAGCAAATTGACAAGAATCATATATGTCATTCAAGGATCTAAACTTCCTTGGTGGAGTCTCAGTAGATTCTACAGAACTGGATGAAGAACTTTGGCTTCGACTTGAGGCTGAACTACTTGGTGACGCCATAGAGGAACCAGTTGGTGAATTTGTAGGAGTTGGTTCTTGACTTTCTTTTAGAGAGATTCCATTGAGTATAGGAACCTGTTGCTGTATCTTGTCAACCTGTTTCATCTTTTCATTATGTCCACTCCAATCCCAACTTGCATTTTCATCGAATACTACATTTCTTCTTATTATAAGCTTGCCAGTAAGAGGGTTATATAATCTATATGCTTTGGATTGTGTACAATAACCGACAAAAATGCATTTTTCAGATTTTTCATCAAGTTTATGACGAAAATGATAGTCTACCAAAGCATAAGTAATACACCCAAAGACTCTTAAGTGACTTACATTTGGTTTTGTGCCACGCCAAGCTTCCACTGGAGTTTGATTCTTGACAGCCCTTGTAGGAGAGAGGTTCAATAGATAGACTGATGTTACCACAGCTTCAGCCCAAAACTGGTTTGATAGCCCCTTTGCTTGTAACATGCTTCTTGCCATTTCTACAACAGTCCGATTCTTCCACTCAGCAACTCCATTTTGCTCCGGAGTGTAAGGAGTCGTCAACTCCCTACGAATGCCATTTCCTTTGCAAAAAAGATCAAATTCTTTGGATAAGAACTCTCCACCTCTATCAGTGCGAAGAACTTTGATGTATGATCCACATTGTTTCTCAACCATAGCCTTTAAGTGCCTGAATTGCTCAAATGTTTCTGACTTAGCTTCCAAAAAATAGACCCAACTCATACGACTACAATCATCAGTAAAGAGCAAGAAATAACTGCTGCCAGCAAAAGACTTAGTTTGCATAGGGCCACACAAATCAGCATGTACTAATTCAAGACATTTGGAAGCTCTCCAGGCCTTTCCAACTGGAAATGCCTTTCTAGTTTGTTTTCCATATATGCACCCTTCACATAATTCAAGAGAGCCAATTTTTGGTAGTCCAAGAACCATACCTTTGTCAGCTAGCAATTTCAGTCCCTTGATGTTTAGATGTCCATACCTTAGATGCCATAACTTTGACTCATCTTTGCCACTAGCAACAAGAACAAAATTCCCCATGTTTGAGACTTCCAGCGGGAACATGTTGTTTTGAGTCATGTTGATATTGATCATCGTTTGGCCTGTTTGTTTGTCTTTGATTACAAATGCACCATTATCAAATGAGACTGAATACCCACTAGTCATTAGTTGCCCAACACTCAACAAATTATATCCCAAATCAGGTACAAATTGAACATTATGCAAGAGTTTTACTTTACCATGGGTAGTTTTAATGCCCACTGTACCTTTCCCTTCAACTTGCATTTCCTTGCCATTTCAAAGTTGCACCATCAGCTTCTGTGTTTCATCAAGCTCCTTGAACATAGATTTTGTGCCTGTCATATGATTCGAACAACCGCTGTCCACGAACCACACACCGCTTGATGTCTTTTTAGTATCGACTTGAGCCATAAAAAGCTTGCCTTCTTCATGCTCTGCTGCATAATTCTCCTGCTGATCATTGTACCAACAGTCAGCTTCTCCATGCTCTGTTGCATAATTCACTTGCTGATCATTGTACCAACAGTCAGCTTTTACATGCCCATATCTCCTACATTGAAAACATTGAATTCCATTCTTGGAATACCCATTAGAATGCCATTGTTGCCCATCAAACCGACCTCGACCTCGTCCTCTTCCGCGTCCACGACCACGGAATCCTCCTTTTCCACGTCCACCACTTGATGAACTTTCATATTCTCCAGCTTTGGTGGCTGCCTCCTTCACTTGAAATGCCTTTTCTTCATTCTTTTCAAGTGATCTATTAATTCTTGACTCATGAGCTTGCAAAGACCCCATTAGTTCATCAAAGGAATAAACAAACAAGTCTTTAGATTCTTCTATTGCAGCAACTACATGATCAAATTTTGGAGTTAAACTTCTTAATACCTTTGCAACAATTGTTGGATCAGATATCTTCTCTCCATAGGACCGCATTTGACTGACTATTGTCATTGCTCTTGACAAATAATCTTGAACAGATTCTCCACTATTCATGGACAGGGTTTCAAAGGCACGCCGAAGTGATTGCAACTTCACCATGATCACCTTTGAATCCCCTTGAAACTCCTTTTGCAAAGTGGACCAGGCTTGTTTCGATGTGGTTGCTGCTGCAATGCGTGAGAAGACACTGTCATGAACAGCCTGTTGAATGACCACCAAGGCCTTGGAATCTTTCTTTTTGTTGTCCTTCAATCTAGCTTCTTCATCAGGATCTGCGTAGCCATGTTCCACCAGGTCCCACAAATCTTGAGATTTGAGTAGAGTTCTCATTCGGATACTCCAAAATTCGTAGCCCTCTCCTTTAAAGACAGGAATAAGTGGTTGTGTAGCACTTATGGCATTGCCATTGTTAGTCATGATCTCTACTCACTCAGACTCCTATGCTCTGATACCAAATTTGTTGAAGGAAAGAACAACTAAAAGTAAAATAGGGCTTTCACAATAGAAAGAAGAATAGAAAGAAGCTTGGAATACTTGCAGGATAATATTTCATATAACTACTGAAGCAAATATGCCTATTTATAGGCTTACAAACAAACTGAATGTTGTTGATCCACTACCACCACTAACATGATTTTAGCTAATGACTCCTAACTGACATGAACACTACTACCACGTCTAAATAACTACTAATTCAGACTTTGACTCATTCTTCAACACCCCCTGCCTCAACCCCTAAAGGACTTGAAATAACCATTATAGATTCCTCGCATCAAAACTGAGAAACCACAATTAGCAATAAAATTAGAAACAAGGTGACAAACTCTATTCGAGAACCCAAATCTTTTGATAATCGAAAGAAGGAAGGGCCACTCCAATCTGTCATACGCTTTCTCCATATCAATTTTAAGAACCATTTTGCCGCCTATTACCTTTTTATTAATGTCTCGTACCATTTCTTGTGCCAAACCAATATTTTCCACAATACACCTGCCCCTTAAAAAAGCCCCATGTTCCTGGGCTATCAAATCTCGCAGCAGTAAAGCCAATTTATTGCAAAGTAACTTACTAAAGATTTTATAAATAACATTGTAAAGACTAATGGGCCTGAAATTAGAAAAAAAAAACCTGGTGAGTCCACCTTAGGAATCAATGCAATAAAATTGGCCGAGAAAGCCGATGGGAGTGCATCACCTTCAAATAATTGAATGGTCGTTTTCGATATATCAATACCCACAACCTCCCAGCAGGACTGAAAGAATCCTGCAGTCAAACCATCAGGACTCGGGGCACTATTTGTAGGAATATCAAAAGTCACATGTTTCACTTCTTCCAATGATGGTCTCTTGATTATCTGCTCACAATCCACACCCAAAATAATTGAAGGAATGCATGCCAATAAATCACTATCATGTGTTTGAACGGCCTGCAAAGAGAGGAGTTGCTGAAAAAAGTCATTGGTTTCTCTAGTAATATCCCCCGGGTCAGATATTTCCTTGCCACATTGCAAGGTGATAGAGGCAATTGTTCTTCTTCTTTGTTTAGCTTTGACCGAATAAAAAAATATTTGGTGCAAGCATCCTATTCCTTGAAATCTTTCTCTCCTGATTTTTGCATCCAAAACAGTTCCTCCTGCTTAAGGGCCAATCTGTATTCCGCCTGGCACTTGCTCAAATTAACAGACCAATTTAACATCCACATTGAAACTGTTGCTGATATTTGTTTCCCATCCTGTGATGAGAGCATTCTCCCATTGGCTCATTTCATCTTCTAAGGCCCTCAGTCTACTGAAAATATTTCCAAATACCTCCCTGATCCATTCAATAAGAGCTCTACGAAAAGATTTGAGTTTAAAATCCACACCATCCAGCGCCCTCATATTCAACATATCGGAACCCCATACATTTTCGACTAATGAAACAAAAGTCGGATGTGTGGTCCACATATTCAAAAATCTGAAAGGAGAGAAACCCACTCTAGATTATAAGGGCATGTATACTAAAATTGGCGCATGATCCGAAAAGGTACGCTGAAGATGTTCCACCCTCGTACTGGACGATTAAGCTAACCATGCGGAATTGACAAACACTCTATCAATCCTTGCCCAGATACGGTCCCCACCACGCCTATTGTTACACCAAGTATACGATGGAATAATAAAACCCTAGTCAATCAGTCCACAATGTTCAATACAGTCTTAAAAATTGGACATACTAGCCAAAACTGGGGTGTTCCCTCCTAATTTTTCTTGCTCATTGATAACTGCATTGAAATCTCCACCAACCATCCACGGTCCCATATTCTGAGATGCAAAAAATTCCAGTTTTGCCCATAGATCCCTTCTCTCCTCCACTCTGCATTTAGCATATATGAAAGTGATAAAAAAGGAATGAGCATTTGAAAAAGATACCTAACAGTGAATACACTGATCTGTCGCTTCCAACACCAAGACTGCTAACTCAGGATCCCAAAAAATCCATATCTTACCTCCCTCTGCTTCATTAGACGTAAAACCAGACAATTTGATTTTGTTACCAACCTCTGAATAACGATTAGCTTCAATCATGGGTTCTGCTATCATAATGATGCACACTTTGTAATCTTTAACCATGTTTTTAATTCTATTTCTTGTAGCTCTATTTCCAAATCCTCGGGCATTCCAAAACATAATATTATCCATCATTTTTAATTTTTGCATCAGGGACGGTCTGCCTCGCCATTCTGCGCATACCCAGGGGAAGCGCCATCCTGACTTTTGTATTCTTCTTCTTACTCACCTCGCCCTCTGCACCGCCCCTAATTCCAAATCCCTGCTGAACGCTGCCTAACCTCAAAATCCGATCTGAGTTCATCACTGGTACTCTCGAGAGTGTTAATATTCAATTTCTTCATCCGTAACCGCCTAGTTTTTTTGAACAAAGATATAGCCATTTCCAAAGTGTCTCCAAGTTTTTTTTATTCAAATTCAGGGGATTTAATACTATCGTCTTTTTCCAACAAACCCTTGATCTTAATTAAGGATTGGTATTCGTCATCGGAAGGTTCTCGCATATGTTCCACATCCTGCTGGCCTTGCAACACTAGTCTGCCTACTGATGACTTAGCAACGCCTATGTTTTCAGCTCCCTTAACGTCGTATCTCACCATCGAGCTCCTGTCCAAACTAGCAGCCAAGACATCCCCTGCCTTATAACCAGGAACAATTGTGTCCTCTACCTCCGCGTCCTAGCAATGCTAAGAAATATCCTGGCTGGCAACATCAGTTTGCTTCTTAGCCGAAGCCGCAGCCCTTGATTCCTCTATCATGGAACTCGCTACAAAATTCAATCTTGTCCCCGCGACCACAGCCTCGCCTTCTACTATCGAATCCACCGATCCATTTTTTTCCTCCTCCAATCCAGGTTGAATAGCTCTTTCAGTCCTGCTAAAAGTATATCTTGCGTCTTTGTAATCAGAAACAAAATTGGTAATTCTTTCCAACTTAGAGCAAATATTAGAATGGTCTTTTACTTCCAAATTAACATTCGTTTCCATATCTTTGTTTCCCTGAAATTATGAATTCTTTTCCAAATTCACTATCGACTTAGAGTCCAAATTAGCATTGCCAAAAATGTTTTCATCCTGTAAATCTTGGTCCAAGCTTGCGAATAATTCGAAAGCGTTTTTCACAATTATACTATCATTCCCTGTTTTCTTAGGGACGACCCCCACTCCCTCCTCCTCTTTTTTTCTTTCACTAGGAACAGCCTGCTCCGCCATAGGATCACCTAACCCTGTAACATTTTCCGCCTTCTTCATGACTGGTTTGTAAACTTTAGTTACTTCCTTGCCTTTCGGTTGAGTCACTATATCCCTCTCCCTTACGATTTGATTTTTCATGTTCTCCTCCTTCAACTTATTCATGCCCACTTTATCTTCCTCCTTATTAGTTGCCTTGCGGATCCCCAATCGCTTCCTACAAGCTTCAAAGGTGTGCCCAATCATAGCGCAATTCTCACAATATTTGAAGCCCAGATACACAATCTTTTGCCAAAAACTAGTGGTTTCAAAGCACTCCAATCAAATCCTACTAGGAAGCTCCTCTAATAGATCCATCTCAACGCACATCCTTGCCATCAATTCCTACTAGTGTGCTATCATCAATTCTAAGAAAAGACCCAATAAAGTCTCCTGCTTCTTTTAAAAACATCAGATGAAAGAATTGTAAAGGCAAATTAGGAAGATCCACCCACAATGGGACAAGCACCGGATCTTCCCTAAGACTAAATCCTTGATGCCAGTGTAACGCTTTAAATCTAACCCCTCGGATCATAAAATAGTTCCGCGACAAAGCCTTATTAACTTCTTCTTCCGAATGGAATCTGACAAGAATATGTCTCTGACCCAATAAACCCATGGTAAACTCCCCCATAACACCCCATGATCAGTGAATGGATTCACGAATAGCCTCTAATGAAGGCTTATAACTAGAAAACTTAAGCACAATAACATATGATTCAACGTACCTTTCACATCCTTTTGCTTCTGAGATATTCATAAATAATGTTGGACTTCCATCTTTGCGAAAACGGTTGCCTTTCATTGGATCCCCTACAATAACACCTTGCTTAACAACTTCCAATACTTGGAGGAAACTTCGAGGAGGCTTGACATCAACAACCGAGGTGCCTCCACCCCCAGCCGTGCGCTCCCCTCCATTGGCAGCTTGAGTAGCTGCCATGAAAAATATGAGAAGCTCTTAACTTGGACAATCCAGATTGAAAAGCAAGATTAATCTAACGATTAAAATAAATTGATAATGGAAAGGACCGAATTACCCTTAAACACAAAATCGCCTCAAGAGCAGAGCGACTTTTTAATATTACCACTCTAGCTTAACTAGTTGAGTTTTTTTTATCCCTTAACCCCTCCCACCCCAGATGTCGTCGACTGGGTTCGACCCTGTGACCTAGTGATACCATCCGCCACTGCTCAACCACTGAGCCATCACACCTTTGACATTTTTTTTTTTTTTAAAAAAAAAAAAACCTCCAGTGGGGAGGGGCAGCTATGGGATGTCAGACCTTTATTACTAGGAAAAAATTATGTTACACATGTCGGGGGTACATGACGACTTTACCCGAGAATGAAACCAATGAAAATACATCATTAAAATCAATCGAAAAAAACTCTCGTAACTCATACACATTCAACTTCATATTGTATAGCTAAAAACATGCTTGCACTAAAAGAACATAGTGCATCAACCATTCTCTAAGTCTCACTAGCATCAGATGCCATTGTCAATTTGCAACATTGCAAATCACCTACGAACACGCACTGTCAGAATAGCAGCAGCAGGAAGCAGAGAGCACTCTGTTTTGCAGCAGAGAGCACTCTGTTTTGCAACAGTTTGCAATTTGTTCCAGCATTGCAACATAAAAAACCAGGCAGCAAAATATGTGCAAAACGGGCAGCAATTATGCAGAGTACTCTATAAAAACAGAGCACTCTTGCCACAATCCAGAGACATCGTGTAATGCACCGAAATGTGCAGCCCTGAATTCACTGTTTCAGCAGAGTTTCAGGCCTGATCTCTGCTACCACAGTCTCGCAGAGATCGCCAAAACGAGGCAAGAAAACCAGCAGATAGCGCACCTAAAAACTGGAACAGAGAGCAGATTGCATACTCTGTCCCAGTTCCAGCAACAGTCCAGTTCCAGTGATCCGTTCCAGCCATTGCAGAGCATGCCACCTGAAGTCCCCATTCCCTCGCAGTAAATCCATCCCCGAGCGATACAAGCCTAGATTTACAAGTTCATTTAGCATTCGTGCGTCTTAAATATGTCGTCTTCTTCTTATCAAGAATAATTAAGGATTTTATTCGTTTAGGCAACGAGTCCCAAGAATAATCCCTTATCATTTGTTCCACTTGCGCCCGTCTAGCCAAAGCATCCGCCACTGAATTAGTTTCCATGTACACGTGTATACGATACCACGTCAATGCCTTACTCGTGTCTCTAATTTCCCTCCACCAGTTACTAAGAGACCAGGGAATACTAGCTTCATTTAATATCCACTGTTTGACCAATCTAGAATCCGTTTGGATCACACAACTTCGCAATCCTAGATCAATACAAAGTCTCAAACCTTCAAGTAAGGCCCTCAACTCAGCGGAGTTATTTGAGCCTTCACCAAAAATACACTGTCTAGCTGCTACAAATTTGCCCTCGTCATTTCTAATGACCACACCTCCAGTAGTGTTATTTTCCATACATGAGCCATCAACATTTAGCGCATACCATCCTGTAGGAGGGAAAACCCAATAAAGCACTCGAGGAGGAGATACTGTAACAATCTTTTCCTGTATGCCCAACCTACTGAGCAAAGCCCCGTTATGATCCTTAATTTAGGAATAAAGAATTTGGCCACACATTTAATCCAGAAATGAACTTTAATAATCACATAGCTTGATGAAAACTCCTTTCCTTCGAAAAGTTTTTTGTTTCTCTAGATCCAGATTTCCCATAGGATGAAGAGTGGGGTGACGTGGATGAGGGTCCCTGATAACGAGGATTTCTTTGCTTTCCTAAACCACGCCTTAAGCATAGTATAAACTTCAACCGGTCTGTGAATGTGCATATCAAACACCAAATCAAAATGTCCCCACACCCTTCTAGCTAAATCGCTTTCCAAGAAAAGGTGTTTCATCGTTTCCTCCCCAGGTTGTAAGCAACAACTACATTTAGACGCAAGTTGGAAGCCAATTCTTCTAATTTCACCATCAATAGGTAATGCCCTTCTAATTATTTTCCATATGAAAATAGAGATTTTAGAAGGCAATAAAGGATGCCAAATCCAATTCCAAAATTCATCTTGTGTCCCCCTACCACAAAGAATTTTACATACTGAGCTAATCGTGAACCCGCCATTATTACTCGGTATCCAAATTCTGGCATCTCGATCACCGACTTCGCCTTTCACAATTGTCTTGTAAAACTCTTGAGCTTTGCTTTGCATATCCGGGCTTAGCCGCCTGAAATTCTCCCTGTGCATTTTCCTGAGAGAAGGCCAAGAGTCATTCATCCCCACCTCCTCATTTTACTGAAAATTTCATTCTTAGCCCATGGTTCTTCGAAGAAGCTAATGGTGCCTTTAGAGATCCGCCACGTGGAGTTTTCAATTATAAAATCCTTATTCACCAACAATTCGTTTATAAACAGAGACGCCCCAACTTTAATTTCTTGCTTTCTGATTGGAACCCCAACTTGCATGTACTTACGCCTTAGAAAATTTGCCCATAAAGAATTGGAGGTTATTAGGTTCCAAAGCGACTTCATCCGAAAAGCTCTAATGATCACATCTAAGCTTCGAATACCTAGACCACCCTCCTCCTTTGGAACAGTGATTTTATTCCAAGCTATCCACTTCCGCTTGTGTCGCCCTTCATGATCTCCCCAAAAGAAATCTGCAATCAACTTCTGAATGGATTGCAGGACCTTATTAGGGACAAATGTAGCTGCTATGGAATAAATAGGTATTGACAGTAAGACATGTCTTATCAGTGTCAATCTACCTCCTGGTGACAAAATTCTGGCTTTCCAACCCTGAATTCTCTGCTGGATTTTATTGATTAAGGTTTCAAAAAAAGAAATTTTGCATCTCCCTTGATAAATGGGGACACCAAGGTAGGTAAACGAGGATTGCTTGTAGACAAAACCTGTCCACTGTTTGATCGAAATTATTCTGTCTGCACGAGCTTTCTCATCAATCATGAATGAACTTTTTGCAATATTAACTTTCTCGCCTGAAACCTGACAATATCTATCTAAGAACTGCATACAGCCTTCAATGGACTTTTTCCTACCATTCAAGAAGATCAATGAATCGTCAACATACAAAAGGTGGGTGATCGGTGTGGCCATCCTGGGAGTATGATAAAAGCCAATTTCTCCTCTACGAAAGGCCTGAGAGAGCCCTCTGCTTAGTACTTCTGCCGCAATGACAAAGAGAAGAGGGGAGAGAGGGTCCCCTTGACGAAGGCCCCTTGTTGATTTAAAATAGCCGTCATACCTGCCTTGCATCAACACTGAGAACCCGCAATGTGTAATGCAATTAGAAATCAGATGACATATTCTGTGATTAAATCCGAATCGGCGCAAAACTTGCAAGAGGTATCCCCATTCAATTCTGTCATACGCCTTTTCCATATCCAATTTAAATATTGTATTATTTCCATTAACCTTTTTCCCAATCTCTCTCATTAGTTCTTGTGCCAACCCTATGTTTTATGAAATGAGCCTTCCCTGAACAAAGGCCCCTTGCTCTAGAGAGATAATATGAGGGAGAAGCTTGGCCAATCTCAGACTAAGAATTTTGCTGAAAATTTTATATATCACGTTGCTGAAAATTTTATATATCACACCTTTGACATTGCAATATGAATAGATTGAATAAATGTATGGTGCAAACGAATTCTATGTTGGTTAAAAATGGTTTTATCGAGAAGCAAGTATTTTGTGGTTCGTAAATGATTGGTGGAGGGAGATAGGAGAGACAAGTAGGTCAATGGTGTGTCATTGCAATCATGTTTTCATGGAGGCAAATTCAGTAGCGGATGCTTTGGATAGGCTAGCTCAAGGGGAGCATATTTCACGATATTATTCATGGGTTTCACTTCCGAACAGGCCAAGAGTGTTGCTTATCCTTGACAAAAGCAAGATAGCTTATTTGAGGAAGCCTCGATGATTGGGTTCAACAGTGTTTTGCAGCTGGAGGAATTGTTTATTGCATGGACTAGATGTACAAACTCAAAAGTATAATAGGTGAATACGCTGGTGGCAATTGAGGAGTTTGCAGTCACTGGTTGGGTAAGGAATGATGGTAGACATAGCTGCGGGTCACGTTTGTATGGGACAAGTCAGGCGCAGGGTATGGGCAGAGGTGCAACACTCTATTTTAGCCCTGTTTCGCCCCTATTTAGTTGCTGATTTGAGAGTGATTGGTATATGATTATAGCAAATGTTTATCGCTTCCAGCATATTCAGCAGTTGGGGACGGTGTTGTTTCTGTGTTGCTGTGTTCATGTGGAGAAGAGGGGAATTAGTTATAGCAGTTTTGTGCCTTTGTATTTTTAAGAACAGAGTTTTTGTGTCTCTGTTTTTTTAAGAACAGAGTTTCGCTTTCTTCACGGGAAGAAGATTGGATGCTTTTATGGGTTTTATTTCAGACATCTTTGGAAGCAGGTTTCTGATGTCTTTGGTTGTTTCTTTGAAGGATTTGTTTGAAGGAGTTAATTGGTCTCTTAGTCTTTGTTTTCTTGGAAAATAAAAGAAAGATGACTTCTTTTGTTTGTTGCTTGGTGAATTAGGGCTAATCCCCAGGTTCTCAGGTTTTTTATTTGGATTTCGGGTATTTCGGTGAATTAGGTTCAGCCCCTAGGTTCTCAGTTTCTTTTGTGAGGAGTTTAGTTTTTCTTGGTTAATTAGGGCTAGTCCCTAGGCTCTCAGTTCTTTTGTTTGGATTTCGGGAATTTTGGGTAGGACTAGCCCATAGGTTCATAGTTTCTTTTTTCGGGTAAAGTCGTAATGTACCCCCGACAAGTGTAAAATCTTTTGATCAAGTAATAAAGGTTTGGCATCCCATAGTTGCCCCTCCCTCCTGGAGGTTAATATAAAGAATAAAAAATAAAAATAATAAATATTTTCTAGTCTGAATCTATCGATACTAATCAATTTTGTATTAAATCAAGATAAAGAGAGACAACTAACCTTGAATCTGTGAGATTCTCCATCAAAACTTCACAGTGAGAGATCGTGAATCTTAGCTGATCACTTCAATCTTGCTAGAGATCGAGCCAAAGAACCTGATATCAATCAATCTTGCTAGAGATTGAACCAAGGAAATTGATCTTCATTGGAGGAAGAAAGATCGATTTCTAAAGAGACAGAAAGAGATGGAACTCTATTGGAGAGGAGAGAAAGCAATCAATCAAGAGGCAGAGAAATCAATCATATTTCGGGAGAGGAAAAGGAATCGAAAGATTAGAGATTTTCATAGTGTTCTTCAAAGGGAGAAGAATGTCTAAAATGGGAGAGAGGGGGAAAGTTTGAAGTCCTTCGAATCAATTCAACTCGCTCGTGTATTCTTATCTCTGTCATTTTTTTACCAACCAAATTATTTCATGGGCCAGGATCGGGCAAGGAGTTATAACCCAAATCCACACTCAATTTATAGGCCTTTAGATCTAAATGTATTTAAGGGTAGTGAGTTCACATGAGATATTTTCCTAAATAGATTGATTCAAATCTGGATACAGTTTTCAAACTAAAATGAGAATTTAGAGAATTTAATCTTAGCAATCTTTCCTTTAAATCATTTTTCTTGTTCTTCAATTGTTCCCTCATTCAATGAAAAACTTTGATAGTAGAGAATTTTGGTTCAAAGAATATAACAACACAATAGAATTTATTTTTATTTTTTTTGGTAAATAATGAGTTTTCACTTTTCATTTGCAATAGTTTTGGTAAATAACGGGTTTTCACTTTTCACCAAGGATAAAACTTTCATTTGGAATTCCAATGGTAAAAAATATTTTCTTGCAATAGAAACTTTTCAAATTCATAAAAAAAATGTTACCAACAAAATTAGAGGTTTACATAACAAAATTTTATTTTTGTTGGGAAAAGAGACCTTTTTATAAAGGAATTTCAATTATGTTAGGAAATGATACCTTGTTGGCAAGGAAAGTGAATTGTTGGAAAAGTTTTGGTCTCTAAACATAGAATTTCTTATAGTGGGGAGAAGTAATTGCGAGTCTCGAACATATCACTCAATATGTACGATTGTTCCCCATGATTAATTAGTGGGCCCAATTTGTTATGTTATATTTTTGTAATTGTTTCCTCTTTGTTATCTACAAAATCTTGGTAAGATTCATTTATAGGTGTTCTCTGGCAATCTCTAATTTGAATTTTTTTTTATCGGTTCCAACAATTCTGACACGAGGGAGAAAACAGGAGAAATATGACAAAGAAAATGGTTTTTGTTGTGTTGATGATCTGCATTGTTTTCCTCTCAACTAGGTGTGTGATTGACGCATATTCTATGAAGTACCCCAATAGGCCTACCATCACTTCCAACCAGCCTACCTCCCATCTAATGAGTTATCACTCTAATTGCTTGACTAGATGTCTTAGAAAGTGCGGGGGTGGTGGAATCCTCACATGTGTAGTTGGATGCCGAAACAAATGTCAAAAGTGAATAAATTATTTGATCATTTCTAATATTTTAAAGGGCGAAGCCCTTACAAATAGTAGAAATATTAAGAAATATATTTTATGGACTTCCATAATTCAGTGGCATTGTTATAATATGTTCATGTTCTACTTCCTTTTTAACTTAGTAAATGATGTGCTTGCTAAAGAGTAAATGTGGTAAATAGGAAAGAGTGGGACGTGCATAACTTTTTCTTTTTAATGGTCAAAGATTCAGAGATTTTTTTCGCCTATTTTATTTCCTTTGTGGTTTTGTTACCTTCATATGAAAGCATTTAAGCATATTACAACATCTAGGCACACTAACATATACGAGCGTGCTACAAGCACATAAGCTTTTTTGCAAATATATGTTAGAAGCCTTGTGACCAAGGAAAACCTATTAATTTAGCGAATATTAAATAATCGATAAATATATAATTTGTTAATTTTTGATTAATTCATAACTTTCATCGATTATTTAATAATTTAGTATATCAAGGTATTCCTCATTTTCTTAAATATTGTATACTGTATTTAGTTTCTTGTTTTACGAATAAACAATTTTATGTATTTGTTTAAACAAGTAAATTCATGAATCTACTTATTTTTCCCAAGAAGTTAATTTATGGAGCCCATTTTGTAAAAAGAAGCTCTCAATGCTGTGATGAGATTGAATAATTTTTTGTTGCGGCATGAGAAAACCACACCAGAACTTCTTATCATGTTAAGAAAATTTAGAGATTAAGAAAAGGTGCGTATTCGCTTCATCAAACTTCAAAGGTAACATTCTGATGTGCTGGTTGGCAACAACATTTAATGGTCTCAAGAAATATAGGGTTAGAAGATGAAGTGTAAGTCTCAACTGTGCATTTTTTATTATTAATAACAATAAATTTGCGGAGATTGATTTATGTGCAAATTAACAATAATTAAACTTCAATAATAAAAAATGTAATGGGCTAAGAGACTAAAATGTAATGTAAGCGCTCCTGCTCACCCTCACACAAGACTAAACGGTGTCCAAAAATATACCAACCCAGACGTAATTGTCATCTCAAATTACAATTTTGAAGCAGAACCAAAACACGTCATAAACTGTTGCCGAGAGGAAATCTGAATTTGGGACAGACCGAGTAACATAAAAAATGATCCCCGCAGGCTTTCAAAAAATGACACTTCACCATTTCATTTTTGCAATAATATTCTAAACAAAGCATCACCAAATTCGATCATCGAGACTTCCTCAAGTACGCAGTCCTTGATCATCAAGGCTCTAGGTCTATTAGGGGGCAAAACCCATGAGTAATTCTGAGAAACTTGTTCCTATTGAGTCAGTTTGGCCAAAGCATCCGCCAGTGAGTTAGTATCCCTAAAAACGTGATTACAATGGTAGGTCATTGTACGTGTTACTGATTTCTCCTATCTCCCTCCAAACAACATTTAGGAACCATGGGATCTTTATTTCCCGATAAAACCACTTCTTCACCAACATGGAATTTGTTTGAATCATACATTAAGAGAACCCATCAATTTACATTACTTCAAACCCTCCAATAGAGGTCGTGATTCCGCCACATTATTTGTACCGGCTCCAAAGAAACATTGCTTGGCTATCAAAAAAAACTTCGTCATCATCCCTAACCACAAAGCCACCTGTCGCTACATTTTCAACAGAAGATCCATCCACATTAAGAGCAATCCATCCAACCGGAGGGAATTGAAGGACAAATATACAATCTGAATCAGGGCCTCCACCACTAACTTAGTCTATATGCCTTATCTACGCAACAGCAATCCATTCCTTTCCCTTTTCTCAGGAACAAAAAACTTAGAAACACATTTAATCTAGTGATATATTTTAATAATCACATAATTGCAAACCACTCCTGGCCTTCATAGAGTTTTTTTTTTCTTTGAATTCATATTTCCCATAAAATAAAGTGAGGGGTGAGATGAAAAAGAATACTTGAGTGCATTAAAGGATTCACTTTTCTAAACCAAACATTGTGCATAGTATAGACTTCAATCGGTCTATGAATGTGAATGTCAAATATTAGCTTAAAGTGATTCCACACACCCTTATGGCTAATTCCTCTTCCAAGAAGAGATGTTTGGTCGTTTAATCCTCAAATTTATCACAACAGCTACATTTAGAGGCTAACTGAAAACTAATTCTTCTTAATTCGCCATCTACAGGCAGAGCTCTTTTAATAATTTTCACACAAAACTAGAAATTTTTGTAGGCAATAGAGCATGCCAAAGCCATTTCCAAAACCGATCATCCAACCCTATTCCAAAGAATTTCGCAAGTCGAGCTATTGGAAAACTTTTCGTCATTTTTTGGGGTCCAAATTCTAATTTTTTTTCACCATCTTCTCCACAATTCCTCATACTATACAGGCTTGAGATTTTCTCTGCAACCTAGGTCACAGGGATCTAAAATTTTCTCTATGCATTTGCCTTATTGAGGGCCATCTATTTTTCGTCTCTGCTCAACCCATACGCTAAAAAAGCTCGCCCTTAAACCAATATTCATTAAAAAAAAAAAAAACATTGCCAAAGCTGATCTTCCATGTAGAATGCTTAACCATAAAATCTTTAAATTCCATCAACTCTTCAAGAATGGAGATGCACCAACTTTCACCCCCTGAATCCTAATTTGGACTCGTGCTTCCAAATATTTTCTTCTCATAAATGTAGCCCATATAGAATTTGTATTCGCCAAATTCCACAAAGCCTTAATTCGAAAAGATTTTACCACGCAATCTAGACTTCGAACACTTAAGCCTCCCTCTTCATTAGGGAAACTAAGCCTATCCCCAGCTACCCATTTTCTTTTGTGTCTTCCTTCATGATCCTCCTAGAAAAAATCAGCAATCAATTTCTGGATATTATTAAGGACTTTCACTGGCACACACGTCGCAACATTAGTATAAACTGGCATAGATAGAAGCACACGTCTGATAAGAATCAGTTTTCCCCCTGAGGAAAGTAATCTTGCTTTCCATCCCTGTATTGTTTGGGATCCAAAGTTGGTGGTTACGGTGGTGGATGAGTTTGATCAGTTTATTCACAGGTAACAGATTCTAACTCTCATACCTTATTTATTTCCTTTGTTTATGCTAAATGCATTGTGGAGGAGATAAGGGAGCTATGGGTGAGAATGGAACATTAGGCGATACATTGTGATGTCCCTTGGATGGTTGGTGGAGATTTCAATGCGGTTGCTAGAGAAAACGATAAATTAGAAGGGAATTCTCCTTCCTTGATCAGCATGACTAATTTTTTGAACTGTATTGAGCATTGCAGACTTCTTGATTGTGGGTTTATTGGCCCTAGGTTTACTTGGTCCAACAATAGGCGTGGGAGTGATCATATTTGGGCTAGGCTGGACATAGTTTTGTTGAGCTCGTCATGGCGGTCTCAGTTGCCTAACACAAATGTGGAACATTTATAGCATACTTTTTTGGATCATGCTCCCATCCTAGCCTCTATGCCAATGCAAATTAGAGCTGGTTTTTCTCCTTTCAGGCTCTTAAATATGTAGGAGACACACCCGTCTTTTGAGAAGCTGGTTGATTCGAATTGGAAAGCGGGGGTGGCTAGTATGAGAGCGCTTGATGTGATGGATGTTAAACTTGAAACTCTCCATAGAGCTCTTATCTTATGGAACAGAGAAGTATTCAGTAACATTTTCAGTAGGATTAGAGCCCTAGAAGATTAAATGAGTCAATGGAAAAATATTCTAATATCTGACTGGGAGGGTAATGGTCTCAATGTGGAGGCTAATTGGGATGTCAATGTGTGCTGCAACCTGAGCAAGTGTCAGGCAGAATACAGACTAGCACTTAAACAAGAGGAATTGTATTGGATGCAGAAAGCAGAGGAAAAGGACTCTAAGGAAGGGTATGTTTGCACCAAGTATTTTTTTGCTTCGGTTAAATCAAAACAAAAAAGATCTATTTCTACTATTACTTTGCAGTGTGGGAGGGAGATTTCTAAGGCGGGGGAAATTATTCGAGAAGGTAATGGGTTTTTTCAGCGTCTTCTTACTGCTCAGGATGTTCATGGGCACGACCCAGAGTTGTTGAGTTGTATTCCATCGGTTATCTCTGGTTTGGATTGTGATCAGTTAATCAGAAGTCTGACATTGGAAGAGGTGAAACAGGTGACCTTTGATATCTCGAAGAATAGTGCTCCAGGGCCAGACGGGTTTACTGCTGGTTTCTTTCAGTCTTGTTGGGAAATAGTTGGGATTGACATTTAGAAAGATCCACCTTAGGAATCAAGACAATAAAGTTAGCTGAAAAATTTTCAGTAAATTACATTGGAATAGACTAGTTTTACTGTTGCCAGAGATGGTGGCTCCGGATCAAGGTGCCTTTGTTAAGGGTAGATCTATTGTGGAAAATATTGGTTTGGCTCCGAAAATGGTGAGAGATATTAATAAAATGATCACACGCGAAAATGTGGTTCTGAAGATTGACATGAAAAAAACCTATGATCGTTTGGAATGGCCTTTCCTTTTGGTGGTGCTTAAGAGGTTTGGCTTCTCGAATAGAGTTTGTCATCTTTTTACCAATTGTTTTGCTAACTGTGGATTTTCAATTCTGTTGCAAGGAGTTTACAATGGGTATTTTAAATCCTCTAGGGGGTTGAGGCAAGGTGATCCGCTTTGTTGTATATTATTTATTATTGTGACAGATGTCCTAAACAGGGGGTTGAAGGCTACTTTTAATAAGGGAGATAGTTGTTTTTATTATACTTCCAAAGATTGCTCGCCCATTATGCACCTTTTGTATACAGATGATACACTGGTTTTTCTTAATGGGAGGAAGTTTTCGGTCACAGGCTGTATGAATTTTTTGGAAAGATATGTCAGGGCCACGGGTAAGAAGATTAATGCAGGTAAAAGTTCTTTTATGGTGGAGGAAAAAGCCTCACCTAAGCAAGTGGTTTCCATTAAGACTTACACAGAATTTCAGTTTAGAGGGTCCCCTTTGAAATACTTGGGTGTCCTTATTTTTCAAGAAAAATGCAAAATTATCTTTTTTGACGAACTAGTGAGCAAGATTCAGAAAAGAATTAGTGGCTGGAAGGCTAAGTTGTTATCGCCTAGTGGGAGACTAAGACTAATTCTAATCACGCATGTGTTAAGCTCCATTCCAGTATATATTTTAAGTGCTATGTGTGTGCCTCAGAAAGTCATCTCTAGAATTCAGAAATTGCTCGCGGATTTTTTCTGGGGGACTCTGAAAGCAAGTTGAAGAAAAAATGGGTTTTTTGGGACAATATTTTTTTCCTTGGGGGGAAGGAGGTTTGGGGGTTAGTAGTCTTGTAACTATTACAAGAGCTTTTCGAATAAAAGCTTTGTGGAATCTGTTTAATGCCAACTCTTTGTGGGCTAATTTTATGAGAGGCAAATAATGGAAGGCAGGGGTTCCTTTGATTTTACAGGTGGAGAAACAGGGAGCTTCGTTTTTTATGGAAGAAATTATGAAGTTAAAATCGGTTTTTGTTGGAAACTATGTTTGGCGCATTGGCAGTGGGAATTCGAGCTTTTTTTAAGTAAACTGGAATCTTTTGACGGCTTTTATGAGGTCAAATGAGTTAGTGGAGCAAGGTAATGGGCCTGCGGTCTATGAGTTTCAGAGTGGATATTTCGAATTGGTGAGTCCGGCAGTGAGGGATTTGGCGAGAGTTCTATATGAGGACAGAATCTGAAGTGGTGATCAGTGCGATGATACTTGTATTTGGACTCCCGATTCGGATGGTTTATTTAGTACTCGTTTGGCCTATGAGTTGCTTCGTAATAAGAGAGAAAAATCCTTATTATTTAACAAGATTTGGTAGTCTCTTTTGCCTTCCACAATCTCAGTTTTTGTTTGAAAAATGTTATTGAAGGGTGTCCCGGTCGATGGGGAACTTCACCGTTGCGGTTTTAGTTTAGCCTCTAGGTGTTTTGTTGTGTAGCACCAAATTTGGAAACTTTAAAACATCATTTTTTAGATGGCAGTGGATGTTTGGAAACATTTTGAAATTATTTTTGATGTCGATGTGAGAAGGCCAGAAGAAATTCTACAGTGTTGATAGTGTGGTTTAGGAGAGCTAACAAGAACACACAAGTTGGTATTCTTTATTTCTTAACTCCTATGTTTTTCATATGGGAGTTTTGGAAACAACGATGTTGGAGAGTGTATGATAACGACAAGCCTAGTGCGATGACAGTTATTTTGTTGGTGCGGAGGGGTTTACGATTGGAAAGTTCCTTCGTCTATCCCAAGCAGATTAGTGAAGGGAAGGAGCTAATATTGGCCTTGGGACTACCTATTTTGCCGATTGTTAATAGGGCTAATAGAGTTGTTTACTAGAGCTTCCCCCGGAAGATTTTCTTGCCCTCAATGTGGACGGCTCATTGAGGAGTAACAAGGTGACTGCTTGCATTATTATTAGAAATAATTTGGGTAATTGTATTGCGGTTAAGCAAACTATTCTTGGAACATGTTCTAATAATCGTGTTGAGGTTTTAGTTGTTTATAAGGGGATGCGACTGTGTAATAGGTTGGGTTGCAGGAAAGGGACTATTCAAACGGATTCTAAAATTGTATGTGGCTAGTTTTATAAGGATTACAAAATTTCGTGGTATTTTGAGAATGTCTGCCGAGAAATTAAAAGTTTAGAAGAAGACATGGTGGTTGGGTGTGTGCATATTTTTAGGGAAGCCAATGCGGTGGCAGATGCACTTGCGGATAGAACTCAAAAAGAGGGTTTGACTCGAGAGTTCGGGCAATCGGATCTCCCTACCAGGATTGCTGGCTTGGTGTTCTTAGATAAGAGACGGACTTCCTACGTCCATGTTGATAAATGACAGGGCTTATGGTGGTGGGTGTGTTGAGGTCCTTTCTTGTCTTGGTTATGATTGTTACAGGCATTTCTCTGCTGGATGGCAGTTACACAGGTTCGTTTTCTGGTGGAATTTGTCCTTGGGTGTTTAGCTTAAAGTTGGTTATTGGCAGGGTTAAAGGGTGGACAATGAAGACAGCTTGTTTTGCTAGTTATTTGAGAGCGTTTGCTCTATTTTTTATGGCTGGACAGACTGTGATTTCGCTCAGTTCGTCATTGCATATGACGACTCTAGTCATTTGGCTTCTTATGAGATTGGTTGTGTTATTTGTAGTTTTGCTTTGGTTTTCTGTGGCTGGTTGTGGTTTTAGATGCAGTGGGAGTTTTTGGCTTGGTTTTATAATTAGAGCTGGGTTTTTTTTTGGTTTTTTTAAAAATTGGGTCATTGACCCTTTTTATTTATTAATCCATGTCCGAAGGACACATGACTAACCCTATTGGATTAACCAAACCAGGCCCGAAGGCTACAGTATTGTTGCCACTTAATATCCTCGTCGCCTCTATCTCGCATAGAGACTTGGTTTCGCTCTGGTCCTTCGCCTCCACCTTACATGAAGACTCGCTTTCTCTTCAGGGAGACTAACTCAGTGACAGACGCTTTGGCTAGATTGGCGCAAGTGGAGCTACTGTCTAGAACTTATTCTTGGGAAGTGTTGCCTAAAAGAATAAGGTCCTTAATTATTCTTGACAAGAATAAGACGACGTATATTCGGCTCTCAGATGCTTAATGATAGTGTCAAAAAAGATCATATGGATTGGGAGTGGATTTGTTGCGAGGAACTTATATGCAACTATGGTTTTTTGGTGTTTGGAGTTTGCTAGATATGAGCTCAAGTGGGAGATTAAAGTGGACTGGTGCTTGTCCACTAGCACACGACGTACTTACGCCACGGGGAAGAGTAGATGCAATTTTCTGTTTTTATTTATGGGCAGTGTTCGGAGCTGGAACAGGATGTGAGGGTTATGTTGGGCACTCTGTTGCAAAACAGAGTGTACCCTGTTTTGTGCTGTGCTGGGTGCTGTGCTGAGTTGTTGCGGCCTGCTGAGTTGTTGTGGCCTGATGCGAGGTTTATGTTGTGATGTGCTGGGTCCTGAGCTAGGCGGAGTGCTGAGTTGTTGCGGCCTGCTGCGATGCTGCGGCATGCTGAGATGATGCCAAGGTGTTGTCCAGTGCTGGGTGCTGAGTTGTTGAGATGTGTTGGGTGCTGTCCAGTGTAGCGATGGTGGCTGTGAACACGCTGTTGTGACACAGAGTTCGTGCTGCTACGTTTCAGCGTGCTGCGCTAAATCTGGTTGGGACTTTTTGCAATTTGTTTCTTTTCAGGATGCAACATTTTGTCTTTGCAACTGTTTTAAGGACAGGTTTTGTTTTTATTTTGTTTTGGTTTTTAATACGGGTAACGTCGTAATGTACTCCCGTAGCGTATGTAAGGCAATTTTTGATAAGTAATAAAGGTATGGCATTCCATAGTTGCCCCTCCCCACTTGAGGTTAATTTTTTTTTTTAAAAAGTTTAATAGATAATTCACAGGGAAAATAACACAAGAGATTCACCCAAAAACACAGAGAAACAACTTTAATGTTCAATTAAAATTATTCAAATCAAAAGTATCCTACAATATTGAGGAATAGCTCTATTTATAATGATCAAATAACTTGAATAATAAGCAACCTATTCCTAAAAGAAAAAGAAGAATCAAATACTAAAATAACAAACAGTCTATTTCTAAAAGAAAAAGTAAAGCCTAATCTTAAAAGGAAACTAAAAAGACTCCTAATTAAATTGAAAGATTACGAATAAGTTATTTAGTAAATAACTTTGATAGCAAATTATGAGCCCTAGAAACCCAAATTAGGAACCCTAGAAACCCTCCTGCGTCAGTCGCCACGGGTTGGAAAGAACTCATCATCGAGTTCACAACAGCATCATCGGAATCTTCTAGCGGCAGCCCAAGAGGAAGATCCTTTGGTATCAGGTCAAAAAACTCTGCTAGCAATTTCTGCACCTCTGCTAGTAAATTTGGATTCACGTCTGTGACACTATTCCTACAAGGCAGAAGAGCATAGACCACGTCTCCACGCTCAATCTCACCCAAAAACCTGGACATAGAAAGTAGGTTAATATTATTGGCTACCAAGGTAGGAGTGGTTTTTTCCCGATGAAGTGCCAACACAATCTTTTTCCCTTTGATGCTAAGGGAATATGTATTTTTCCGCCCATCATGAATAACACTGGAATCATACTACCAAGGTCTGCCTAACAATACTTGACAAGCATCCATAGATACAACATCACACCAAGCATTATCAAATTATGTCTTGTCGATCGAAAAAGACACTAGGCATCGCCTATCTACTGTTACCTCACTGCTTTTATTCAGCCACGACAATTTGTACAGCTTGGGATGACGATCTATCTTCAACTGCAATTTTTGGACAGCCTCTTCAGACACTACGTTCTAACAACTGCCACTGTCAATGATCATCTTACAGACTTTATCTGCAACTATGCAGGTCATGTGGAAAATATTGGTTCTCAACCAATCGTCCCCCAAATCACCCTTTGGAGTCAGTAGACTCTTATGAATGATCAGAGTCTCATGGCCATCTCCATACAGCACATCTCCATCATCATCATCGTCATACACAGGCTCTCCAAGCTCCTCAGTGTCGTCTACCACGCCTTCCTCAATCAGGAGATTGTTACTTTTTTGAATAGCAGGCTTCCTGCACTCTGTCAATCTATCTCCTTGTTCACCACATCTAAAACATCTAATATTTGAGTTAGAATTAACCTGCGGTGGCTGCTGGGCAGGACGGGATTCTTGAGGGCGAACTGACCGACTACTTTGGTCATTGTTGATCAAAGGTCTCCTGTTCTGCTATTTTTCCACAGCAAGTACACGCTAGTATGCTTCAGAGACAGTCTACAGCGAGTGAAGGCTGAGGACATCCTGCAGGGGCTACCGTAATCCTCCCAAATATAGTGCCATCATCTGCTCTTCCATCTCAGATAAGTCATTCCGGACTACCAATTGATAGAACTCATCCATGTAATCATCAACCGATCGCGTGCCTTGCCTCAACGAGTGAAGTCGCTGAAATAAGGTTTGAGTGCAGCCGAAATGAAGGAAGTGACTCTTCATCTTCTCCCAAACAGTGATCTTGGCCTTGCCCTGCCTATCTTGTGATCGCCTCAACTGCTCCCACCATGCAGATGTTCTGCCTTTGAGTTTGATGGTGACCAATTTCACCTTGACACGATCTGGGACTTCCTTATACTCAAAAATACGCTCTACCTCATTCAACCAATCGATGAATCCTTTGGCATGTAACGTACCAGAAAACTCGGGCAGATCCATTCTGATTCCCAGGTCTCCATGACGATCCTCCCGACCACGGTGCTCCCATAATCGAGCATGATTGTAATACAGGTTTTCGAAACTGGAATCATAATCATGATTTTCCATCTCACGATCACCGAAATCCGGCTTCGTTAGATCCCGGGTTAACTCTGCAACTTGCATCTGTAAATCCTCAATCATCACATCCTGAACGTTACGATCACGGTTTGGGTCATCCTCGTTCGGAACCTTCCCGCGACGACCACGATCACAATCACCAGCTATGAAACTGATGAAATCTCACCCCAAGAAGATGTTGAAGCTTTGATACCAACTGACGCCGGGCATAATAGCAATTATTCTGCAGGCTAGCTCAACAGATAATTCACAAGGAAAATAACATAAGAGATTCGCCCAAAAACACAAAGAAACAACTCTAATGTTCAATTAAAATTATTTAAATCAAAAGTATCCTACAATACTGAGAAATAGCTCTATTTATAGTGCTCAAATAACTTGAATAATAAGCAGCCTATTCCTAAAATAAAAAGAATAATCAAATACTAAAATAACAAGCAGTCTATTCCTAAAAGAAAAAGTAAAGTCTAATCTTAAAAGGAAACTAAAAAGACTCCTAATTAAATTGAAAGATTATGAATAAGTTATTTAGTAAATAACTTTGAGAGCAAATTAAGAACCCTGGAAAACCAAATTAGGAACCCTAGAAACCTTCCTGCATCAAAAACCAAAGAATCATCAACATATAACAAATGAGTAATTGGATTACAGGCCATAGGAGTGTGATAAAAACCTATTTTTCCCCTATGAAAAGCTCATTTTCGTCCTTTGCTCAACACCTCTGCTGCAGTCATGAAAAGAAGAGGAGAAAGAGGGTTTCCTTGTCTGAGTTCTCGGGTCGAACGAAAATGTCCATCATATTTACCTTGGAGCAAAACTGAAAACCCACAGTGAGCAATGCAATTGGAGATAAGATGACATATTTTATTATCAAAGTTGAATTTGCGCAATACCACCAAAAGGTATCCCCATTCAGTTATGTCATACGCCTTTTCCATGTCCTAATCGAGAATGATGTTATTCTCAATAATCATTTTTCCAATAAATCTCATTAATTCCTGGGCCAAACCTATATTCTCTATAATGAGTCTGCCTTTTACAAAAGCCCCCTTGTTTCAGAGAAATAATTTTTGGAAGAATGCTTGCCAACCTTTCAGATGCCTGAGTGGATGATTGTGATTTACTTATGCAGATGCCTGAGTTAAAGGAAGTCAGGAAAGCAGTTTTTAGTATTCCCCATGATAGTGCCCCAGGCCCAGACGGCTTCACAGCTGGATTCTATCAGACTTGTTGGGATATTATTGGGATGGATATCTGGGAGGCTGCGAAGGAATTTTTTGCTTGTCATGCGATGCCAGGTACCTTTTCTTCCAATTTTTTGGCTCTTATTCCTAAAATTGAAGCACCTGTCTCTTATTCTGATTTTAGGCCTATTAGTCTTTGCAACGTGGTATATAAAATTTTCTGCAAAATTCTTAGTCTGAGGCTAGCCAAGCTTCTCCCAAATTTTATCTCTCTAGAGCAATGGGCCTTTGTTCAGGGAAGACTCATATCAGAAAACATAGGGTTGGCACAAGAACTGATGAGAGAGATTGGGAAAAAGGTTAATGGGAATAATATAATATTTAAATTGGATATGGAAAAGGTGTATGACAGAATTGAATGGGGATACCTTTTGCAAGTCTTGCGCAGATTCATATTCAATTACAGAATATGTCATCTGATTTCTAATTGCATTACACATTGCGGGTTCTCAGTGTTGATGCAAGGCAGGTAATGATGGATATTTTAAATCATCGAGGGGGCTTCGTCAAGGGGATCCTCTCTCCCCACTTCTCTTTGTTATTGCGGCAGAAGTACTAAGCAGAAGGCTCTCTCGGGCTTTTCGTAGAGGAGAAATTGGCTTTTATCATACTACCAGGATGGCCACACCGATCACCCACCTTTTGTATGCTGATGATTCATTGATCTTCTTGAACGACAAGAAAAAGTCCATTGAAGGATGTATGAAGTTTTTAGATAGATATTGTCAGGCTTCAGGCGAGAAAGTTAATATTGCAAAAAGTTCATTCATGATTGATGAGAAAGCTCGTGCAGAAAGAATAATTTCGATCAAACTGTGGACAGATTTTGTCTACAAGCAATCCCCGTTTACGTACCTTGGCGTCCCCATTTATCAAGTTAGATGCAGAATTTCATTTTTTGAAACCTTAGTCAATAAAATCTAGCAGAGAATTCAGGGTTGGAAAGCCAGACTTTTGTCACCAGGAGGTAGATTGACGTTGATAAGACATGTCTTACTGTCAATACCAATTTATTCCATAGCAGCTACAGTTGTCCCTAATAAGGTCTTGCAATCCATTCAGAAATTGATTGCAGATTTCTTTTGGGGAGATCATGAAGGGCGACATAAGCGGAAGTGGATAGCTTGGAATAAAATCATTGTTCCAAAGGAGGAGGGTGGTCTAAATATTCGAAGTTTGGATGTTATCATTAGAGTTTTTCGAATAAAGTAACTTTGGAACCTAATAACCTCCAATTCTTTATGGGCAAATTTCCTAAGGCGTAAGTATATGCAAGATGGGGTTCCTCTAAGAAAACAAGAAATTAAATTTGGGGCGTCTCCGTTCATAAAAGATTTGTTGGGGAATAAAGACTTTATAGTTGAAAACTCCACATGGCGGATCTCTAAAGGCACTGTTAGCTTCTTCGAGGAACCATGGGCAAAGGATGAAATTTTCAGCAAAAATGAGGAGGTGGGGACGAATGACATTTGGCCTTCCCTCAAGAAAATGCATAGGAAGAATTTCAGGATGCTAAGCCCGGATATGCAAAGAAAAGCTCAAGAGCTCTACAAGACAATTGTGAAAGGTGAAGTCAGTGACCGAGATGCTAGAATTTGGATACCGAGTAATGATGATGGGTTCACGATTAGTTCAGTATGCAAAATTCTATGTGGTAGAGGGACACAAGATGATTTTTGAAACTGGAATTGGAATCCTTTATTGCCTTCTAAAATCTTTATTTTTACATGGAAAATTATTAGAAGGGCATTACCTAATTCGGAGAAGATCCAAGCCGCCAAGGGAGAAGATCCCCATTGGGGAATGGTGGAGGAGACGATGTGGTGCCGACTCCAAATATGAAATTAATGTTGAATTTATTGAACTCCGATTCAAGAGAGGTGGACTCTTTAATTGGCATGGCCAATCAGGATGGTGCAATGGCAAGTAAGGAAGAGACCGAGAGGTGCATTAAGCAGTTCATTACATCGACTGCTAATGTGAGAAACATGCAGAGCGGAGATGTTAGTTTTCCGCAGACTAATGTGAGCAACATACAGGGCACGTCTGTTAGTAACATGCAGGGCACACTGAATAGTTATCCGCAGACTAATGATATTAGAATGAAGCAAAGTGGAGATGTTAGTAAGTTGCAAAGCAATGTTGATATGAACAAGCAGAGCACTGAGGTTATTATTAAAAAGAGCACATTTATTAGCAATAAACAGAGTAAGGAGGTTAGCTACAAGCAGAACAAAGATCTTGGTGTGAAGCAGAACAGCAAGCAATTAAATGTCAGGTTTGACGCCAGGGACAAGCACGGTAAGGACAGTATTGAGCCTGGACTGGGAACCGATATGAGGGATGATATTGCTTATGATCATACTGCTAGTGGAACACGTATGTGATGCAAGGCATGGAAGACTCGCAGCAAGCATAGCAGAGCTCGTTGGGGATGCACTTACTAAAGGTCCAGAGCAGGGATTTGTTGCAGGCAAGTGTACGGGCAGTCCTTTAGATCAAGATCAGAGTGACGAGGAGCGTGGGTTCTCTGATGAAGATTTCCAATCCCTAATTAAGATCAAGGGATTGTTGGCGAAAAAGGAAAGAGCTGAAAATTCAGATTTTAACGCTCAGAATCTTGGCGACACCCTAGACATGGCTATCTCTTTGGTTTAGGAATCTAATAGGCTTCGTAGGAAGAAAATGAATGTTAATACTCTTGAGAGTACTAGCGATGAGAGTGATGAGCATGGATCAGATTTGGAGGTGGGTCCATAGGTAGCTTTCACTAGGGATCTGGAATTAAGTGCCGAGTCAGAAAGCGAGGTTAGCAAGAAGAAGAATACTAAAGTTAAGATGGCGCTACCCCCGGGCACGCGCAGAATGACGAGGCCGACTGTCACTGATATAGATGTCTAAAATGATGGACAATATTATGTTTTAGAATGCCCGCGGAGTTGGTAACAGAGCTACGAGGAATAGACTAAAAAACTTGGTTAAAGAATTCAAGGTGCATTTGATTATGATAGCAGAACCCATAATTGAAGCTAATCATCATTCGGAGGTTGGAAACAAAATTAAACTGCTGGTTTCGCTTCTAATGAATTAGCAGAAGAGAAAATTTGGATTTTCTGGGTTCCGGATCTTGCAGTCACAGTGTTGGGAGTGTCAGATCAGTGTATTCATTGCCAGGTAACTCTTTCAAATACTACGACTTTTTTTTATTACTTTCATTTATGCTAAATGTACGGTGGAAGAGCTAAGGGACCTAAGGGCGAATCTGGAATCTTTTGCACCCCAGTTTACAGGGTCGTGGATGGTTGGAGGAGATTTCAATGCAGTCCTCAGTGAACATGAGAAGTTAGGAGGTAATTCACCGACGTTAGCAAGTATGTCCAATTTCTCAGATTGCATTGAACATTGTGGGCTTATTGATTGTGGTTTTAGTGGCCCATCATACACTTGGTGTAATAACAGGCGTGGGGGGGGAGCTTATTTGGGCTAGGATTGACAGAGTATTTGTCAATTCTGCTTGGTTAGCTATATCATCTAACCTGCGGGTTGAACATCTTCAGCGCACTTTTTCGGACCACGCGCCAATTTTAGTATACATGCCAGTGCAATCTAGAGTGGGTTTTTCTCCATTCAGGTTTTTGAGTATGTGGATCACACATCCGTCCTTTGATTCTTTAGTAGAAATTGTGTGGGGTTCGGATAATTTTCATATGAGGCCTTTGGATAGGGTGGATCTTAAACTTAAAGCCCTTCATAAAGCTCTTATCACATGGAATAGGGAGGTGTTCGGAAATGTTTTTAGTAGACTGAGGGCATTGGAAGATGAAATGAGCTAGTGGGAGAATGTTCTGATTACAGGTTGGGAATCGAATAGCAGAAATGGATTCAATGTGGATGCTAACTGGGATGTTACTACGTGCAGTAATTTGAGCAGGTGCCAGGCAGATTATAGGTTGAAGCTAAGGCAAGAAGAATTGTTTTGGTTACAAAAAGTCAGGTAGAAAAATAGTTCAAGGAAGGAGACGCTTGTACCAAATATTGTTTTGCCTTGGTTAAAGCTAAACAAAGTAGAAGGACAATTGCATCTATTACCTTGCAGAGTGGCAGGATAATAACTGATCTGGGGGATATTTCTAGAGAGGCCACGACCTATTTTCAACATCTTCTCTCTTCGTAGGCAAATCAGGCTCATGATAGTGAACTATTGGCTTGCATACCTTCGATTTTGACGGAAGGGACTTGTGAGCTGCTAGTCAGAAGCCCATCTATGGAAAAAGTGAAAAATGCGACTTTTAATATCCCGGCGAACAGTGCCCAGGTCCCGATGGATTCACGGCTAGTTTCTTTCAGTCTTGTTGGGAGGTGGTAGGTATCGATATTTAGAAAGAGGCCTTCCAGTTTTTCGAAGGTGATGCACTACCAGCGACTTTCTCGGCTAATTTCATTGCATTGATTCCTAAGGTGGACTTGCCAGGTGCCTTTTCTGACTTCAGGCTAATTAGCCTATGCATTGTTATTTACAAAAAATTTAGTAAGATTCTGTGCAATAGATTGGCTTTACTTTTACCTGAGTTGATAGCCCAGGAACAAAGGGCTTTTGTAAGGGGCAGGTCTATTGTGGAGAACATTGGTTTGGCTCGGGAGATGGTACGCGACATTAATAAAAATGTCATGGGCGGTAATGTGGTTCTTAAAATAGACGTGGAGAAAGCTTATGACAGATTGGAGTGGCCTTTTCTTTTTTCGGTATTCAAACAATTCAGGTTCTCCAATAGAGTTTGTCATCTTGTGTCTAACTGTATTACTAATTGTGGGTTCTCAATTTTGATGCAAGGAGTCTTTAATGGGTACTTCAAATCCTCTAGGGGGTTGAGACAAGGAGACCCACTTTCCCCAATTTTATCTCTTGTTGCCTCGGAAGTCCTTAATAGAGGCTTGGTGGCTGTTTTTTCTAGAGGGAAAATTTGTTATTATTATACGCCTAGAAATTGTCTGCCCATCACACATCTTTTGTACGCAAATGACACTCTAGTGTTCCTTAATGGGAGAAATACTTCAATTACTGGTTGTATGAAGTTCTTGGACAGATATGCTAGAGCCTCGGGGCAAGAAATCAATGCACGCAAAAGCTCTTTCATGATTGATGTATAGGCTGACGCAGACCAAGTTGTGGCGGTTAAGACTTACACAGAGTTTCAGTACACAGGTTCTCCTATGAAATATTTGGGTGTTCCTATTTTTCAAGGAAGGTGCAGGGTCATGTATTTTGATGTGCTGGTCAGGAATACAAAGTAGCTGACCTCCCTCCCAAGATTAGAGGGTTGGTACACCTAGACAAGAACAATACTCCCTATATCCGTCATGCTAGATGAAGGGCAAGTGCGAGGAGTCGGGAACAACATTCTAGCTGGATGGCAGGATGTTTTATACATGAATCTGATTTGCAGGATGTGTTCTGCAAGGAAACTGAACTACAGGATGTGTTCTTAAGAATTTCGAAAATTCACTGGTTTGGGGATCCAAAAATTACGGAGGAGCAGCCGTGCTGCTTGCAGGCATGCGTGGTGGTCTGTCCAGGTTTTGAACTGGACAGAGTGCTCTATTTTTACAGAGTACTCTGTCTTGACGCTGTCTGGAGCACCATATATGGATGCCTTATGGCGAGTTTCGAATGTGCAGGGTGCTGCTACTGCTGGCTGGGCTTGTATTTATCGCACTTTGCTTTTTGTGACTGCACGTTGATGGCAAGTTGCGAGTTTGCAATTTGCAATTTGCAGTCTTTTTTAGTAGACGATGCAGGGAGCGGATGGTATCTACTTCTAGGTGCTCAAGTTGATTCTGGTGAGTTTGATCAAGTTGTGCTATGGTGGGCTGAGTTATTAAGTTCTAAAATTAACTTGTTTAGGTCTTTTTAGGCCGTATCATTTGGATTCAAGGTTGCTTTGATCTAGGAATTTTTTCGGGTTTTTTAGGATGTATGTCCATTTGTTTCTTTTATTCTCGAGTAAAGTCGTCATGTACCCCCAACTTGTGTACAAGATTTTTTTCAAGTAATAAAGGTCTGGCATCCCATAGCTGCCCTTCCCCTTTGTAGGTTTATTTAAAAAAAAAAAAAACCATTGCCTTGTCAAAGAAATCAAGAATAGCTTGAAACAACATGTAACAATTTCTTGTAACAGCAGCAACCGCCCAAGACCCACAGCAGCAACAAAAAAAGCAACAAAACAAGACACAACAGCAGTTCATGCAACAGCAGGAACACTTCACGTACCAGCATCAGCAGCAACCGCCCAAGACCTACAACAACAGCAAAAACCAGTCACGTAACAGCAGCAGTAATGGCCACGCAACATAGCAGCAGTTCAAAGAACCTCTCAGCAGAAACAAAAACTCATCCCTTAAACCAAGCACACCGAGAGTCGCATGATTAAATCCAGAACTTGAACAAAAAAATGAGCAAATTAACACAGAAAATCAATGTGATTTCCTCAGATAAGCTGTCCTCATTTTGTCTAAAGTAAGCAATGCACTTGGCCTATTTGGGAAAGACACCCAAGTATAGCTTCGAGATACTTGTTCGTCTTGAGCCAATCTTGCTAAACTATATATGATGCGAGCTTAACCAACCTAAATTAATAGGTTAATTCAACCCACTTGTAATAACCGCAAGTGCACGGTGCCTAACTGGTAGACAACGGCAAGTACGGGTCGATCCCACGAGGAAGGTGGATGCAATTGAAATTTATAATTTAATTTAAACTAATTTAAATGGAAAATGGGGTTACAACATTTTAAAACTAAACTAAAAATAAATTTAAAAATAAGAAAAGTAAAATAAAATAAAATAACAAGATGGGCTTTGTGGGCTTGGACTCACAAGTGAGTTAGCAAAATTATTTAATCTAAATTACTGAATTTAAATACGAGAAGCTTTAGGGATGAGAATCCCTTGCTTACACCGAATATATGATCGTTAAAATCCAATTAAATTATATCGTGTTTCTATCAAACTTTAACAAATTATTTCAAGCAAAAGCAATTTATCAAAAACTTTCAGAAATAAATTGTAATTAGTAATTGAGCACACAATTCAGTAAAATCAATCACAATAACTTATATAACCCATTTAGTTTGTCGTAAACTCGATGTGGTGGTACTCAGCAGTTGGTCCGAACACGAATCCCGAGACAAATGGTCCCAAAACACTCTGTGGTGGTACAGAACAGAATCGGGGGTGTGAATAGCCAAAAATTATAATTCAGTTATTTCCCGCCCGAGCTACAGTACTGCGCTGCTCCGCCTTCTTCTCCACAGCAGCTGTTCTCGCGGCCTTCCTTCGCTCCTCGCGACCGTCCCGTCCGCCAAATGTCTCCAGCACCTGCAAAAGAGAGAGAAGGACAGTGAGAAACTCAAAAACAGATCAAAAACAAATCAGAAACAGAGCAAAAACAGTGAGAAACTCAAATGTCTCCCCTGTTTTTTTTCCAGTTTCGGCGATGGTGGTGCGCCACAGTGAGGCTGTCTCTGGTGGTTGTCCGGTGGTGGAGATACGGTAGGGAGGCCGAGACGAAGCGAGGACAGAAAGGAGAGGAGGATGGACTGCCTGGCTCTGTCGCGAGGCGGAACAGAGTCGCGGTGGTTATGGTGACTCTGTTTCGCTTCGCGGTGATGGTGGATCTGTCTGGTTGCGACGGTGGTCGTGAGAAGGGGAGGCCGGAAGGAGGTCGAGACGAGAGAGGCCGACCGAGGGTGAGGAAACAGCGTCTGTGGCGAGGCGGAACAGAGTCGCGGTGAGACTCTGTTTCGCGGTGGTTGTGGTGGTGGTTCTCGGTCTGTTGTGGCGGTGCTCGTGCGGAGGTGATGGCGGAGGTGATGGATGATGTTGGTTGAAGGATGATGGACAGGGAGAGGGACAGGGACGGTGAAGATTCGGCGTGAAACAGGGTTGTCACGCCCCTGTTTCACGGTGGTGGCGGTTGTGGGAGGCGGAGCTTGGTTGTGTGGCTGATGATGGATGGGGAGGGTGATGAGAATCACCTTGAGAGAGGAAGAGGTTTTGATATTTTCTAATTCTTTTCCTTCCCTTCTCTTCCTCCTCTCTTTCTCACCCTATTATCTTCTATTTATAGAAAATTATCAAGATGAATAGGGATGAAATGAGGGAATGATTCATCAATGAGGGTAGGAAAAGGATTGGGCTTGGCATTGGGTTTGGGTTTAGGTTATGGATTGGGTTTAGGTTATGAATTAGGTTTCGGGTTTTAGGTTATGAATTAGGTTTCGGGTTTAGGTTTTTGACTGCTTTATACCACCGTTGGAATCGACTAATTGTCGTTCCTTAACTTGTCGCTTTAATATGATTTCATCGTTTACGCTCAAATTCCTACAAAGACATGAAAACGAAATAATTACTATACAATATAATAATCGAAACACTAACATGCATAAATTAAGGGATATATTATGTAATAATTATGTGAATATCAATATACGACTGAATTAGTTTCCCTGAAAACATGAATACAGTGGCACACTGAATAGTTGTTGATATATCTTATCTCCCTCCACCAATTATTTAGGAACCACGGGATATTTGCCTCATAATAAAACCATTGTTTAACCAACATAGAATCAGTTAGAAGCAAACACTTTGTTAATCTATTCACTTTGCAGTATTTCAATCCTTCCAATAGCGCCCTTGTTTCCACAATATTGTTTGACCCATTTCCAAATAAACTTTGGCAAGCTGTCACAAAACTTCCTTCCTCATTCCTGACCACATACCCTCCTGTCGCCCAATTTTCTGTCGAAGATCCATCCACATTAAGAGCAATCCAACTAGTTGGCGGGAAACCATAATATACAACTCGAATCCATCGTACCACCACCAATTTATTTTGAAGACCCAATCTACTAATCAACTGGTCATTTTCATCCCTTCTCCTAGGAGTAAAATATTTAGAGACACATCTAATATAATGGTATACCTTAATTATCACATAATTTGCCGACCATTCCTTTCCTTCATATAATTTCTTATTTCTTTGGATCCAGATTTCCCAAAGAATAAACATACACGTAAGCTGAAAAATGATGCATGAATAAGTCAACGAATTCACTCGTCTAAAACACACATTAAGTATGGTATAAACTTTTCCTGGGGAGAGGCGATTTGAGGGGTATTCTAGGTAAAATTTATAGATTTTACATCTTGTTATCTCAGCCATCCCAAGAACTTTGGAGCCCATCTGAACCGTTGATTAGGAAGGTTTGTAAACAGAAGCCGTCGCCACCACCACTGATTCCTAGGTAGATCGGCCGTCGGCCTGCTTGGCAGCCGCCATTGCTTGGTCGTCGCCCCCATCCTGGTCGTCGCTTCTATTTGGCTTCTCGGCCTGTTCGATTCTATTCTGGCCGCTTCTAGTCTCTGACTGGACGCATCTAAGCTCTGCCTGGACGCATCTATCCTATGCCTGACCGCTTCTAGTTGCCATTGCTTGGTTGATTCTAGGTGTTATTTTTGTCTGGCCGACGCTTCTAGGCCGTTTCTAGTCGCCATCTCTGACTGGTAATTGATTTCTTGGTCATCTAAAGTGCTGGAGAGATCACTTTTCTTTGTAGTATGATGGCTTCCCTAGCCGTCAACACTTCCTTTCCCCCATTGGGGGGTAAGGAACCCGCGGAAGAGGCTCCAAAGCTTTATTTCGCCCAAATAATAGGAAAATTTCTTGTGGATGATGTTAAGGAGACACATGTGGAGGGAACGAAATTCCGAAAAGAAGGAGAACCAGCCATTGGGATAACGGCATCTGATGAAAACCGTGGGGAGACTTTCACGGAACAACACGTGATAGTTTTAAAGCTCTCTAGCTTCAGGCCAACATTGGTAGATATTCGAGATTCGATTCATCAAACCTGGGGGATACTAGGTGACTTTTCTCTAGGTCTTCTTGATCAACGCCACGTTCTCGTCCGGCTTCAATCTGAGGCAGAAGCAAAGAAAGTATTGTCAAGGGACTCTTTCTTGATTCGAGGAGTGCGATTCAAATCCTTTCGCTGGCATGACAGTTTCAGTTTGAAAGTAGATCCGGTCTCGGTTCCACTATGGGTAGAGTTGCCTAACTCGCCTTTGCATTTATTTCATCCTCCTCTATTAAAAGCTATTGTGAACTATTTTGGTGGTTTTTTGCGCATGGATGACCATACTCGTTGCTTATCACGTCTGGGTTCTGCCCGTGTTTGTGTGGAGATGACTTTGGCAGAAAAGTTACCGAATAGGATTTGGATTGATAGGGCAAACAATAGGGGATTCTGGCAAAAAATTGAATACCCAGGGTTCAAATATTGTGACTATTGTTCTTTGCTAGAACATCATGAAGAATTTTGCAGGAAAAAACTAGACCTCAAGGGCTATGTGAACACACCCCATGTGGGGAAAGAAGAGAAGAATGAGAAACATAAGGTGGAATCCAAGATTATCAAGCAACAGTATGTTCTAGTAGCCAATAAAAACAAAGTTGCAAAATCTGATGTGGGCACGAGTGGTGCAAAAAATAATATGGGGGAGGAAATCAAGGAGGGAATGAGTACAGAGAAATTAGTGACCAAAGAACTGGTAGTATTGACAAACAAATTTGAGACTCTTGCAGAGGATATTGATGAAGAGGAGAATAATCAAAAAATAAATCTTTCGGATAATAAGGAAAAGAATAGCACCAATGATTTAGTTGCGCATGAAACGATGGAGGAAGGTCTACAAGAGGCGGGGTATACAATTAGTGAGATTGCAAATGCTATGCAAGGAGATCCAATGGTAAGCGTTGGTGTTGGCAACCCGAGGAAGCCAACTCTGGGACTGGAAGGTGTGGAAAAAAAGTGTGAATTGAGTCAAATTAATGTTCTAAAAATAGATGATTCTAGAGCACTTCAGAGTGATGAAGCAGGAGCTCATGCTGTCCCAGGAAGTTGTCCTGGTCACGCTGAATGCGGGGGTTTTCTACCCGAGTCAGGGAGCCAAATGGATGAGAAAGTTTTGTTGAATTTTGATCAGGAAACATATGAAGAGCAGCAGCTAAACAATCCTAAAGCAGCGACTCCAACAACAGATCAACAGCTAAATGAGATGCCAAAAACAGAGCTTGCACGCTCTGTTTCAGCGGGGAACAAAGCAGCGATTGCACACTCTGTTTCAGCAGTGAACAAATCAAATTTTACACGCTCTATTTCAGCAGGGAACAAAGACGGTTGTGCGATTTGATCGCACCAATTAGGAGACGCGGGCAGAGGGGCAGAATGTCTATAGTCAGCAATGAACTTGAGCCTCGCCGAAATGAACCAAATTGTGCATGAATCTAGTAGCAGTTCTAGGCCGACTGAAGAACCCGAGGATGTTGGAATTCAGCCGGACCAATTGATTTCAGTTACTCAAGAGGAGGTGAGGTGGCTAATTGATAATGCTATCAATTTGGTTGAGGAAAGACGCGCTAAGCGGAAAAAGAAGAAAACAAGGAATATCAATACTTTTGAAAGCACCTCAGAAGATAGTGATGAGACTAAGTCAGCTTTTGAGGTAGGGCCGGAAACTGTAGCTATCAAGGATTTAGAGTTGGGGGCGCAATCAAGTGACGAAACTAAGAAACCAAAAGTCAAAATGGCGGTGCCTCCGGTTACGCGTCGTAAGACAAAGAAGGGTGTTTCTTCCTCCCACGTTTAAAATGATTGAAAACTTTATGTTTTGGAATGCTCGTGGGGTCAGTAATAGGGCCACGAAAAGACGGTTAAAAATTATGGCGAAGGAAAATAATGTTAGAATTCTTATGATAGCAGATCCTATGATTGAAGCTAGCAGATATATAAAGGTTGGTAATAAACTTAAGCTTGCGGGGTTCGCCTCTAATGTCACAGTTGGTGGTAAAATATGGATCTTTTGGGATGCTGCACTGGATCTCTCAATTGTGGAAATGTCGGACCAGATCATTCACTTTCAGGTAATAGATTATTCTACAAGAGTTTATTTAATTTCTTTTGTTTATGCTAAATGTTCGGTTGAAGAGCGAAGGGAACTATGGTCAAATACGGTTACTCATGCTTCTAATCATTACCTACCATGGATGGTTGGCGGGGATTTCAACACTATTTTAAATTCACAAGAAAAGATTGGGGGAGTAGAGTCGTCCTTGTCTAGTATGTCTAATTTTTCAGATTGTATAGAAAATTGTGGATTGATTGACTGTGGTTTCACGGGACCTAGACTCACCTGGTGTAACAATAGGCGAGGAGGAGGTCGAATATGGGCTAGACTGGATAGAATTTTTGTTAATTCGGCATGGTTGACAGTATTGGCTAACCCAAAAGTGGAACATCTCAGCATAAATTTTTCTGATCACTCTCCGCTATTGGCATCCATGCCTACTCAGGTGCAAACAAGTTTTATCCCATTTAGATTCATTAATATGTGGATGACTCATTTTGGGTTTCTACCACTGGTCAGAGAAATATGGTTGTCTAATTTAGATGATATGAGACCTATGGAAAAAATTGATGTTAAGCTTAAAATGGTGAGAAGGGCTCATATACAGTGGAACAAGACGGTCTTTGGTAATGTGTTTAGCAGACTGAGATCTCTAGAGGATGAAATGCAACAATGGGAAACTATTCTTCTGGTGGGCTGGTATAATATTGGTAATAATGGCCTTAATGTTGTTGCAAACTGGGACATTAATGTTTGTTGTAATCTGAGTCGTTGTTAGGCATAGTACAGATTAACTCTAAAACAAGAGGAGCTTTACTGGATTCAGAAGTCGGGAGAAAAAGAATACAGTGAAGGGGGTGCTTGTACAAAATTTTTCTTTGCTTCCACTAAATCTAAACAAAAAAAGGGCCATCTCTCAGATTTCTTTTCCAGGTGGTAGGACCATTTCGGATCCGGGTGAAATCCTAGTAGAAGCAAATAAATTTTTTCATGGTCTCTTGTCTGCCCAGGGTGACTGTGTGCTTGATTCAGAACTGTTAGATTGCATTCCGAAGACCATTACAGTAGTTAGGTGTGATGCATTGGCCAAAAGGCCTTCGATGGACGAAGTAAAGGAGGTTGTCTTTGATATTCCTAAAAATAGTGCCCCTGGCCCGGATGAATTTACTACGGGTTTTTTTCAAACATGCTGGGATCTGGTGAGTATAGATATATAGGAAGCTGCTATACAGTTTTTTGAGGGGGAGGCTCTTCCGGCGTCTTTTTCTACTAACTTCATGGCTTTGATCCCAAAAAAGGAAAATCCAGGTTTCTTCTCTGACTTTCGCCCCATTAGTCTGTGGAATGTAATCTATAATATTTTAGGTAAAATTCTTCGTGGATTGGTTGAATGAAGTAGAGCGTATTTTGGAGTATAAGGAAGTCCCAGATTGTGTCAAGGTGAAATTGGTCGCCAAAAAACTCAAAGGTGGAGCATCTGCGTGGTGGGAGCAGTTGAAGCGATCACTCAACAGGCGGGGCAAGGCCAAGATCACTGATTGGGAGAAGATGAAGAAGAAGATGAAGGGTCACTTCCTTCCTTTCAGCTATACTCAAACCTTATTTCAGCGACTTCAATCGTTGAGGATCGTTTCTGAAACATACCAGCATGCACTTGCTGTAGAAAAATAGCAAAACAAGAAGCCAATGATCAGAAATGATCAAGGCAGTCTTCTAGTTCGCCCTCAAGAATCCCATCCTGCCCAGCAGCCACTGCATGGTAATTCTAACTCAAATTTTAGATGTTTCAGATGTGGTAAACAGGGACATAGAGCGATTGAGTGCAGGAAACATGCTATTCAGAAGGGTAACAATCTCCTGATTGAGGAAGACATGGTAGACGAAACTGTAGAGCTTGGAGAGCCTGTGTATGACACTGATGAAGAGTTGGATATTGTTGATGCAGATGGTTTGCAGAATGGGAAAGTTGGAGTTTCTATTGAAGATGGTGAAGTACGCTCTTCACTGCCCTCAAAATCTTTTTCGCGGCAATGGATTATTTCAAATACGTGGTCCCTTCTCAACTCATCAACGAACGAGACGCTAATCTAGTCATCATCAATCAAGGTTCTGCCAACATTAGAATTGGCCTTGCAGCACAACAGGTCCCTTTGAATGTTCCTCATTGTATCGCTCGCCATACGAGTGGAGAGAACCGTGTTGAGATCATCGCCAATGCCAATGGGAAGCAAATTAAACGGATGCGTGTTCTCTCTGAAGAGATATATTCTAGCATTATTCAGCCTCACGATGTACTCTTAAAAACCTTTGTTTTGGTCAACAGCAAGAGTGGTCTTCTAATGGAAACAGAACGAGCTTTCTTGGAGTTCAAAAGAAAAGGGCACTCACCTGACATAACTATTCTTACCGCCATGATATCCATCTATGGGAAGAAGCCGATGGTTGCAAAAACGACAGAGATTTTGAAGTTTATGAAGGATAATGGGTTCACCCTTAGCATGACCACTTATAATAGCTTGATGTACATGTATAGTCATTCAGAAAGCTATGATATGTCAGAACATGTCCTCAGAGAAATCCAGTCAAAGGGATTTAAACCAGATCTTATCTCACACAACACTGTGATTTTTGCTTGTGGAAAAAAAGGTCGAATGCAAGATGCTAAATGAGTTTTCTTGGAACTTAAAGCTTTTGGGCTGAGCCCTAATATAATTACTTACAATACCTTTGTTACAAGTCATGCAGCCCAGTCCATGTTTGTGGAAGCTATTGATATCATTAAATACATGATCCAAAGTCAATGTAGGCCAAGTCAATACACCAAGAAAATAGGCAGTCTCTGCTCCTCTTTGCTTTCACGCCACCGTCCAACCAGCCGTCGCAACCACCCACTCTCTCGTCCCTCCCCCTCGTTTCCCTCTCTCTCGTGCAGGTATTGGAGCCAAACGAAGACCAAGCACAATGAGCAAGTTGCGAGACGCAGGACGCGCCTCGTTGGAGACGAATAACGCACATTTTTGGCGAGAGAAAATTGATTTACAAATCAGTTCAGCTATTTGCACCCTGGACACCTACTCTTTGTACCACCACAGTGCACTTGCAGCCCTTTGCGTCACGTGTTCGTGCAGGAATTGATGGATTCCACCTACACCAGTGTTGTGCCATCATCCACCATGATTTTCTAGTCCCTGCATACGTGAATTCGGATTTACCAGCAGAGGTGCAGCAGCTAGCAGAGTTTTCTGACCTGGTGCTAGAGAATCTTCCTCCTGGGCTACCGCCTGAAGATTCCGATGAAGTTGTTGTGAATTCGAGGACGATTTATTTCCGACCCGGGGTGACTGATGCAAGAGGATTTCTAGAGTTCCTAATTTGGGTTCCTAGAGCTCCTAATTTGCTCTCAAAGTTATTTACTAAATAACTTTGAGAGATCTTTCAATTTAATTAGGAGTATTTTTAGTTTCCTTTTAGGATTAGGCTTTACTTTTATTTTAGGAATATATTACTTGTTATTTTAGTATTTGATTCTATTTTTAATTTTAGGAATATGCAGTTTCCTTTTAGGATTTACTTTTTTCTTTTAGGTAATATTTCTTTTATATTTTAGGAAGAGATTATGAACCCAATTTGGGAAAGATTATTGGTAGATTATATCTTTTATTAAGTATTTTGTTTTAGTATGATTATTGGAAATTGTCATTTTTTTGTGAAATTCTAATAATGAGTTTTAGCTATAAAGTCTGGCTTGTAGGCTAATTTTGATTTGATTAATTTTAATTGAATATTAGAGTATTTCTCTGTGTTTTAGGTAATCTTCTTGTATTCTTCCCAGTTAATTATCTGTTAAACTAGCCCGCATGATAATCGATATTCTGCCCAGCGTCACACGGGGAGTTGGTAACCGGACGACCCGATGCAGGCTAAAAAAGTTCGTTAAAAAAAATAATGTTAAGCTACTTGCCATTGCAGAACCTATGATTCAAGTCACAAGACACATGGAGATTGCAGGCAAAGTGAGTCTGTCTTGCTTTGCAATGAATGAGGATGTTGGCAGAAAAATATGGCTCTTCTGGGATAATTACTTACAAGTGGACGTCTTGTTTCGCACAAACCAATTGATTCACTGTAAGGTTAATATCCTATTTTCCTATACCGTATTTTAAACTTCATTTGTATATGCAAAACGTTCAATACAGGAAAGACGAAGCTTATGGGAGGACATGGAGCAAATTGCAATGGGAATGAATGAATCCTGGATCATTGGCGGAGACTTCAATGTTAGTGTAGAAGGTGGAGAAAATTAGGCGGACGTCCTCCTAATCAACTGGCGATGTCTGAATTTTCTTGTTGTATTTCGAGTTGCGGACTTTCAAATTGTGGGTTTGAAGGACCTAATACACTTGGTGTAACAACCAAAGAGGAGATGATAGAACCTGGGCTAGATTAGACCGCTTTTTGGGGAATGCAGACTGGATAACTCTAATGCAGCATAATCGGGTAGATCATCTACTTAGAGTGTGCTCTGATCACTCCCCTCTGCTACTTTCTTTGCCTTTTACACAGAGGGCAGGTATGTCCCCATTCAGATTTCAAAGTATGTGGATAACTCATGAGAAATTTTTGGAATTTGTTGATAGAAATTGGAACTCTCATATAGAAGGTAATGGGGCTATGTATAGAGTGGCCCTCAAACTTAAGCGCCTTAGAGGAGCTTTGAAAATATGGAATAAAGAAACCTTCGGTAATATATTCAGTATCATTAGAAGGTTGGAGGATGATACTGAAAGACTGGAATTCAGTTTAATGTAGGGTTGGGATACAAATGACATGGTTAATCTGAATAGATGTCAGGCTGAACTCAAAATGGCTTTGATAACAGAAGAAATTTACTGGAAACAAAAATCAGGTGAAAAGGAATTTAAAGAAGGTGATGCATGCACAAAATTTTTCTTTGCTTCCATCAAAGCCAAACAGAAAAGAACAGTGATCACCAAAATCCATGACATGGCTGGGAATTTAATCACGGGTCAGAGAAATATTATTTTGGAAGCTAATAATTTTTTTGGATCCTTGCTTTCATCAGGAGGATACATAGAGGATCTAGAACTCATGGATTGCATCCCGAGCTTGATACGGGAAGAGGATTGTGATTTAATCATGAAGCCGCCTGATTTAGAGGAAGTCAGAAAAGCAGTTCTTAGCATTCCCCATGATAGTGCCCCGGATGGATTCACAGTCGGTTTCTTTCAGAGTTGTTGGGATATTATTGGTCTGGACATTTGGAAAGCCGCGAAGGAATTTTTTGACTGTCAAGCGATGTCAGATAGTTTCTCTTCTAATTTTTTGGCACTTATTCCTAAAATTGAAGAGCCTGCCTCTTATTTTGACTTTAGGCCTGTTAGTCTGTGCAACGTGGTATATAAAATTTTTAGTAAAATTCTTTGTGTGAGAATGGCAAAGATTCTCCCAAATATTATCTCTTTTGAGTAGGGGGCATTCGTACAAGGGAGACTGATCTCAGAAAACATTGGATTGGCACAAGAACTTATGAGAGAGATTGGGAAAAAGGTAATTGGAAATAACGTAATGTTCAAGTTGGATATGGAAAAGGCGTATGAAAGAATTGAATGGGGATATTTATTGGCGGTTTTGCGCATATTTGGTTTCAATAACATAACGTGTCATCTGATTTCAAATTGCGTAACACATTGCGGATTCTCGGTGTTGATGCAAGGCAGGTATGACGGATATTTCAGATCATCTAGGGGTCTTAGACAAGGTGATCCTCTCTCCCCCTTCCTTTTTGTTATTGCAGCAGAAGTGCTAAGTAGAGGACTTTCTCGAGCTTTTCGTAGAGGGGAAATTGGATATTATCACACCCCAGGGCGGCCAACCCGATTTCCCACCTTTTATATGCTGATGATTCTTTGATAATTTTGAATTGAAGGAAAAAATCCATTAAAGTGTGTATGAATTTTATAGAAAGATATTGTCGGGCATCAGGAGAGAAAATTAATATTGAGAATAGTTCATTCATGATTGATGACAAAGTTCATTGATATTCACCTAATTAATACACATAATACCACCTAATTTATATTTGTTATTCACTTTGACAATCTATTTTATATTAATCATTTAAATTTTGTATTGTTCAGGATTCAGAGCGTTAACGGATTAATGCAGAGTTCGAGGTGATAATAAGCAATTTGGTATTGACGAGCGGAGACGGGGGTGCAGTTAACCCAACACAATTACCCTAATTTTCTATAAAACCCAATAACCCTAATTTCTCTGGGTTTTATCTCTTTTCTTCCCCTCTCAGGGGGCTCTCCCAGCCAACAGCCCCCATACCATCTCCTCCACCTGCCTTGTCTGCGTTCTCCCATCATCACGCACACACAGACCACCACCTTCTCCGCCATCACCCGAGCACCACCACAACCACGAAACAGGGGCATGACAACCCTGTTTCACATCAAATCTTCACCTCGCCACCGAGCACCACCATCATCCACCGTCTTCCTCCCCGCCACCTGGAAACAAGCCGGACAGCACTCGGCCACCCTCAACCGCAATCGAGCAGCAGCCAGCACCGAGCTTTTCTCGGCCTCTCTTCATCTCAACCTCCGACCACGCCTGCGCAGACCCAACCATCATCACCGGATCCTCTGGTCAATCTCTCTCTCTCGCGGGCTCCTGCAACAGCGCTCCTGCGCGTTTCCCGCCTCGCTCTCTGTTCGAATCGAAGAGGAAAGGTTGGGGTGCTATCTGCACCCCACCTTTTAACCGTGTACCACAACAGTAGAAGAAGATGGAGGCTATTTGTGCCCACGGGACTGTTCAGAGCATCCACAGTTGTTGAATTGTTGATTTGCCGATTCTGAGGAGATGAGTTGCGGAGTACCACACCACAAGGAGATGACCACCGCTACCATGGAGAGCTAAACCCTTCGCCAAGGCTAAGATGAAACCAATTGGGTTTCAAGAGTTTGTTCTAGTTTGACTTTTTATTTTATTATGTGCTTAACTGCAAAATATATTTAATTTCTGAGTATTAGTAAATTACTTTCACCGATTATATCGGATTTGATCTAGACTAGTCGGTAGTTAGAGTTTTCTTTACTAATATTTAAAGCATTAGTTTTAATTTGTTAAGTTAGACTTGTGATTGAGTGTGTCGTAATAAGACACTCAATGCTAGGAGTTGAAGCTTAATAAATTAGACTTGTGATTGAGTGTGCCGTAATAAGACACTCAATGCTAGGAGTTTATAATTTATGCTGAAGTTAATTGTAACATTGGATTTTAAAACTGAATTGTTCTTAACAATCACATCATCGATGCAAGCAAGGGATTCTCATCCCTAAAGCTTCTCACTTTAGAAAATAATAAGTTAGATTAAAATAACTTATTAAACTTAATTTGGTGGATTCAATGCCTTGGTTTTCCTTCTCATATTCTTAAAAACTTTCATTTTGCTTTTTAATTTGATTTTTAGTTTAGATATTTTGATTGTTGTTACCCCCATTTAAATTAGTTTAAGTCAACTCTAAAATTTAATTGTAACCACAGTCCTTGTGGGATCGACCTGTACTTGCCCTTGTCTACCAGTTAGACATTGTGCACTTGCAGTTATTAAGATTAGGTTAAATTAACCTATTTATTTAGGTTAGTTAAATCTGCAATCAAGTTTTTGGCACCGTTGCCGGGGACTGTAGCGGTGTAATTGAATTTAAGAGTTTATTTTCACTAATTTGTAGTTTAGGTTAATAAAAAAAATTAATAATAATAATAATAATAATAATAATAATAATAATAATAATAATAATAATAATAATAATAATAATAATAATAATAATAATAATAATAAATTTAGGTCAAATATAGATTGCTTTTGCTTTTAGGATAGGCTTTATTTTATTCTTTTAGTTATTTTTTTAAGTCTTAGAAGTTTTGATATTTGTTTTTGTTTTTTATTTATTTTTGCAGGTATTAACAAGTACGAAGTGATATTTACGTAATTATTACATAATATATCACTTAATTTATACATGTTAGTGTTTCGATTATTATATTTTATAGTAATTATTTCGCTTTCATGTCTTTGTAGGAATTTGAGCGTGAACGATGAAATCCTATAAAGACGACAATTTAAGGAATGACAATTGGTCGATTCTAGCGGTGGTACAAAGCAGATGGTCACAAACCTAAACCCAAAACCTACCCATAAACCCAAACCCAATCCCCACAGCCTCACGTGAGCCACGAACCACCGCTATGGTGGCCGATGGCACTCTGAGGCTAAAGTCAAACAGGGATCTGAAGAAGGTGTGTTGTTGTAACTGGAAAATTGTAGTGTATCTTAACTTACCAACCTCACGTAATTTATAGTACAAGGAGTCCTGGTTCTACCAGGCCATCGTAGGCGTAGTTTAGGAAGGAGATCTTCGTGGAGATCCTTCTCTAATTAAGAGTTGTGTTGTAGGAGGACAAATTTTTGTTAGCCTCGTGCTCCTAGATACGCGGGAGATAGTTCTCAATGCGAGAGCAATCCATGGAAGGAAGATTCCCAGTTTGGAATGTACTCTGGTATTTGCTTCCTAGTTGAAAACAGAGAGCAGCTGTAGTTGCCCGTCCGAAACTGATCGTCGAGATACTTGCCTTAGTAGGACTTATGGGTATTGAGGATAGTTGTGAGACATGTGGGCTTAGCATGCTGTGAGAGTTCGGGTCCGCCTGGCGGACTGAATTGAGCAGATTTAGAACCGCTTGTGCCGGATTAGCGTTGGGTCGATGTTGAGGCCCGTATTTCCTTGAGATCATCATGACACATGTGTGGCTTAGAGGTGTGACCGTCTTTATGTATCATCAGCTACTCCCCCCAAGTTAGTGGGCTGTCACATTGATTCGCTAAGTCATATCTTGAAGGGATGCGCCGCTCATGATGATCGAGTCTGAATCGTTGCTTGAGTCGCGCACTGCATTAATTGAATGTGTGTTAATTCAGCGGAAAAGAGGCGGAAACCCAACCTCTATTTAGGTCATCTGTTGTGTAGAGCCTGACTCTTTTACTTTCTTTGCTTTCAAAGATATCGCTCTGATTAGAAAAATTGTTCATCTTCTTCATGGCCCAACAAAACCTTCTTGACGACTCAATCTTGGCAAAGGGCTTGGAGTTTTTCGAAGACAGATTGTTGTTCGAGCCTAGCCTTGCTCAAATTCGTACGAAATTTGGAGTTTTTGAAGACCTGCCATTGTATGTCCTGGCGGGTGACCAAACGCCAATGTCGCTTTCGACCAGTTTCATCTGCTTGCATCATGGGAAGCTTCAAACCGGAGTGCGCTTTCCAGTTCTGGATGTGATTTGGGAGTTACTGGATCTTCTAGGGATTTCTCCGGCCCAGTTGGGGCCTAGTGGATATAGGATCATCCTCATGATTCTGACCAATGCTATGGAGGCTGTTGTCAATGGTACTCCGCGAGTAATTCAGTTGTTGACTTCTTCCTGACTGAAGAGTAATGTTGTCTGTAAGATGATGTCACTGGCTTGCTTTGTGAATTTGCCAGATGATTCCAAGTTCTGATAGAAGTATTGTTTTTTTCCCCTGCGGATTCGAAGTATTTCAGATGCAAGGATCGTCTGCTTGAGCGAGAGTTCAAGCCACTTCATAAGTTCGAGCCCTTCTTGTAACTTTGATATGCTTGATTGTGGGCTAGCTAATGTTGTTTGTGTTTCTTGGCAAAAAGATTTTCCACTACTCCTCTTACCTTAGAGGAGCAAAACACCATGGAGACGTTTCGCGGCTTGCTAAAAAGAAACGCGAAACGTGGTCGATGTCATAAGTGTTTCCAACTTCATCCATAGTAGACTGTGGGACAACTGGCACGTTGCTCCCATTATGTATCGAACATCGCGAATTAAGTAGGACGATGGGGCCCCTTCAAGGAAGAAAAAGGATGTTAGGGCCAAAGCTCTCATTCTGTTTGATGCGGAGGAGTCGTCTAAAACGTTTGCCTCCTATGTGAGGAAGAGGTCCCATGTTAAAACTGGGTCATTCTCGGCACGACCCGCTCCATTAAGATAACAACGTGAGTCTGATAAGCCTGTTGGTGCAGAGACTGATGTTTCCGACTTGGAGAAAGCCTACCTGCAATTTGCAAGAGTTGTAGACAGGTCGAACCATAGTGACGAGCAGGTCGAAGCTTTGAATGACCATCTGGTGCAGGTTGCAATGGCATATTCCGCTGGTGTCAATTTGCGTGGGGCCAATCCGGTAGAAGGCTCCCATGAAGATTTGCCTAAGGCTGTAAAATTTGATCGTCCCACTGGTGTACAGTTTGAGAATGGTCGTGGTGGCACAGGCCAAGTTTCATGTAGTCTGCGTTGCTCACCATCTCGTTCCAGGTAGGGGTGGGCACGGGAGGGGATGGGACGAGATAAACCCATCCCTATCCCATCACGTTCATACGGGATCGGGACGGGACGAGATCAGCGTGCTATGATTATATGCATTTCATTTTCTGTAATCAATATGCAATTTACTGACTAAATGCATGAGTTTGATAATTTAATTTGGATCTTACTGGAAAAAATTGACATTCATTTTATTACTCACGTTGTTGTTAGCCTCTTACTAGTATGATTGTTTCCTTATTTTATACTTATAATGACAATGAACAACTTACAAGTGGCATCAATTATACAAACAAATCAAACTCATACCATGAAGAACCTCCATCTACTGATATTTCATTGATGTTCACGTACCAATGAGCTCTAATGTTGTATATTAATCTGTACTTTATTATGTAGAAAGAGATTGCCTAGCTTACCTATGAATGTGAACACCACATTGGGACACAATTTGGTGGGATGGATTAGGTTTGCTATCTTTAATTGCATAATCATACTCATACGCGTCTAATGTTGAAGTAGAAAAGTAGTCTATGCTAGTAAATTCAGTGTCACTGGAAGAAGAAGAAAAATTATTTTGTGAGGGAAATTGTATTATTTTGCGGGCAATCTCTGTGATGGCCAAATCTGGGTTTGCAGAGCTGATTGATTTTAATCTCATCCGTGCAACAGATGTGCAACTTCCAGCCAATGGAACTTTTGCAATTGCTCATTCCTTAGCAGAATCTCAAAAGGCTTTATATGGGCATCCAAATATTGCAATCTTAAAATAAATAAATAAAATAAAAATATTAATAATAAATATGAAAAATTAGCTCGGGACGGGATTGGCGGGATTGAAAATCTTCATTCCATCCCATCCCATTCTAGATAGGGATGGGACGGGATCGGGATGGAACTATTCAATCACATAAGACCCGGAAAATCGGGACGGGATCGGGATCGCGGGATAGGATGCCCACCCCTAGTTTCAGGCCATAACTAGAAGTGTTGGAGGGTCATTTGGATAATTCGCTTCCTCTTCTACCTCAGGATCTTGTCGAGCCGTCGCGCAATAAAGTGTCGATTATTAGTGACAAGGGGAAGGCTACGGAGGAGAGCCTGAGGACGGTGGCAACTGTGAAGGGTGGCGCTGGCGTGATTCCTAATTCGAGGAAGCTTCATCCAGTGCACGGATAAACTTGTTTGCACCGGACTTGGTGAAGATGAGTTCACAGGTCTGGCACCAACAGGTTGACGTGGAATATGCTTCGAGGAAGCATATAAGCAAGCGTCATAGATGGTTGATGGATTGCACTCTAAATCCCGAGGAAGATAAGTTGGGTCTCACTTGAGCCACGTGGCTGTTGTAGGGACGAAAGTCGAGATGGCTCGTGAAAGGGTATATACCTTGAAGCGTTTCTTCTAGCACATGTAAGTGTTGTATTCTGATGCGCTTTATAAAATCGATCGGCTATAGAAGCAGCTACAGAGGAAGGCTGAGGAGAAGAAACTGGATCAGTCAACCGTGACTGCTAAAACTCATAGGGCTCGTTTGGAGGACCTTGAGCGTGGTTTGTCGGAGGCAGTGTCCGAGAGGGATGAACTTAAGCAAGAGTTGAGCCGGATCCACCGAGAATTCAAGGTTACACAGGAAGTTGCGGCTAAGGCATGTTCTAAACTGCGGTCTCTTGCTGAAGATAGTGCTTCGAAAGAAGCTAATTGGGCTGCTGGGAAGCAACAGTTGAAATCCGATGTGGAGTTCTATGCTCGAGAGGCGAGGAAGGCCGAGAACCAGCTTGAATTGGAATGGCATGAGCTTAATGCTGCGAAGAGCAGTCTGGCCACAGAGAAGTCTCAGGTTGACGCACTAAAGTGTTGGACACCTATTTTATTTAGAGCACAAACTAACCTAATTAGATTATATTACAATTCTCAATCATAGGGTTCTCTAGTATGAAAGCAAAGCTTGCTAGATATGTAAAGAGCTAAATCTAAGTGCCACCGTACAAAAACATGTCGGGAGGTAGGAATAAGATATGTGTCCATCCATGAGACTAGAAAAATTAGTACGATGAAAGGTTGGGGTGCTATCTGTTCGAATCGAAGAGGAAAGGTTGGGGTGTTATCTGCACCCCACCTTTTAACCGTGTACCACCACAGTATAAGAAGATGGAGGCTATTTGTGCCCACGGGACAATTCAGAGCATCCACAGTTGTTGAATTGTTGATTTGCCGATTCTGAGGAGATGAGTTGCGGAGTACCACACCACAAGGAGATGACCACCGCTACCATGGAGAGCTAAACCCTTCCCCAAGGCTAAGATGAAACCAATTGGGTTTCAAGAGTTTGTTCTAGTTTGACTTTTTATTTTATTATGTGCTTAACTGCAAAATATATTTAATTTTTGAGTATTAGTAAATTACTTTCACCGATTATATCGGATTTGATCTAGACTAGTCGGTAGTTAGAGTTTTCTTTACTAATATTTAAAGCATTAGTTTTAATTGGTTAAGTTAGACTTGTCATTGAGTGTGTCCTAATAAGACACTCAATGCTAGGAGTTGAAGCTTAATAAATTAGACTTGTGATTGAGTGTGCCGTAATAAGACACTCAATGCTAGGAGTTTATAATTTATGCTGAAGTTAATTGTAACATTGGATTTTAAAACTGAATTGTTCTTAACGATCACATCATCGATGCAAGCAAGGGATTCTCATCCCTAAAGCTTCTCTCTTTAGAAAATAATAAGTTAGATTAAAATAACTTGAAAAACTTAATTTGGTGGATTCAATGCCTTGGTTTTCTTTCTCATATTCTTAAAAACTTTTCATTTTGCTTTTTAAATTGATTTTTAGTTTAGATATTTTGATTGTTGTAACCCCCATTTAAATTAGTTTAAGTCAACTCTAAAATTTAATTGCAACCACAGTTTTTGTGGGATCGACCTGTACTTGCCCTTGTCTACCAGTTAGACATTATGCACTTGCAGTTATTAAGACTAGGTTAAACTAACCTATTTATTTAGGTTAGTTAAATCTGCATCAAGTTTTTGGCACCGCTGCCGGGGACTGTAGCGGTGTAATTGAATTTAAGAGTTTATTTTCACTAATTTGTAGTTTAGGTTAATAAAAAAATTAATAATAATAATAATAATAATAATAATAATAATAAATTTAGGTCAAATATAGATTGCTTTTGCTTTTAGTATAGGCTATATTTTATTCTTTTAGTTATTTGTTTTAAGTCTTAGAAGTTTTGATATTTGTTTTTGTTTTTTTTTATTTTTGCAGGTATTAACAAGTACGAAGTGATATTTACATAATTATTACATAATATATCCCTTAATTTATACATGTTAGTGTTTCGATTATTATATTTTATAGTAATTATTTCGTTTTCATGTCTTTGTAGGAATTTGAGCGTGAACGATGAAATCCTATTAAAAAGACGACAATTTAAGGAATGACAATTGGTCGATTCTAGCGGTGGTACAAAGCAGATGGTCACAAACCTAAACCCAAAACCTACCCATAAACCCAAACCCAATCCTACCCCTAAAGAATATTCTCTCATTTATACCTTGATGAATATTCCCTTTATCTCATCCCTATTCACTTTGATAATTCTCTATAAATAAAAGAGAATAGGGTGAGAAAAAAAGGAGGAAGAGAAGGGAAAAGAAGGATTACACAAAAATCAAAACATCTTCCTCACAAGTGATTCTCATCACCATCACCACTCATCCATCTCTCACTCAATCAGCAATCACCGCCACAGTCACCTCGCCATCAGCCGAGCCCAACCGCCACCACCACGAAACAGGGGCATGACAACCCTGTTTCGCGTCAGAGCCACCTCAATCACCGTCCCTGTCCATCATCCATCAACCAACATCATCCATCAACCACCATCACCTCCGGACACCACATCGCGAGCCACCACAACCACCGTGAAATAGAGCCGCCATCACCGCGACTCTGTTCCGCCTCGCCACAAAGCTAAAGCATCTCTCACAGCCACCATCTCGGCCTCTCTTCGTCTCGACCTCCTTCTTGTCTCCCTCCCTCACGGCCACCATCACAGAGCGGCTCGTCTGTGGCGCACAACCACCGCGACAGCGGAAGCAGGGGAGCCTCCTTCTCAGATCTCTCTCTCTGTTTTTGAGTTTTCTCGTTGTTTCCTCACCTTCTCTCTTCTTTTGCAGGTTCTAGAGACAGTTGGAGGACGAGGACCCTCGTGAGGAGCACGGAGGAAGGCAAAGTAGCGCCGCTGTCGCGCTGGAGACAAAGGACATTGTTCCTCTGGCGGGAGACTGAGTCAATTGATTTTTTACTATTCACACCCTAGGTTTTGCTAAGTACCACCACAAAGCGTTTTGAACCTTTCCTCGGGATTCATGTTCGGACCACCTGCTGATCTGCTGAGTACCACCACATCAAGTTTGCGTCAAACCAAAGGGGTTGCATAATTCATTTTGATTTATTTTACTGAATTGTGTGCTCAATTGTTAATTACGATTTATTTCTGAATTTCTGATAAATTGCTTTCACCTTTCATGTTCGAGAAATTAAACTTGATATGTTTGGTAGTTAGAATTACCTTTTATCAATATTCAAAGCATGTGCTAAAAATGTTAAGCTTAAACTTTGATTAAGTGTGCCCTAAAAAGACACTTAATACTTGGTAAGAGCATATTTGCTTGAAATAATTTGTTAATGTTTGATAGAAACATGATATAATTTGAATTGGATTTTAACGATCACATATTCGGTGTAAGCAAGGGATTCTCATCCCTAAAGCTTCTCGTTTAAATTTTCAGTAATTTAGATTTAAATGTTTTTGCTAACTCCTTGGTGAGTCCAAGCCCACAAAATCCATCTCATCTATATTTTATTTTATTTTATTTTTCTTATTTTTAATTTATTTTTAGTTTAGTTTTAAAAACACTGTAACCCCATTTTTCTCTAAATTAGTTTAGATAAATTCTAAAATTCAATTGCACTCACCTTCCTCGTGGGATCGACCCGTACTTGCCGTTGTCTACCAGTTAGACACCGTGCACTTGCGGTTATTACAAGTGGGTTAAATTAACCTATTTATTTAGGTTAGTTAAACCCGCATCAAGTTTTTTGCGCCGTTTCCGGGGAAGGTAGCGGTGTAATTGAATTTAAGATTTATTTCACTAATTTAAAAAAAAAATTTAATTGAAAGAAAAAAAAAGATTTTTATTTTTATTAAGTTCTTTTTACACTCATTTTGTGTTTGATTTTGCAAATTACATGCTTCTCGAGGAAATTGGACGATCCTGCAAAACATCAAGCAAAGTTTTTTTTATTTTGTCAGGAGAGTTTTAATTTTATTTTCACCTCGTTTTACAAGTGTGTGGTGTAATAATTTTTAAACTCTACTTTTTTTCATTTTGTTTAAAAAAAAAAAAACCCAAAATTCTCTAAGTCAAAAGAAAATATAGGGAAACAATTTTAATTGTTACCCAATAATTTCTTGTGATTTAGAAATCCGACTTCTAAGACCAAGACCAGTAAATTTACTTGCATGTGCTTGTGTGTTGAGTGAAACGGATAAAAAGAAGTCGGACATTTTTTATGAGTTGTGCTAACTTTTTGTGCAGATTGGAATACGCACACTGTAAGTACTTCTATCACACGCAACGTATTAGCGATTCGGGTGCTTTGTGTAATTGTTTGAAATTGTGTGATTGGTTGTTTAATTTCTGTAATTGTGGATGCTAAACTTTAGTAATTCATAACAGGCAGACCCAGCTTCTAAATAGAAATTGGTGGAACTTGATATCCCCACCTCATCACTCCAGCTGTGTGCAACCAATAGCCAAACATAATTAAAATCAATTAGCAAGTTAGATAGAGTCATCTTTTAGGTACGGAGTTCATAAGACAACCAAGACCAAGGTGGATCCAATAATTTTTGTGTTGACCACTGTTAAAAGTGTCGATGGGTTAAATCATTCAATGAACTCCGAGAGGCCACTGCCACAAGGGTAATTTACCCGATACGCCGAGTCATAAGTAAGCTACGATCCACAAGAAGAATTGGTGTAACTAACAGTTTTGGGTTAGGAACACAAGCCTCAAGTGTACATTTAACATCACATCGTTCTCACATCTATTTGCTTACAGAGCGGTAGCACAAGGAAGTACTTAATTGGACCATTGTGACCTCCTTCTCTTGTGCAATAACCCGATTTCTTTGAAACAAAACTCTAGCCTACTGATTTTGAACTTTGCGGTGTAAAGTGTACACTCTTAGGATCAACTTGTAGCACCCATTGCTCTGTCATAAAGATTACATAAGAAATAATTGTCCCCCAAAGATAAAAAGATAATTGAGCCCAAAAACGTTTATTGCTTAGGGAGGCATGTTTCTTGTGCATTTATTGGTTGTTGATAGTGTGTGAGTCTGTGTATATTTTTAGAGTTAGTGCTTTCAAAAAAAAAATGAACACAAGGGATTATCCAGCCAATTTTTTCGAGCAAGTCAATTCATTTTATGACATGCGACGACCTGATTATGATCCATATTTAGATTATTACAACCCAGGTTTAGCCTATCATCCTGACTTCTCATGGGCTCGTGGTCAGTACCATGAAGGCCCTTTAGACACTCCTCAGACTCCTCTAGCTTTAATTCCTGATAATGAGTTAGAGGATATCTTGAACATTTTTATAGAACGAACAGGAGAAATACTTGAGCAAAATTCTCAGGATATCACAGAATTGACAGTTATTTATCAACAAAACTCTCAAGCAATCCGAAAACTTGAGATGACTGTGAGTCAAATAGCTGAGTCACTTCCTGAGATAGAGTCAGAAAAATTCTCTAGCCAACCTATTTCCAACCCAAATGGTCAATTTGAAATTAGTGGCACATCTGAGCCGGACAGTGAAGATGTCCAATCCACTACTATCCTTAGGAGTGGAAAACTGGTTGACAATCAGGTAGGAATGTCTTACATAAGTGTTACTATATCCTCACCCAATTTTACACAGGTTGCATCCTCCTCTCATAAGAAGGCTGATAAAACCTCATTTATTGATGAACCTGTAGATTCTGAGACACTACAGACATCTCATTCCCATGCTGACTCATTAGACATATGCCTTCCTAGTGACTCATGCATAGAATCAAACTGTGAACATTCTTTAGAGTCTCCCCTTGACTGTTTTCATGATACACATGACCATTTAGAGGCTTGTTCGACTCATTTTAGTTTAGACTTTGTTGTTGATGATTCCATTAGGGAAGTCAATGATTTTCTTGACTCAGTCCCCATTGTGGATCATTGTTATAAATGGAAGTCTAAAGTGAAGCCTCTTCCACTCAGTGAGTCAAAACTAGTCCCATCAGTTGAGCCACCTGAGCTTGACCTTAAACAATTACCTGACACCCACAGGTATGCATTTTCAGGTGATGAGTTGTCTAGACCAATATCTCTATGTAATTCATGTGATGAGCCTGTACCACCTGATATATCCATCATCTCATCGACTTGCATCACATTCCCATTTACTAAGGCTACTTTCACGGATCCCTTGTGCTGTAGTGAGGATTTCAGTTTTCACCAGCCTGTTGTGAAAATTATCCAATCTTCTGATTTGGAACCAGACATAGGATGTTCCCTTTTTGGAGCACGCAAGGATCATCTGTTGTGTATGACTACTGGTCACTTTTGGAATGTCCTAGTGTATTTGGTGCCCCATGTGATTGCTATATTTTGGTAGACTGATCCTCAACTGTTCAGGTTGTTGATATACGGCCATGGACTAAGTGTTTGTCATGTTCTTCCTCTCCACTTTTCGATACACCATTTTTTAGGAAGAATATTTGTCAGGCTGATGACGTTAAACCAAGCGCTACTGGGAGGCAGCCAAGCTTTAGTTGTGTGTCTTTGCTGTTAGTCTGGATTGATTTTCGAGTACCCTATTTAGTTGTGTTTCACTCATACTCGTTAGCTCCATAACAGTTTTTTACTTACAACTTGCTTTTTTTTTTTAGTTTTCTTTGTTAGTGTCGAGTCTGCATTTTATCGATTTCTAATGAAAACTCCATGATTCTTATGTTTGTGAGCCTCATTGATGGATGACTTCTTGGAAATTGGTAAAATCTTCACCGCGGTATTACTGTTCTAACATCCTCTCATGTACTTATTTCATTCATTTGTCAGAATTATTTTGTTAAACATTGAGGACAATGTTTGGATTAGGTTTGGGGGTAGGGTTCATGAGTCGGTGAATTTTTCGTAGTGTTTTCTTTTCTTATTCTTAAAAAAAATGCTTTTGTTTCAAGAAAACTTGGTCTTTTGCGATTATGAAAATGAATTTTAAATGTTTTATGCTCATGAAAATGCAAACCAACTTGACATATTGGTATATTGATAAAGACTGAAAGTTTAGTAAGATCCTTAAGTCAGATCTAGTTCATGAGATTTTTCAACTCGATTATCTTGCACCATGAGCCATGTTAGCATAACTTGAAGTTGGTGAGTGAAATATATACTAGAAACCCTTAGAATAATAGTGGAGACTTAACCCTGAAAGTTTTGAGTCTTTCTATTTTTCTGAGGGTTATACATAAACTCTGATTTTTCTTAAATCCACATTATCTCGTTGATGATCTCATTATTTTCATTCTTTTGATCAATTGCTTTGGGAATGACATCAAAATTGAATTATTACACTAGAACTTTTTGGCTTATTCAATTGAGATGTCATAATACTGACCCGAACTTAGGAAATGATCTAGGCATTTTTTTCTTTAGACCATTAACTAGCCTTTTAACTTACCCATAACATTAACCTTTTTTGTAGCCTTTTGAGCCTTAGAATAATTTTTATTTGTTAACCCATTAACCTTTACCCAACTTTTCTGGGAATATGTATGGATGGATATACTTGGTGTCAAAAGGGCATGAAAGAGCAAAATATGAGATATTTCATAAATCCTTTATGAAAAGAAAAAAAAAAGTTGAAGAAAAGAAAAATAGAAAAAAAAATGATTCTTCAATGTGGATAAAGATGTGAGAATGAAAAAAAAATTGATGGTGCGCAACATTGTTTATTCTTGACAGCCCTAATTGTTCGTTTAATGGGTGTATACATTCCTAGAAATTTTTCTTAGAATCCTTTGACATTCCTTATTAACCATTACCCAAGCCCCGTTACAATCCAACAAAGTCCTAGTTGATCTTAGGTAAAGGTTGGTTCCGTAGATGTGGAGATTTAATAACCAAGACCTATGGTGTTTGATTCAACATTCCCAAAAGTAATTGATATTCCTGTCCATGAGATCATATTCATTCCATTCTTGAAAAATCCGTTCTTCATATTACTATATGTGAGATGATTGTTTTCCATTATTTACTCTTTCCTCACATATAAACTGAGTGAAATACCAAATCTCTGAGTGTTTTATTATGAGCGACATGAGAGGTTTGAAGTCAAAAACAAACTTTCTACAGGAGATTTAGTCATTATTTTACTCTGAAATAAAAAGTTATGTTGATAGTGTTATCCACACACACACATTGAGTTGAGAATGATTGTGAATTTTTTCTAATCTTTGGAGAATATTAAATTATTTGGAAATTTGTTGATACACTAAAATGACACTGTTAGTTTCTTGCATATCTTGAAGTTTTAAAATGAACACTGTTTGACCAAGTTTTGTTGAGTCAGTAATGTTTGTGGGTAGCATTTCTAGAGACCCTCACGAGACTATAACTCGTCCACTAGAGGTAATCTAGGGGTTCAAAGCCTTGTTGCACGTTTAAGGTAAATGCAACCGATGATTCCTGCGAAAGTGAGTTAGAATTTTATTTTTATTGTTTTGCTCGAGGACTAGCAAAATATAGGTTTGGGGGTATTTGATATTTACATAATTATTACATAATATGTCCCTTAATTTATACATGTTAGTGTTTTGATTATTATATTTATCAACAAAACTCTCAAGCTATCCGGAAACTTGAGATGACTGTGAGTCAAATAGCTGAGTAACTTCCTGAGATAGAGTCAGAAAAATTCTCTAGCCAACCTATTTCCAACCCAAATGGTCAATTTGAAATTAGTGGCACATCTGAGCCGGACAGTGAAGATGTCCAATCCACTACTACCCTTAGGAGTGGAAAACTGGTTGACAATCAGGTAGGAATGTCTTACATAAGTGTTACTATATCCTCACCCAATTTTACACAGGTTGCATCCTCCTCTCATAAGAAGGCTGATAAAGCCTCATTTATTGATGAACCTGTAGATTCTGAGACACTACAGACATCTCATTCCCATGCTGACTCATTAGACATATGCCTTCCTAGTGACTCATGCATATATAGAATCAAACTGTGAACATTCTTTAGAGTCTCCCCTTGATTGTTTTCATTATACACATGACCATTTAGAGGCTTGTTTGACTCATTTTAGTTTAGACTTTGATGTTGATGATTCCATTAGGGAAGTCAATGATTTGCTTGACTCACTCCCCATTGTGGATCCTAGTTATAAATGGAAGTCTAAAGTGGAGCCTCTTCCACTCAGTGAGTCAAAACTAGTCCCATCAGTTGAGCCACCTGAGCTTGACCTTAAACAATTACCTGACACCCTCAGGTATGCGTTTTGAGGTATTGGTGATACTTTGCCTGTTATTATTTCATCTATATTGAATTCAAAACAGGTTGTCCCAAAGAAGTCGGGAGATATATCTAGTAAAATAGTGCAATCCATAAGTAGTGTCAACTCTAGGGTTGGGAGTGTTGTTGAGCTATCCAGCCCAACATCTTTGTGTGATTCATGTGATGAGCCTGTACCACCTGATATATCTATAGTTACATCTACCTGCATCACATTTCCATTGACCAGGTTCTTGTGTAAGGATTTCAATTTTCACCATCCTGATGTGGAAATTATCCAATCTTCTGATTTGGAACCAGACTTAGGATGTTCTATTTTAGGAGTAAGGGAGGATCCTTTGTTGCATATCACTACTTGCGACCCATTCATGTTTAAGATCCCTACTAACTTCCAAGGAATGCGAGCTTCTTTACAATTTCTATATGATTTTAGATGGTGTCCTTGCAACTTTTGGGATGTGCTAGTATATCTTGTGTCGCATGTGGTTGCTATTTTTTAGTGGACTGACCCTCAACTTTTCAGGTTGTTGGTATACGATTCCTTAACCCTTTTTTAGGAGAGTGTTTGCTATGTTCTTTCTCTTCACTTTATGGTACATCATTTGTGAGGAAGAATATATGTCGGGCTGACGACGATAAACCAAGCGCTCCTAGGAGGCAGCCTAGCTTTAGATGTGTCATTATGGTTAGTCAGGATTGATTTTCGAGTTCTTTCTAGTTGCATTCCACTCATACTCATTAGCTCCGTAACAATTTTGACTTACAACTGATACATGTAATTTTTTTTTTCATTTGTGTCCTGTATTATTTTAATCAATTTATCATTATAAGTCCACAGTTCTTATGTCTCTGAGGGTGCATTGGTGGAAGATTTCGTCGAAATTGGTAAAAACTTTCCCATGGTAATATCACTTTAACTCTCATCTTTTCTTTTTCCTGCATTTGTCATGATCATCATTTTATACATTGAGGACAATGTTTGGTTTAGGTTTGGGGGTGAGGTTTAGAGTTTTTTCTGCATTCTTCGAAAATTTTGAAATGAAATGTATTTCACAATTGACTATTGTATTCTACTCAATCTCCATTGAATACATAGTTAATTATGACTGTGTGAAAATTTTTGATTTGAAAATGCATTCAAAATCTAAGTTTCTTTCCAATGAAGAGGATGTGCTTTCAAGTATGCCTTTAAATTTGAGGAATACATGCTTTCACTTGTCACTTTTATATATCAATAGGAAAACATAAGGTTTGATATTATCTTCAAGTTAAATATATTTCATGATATTTTTTCGACTCGACCATTCTTGCATTATAAGCCAAGTTAGCATGATTTGAAGTTAATCAGTAAGATATTAACTAGAAAACCTTAGAATAATAGTGGAGACTTAACCCTTGTGAGTTTTGAGACATTCTATTTTTCTTGAGGGTTATTAAATAAACTCTGATTTTTCTTGAGTCCGCATTTTCTCGTTGATGATCTCATTATTCTTGTTTCTTTTATTGATTGCTTTGAGAATGGTGTTAAAATTGAATTATTACACTAGAACTTCTTGTTTTATTTAGTTAAGATGTCATAATACCGACTAGAGCTTAAGAAGTGATATAGGCATTTTTTTCTTTGAATCGTTCTTTAGCCTTTTAGCCTACCTAATGATAAATATCTGTTTGCAGCCCTTTGAGCCTTTAATAGACTTTTTCTTTGCTAACCCCATCTCCAGTACCTACTCCAGTTAGGGAGTAAGATCCCATATTATTTTTATCCTTACCCAATGTCTCTGAGAATGTGTATGGTTGATGTATTTTTGAAAATGGGCAAATAAAAAGAGTTGAAATTAAATATTCCATAAATCCTCGGGACTGAAATGTTTTATTGTGCAGAAGAGGAAAGCATGTATACAAGAAAGAAAAAAAGAAAAAAAAAAAAAAGATATATGAAGAAGAATTTCGAATGAAGAAAAATTAATGGTGTACAACATTGGTTTATTCTTCAGAGCCCCACGTGCTTATTAAAGGGTGTATCCATTCTCAGAGAATTTTCTCGTATCCTTTTCCATTCTTGTTAGCCAAAATCTTAGCCTCATTACAACCTAATAAAGACCTAATTGATCTTAAGTAAAAGTTTGGTTCATAGACGTGGAGATTAAATAAACAAGAATTACGGCGTGTGATTCAACATTCTCAAAGTAATTGATATTCATGTCCATGAGATCATATTTATTTCATTCTCTGAAAAGTCCATTTTTTTCATGATTATTATATGTGAGATGTTTGTCTTTCCATATATTATTCTCTTTCTCACATATAAACTGAGTGATAACTAACCAATCTCTGAGTGACAAGAGAGATTTGTAGTCGAAGCGTATAATTCAAAGGTTATCTAGTCGTATCTTTACTGAGAAAAATAAAGTTATGTTGATAAAGCCATGCACACACACACTTCGAGTTGAGAATAATTGATGAAATTTATTTAACCTTTGGATACTATTAAACCGTTGTTAGACTCGTTGATATTTTTTTTTTGACATTGTTAGTTGTTTTCAGAAAATTTTGTCAATTAGATGATTACTCTGAGGATAATAGATAGAGTAACTAAGTTACCATGTTTTGGAAATTTATGAGTCATAATGTTTGTGGGTAACATTTCTGGAAACCCTCACAAGACTATAACTCGTCCACTAGAGGTAATCTAGGGGTTTAAAACCTTGTTGCACGTTTAAGGTAAGTGCAACCGATGATTCCTGCGAAAGCGAGTTAGAATTTTATTTCTATTCTTTTGCTCAAGGACTGGCAAAATATAGGTTTTGGGGTATTTGATATTCACCTAATTATTACACATAATACCACCTAATTTATATTTTTTATTCACTTTGACAATCTAGTTTATATTAATTATTTAAATATTGTATTTTTCAGGATTCAGAGCGTTAACAGATTAATGCTGAGTTCGAGGTGATAATAAGCAATTTGGTATTGACGAGCAGAGACGGGGGTGCAGTTAACCCAACACAATTACCCTAATCTTCTATAAAACCCAATAACCCTAATTTCTTTGGGGTTTCTCTCTTTTCTTCCCCTCTCTGGAGGCTCTCCCAGCCAACAGCCCCTATACCATCTCCTCCACCTGCCTTGTCTGCGTTCTCCCATCATCACGCACACACAAACCACCACCTTCTCCGCTATCACCCGAGCACCACCACCACCACGAAACAGGGGCGAGACAACCCTGTTTCACATCAAATCTTCACCTCGCCACCGAGCACCACCATAATCGACCGTCTTCCTCTCGACCACCTGGAAACAAGTCGGACAGCACGCGGCCACCCTCAACCGCAATCAAGCAGCAGCCAGCACCGAGCTTTTCTCGGCCTCTCTTCGTCTCGACCTCCGACCACGCCTGCGCAGACCCAACCATCATCACCGGATCCTCCGGTCTATCTCTCTCTCTCTCGCGAGCTTCTGCAACAGTGCTCCTGCGCGTTTCCCGCCTCGCTCTCTGTTCGAATCGAAGAGGAAAGGTTGGGGTGCTATCTGCACCCCACCTTTTAACCGTGTACCACCACAATAGAAGAAGATGGAGACTATTTGCGCCCACGGGACTGTTCAGAGCATCCACGTACAGTTGCTGAATTGCTGATTTGCTGATTCTGAGGAGATGAGTTGCGGCGTACCACACCACAAGGAGATGACCACCGCTACCATGGAGAGCTAAACCCTTCGCCAAGGTTAAGATGAAACCAATTGGGTTTCAAGATTTTGTTCTAGTTTGACTTTTTATTTTATTATGTGCTTAACTGCAAAATATATTTAATTTCTGAGTATTAGTAAATTATTTTCGCCGATTATATCGGATTTGATCTAGACTAGTCGGTAGTTAGAGTTTTCTTTACTAATATTTAAAGCATTAGTTTTAATTAGTTAAGTTAGACTTGTGATTGAGTGTGTCGTAATAAGACACTCAATGCTAGGAGTTGAAGCTTAATAAATTAGACTTGTGATTGAGTGTGCCATAATAAGACACTCAATGCTAGGAGTCTATAATTTATGTTGAAGTTAATTGTAACATTGAATTTTAAAACTGAATTGTTCTTAACGATCACATCATCGATGCAAGCAAGGGATTCTCATCCCTAAAGCTTCTCGCTTTAGAAAATAATAAGTTAGATTAAAATAACTTGAAAAACTTAATTGGTGGATTCAATGCCTTGGTTTCCCTTCTCATATTCTTAAAAAAAATTCATTTTGCTTTTTAATTTGATTTTTAGTTTAGATATTTTGATTGCTGTAACCCCCATTTAAATTAATTTAAGTCAACTCTGAAATTTAATTGCAACCACAGTCCTTGTGGGATCGACTTGTACTTGCCCTTGTCTACCAGTTAGACATTGTGCACTTGCAGTTATTAAGACTAGGTTAAATTAACATATTTATTTAGATTAGTTAAATCTGCATCATCCGTGCAAAAAAAAATCATCTGGATCAAATTCTGGACAGGTTTCTCTTACAAACAGTCCTCGTTTACATACCTTGGCGTACCCATTTATCAAGGCAGATGCAAAATTTCATATTTCGAAGCTTTGGTAAATAAAATCCAGAATAGAATTTAAGGTTGGAAATCCATACTTTTGTCGCCAGGGGGTAGGTTGACACTGTTAAGACATGTTTTATTGTCAATGCCTATTTACACCATAGCAGCTACAATTGTTCCTATAAAGGTTCTACATTATATTTAGAAAATGATTGCAGATTTTTTTTGGGGAAATCATGAAGGGAGACATAAGCGGAAATGGATAGCATGGAATAAAATCATTGTTCCTAGGGAGGAAGGTGGTTTAAACATCAAAATTTTGGAAGATATTATAAAAGCCTTTCGCATTAAGGCCCTTTGGAATCTGATAAACACCAATTCTCTATGGGCTAATTTTATGAGGAACAAATATTTGAAGATAGGGGTTCCAATCAGAAAACAAGAGATTAAAGTTGGGGCTTCTCCGTTTATAAAAGAGCTATTGGCGCATAAAAATTTTATAGTTGAAAACTCAACTTGGAGGATCACTAGAGGATTTGTCAGTTTCTTTGAAGAACAATGGGCTAAGGATGAAATTTTTACTAGAAATGGGGACGCGGAAATAAATGACACTTGGCCTTTCCTAAGACAAATGCACAGGGAGAATTTCAGAAGGTTAAGCCCGGTGATGCAAAGAAAAGCCCAAGAGCTTTACAAGACAATAGTGAAAGTGGATGATGGAGACTGAGATACCAGAATATGGATACCAAATAATGATGGAATGTTCTCTATCAGCTCAGTATGTAAAGTTTTATGTGGTAGAGGGACACAAGATGAATTTTGGAATTGGATTTGCCATCCTCTATTCCCTTCTAAAATTTCTATTTTCACATGGAAAATTATTAGAAGGGCGTTACCCATAGATGGTGAAATTAGAAGAATTGGATTCCAATTTGCTTCTAAATGTGGGTGTTGTTCCCAACCGGGGGAGGAAACTACAAAACATCTTTTCTTGGAAGGTGAGTTAGCAAGAAAAGTGTGGAGACATTTTGATTTAGTGTTTGATACACACGTACATAGACCGGTTGAAGTCTATACCATGCAAATGGCATGGTTTAGAAAGGCGAAGAAATCTTCTTTATCAGGTACCCTCATTCATCTCACTCCTCTTTTTATTTTATGGGAAATTTGGATCCAAAGAAACAGAAAATTTTATCAAGGAAAGGAGTGGTCTTCAAGTTATGTGATTATCAAAGTTTATTATTGGATTAGATGTGTTGCAAAAAAAATTAATCCAAGAATAAACGAAACCAATGGGGCTTTTCTCCATAGATTGGGTGTACAGGAAAAGAAAGTAGAAATGAACCCTCCCCGAGCAGTTTATTGGACCTTCCCTCCTATAGGATGGTATGTGTTAAATGTTGATGGATCTTGTATGGAGAAGAATACTTCTGGAGGTTTTGTTATTAGAAATGAAGAGGGTAATTTTGTGGCAGCCAGACAGTGTTTCTTTGGAGAATGATCAAATAATTATGCAGAAACGAGGGCCTTGCTTGAAGGCTTGAGACTTTGTATTGATCTAGGAATTCGAAATTGTTTGATTCAAATGGATTCTATGTTGGTTAAACAATGGTTATTTCAAGAAGCTAGTATACCTTGGTTTCTTAGCAATTGGTGGAGGGAGATCAGAGAATTGAGTAAAGCTTTGGTGTGGCATTGCATACATGTGTTCATGGAGACTAACTCAGTGGCGGACGCCTTCGCTAGAATGGTGCAAGTGGAGCATATGTTTCAAATTTATTCTTGGGGTTCGCTTCCTAAAAGAATAAAGTCGCTAATTATTCTTGATAAGAATAAGACGGCGTATTTAAGCCTCCCGCGTGCTAAATGAACATGTTAATGATCTATATATCTTTATTTGGATCCTTCAAAATTGGGTGTTGAGGATCAAGTAGACGGTTTGGAGTTTCGAAGAGATGCTCTTTTTGATACATTTTCATTGCAGCGGGGTGGAAATGGTTGCGAAGATAAGCTGCAGAAATTTGCGGGAAATACAGGGGAGTATTTACTCTGTTTTACAGGGCCCACTGGAACCTTGACAGAGGTGTTATCCTGGAAACAGCCTGGACAGAGTCTAGACAGAGTGACTCGCATCTGCTTTCAGATTGTAAGAAGGGAGAACATTTATGGTGTGGCGCGGGAATTATCTATGTTGATTGGTGGCGATATGCTTGCTGAAAATGCTGGGAGTGTGGCTGGAAGATGTGCTGGTTCTAGGAGATATATTGATGCGTCGCAGTTGGAGTTTTCTAGTTATGGTTGCTAGTGGCATGCAAGGTGCAGGTTGGCAAGGTGTCATATTGCAAGTAGCAATTTTGCAGTTGGTAAGGTTGATATGACTTCAAAATGCAACTTTGTTATGCAGGGTCTTTATGCAAGTGGATATGCTGCAAGTTGTAGGGGAGTTTGTTATGTAGGGGAGCTACAAGTGACATTTTGACATTACAAGACTTTCTTGCAAGTTGCAAGTTGTTATATTACAAGTTGCAATTTGCAATTGCAATTTCAAGATGCAAGTTATTATGCAAGGTTGCTATGTAAGTGGTTGTAGGGTCCTTGTCTGATCCTTGACTGCTTTGCGTAGAAGAACTTAGCATTTGTATGTTGGCCTAGTTCATGATTAGGTCATTTAAGGTCTAAAATTTCCATGGTTTAGGCCTTATCCTAAACTCTCTTTGGTTAGACCTTACTAGGCAGTATCCTTGGGGCATTAGGCCTAGAATTTAATTTTCCTCGTATTTTGTACTAGGAATATGTTTTCTCTCAGGTAAAGTCGTAATGTACCCCCGACAAGTGTATAAGTTTTTTTTTTTGAATATTAAAGGTCTGGCATCCCATAGTTGCCCCTCCCCACTGGAGGTTTTTTTTTTTTTTTTTTTTTTTAAACAACAACAAAAATCTGAATAACAAGATAAATGGATTTCCTTCCCAAGGAAAATGACTAACCAAACATAGCCCTAATGTAGGTTGAAACATTGAACTAGATAATTAAGACACCAAAACTAATGAACTATATTTTTTTTCATTGGCGGCGCCTATTTGGCACAACAGGTTACACTCACCCACACCACCCATCTTCTTTTTTTCACCTTCTCTCCCACACCACCCATAAAAAATATTATTCATCTTCTTCTTCTCTCATCTCCTCTTCTCCAAGACAAGAACAACATAAACATCATGGAAGTGGGTAGCTAGGAAGGAGGCAATTGATTGCAGTGGACAGTGAGAGACGACCGGCGACGACGAAAGATAGAGGAGATGGAGCGACAACCTCTATCTTCCCTTCCCCATCCTCGTCTTCTTACACAGACCGTCACCCCTCTCCCTCTCATTCTTTTCCTTCCCCTCGCACTCTTTTTTTTTCACCCTCATGGCGGCCCGTGCAAGGATGGGTTCCCCACTCACACGGGCCGTTGCGAGGGCAAAAAAATTTGACCCTCGCAGAGGTACCTGCGGGTGGAGGACTGGATGTCGCGGAGGAGAAAAAGAAGAGGAAGAGGGGCGACAACAAAATTGATGTTTCTTCGACTTTGAGTGATGCCCCAGGATGGGAAGGGAAGAGAAGAAGAGAAATCAGAGTATAAGATGCAAAGAAAAAGAAGATCATAGAAAAAGAAGAAAAGAAAAAGAAGGTGGTGGTGGTGAGAAGAGAAAAAGTTGGGAGGGGAGAGGGAGCTCTCCATCGTTCTGAATTTGGGAGGGGAAAAAGATTTAAGTTTTTTTTATAGGTAGTGTGAAAGAGAACTGTTGTGTGGGGCAGAAAGTGAATGGTGTGAGAAAATAAAAATTAGATGGGTGATATGGATGAGTGTAAGTTGTGGTGCCAAATAAGCACGGCCTTTTTCATTTAACCAAATAAAATATGGTGGCAAACTAGGCCATATGAATGGAAAGAACAAATTGCCTTCAAAAAAAAGGAAAGAACAAATTACTACAATGGGGACCTTCCTCGGTTGGAAATAATACCATCTTTTTGCTTTCGACATTGTATTAAACCTTCTCATCCTCATCCAGTGGATAACCTTTGTTGAAATGATCCTAGTTTTTTATAATGCTTGGATATCTGTATTTCAATGATCAATCTCTTTTCTGTTCATCGAGTACCTACATCTTGATATTATGATAATCATGTTACACACATGCCACCAGCCCATTTGTTTGACCAAGGTGAACTCTAAAACGATCATCCTCACTAACTTCCTTACATGGAGAACCTGTTCCAGGATAAACTTCCGACAATAATTCAATCATCTCCATTTCACAATATTGTTCACCAAGCACTACCTAGACGGTCGAATAAGGCTTGTCGTTTAACACCACAATATATGTGAGCCCCATTTTGCTAATAATTGCCATAGAAAATTAAACGAATGAAACGTAGGAGAGCAAGGTAGATTATACTACTATTGCATGATCATCCTAATAGAATATTTATATAATACGATTGTTAGCATGTAAGAAGAACTTTTTTAGGCTCTATTGCAGACTACTTCGTACATACAATGCAAGGGACATTGAGGATTCAAATGCCTTTGCAGATGAAATCTGTAACCAAGTGAGCAGCAGTGTTGTTAGGCTGCTTTGGGAGAGACAATCATTTAGTGATAGGGAGCATTCAAGGACTAATGTTTATTTGTTAACTAGAAATTGCTCATATTCCATTAATGAAAGAATATTGAGTTATTTGCTTTCATGCACCATCCATCATTAGTGTGTCCAGTGGCGGACTCAGGAATTTAGTCAAGGGGGGGTGAAATGACAAAAAAATATTAGTTGATAATAATAGTTATCAAGGGTGGAGCAAATTTTTTTCTTCCTACCTAAGCTAGTAACTAATAAAAAATACAATTGTAAAAGATACATTGCATATACCAAATTGAATCTAGTGTGGTCCAATTTTAAGCCATAATAGGGTCGCAATATCGATAACCTTAGCAAGGGGCAAACGAGCGTAATAACTAGAATATATAACTGAAATCACAAAATAATTTGGATAAGTATTGAAGATAAAAACATATGAAATTTGCGAATATAATATGATCCTAATACAATTTCATAGAAAAAATGGTTTATATAAGGCTCAAATTTTGTACGAATTTGATTGCTAATGGCATATATTTTCATTGAATTCTATAGTTATTATTTTATATATTAATTTCAAATATTTTTTTTGCTGAATGTTTTATACAACTTGTGAACAAGCAATTCATTTCTTTAATATTTGCAATTACATAAAATTACGTTAAAACAAAAAGTAGGGGTAGATCACAATGACAAAAGTAGTAATTGTTAATAGTCATAAAGAAATCATACGCACCAAGATGACCAAAAATAAGTTTGTATTAAACTAAACATTTTTTATTGTTTGCAATTAATAATAAAATTGCATTGAAAATAAAAATAAAAAATAAAAAATTGAAATCTTGCGTTCGAAGAGTATCAAACTTAGGTCGTTTACTAAAGCTAATAAACTTCCAACCACTACACCAACAAAATATGCTAAAAAAATTGAATGAACAATTATACTATTGCATTATAAATTATATAATTAAATTTCTTTGTAAGACAAATATATAGTAAATATATTTTGAAAGTTGAGAATGGCAGCTGCCCCCTCCCTCTTAGTAGGTCCGCCACTGAGTGTGTCCATCAGTCCTTGAAAGCTCCAACCTTATGGACACACTTTGGTGTGGACAGCAAAACTGTTGTTTCACAGAGATGAGAGGTTCAAATTTCGCCCATAGGACGTTACACAACTAATCTTGTATATATTGAGCCAACTTACACATTCATGTCTTCACCATCAACCATGGCTTCCAAGCTCTTCTTGATTCTCTTCACCATTCCTTTCCATCTCATGTTCTACATCACTCCATGTCTAGCACAAGTGGTTCCCTCTGAGACGCCAATTGCTCCAGACCGCATTTGTAATGACACGCTTTATCCAGACTATTGTAAGTCTGTGATCCCGAGTGGTGGGTTGCAGAGTGTGTATAATTACATCCGAGTTATGGTCATTAAATCATTCTTGTATGCAAGGAAATTTTATAATTTGGTTGATAAGTACCTTGCAAAGCGTTCGAATCTGCCAAGTTCAGTGATCGGTGCTCTTGAAGATTGCAAGCTTTTGGCTTAAATAAATATCAATTTCTTGTGGAGTACAAGTACTAGACTTAATGTTACAAGGAGTCTTCAAAGCTGGCAAGTTGAGGACCTACAAACCTTGCTTAGTGCCACATTGACTAATACATGAACAAACTTGTTTAGATTGCATTTATCAGACAACTTCAATGTTACGACTGGGCTTTCCACTGCTCTTTCTAGTAATACCAAGATATACAGCATCTCGTTATCGCTATTCAGACGTGGTTGGGTTCGTAAAAAAACGACTGGGAGTTAAGCAAAAATCTTGGGGAGGAAGTTGTTGTTCTCTGACATCACGGAGTCAATTAGCAAGAGGAGGCTCCTCCAAATGAGTGATAGTGTTGTCATCCTCGACACTATCACTGTTAGCCAGGACGGAAGCGGAGGCTACACCACCATTAGTGATGTCGTTAATGCAGCTCCGGATACAAACAGTATCTGTTAAAGAATAGAATTCTACTTATGTTACAAAATAGGAGAGTGTTACAGAATAGAAGTCTACCTATGTTACAAAATAGGAAAGTGTTACAGACTAGGTTAGGAAAGTCATAATAGAATAGAAGTCTTCTGTTTCCTATCTCTACAAGGTTAGATTAGAGTTTGCTTTATAAGCTTGTATTCATCAATGATATCACAATACAATTTACAAAACAATAATATTACAATACAATTCTTTACATGGTATCAGAGCAAGGTTCTTAGATGACCTAAAACTCCAGGGGATCAAGCTCTTCCCCGCCTTCGACGACTACCTAAACGCAAGAGGCGGGGAAGGGAAGACAGTAATAATAGCCTACCTCAATCAATTCAACAAGCAAATAGCCTACCTCAATCAAACATTGCGAGCCACAACCTCCTTCGCCACCGCTTTCGCAAACAACATCAACATCACCAATCATCAGTACTGATCAGTTCATCATCTCCAGCAAAGCTCAAGAGCAACCCAGAACATCATCAGAAGATCAGAACCATTGCAATCAAAACCATCAACAATCGATCTTGAGATCATCATCAATCCATCATCACCAACAGAGATCATCTCGTCAACAACATCAACAACATCGATCTCATCAATCAAATCCATCATCACCAACAGAGATCGTCATCACCAACAAAGATCATCTCGTCAACAGAGATCATCATCATCAATTCGAGATCATCTCATCAACAGAGATCATGATCACCAACAAGAGATCATCAATCTGACCGAACACTCGCCAACAAGAGGCCGACATCATCATCATCACAAACTTCATCTGATCAGCTCCTCTTGAACGTGGAGCGAACACGCGAACTCTCTATGCTGACCTCTTCTACGCCACGCGACTGTGCCAACTGATTCCAAAAAAAATACAGAGGGGTCCGAGAAGATGAGCTTTAGTGGACGACTTGAGCTTCGATTGGTGCCTCTGTCGCTTCAATCCTGAAGAATAACAGAGCAAACAAACAGAGAAAGATTTCTCTATTTTCTCTTTACAGTCACTATTTGCACCCCCGAATTTACTTAGTACCACAAAAAAGATCAGGCTATTAGCACTCAAGATTCAGTCAGAGAAACCACTACATAGCCGCCATCACCATGAGCCGCAATACAAGCAGTGGTTCAAACACCACCACCTCACCATATACCTAGGGTGGCGATTACGACATACGGAGTAGAGATCTGGCCATGGCTCTCAAAGCCCAAGTCCCAGAAGAAGAAGAAAAAGGAAAGAATTTCTTCAAACTGATACAAAGCTCTGGGCTATTAGCACTCCAAGTTTTACTCAACTCAACAAAAAATAGAAACAACATCTCTATCTGGCGCACACGACAGCAGCACCAAGACAGATGTAGATCATGGCTTTCATCCTCCCTGTCACAAGTTCGATCGCACATCAGATCGCACGATAGAGAAGAAGAAGAATAAGAAGAAACGGAAGGAAAAGAAAGAAATTTGAAACTCTTTCACTCCGCTATTCACACCCACCATCCTTGGTCACTACCAAAATCTGTGTTGACTCGAATTGAGCAACACCAAGACTCGAATTGAGTCATGATTTCTTCATACCGGAATCATCAATACCAGGATTTCTTCATACGAGAATCATCAATACCAAGACTCGAATTGAGTCAAGATTTCTTTATACAGGAATCACCAATACCAAGACTCGAATTGAGTCAGGATTTCTTCATAAAGGAATCATCCAGAATCATACAGGAATCATCCAGACTCGACAATAATGATTTCATCTCCAAATAGGACTTCAAAGTTTTTTCCAAGCTGCACATTTCGTATGCGTCTACATATCCAGCTTGCGGGGGAGTGTTAAATAATAGAAGTCTACCTATGTTACAAAATAGGAAAGTGTTACAGAATAGAAGTCTACCTATATTATAAAATAGGAAAGTGACATAATAGGTTAGGAAAGTCATAATAGAATAGAAGTCTTAGGTTTCCTATTTCTATTAGGTTATGTCAAAGTTAGCTCTATATAAATTTGTATTCTATTCAATGTTTTTAAAAAAAATATACAAAATTATTACAATTCAATTCTTTACATGTCCAGCTTGCGGGGGAGTATTAACGAATAGAAGTCTACTTATGTTACAAAATAGGAGTGTTACAGAATAGAAGTCTACCTATGTTACAAAATAGGAAAGTGTTACAGAATAGGTTAGGAAAGTCAGAATAGAATAAAAGTCTTAGGTTTCCTATCTCTACAAAGTTAGATTAGAGTTTGCTTTATAATCTTGTATTCATCAATGATATCACAATACAATTTACAATACAATTCTTTACAGTATTGACAATGGCTACTTCCTTATATACGTAAGAGCTGGGGTGTATGAAGAGTCACTACAAGAAATCTATCTTTTACCAACAAAATTATTGCTACGAAAATTGATTTCCTTGTTAATATTGTAGCATTGTCAACGAATAAAAAATTTCCTTGAAAAAGCCATAAACTTGTTACTGTTTTCCAACAAATATATATTTTGTAGGAAACATTCCTTGTTAAATAGGTGGCGGGAAACATTCCCTCCAAACCCAATTTTTCGCTAAATTGATTTAACAATGAAATTATTTTTATGGCCACAAAATACATGTTCCTTGGTAATTATGGCATCATCTGAAATGAAATATTTTGTTGCTAAAGAAGACTAATTTTAACAACAACTAACTTTCCTTGTTAACGAATATTAAATCTTATTCATCCCTCTTTAGTAAGGAAATATGTTTTCCTAGACAATAATCACATTATTAGTAATGATTCGGTTCGTTGATAATGATTGATAATTTTTTTCATTAGGTTTTTCTTGTTAAAGCTCGTTTATTAATTTATAACAACAAAGTAATATTTCGTTGAGAATTGTCACACTATTGGCAACGTTTTTTATTTTGTTGGAAACAATATATTTTTTTAATGAAATCTTTGTAGCTATGAAATAAGATTTTGTTGGTAATTATAACATTGTTCGTAACAAATTTTTTTCTAGGTAAAAACTGATAATTATTTTCATGAAAATTTGTTTCTCATTAAAATTCACTAACTATTTTGTAGCGACAAGTCATTATTTTGTTGGAAATTGGTATACTCACTACAAAAAATGTTTTAGTTACTAAAAAATTTTATTTTCCTCGTTAATATGTTACTATTTCTAACAAAAATAAATTTCATTGAAAAAACCATAGAGTTGTCCCTTTTTGTAACAAAATCTATTTTGTTGGCAACTTTTCTTTGTAAAGAGATGGCGAAAAATATTTATTCCAAAATCAATTTCCCACCAACATTATTTAGCAACAAAATATTTCTTTTTCAACGAAATTTTAGTTTGTTAGTTATAATGACGTCATTTACAATAAATTATTTCATTGCTAATAAATATTAATTTTATTGACAAACATTTTCTTAGTAAATGCACTATAACACTTGTTCGTGTCTCTTCAACAATGAAACTAAATTTTCTCTAGTTAATTACCACGTTATTGCAACGATTTATTTGGTTACTTATAATGAATTTTTTTTCATGAAATTTTTATATATTTAAAGCTCCTAGCTTCTTTATAGTGGAAAAATATCAAATCGTTGAAATTTTTTATTAGTAGCATTGATATAATTTCATCTGAAAAATCAAATAAAATTTATTTAACAATACAACATTATTTTACTGTTAATTATAATATTAATGGTAACTATTTATTTCGTTGCTAAATATTGATAAAATTTTCATGAACATTTTTCTTATTAAGGCTCATTTTCCTATTTACAACAATTTAACTTTATTTCATTGAGGATATAACCAATTTCAATAACATATAGCATTGAAATGCTATTACTATTTTGTTGCTAATTATAATGGTGTTACTGTGAAATTTTTTTTCATTGCTAAAAGTGGTAGATATTTAACATAAATCTTATAATCGTGAAAATATTTAGTTTTAATTTATAGTAACGAAATATTATATATTGGTCTCTATTATATACGTAGCAATGGTTTTTTTATTGCAAAAAATGAGTAATTTGATTTAATAAGCTATAAAGTTGTTTCACACAACACAATTATTCAAATAGCTCAATTGGTAAATATTGCAACAGATTTTACTATAGGTCAGGAGTTCGATTCCCGTTAAGCCTAAAAATAAATATATTATATATGAAATTCCATAATGGGGTCTTATCATCAAGAGTGGTGTCCTTAGAGTTTGGGAGGTAGTGGGTGATGTCCTTAGAGTTTGGGACCTAGATTAGGTCGTCTCTTAGACAACTTTAATATATCATTTTTTTTATTGAAAATAATTTCCTTGGTAATTGGTAACGATACCGATGACAACTTTCGTTGATATTCATGCATTTTACCAACGAAAAAGTTCTATGATAAAGGTTGTTACCTTTGCCAACGACAATTTTCCTTGATGATTTTAAGATTTTTCGAGAAAAATTTTGTAAGTAAATAAAATAGTTCTTGCAACAAACAATTTGTTGGTAATGATATTTGATTTTTACCAACGAATTTCCTTGGTAGTTGTCAATATTACCAACAAAATATTTTCTTGACTTAGCATCCCTTTTACCAACAAAAACTGTAATTCCTTGGCAAATACCTTTAGCTACGGAGATGCCTTCAGGAACCCACCAACGAATTTTTTTCCTTGTTAAAAGTAGTTTTCAACAAAATTTTGAGTTTTGTCAAGGACATTTTTTCTTGAAAAATGCCTTAATTGTTGTAGTGAGTATGTAACAATTGCTAAGAGTAAGTGGAACTTGATGATGGTGAGATATGGTATTAACCATACCATTATCACGGGAAACCACAGCGTTGTCGGTGGATATACTACATTCAACTCTGCAACTATGGGTAAGTTAGCTTAGCTAACTCGAGATCAATGCACTTCATTATGATATACAATTCAATGATCACATAACATGATACTTACGTTTATTGTACTGTTATGTTTTTCAGCTGTTATGGGACAAGGTTTTGTGGGAATGGACATTACAATCCGCAACATTGCTGGTGCAATCAATCACCAAGCGGTAGCACTTCGAAATGGAGTAGATTTATCTGCATTCTACCGTTGCAGCTTTGAGGGCTACCAAGACACATTATATACTCACTCCCTCATACAATTCTACAGAGAATGTGACCTATATGGAACTGTAGATTGCATATTCGGCAATGCAGCAGTTGTTTTCCAAAACTGCAATCTCTACCCAAGGTTACCCCTGGAAGGTCAGTTTAATGCTCTGACTGCAAAATCCAGAACATACCCAAATCAGAACACTGGCATGTCCATCCACAATTGTACTATCACAACAGTTGAGGACTTGGCTGCAAGTGGGACAGGATTGTCTAGTCATATTTGGGAAGACCGTGGATGGAGTACGCTACGACGGTATACATGCAATCGTACATAGACAATGCAATCAATGCTACAGGATGGCACAAATGGAATGAGAGTTTCGAGAGTACGTTGTACTATGCTGAGTATAACAATAGAGGATCTGGATCTAGCAATAATAGAGTTATTTGGTCTGGCTACCATGTTATCAATGTTTCTGGTGCATCCAACTTCACTGTTTCCAATTTTATACGTGGTGATACTTGGTTAAATCCAACAGGGGTGCCTTATACTAGTGGATTGATTTAAAGGATAAATGCCTTCCCTTTTTCAGGGTCGAAGTAGTAGTAGGAATTGTATTCTAAGTATATTTGTTGTGATCACGTAAACAAAAGCACAGATACTTCCAATGTAATCTATACATTTTTCATGCAAATAAAATCATCTAATGAACAATTTTCATTTAAACAAACAAAAAAAATAGATGGTGACCAACTAGGCTATATTAATGGAAAGAACAAATTAATAGAATGGAGACCTTCAGCAGTAGCAGCTAATTCCATCATTCTGCTTTCAACATTGTACCAAACCCAGTTGCCCTTGTTCATACTTAAAAGCATGAGGCGAGGATCCAGTGGATGCAAACTAACTATTTTGAATCGATCCAAGTTCTTGACAATGCTTAGAGATCTGTATTTCAGTGACAATTCTCTCTTCTGTTCATCAAGCACCCACATCTCAACATTTGAAGTTTTTTTTTGTTACGCGGGTAAGGTGTTGGCTTTAATCAGGTTGGCTAGGGGTCTGAATTTTGAGCTTATGTTCAATAACGGTTTTAAAAAAAAAAAGATAACCTTTTTATCTTGAAAAAATTGGTTTCAAGCTTTTGCCAACTTTGGCATGGTGCTGGTATACTTTAACAAATGAGATTTGAGCAAGATGATTTTCATTTCAGAGTTTTCTTTTATATTTGAGTTGGTATGAGTTATAGGATTTGGTATAAGTTCATGGATTCTATTCACTACATGTCACGAGATTAACAATTACTATACATGTTTCAAAGTACTCAATGCATGATCACATTTCTAAGCAATTCACAGTTCTAACAAATAAGAGGTAAGATATTTATCTTGTGTTGTTTGAATTTTATGTCTGACTTTGGGGCATTTAGTTTCACTTAGATGAATTTCCAAGTACCAATTCATAAACTGAACTTTTATTTTCAATGCTTTAGATGTAATACAAACATGACCAATTCAATTAGTGTATGCAGGCAGAAACAGGGGGTTGTAGGGTCGTTTCAAGCTGGTTTATTTTTCTTACTCGGTGTTTGTTAGTTATTACAAATAGTTTATGATGTTTGAGTCCTCAGGTTCTGCTTGATCATTGGCAAGGAGGCGAGACCATTAAAAATATGCAAGGCAACAAGATGGTTATTTATGCAGTCGTTTTCCGCTCCCTGCTATGGTGGCCGATGGCACCCCGAGGCTAAAGTCAAACAGGGATCTGAAGAAGGTGTGTTGTTGTAACTGGAAAATTGTAGTGTATCTTAACTTACCAACCTCACGTAATTTATAGTACAAGGAGTCCTGGTTCTACCAGGCCATCGTAGGCGTAGTTTAGGAAGGAGATCTTCGTGGAGATCCTTCTCTAATTAAGAGTTGTGTTGTAGGAGGACAAATTTTTGTTAGCCCCGTGCTCCTAGATACGCGGGAGATAGTTCTCAATGCGAGAGCAATCAGTGGAAGGAAGATTCCCCGTGTGGAATGTACTCTGGTATTTGCTTCCTAGTTGAAAACAGAGAGCAGCTGTAGTTGCCCGTCCGAAACTGATCGTCAAGATACTTGCCTTAGTATGACTTATGGGTATTGAGGATAGTTGTGAGACATGTGGGCTTAGCATGCTGTGAGAGTTCGGGTCCGCCTGGCGGACTGAATTGAGCAGATTTAGAACCGCTTGTGCCGGATTAGCGTTGGGTCGATGTTGAGGCCCGTATTTCCTTGAGATCATCATGACACGTGTGTGGCTTAGAGGTGTGACCGTCTTTATGTATCATTAGCTACTCCCCCCGAGTTAGTGGGCTGTCACATTGATTCGCTAAGTCATATATTGAAGGGATGCGCCGCTCATGATGATCGAGTCTGAATCGTTGCTTGAGTCGTGCACTGCATTAATTGAATGTGTGTTAATTCAGCGGAAAAGAGGCGAAAACCCAACCTCTATTTAGGTCATCTGTTGTGTAGAGCCTGACTCTTTTACTTTCTTTGCTTTCAAAGATATCGCTCTGATTAGAAAAATTGTTCATCTTCTTCATTGGCCAACAAAACCTTCTTGACGACTCAATCTTGGCAAAGGGCTTGGAGTTTTTCGAAGACAGATTGTTGTTCGAGCCTAGCCTTGCTGAAATTTGGAGTCTTTGAAGACCTGCCATTGTATGTCCTGGCGGGTGACCAAACGCCAATGTCGCTTTCGACCAGTTTCATCTGCTTGCATCATGGGAAGCTTCAAACCGGAGTGCGCTTTCCAGTTCTGGATGTGATTTGGGAGTTACTGGATCTTCTAGGGATTCCTCCGGCCCAGTTGGGGCCTAGTGGATATAGGATCATCCTCATGATTCTGACCAATGCTAAGGAGGTTGTTGTCAATGGTACTCCGCGAGTAGTTCAGTTGTTGACTTCTTCCTGACTGAAGAGTAATGTTGTCTGTAAGATGATGTCACTGGCTTGCTTTGTAAATCTGCCCGATGATTCCAAGTTCTGACAGAAGTATTGTTTTTTTGCCCCTGCGAATTCGAAGTATTTCAGATGCAAGGATCGTCTGCTTGAGCGAGAGTTCAAGCCACTTCATAAGTTCGAGCCCTTCTTGTGACTTTGATATGCTTGATTGTGGGCTAGCTAATGTTGTTTGTGTTTCTTGGCAAAAAGATTTTCCACTACTCCTCTTACCTTAGAGGAGCAAAACACCATGGAGACGTTTCGCGGCTTGCTAAAAAGAAACGCGAAACATGGTCGATGTCATAAGAGTTTCCAACTTCATCCATAGTAGGCTGTGGGACAACTGGCACGTTGCTCCCATTATGTACCGAACATCACGAATTAAGTAGGACGATGGGGCCCCTTCAAGGAAGAAAAATGATGCTAGGGCCAAAGCTCTCATTCTGTTTGATGCGGAGGAGTCGTCTAAAACGTTTGCCTCCTATGTGAGGAAGAGGTCCCATGTTAAAACTGGGTCATTCTCGGCACAACCCGCTCCAGTAAGATAACAATGCGAGTCTGATAAGCCTGTTGGTGCGGAGACTGATGTTTCCGACTAGGAGAAAGGCTACCTGCAGTTTGCAAGAGTTGTAGACAGGTCGAACCATAGTGACGCGCAGGTCGAAGCTCTGAATGACCATCTAGTGCAGGTTGCAATGGCATATTCCGCTGGTGTCAATTTGCGTGGGGCCAATCCGGTAGAAGGCTCCCATGAAGATTTGCCTAAGGCTGTAAAATTTGATCGTCCCACTGGTGTACAGTTTGAGAATGGTCGTGGTGGCACAGGCCAAGTTTCATGTAGTCTGCGTTGCTCACCATCTCGTTCCAGGTAGGGGTGGGCACGGGAGGGGATGGGACGAGATAAACCCATCCCTATCCCATCCCGTTCATACGAGATCGGGACGGGACGAGATCAGCGTGCTATATATATGCATTTCATTTTCTGTAATCAATATGCAATTTACTGACTAAATGCATGAGTTTGATAATTTAATTTGGATCTTATTGGAAAAAATTGACAGTCATTTTATTACTCACGTTGTTGTTAGCCTCTTACTAGTATGATTGTTTCCTTATTTTATACTTATAATGACAATGAACAACTTACAAGTGGCATCAATTATACAAACAAATCAAACTCATACCATGAAGAACCTCCATCTACTGATATTTCATTGTTGTTCACGTACCAATGAGCTCTAATGTTGTATACTAATCTGTACTTTATTCTGCAGAAAGAGATTGCCTAGCTTACCTATGAATGTGAACACCACATTGGGACACAATTTGGTGGGATGGATTAGGTTTGCTATCTTTAATTGCATAATCATACTCATACGCGTTTAATGTTGAAGTAGAAAAGTAGTCTATGCTAGTAAGTTCAGTGTCACTGGAAGAAGAAGAAAAATTATTTTGTGAGGGAAATTGTATTATTTTGCGGGCAATCTCTGTGATGGCCAAATCTGGGTTTGCAGAGCTGATTGATTTTAATCTCATCCGTGCAACAGATGTGCAACTTTCAGCCAATGGAACTTTTGCAATTGCTCATTCCTTAGCAGAATCTCAAAAGGCTTTATATGGGCATTCAAATATTGCAATCTTAAAATAAATAAATAAAATATAAATATAAATAATAAATATGAAAAATTAGCTCGAGACGGGATTGGCGGGATTGAAAATCTTCATTCCATCCCATCCCATTCTAGATAGGGACGGGACGGGATCGGGATCGCGGGATGGGATGCCCACCCCTAGTTCCAGGCCATAACTAGAAGTGTTGGAGGGTCATTTGGATAATTCGCTTCCTCTTCTACCTCAGGATCTTGTCGAGCCGTCGCGCAATAAAGTGTCGACTATTAGTGACAAGGGGAAGGCTACGGAGGAGAGCCTGAGGACGGTGGCAACTGTGAAGGGTGGCGCTGGCGTGATTCCTAATCCGAGGAAGCTTCATCCGGTGCACGGATAAACTTGTTTGCACCGGACTTGGTGAAGATGAGTTCACAGGTCTGGCACCAACAGGTTGACGTGGAATATGCTTCGAGGAAGCATATAAGCAAGCGTCATAGATGGTTGATGAATTGCACTCTAAATCCCGAGGAAGATACGTTGGGTCTCACTTGAGCCACGTGGTTGTTGTAGGGACGAAAGTCGAGATGGCTCGTGAAAGGGTATACACCTTGGAGCGTGTCTTCTAGCACATGTAAGTGTTGTATTCTGATGCGCTTTATAAAATCGATCGGCTACAGAAGCAGCTACAAAGGAAGGCTGAGGAGAAGAAACTGGATCAGTCAACCGTGACTGCTAAAACTCATAGGGCTCGTTTGGAGGACCTTGAGCGTGGTTTGTCGGAGGCAGTGTCCGAGAGGGATGAACTTAAGCAAGAGTTGAGCCGGATCCACCGAGAATTCAAGGTTACACAGGAAGTTGCGGCTAAGGCATGTTCTAAACTGCGGTCTCTTGCTGAAGATAGTGCTTCGAAAGAAGCTAATTGGGCTGCTGGGAAGCAACAGTTGAAATCCGATGTGGAGTTCTATGCTCGAGAGGCGAGGAAGGCCGAGAACCAGCTTGAATTGGAATGGCATGAGCTTAATGCTGCGAAGAGCAGTCTGGCCACAGAGAAGTCTCAGGTCGACACACTAAAGTGTTGGACACCTATTTTATTTAGAGCACAAACTAACCTAATTAGATTATATGACAATTCTCAATCATAGGGTTCTCTAGTATGAAAGCAAAGCTTGCTAGAGATGTAAAGAGTTAAATCTAAGTGCCACCGTACAAAAACATGTCGGGAGGTAGGAATAAGATATGTGTCCATCCATGAGACTAGAAAAACTAGTATGATGAAAAAGTGAGTAAATGCCTCAAAAGTTCATTCCTCAATAGTGAAACAAATATATATATTCATCAAACTCTTCAAAACTAAATTGAAAGAGATACAAAAAACAAAAACAAAAACAAAAACAAAGTAGAGATAGATCGAAGATCTTCACTCACCTTTTATGTAAAACCGACGGTTCAAGGAAAACTTCATTTTTTTCACATCTTTTTCCTCATTCTTCTACACAAAGTTTTATGTTTTTTTGTATAAGAGAAAGTGGCTAGGTATTTTTACTCTAATCAAACTATTTTATAAAATTTTAATTTAAGATTTCTTAATTTTGATTAAAAACTTTCATACACACACTATTTCTTTCTTTTTTTTTAACTACTGCAAATAAAACAATATTATTCACCAATCGACTCCCTCTAGCATCCACTTCCCAGCGTCTTCTATTTACGAATGTCCGTCCCCCCCTTGTATTAAAAAATAATAAGAACGAAAATTTCCACCCAATATTCAAAAGAACAAAAGACTAGAGGCAAAGTGCAATTCCACGAAAATCAAAATCAAACACTCCCCACTCACTTCCCTTTTCTTCTTCTCCACTACAACCCTAAAACCCTCCACCTATGTTCATTCAACAAAACTCAGACAGCAAATCCCTTTATAAGATCTAAACCCCACATCAATTCATCGAAGAGGAGAGCAGATTTGGAGTCCAAGACTTCACCTTTAATGCTCGCAACTCGAATCACTGATTGCAACAACGAGTAAGCAATTGTTTCTTCTTCATTCAGATCTTGTTCTCATTATCTATTTATTGTAATTTATGGGTAATTCGCCATATAGTCTCTTAAACTTTATTGTTTATCAAAGAATTGTAAGTGAATGGGCTTCATTTTGTATGCTATAGTATGGGTTTTTTTATTTAATCTTAGAACTCTTTGGAAACCCTAGAAAATTTGAATCTTGATGTGAAAAAAGGCAAATTTGTGGAATATAGAGAATCCCTTTGATCTGATTATGGCAGGAAGTAGTAAACAACAAAACCGAGTTGGGGGTTTTGTGATTACACCCAACAAAGTTTCAGTATGTATGCTTGTACAGGTCTATGCACCGCCGGGTCAAGCGTTGGTGCCGTACCCCTTCTCATCAGTGTCTCAGCATAATCGGTTCGGTTTGTATTTGATGTCACTGACGAAGTCTTGTGATAACATTTTGGAGCCGATGTTGGAGGAGCTTATGAATCAGTTAGTGGAAATTGGTGGGGTGCTCAAACAATGGTTGGGTGAGCATTTGATGCATCGGTTGTCATCTTTGAAGTCACCTGATGATTTGTTTACGTTGTTCAGTACGTTACGGGGTGTTCTCAATGGCCCTGATACAGGTGTCATGGTAGATGATCAGATTATTTTGGATCCTAATAGTCACCTAGGAATGTTCCTACGCAGGTGCTTGCTTGCCTTTAACTTATTATCGTTTGAGGGTGTATGCCGCCTTTTGACCAATATTGTAACTTATTATAAAGGAGTTTCATCGACTCGTTCTTCTATGTATCCATCTACCGATGAAGACGATGAGTTTAATTGTGAATTGGAAGAGTCATCGGAATGTGAAGACACGGATCACGAGAGCTTTGATTTTGAGAAGGTCATTGAAGATATTAAAGCCCCAGTAAGAGCTAGAGACAGTTTTGTTTTTCACAGTCACGCGCCTAGGCCACTGCTCGGATTTGTTGAGGATATTCCAGTTTTTTCTGGTTTTAAGCACGAAGATGAATGTGAAGGAAGTGGCAGTGAGTTTGCACGCTGTTCAAATGATGAGGCATTGGGTGGTGATGGTCAAAACGCCAGGCTATTTTTGCGTACAAATTGGCAAGTGCAAGGGTATTTACGAGAACAAGCTGATTCTATTGAGAAGCATGCCAGCTCATTTCCCCTGAATGCTTTTGAATCTGTTTTAAGGCAGCTTCAAAGGCTGGCTCCGGACTTGCATCGTGTCCACTATTTACGCTACTTGAATAACCTTTATCACGATGATTATCCTGCGGCTCTTGAGAATCTCCATTGCTATTTCGACTATAGTGCAGGGGCAGAAGGAATTGATGTTGTTCCTTCTTCTACACCTTTTATGAACTATGGAAGGTATGGAACTGCTCTGTTGTGCTTGGGTACGATGCATTGTCATTTTGGGCATCCTCGAAAAGCTCTTGAGGTTCTAACTGAAGCAGTTCAGGTTTCGCAGCAGCATAATGATGATACATGCCTTTCGTACACCTTAGCAGCTATCTGCAATCTCTTGTCTGAGATTGGTATCTCAAGCGCCGCTGGAATAATTGGCTCATCATGCACACCTGAGAATGGTTTTGGCTCATTGTCTGTCCAGCAACAACTATTTTTGCTCTTGACAAGGTCTCTTAGGAGAGCAGAGCGTTTGAAGCTAACAAGACTGGTGGCCTCTAGCCGGCTTGCTATGGCGAGATTTGATATGACACATGTAAAAGGGTCACTGTTGTCTTTTGGTCCCAAATCTTCCACAAAGCTCAAAACATGTCCAGCTAATGTTTTCAAGGAACTGAGACTGAGTTCTTACTTGCTTAGTGAATTTGGGCCTGATGATTCATCATTGACAATAGATGGCGCTTTTAGTACTACATGGCTGAAGGACTTGCAGAAGCCAATTGCTTCAGCAATTTTATTGCAAGATAAGAAATCGAGTAAAGATTGTGCTTTTTTCCAGTTTGGTGCACAACCAAATCTCATTCCTGGTTCCATACTGCAATTGTGTGGTTCATCATATTTGCTGCGAGCTACTGCTTGGGAGCTCTATGGAAGTGCTCCCCTTGCTCGGTTGAATGCACTAGTTCATGCAACGTGTTTTGCCGATGCTTCAAGTTTTGCAGATGCTGAGCTGGCATATATCAAACTCATCCAACATCTAGCTGTCTTTAAAGGATACAAAGAAGCCTTCGCTGCCCTGAAATGTGCAGAAGATAAGTTTTTATCTTTAGGAAAATCACAAATCCAAATACTGAAGCTGCAGTTGCTTCATGAGCATGCTTTACATCGAGGGCATTTGAAACAAGCTCAACGGGTATGTGACGAGCTTGGTGCATTGGCCGCATCTGTAACTGGTGTTGACCTGGGACTGAAAAGTGTGGCATCACTTCGCCAGGCTCGCACACTCCTAGCGGATAAGCAGTTTAGCCAGGCAGCTGCCGTAACACATTCTCTTTTCTGCATGTGCTACAAATTCAATTTGCATGTCGAGAACGCAACTTCTCTTCTTTTGCTTGCTGAAATTCACAAGAAATCAGGAAATGCCGTCTTAGGCCTTCCATATGCGTTGGCAAGCCTGTCTTTTTGCCAATCATTTAACTTGGATCTTCTAGAAGCATCAGCTACATTGACACTTGCTGAGTTGTGGCTTTCACTTGGTGTAGACCATGCGAAACGAGCATTGACCCTTATATATAAATCTCTGCCAATGATTCTTGGTCATGGAGGTTTGGAGCTACGTGGACGGGCACATATAGCAATTGCGAAATTTTATTTTGCAGATCCAAGCTTTTCAGTTTCTAAGGATTCTGATGTTGTATTGGATCATTTGAGACAAGCGTCCGAGGATCTTCAAATTTTGGAGTATCATGAATTAGCTGCAGAATCCTTCTACCTGATGGCAATTGTGTTTGACAGACTTGGACATCCAGCAGAAAGGGAAGAAGCTGCAGCATCATTCAAGAAACATATATTATCTCTTAAAAATCCACAGGATAATTAGACCCTTTGTCGGCCGGTATGTAACAGAACCCAAATGCATGCATTATGTATGCTGGTATGTTTAACCAACCACTTGGTGTTCCAAACCTTGCAAAATGTTCAATAGCATAATTGAGAAGTTGTTATGGGATTGCTGATGTTTTTTGATAGCTAACCTGTTCTACTGTCATTTTCATCAAGAAGAAAATCTTAACTTATGCTATTGATTGCAGCGTTATCTTCGTTTGGTACATGCATCAAAAGCAGCACACCATTAACGACATTACAAAATGAATAGCGGCCCTTGCTCACAAAAGAGTTTACAAGACCTAAATAAACAATCGAATGACAATGAAGCAACATCCCATTGCAAGTACACGTTTTATTTCATAAGTCACTCTTCAAGTCTGTAATACATAGTGAAGATTATGTTATCTTCACCAAGAGTCTGTATTGAATATGTTCTCCCATTTTCGAGTAACATATTAGACCTTTCAATGTGAAAGAAGGTATGGATTGTTTACTTGCGTCTACCATGGGTATCCCTGAGGTGGAAATCCTTTCTAAAGCTGCAGGGGTTGATTGCTTTGTCGCAGATTAGGATGCAGCACTGCTGGAAAACTCTTACCATATAACTCAGCATACATGTGACATAGTGACTGACATTTTATGCAATTGGGGAGTTCATAGTTGTGGGAGCAGCCAGGCATGAATGGGAAATGAAGATGGTTGCCACAGATTGGCAAGTGTTCAAAAATTCCAAAACTGAGGAAGAATTTTTAGTTTATTATGATTTGGCATTATTACAGAGATCTGTGTGGATGATGGGTTTTGACAGATGAAAATACTCATGTCCCGTAAATTAATTAGAGGTCTGAATTTTGCAAAATATAGCACAGAATAAGCCACCGATCAGAAGGCAGCACCTCTTTTTCTTCTTCAACATGAGTATTTACCACAGTTGTTCGTTCCAATACACTATAGGTTCAGTTAAAAACAAGATCGATGAATGCAAATAAGAATAGCAGAAGATCTTATATGTGAGAGAATCCCATCATAATGAGCCGAAATTTGATCACAATCTCCATGAGTAGGGATAACTCAGCTATTTATAAACAAACATAAACAATCAAATGACATTCAGACAACACCCCCATATGAAGTATACAAGTTGTTTCAATAATTACTCTTCAAATCTGTAATTACCATGTCGTACATACCCAGTTCTCTGCAGCTTGGCATGAAGATCGCTGAGCAAAGAATAAATACGATCAGTTTGACTATGAGATTTGTCACCAACCACAAAAACATTAACTTTATTATCTATTTCGATCCAACTACACCCGGGTTGTTTCTTCAATCCTTTGTCCTTCATCTTCAATCTCACCTTTGCTGCCTCTTTCCATTTCCCGGCACTACAAAAAAAACCAATATTAGCTACGGAAATTAGTGACGGTTTTAAAAAACCGTCGCTATTTAAACAGTTTGCGACGGCATTAAACCGTCGCTATAGTTTCTGCTACGGTTTTGGTACATAAATTAAAATAACCGTCGCTAACCGTTTTGCGACGGTTTAAAACTGTCGCTAATACGAGCATTAGCGACGGCATTCGCATATCTATAGTTACATCTACCTGCATCACATTTCCATTGACCAGGTTCTTGTGTAAGGATTTCAATTTTCACCATCCTGATGTGGAAATTATCCAATCTTCTGATTTGGAACCAGACTTAGGATGTTCTATTTTAGGAGTAAGGGAGGATCCTTTGTTGCATATCACTACTTGCGACCCATTCATGTTTAAGATCCCTACTAACTTCCAAGGAATGCGAGCTTCTTTACAATTTCTATATGATTTTAGATGGTGTCCTTGCAACTTTTGGGATGTGCTAGTATATCTTGTGTCGCATGTGGTTGCTATTTTTTAGTGGACTGACCCTCAACTTTTCAGGTTGTTGGTATACGATTCCTTAACCCTTTTTTAGGAGAGTGTTTGCTATGTTCTTTCTCTTCACTTTATGGTACATCATTTGTGAGGAAGAATATATGTCGGGCTGACGACGATAAACCAAGCGCTCCTAGGAGGCAGCCTAGCTTTAGATGTGTCATTATGGTTAGTCAGGATTGATTTTCGAGTTCTTTCTAGTTGCATTCCACTCATACTCATTAGCTCCGTAACAATTTTGACTTACAACTGATACATGTAATTTTTTTTTTCATTTGTGTCCTGTATTATTTTAATCAATTTATCATTATAAGTCCACAGTTCTTATGTCTCTGAGGGTGCATTGGTGGAAGATTTCGTCGAAATTGGTAAAAACTTTCCCATGGTAATATCACTTTAACTCTCATCTTTTCTTTTTCCTGCATTTGTCATGATCATCATTTTATACATTGAGGACAATGTTTGGTTTAGGTTTGGGGGTGAGGTTTAGAGTTTTTTCTGCATTCTTCGAAAATTTTGAAATGAAATGTATTTCACAATTGACTATTGTATTCTACTCAATCTCCATTGAATACATAGTTAATTATGACTGTGTGAAAATTTTTGATTTGAAAATGCATTCAAAATCTAAGTTTCTTTCCAATGAAGAGGATGTGCTTTCAAGTATGCCTTTAAATTTGAGGAATACATGCTTTCACTTGTCACTTTTATATATCAATAGGAAAACATAAGGTTTGATATTATCTTCAAGTTAAATATATTTCATGATATTTTTTCGACTCGACCATTCTTGCATTATAAGCCAAGTTAGCATGATTTGAAGTTAATCAGTAAGATATTAACTAGAAAACCTTAGAATAATAGTGGAGACTTAACCCTTGTGAGTTTTGAGACATTCTATTTTTCTTGAGGGTTATTAAATAAACTCTGATTTTTCTTGAGTCCGCATTTTCTCGTTGATGATCTCATTATTCTTGTTTCTTTTATTGATTGCTTTGAGAATGGTGTTAAAATTGAATTATTACACTAGAACTTCTTGTTTTATTTAGTTAAGATGTCATAATACCGACTAGAGCTTAAGAAGTGATATAGGCATTTTTTTCTTTGAATCGTTCTTTAGCCTTTTAGCCTACCTAATGATAAATATCTGTTTGCAGCCCTTTGAGCCTTTAATAGACTTTTTCTTTGCTAACCCCATCTCCAGTACCTACTCCAGTTAGGGAGTAAGATCCCATATTATTTTTATCCTTACCCAATGTCTCTGAGAATGTGTATGGTTGATGTATTTTTGAAAATGGGCAAATAAAAAGAGTTGAAATTAAATATTCCATAAATCCTCGGGACTGAAATGTTTTATTGTGCAGAAGAGGAAAGCATGTATACAAGAAAGAAAAAAAGAAAAAAAAAAAAAAGATATATGAAGAAGAATTTCGAATGAAGAAAAATTAATGGTGTACAACATTGGTTTATTCTTCAGAGCCCCACGTGCTTATTAAAGGGTGTATCCATTCTCAGAGAATTTTCTCGTATCCTTTTCCATTCTTGTTAGCCAAAATCTTAGCCTCATTACAACCTAATAAAGACCTAATTGATCTTAAGTAAAAGTTTGGTTCATAGACGTGGAGATTAAATAAACAAGAATTACGGCGTGTGATTCAACATTCTCAAAGTAATTGATATTCATGTCCATGAGATCATATTTATTTCATTCTCTGAAAAGTCCATTTTTTTCATGATTATTATATGTGAGATGTTTGTCTTTCCATATATTATTCTCTTTCTCACATATAAACTGAGTGATAACTAACCAATCTCTGAGTGACAAGAGAGATTTGTAGTCGAAGCGTATAATTCAAAGGTTATCTAGTCGTATCTTTACTGAGAAAAATAAAGTTATGTTGATAAAGCCATGCACACACACACTTCGAGTTGAGAATAATTGATGAAATTTATTTAACCTTTGGATACTATTAAACCGTTGTTAGACTCGTTGATATTTTTTTTTTGACATTGTTAGTTGTTTTCAGAAAATTTTGTCAATTAGATGATTACTCTGAGGATAATAGATAGAGTAACTAAGTTACCATGTTTTGGAAATTTATGAGTCATAATGTTTGTGGGTAACATTTCTGGAAACCCTCACAAGACTATAACTCGTCCACTAGAGGTAATCTAGGGGTTTAAAACCTTGTTGCACGTTTAAGGTAAGTGCAACCGATGATTCCTGCGAAAGCGAGTTAGAATTTTATTTCTATTCTTTTGCTCAAGGACTGGCAAAATATAGGTTTTGGGGTATTTGATATTCACCTAATTATTACACATAATACCACCTAATTTATATTTTTTATTCACTTTGACAATCTAGTTTATATTAATTATTTAAATATTGTATTTTTCAGGATTCAGAGCGTTAACAGATTAATGCTGAGTTCGAGGTGATAATAAGCAATTTGGTATTGACGAGCAGAGACGGGGGTGCAGTTAACCCAACACAATTACCCTAATCTTCTATAAAACCCAATAACCCTAATTTCTTTGGGGTTTCTCTCTTTTCTTCCCCTCTCTGGAGGCTCTCCCAGCCAACAGCCCCTATACCATCTCCTCCACCTGCCTTGTCTGCGTTCTCCCATCATCACGCACACACAAACCACCACCTTCTCCGCTATCACCCGAGCACCACCACCACCACGAAACAGGGGCGAGACAACCCTGTTTCACATCAAATCTTCACCTCGCCACCGAGCACCACCATAATCGACCGTCTTCCTCTCGACCACCTGGAAACAAGTCGGACAGCACGCGGCCACCCTCAACCGCAATCAAGCAGCAGCCAGCACCGAGCTTTTCTCGGCCTCTCTTCGTCTCGACCTCCGACCACGCCTGCGCAGACCCAACCATCATCACCGGATCCTCCGGTCTATCTCTCTCTCTCTCGCGAGCTTCTGCAACAGTGCTCCTGCGCGTTTCCCGCCTCGCTCTCTGTTCGAATCGAAGAGGAAAGGTTGGGGTGCTATCTGCACCCCACCTTTTAACCGTGTACCACCACAATAGAAGAAGATGGAGACTATTTGCGCCCACGGGACTGTTCAGAGCATCCACGTACAGTTGCTGAATTGCTGATTTGCTGATTCTGAGGAGATGAGTTGCGGCGTACCACACCACAAGGAGATGACCACCGCTACCATGGAGAGCTAAACCCTTCGCCAAGGTTAAGATGAAACCAATTGGGTTTCAAGATTTTGTTCTAGTTTGACTTTTTATTTTATTATGTGCTTAACTGCAAAATATATTTAATTTCTGAGTATTAGTAAATTATTTTCGCCGATTATATCGGATTTGATCTAGACTAGTCGGTAGTTAGAGTTTTCTTTACTAATATTTAAAGCATTAGTTTTAATTAGTTAAGTTAGACTTGTGATTGAGTGTGTCGTAATAAGACACTCAATGCTAGGAGTTGAAGCTTAATAAATTAGACTTGTGATTGAGTGTGCCATAATAAGACACTCAATGCTAGGAGTCTATAATTTATGTTGAAGTTAATTGTAACATTGAATTTTAAAACTGAATTGTTCTTAACGATCACATCATCGATGCAAGCAAGGGATTCTCATCCCTAAAGCTTCTCGCTTTAGAAAATAATAAGTTAGATTAAAATAACTTGAAAAACTTAATTGGTGGATTCAATGCCTTGGTTTCCCTTCTCATATTCTTAAAAAAAATTCATTTTGCTTTTTAATTTGATTTTTAGTTTAGATATTTTGATTGCTGTAACCCCCATTTAAATTAATTTAAGTCAACTCTGAAATTTAATTGCAACCACAGTCCTTGTGGGATCGACTTGTACTTGCCCTTGTCTACCAGTTAGACATTGTGCACTTGCAGTTATTAAGACTAGGTTAAATTAACATATTTATTTAGATTAGTTAAATCTGCATCATCCGTGCAAAAAAAAATCATCTGGATCAAATTCTGGACAGGTTTCTCTTACAAACAGTCCTCGTTTACATACCTTGGCGTACCCATTTATCAAGGCAGATGCAAAATTTCATATTTCGAAGCTTTGGTAAATAAAATCCAGAATAGAATTTAAGGTTGGAAATCCATACTTTTGTCGCCAGGGGGTAGGTTGACACTGTTAAGACATGTTTTATTGTCAATGCCTATTTACACCATAGCAGCTACAATTGTTCCTATAAAGGTTCTACATTATATTTAGAAAATGATTGCAGATTTTTTTTGGGGAAATCATGAAGGGAGACATAAGCGGAAATGGATAGCATGGAATAAAATCATTGTTCCTAGGGAGGAAGGTGGTTTAAACATCAAAATTTTGGAAGATATTATAAAAGCCTTTCGCATTAAGGCCCTTTGGAATCTGATAAACACCAATTCTCTATGGGCTAATTTTATGAGGAACAAATATTTGAAGATAGGGGTTCCAATCAGAAAACAAGAGATTAAAGTTGGGGCTTCTCCGTTTATAAAAGAGCTATTGGCGCATAAAAATTTTATAGTTGAAAACTCAACTTGGAGGATCACTAGAGGATTTGTCAGTTTCTTTGAAGAACAATGGGCTAAGGATGAAATTTTTACTAGAAATGGGGACGCGGAAATAAATGACACTTGGCCTTTCCTAAGACAAATGCACAGGGAGAATTTCAGAAGGTTAAGCCCGGTGATGCAAAGAAAAGCCCAAGAGCTTTACAAGACAATAGTGAAAGTGGATGATGGAGACTGAGATACCAGAATATGGATACCAAATAATGATGGAATGTTCTCTATCAGCTCAGTATGTAAAGTTTTATGTGGTAGAGGGACACAAGATGAATTTTGGAATTGGATTTGCCATCCTCTATTCCCTTCTAAAATTTCTATTTTCACATGGAAAATTATTAGAAGGGCGTTACCCATAGATGGTGAAATTAGAAGAATTGGATTCCAATTTGCTTCTAAATGTGGGTGTTGTTCCCAACCGGGGGAGGAAACTACAAAACATCTTTTCTTGGAAGGTGAGTTAGCAAGAAAAGTGTGGAGACATTTTGATTTAGTGTTTGATACACACGTACATAGACCGGTTGAAGTCTATACCATGCAAATGGCATGGTTTAGAAAGGCGAAGAAATCTTCTTTATCAGGTACCCTCATTCATCTCACTCCTCTTTTTATTTTATGGGAAATTTGGATCCAAAGAAACAGAAAATTTTATCAAGGAAAGGAGTGGTCTTCAAGTTATGTGATTATCAAAGTTTATTATTGGATTAGATGTGTTGCAAAAAAAATTAATCCAAGAATAAACGAAACCAATGGGGCTTTTCTCCATAGATTGGGTGTACAGGAAAAGAAAGTAGAAATGAACCCTCCCCGAGCAGTTTATTGGACCTTCCCTCCTATAGGATGGTATGTGTTAAATGTTGATGGATCTTGTATGGAGAAGAATACTTCTGGAGGTTTTGTTATTAGAAATGAAGAGGGTAATTTTGTGGCAGCCAGACAGTGTTTCTTTGGAGAATGATCAAATAATTATGCAGAAACGAGGGCCTTGCTTGAAGGCTTGAGACTTTGTATTGATCTAGGAATTCGAAATTGTTTGATACAAATGGATTCTATGTTGGTTAAACAATGGTTATTTCAAGAAGCTAGTATACCTTGGTTTCTTAGCAATTGGTGGAGGGAGATCAGAGAATTGAGTAAAGCTTTGGTGTGGCATTGCATACATGTGTTCATGGAGACTAACTCAGTGGCGGACGCCTTCGCTAGAATGGTGCAAGTGGAGCATATGTTTCAAATTTATTCTTGGGGTTCGCTTCCTAAAAGAATAAAGTCGCTAATTATTCTTGATAAGAATAAGACGGCGTATTTAAGCCTCCCGCGTGCTAAATGAACATGTTAATGATCTATATATCTTTATTTGGATCCTTCAAAATTGGGTGTTGAGGATCAAGTAGACGGTTTGGAGTTTCGAAGAGATGCTCTTTTTGATACATTTTCATTGCAGCGGGGTGGAAATGGTTGCGAAGATAAGCTGCAGAAATTTGCGGGAAATACAGGGGAGTATTTACTCTGTTTTACAGGGCCCACTGGAACCTTGACAGAGGTGTTATCCTGGAAACAGCCTGGACAGAGTCTAGACAGAGTGACTCGCATCTGCTTTCAGATTGTAAGAAGGGAGAACATTTATGGTGTGGCGCGGGAATTATCTATGTTGATTGGTGGCGATATGCTTGCTGAAAATGCTGGGAGTGTGGCTGGAAGATGTGCTGGTTCTAGGAGATATATTGATGCGTCGCAGTTGGAGTTTTCTAGTTATGGTTGCTAGTGGCATGCAAGGTGCAGGTTGGCAAGGTGTCATATTGCAAGTAGCAATTTTGCAGTTGGTAAGGTTGATATGACTTCAAAATGCAACTTTGTTATGCAGGGTCTTTATGCAAGTGGATATGCTGCAAGTTGTAGGGGAGTTTGTTATGTAGGGGAGCTACAAGTGACATTTTGACATTACAAGACTTTCTTGCAAGTTGCAAGTTGTTATATTACAAGTTGCAATTTGCAATTGCAATTTCAAGATGCAAGTTATTATGCAAGGTTGCTATGTAAGTGGTTGTAGGGTCCTTGTCTGATCCTTGACTGCTTTGCGTAGAAGAACTTAGCATTTGTATGTTGGCCTAGTTCATGATTAGGTCATTTAAGGTCTAAAATTTCCATGGTTTAGGCCTTATCCTAAACTCTCTTTGGTTAGACCTTACTAGGCAGTATCCTTGGGGCATTAGGGCTAGAATTTAATTTTCCTCGTATTTTGTACTAGGAATATGTTTTCTCTCAGGTAAAGTCGTAATGTACCCCCGACAAGTGTATAAGTTTTTTTTTTTGAATATTAAAGGTCTGGCATCCCATAGTTGCCCCTCCCCACTGGAGGTTTTTTTTTTTTTTTTTTTTTTTAAACAACAACAAAAATCTGAATAACAAGATAAATGGATTTCCTTCCCAAGGAAAATGACTAACCAAACATAGCCCTAATGTAGGTTGAAACATTGAACTAGATAATTAAGACACCAAAACTAATGAACTATATTTTTTTTCATTGGCGGCGCCTATTTGGCACAACAGGTTACACTCACCCACACCACCCATCTTCTTTTTTTCACCTTCTCTCCCACACCACCCATAAAAAATATTATTCATCTTCTTCTTCTCTCATCTCCTCTTCTCCAAGACAAGAACAACATAAACATCATGGAAGTGGGTAGCTAGGAAGGAGGCAATTGATTGCAGTGGACAGTGAGAGACGACCGGCGACGACGAAAGATAGAGGAGATGGAGCGACAACCTCTATCTTCCCTTCCCCATCCTCGTCTTCTTACACAGACCGTCACCCCTCTCCCTCTCATTCTTTTCCTTCCCCTCGCACTCTTTTTTTTTCACCCTCATGGCGGCCCGTGCAAGGATGGGTTCCCCACTCACACGGGCCGTTGCGAGGGCAAAAAAATTTGACCCTCGCAGAGGTACCTGCGGGTGGAGGACTGGATGTCGCGGAGGAGAAAAAGAAGAGGAAGAGGGGCGACAACAAAATTGATGTTTCTTCGACTTTGAGTGATGCCCCAGGATGGGAAGGGAAGAGAAGAAGAGAAATGAGAGTATAAGATGCAAAGAAAAAGAAGATCATAGAAAAAGAAGAAAAGAAAAAGAAGGTGGTGGTGGTGAGAAGAGAAAAAGTTGGGAGGGGAGAGGGAGCTCTCCATCGTTCTGAATTTGGGAGGGGAAAAAGATTTAAGTTTTTTTTATAGGTAGTGTGAAAGAGAACTGTTGTGTGGGGCAGAAAGTGAATGGTGTGAGAAAATAAAAATTAGATGGGTGATATGGATGAGTGTAAGTTGTGGTGCCAAATAAGCACGGCCTTTTTCATTTAACCAAATAAAATATGGTGGCAAACTAGGCCATATGAATGGAAAGAACAAATTGCCTTCAAAAAAAAGGAAAGAACAAATTACTACAATGGGGACCTTCCTCGGTTGGAAATAATACCATCTTTTTGCTTTCGACATTGTATTAAACCTTCTCATCCTCATCCAGTGGATAACCTTTGTTGAAATGATCCTAGTTTTTTATAATGCTTGGATATCTGTATTTCAATGATCAATCTCTTTTCTGTTCATCGAGTACCTACATCTTGATATTATGATAATCATGTTACACACATGCCACCAGCCCATTTGTTTGACCAAGGTGAACTCTAAAACGATCATCCTCACTAACTTCCTTACATGGAGAACCTGTTCCAGGATAAACTTCCGACAATAATTCAATCATCTCCATTTCACAATATTGTTCACCAAGCACTACCTAGACGGTCGAATAAGGCTTGTCGTTTAACACCACAATATATGTGAGCCCCATTTTGCTAATAATTGCCATAGAAAATTAAACGAATGAAACGTAGGAGAGCAAGGTAGATTATACTACTATTGCATGATCATCCTAATAGAATATTTATATAATACGATTGTTAGCATGTAAGAAGAACTTTTTTAGGCTCTATTGCAGACTACTTCGTACATACAATGCAAGGGACATTGAGGATTCAAATGCCTTTGCAGATGAAATCTGTAACCAAGTGAGCAGCAGTGTTGTTAGGCTGCTTTGGGAGAGACAATCATTTAGTGATAGGGAGCATTCAAGGACTAATGTTTATTTGTTAACTAGAAATTGCTCATATTCCATTAATGAAAGAATATTGAGTTATTTGCTTTCATGCACCATCCATCATTAGTGTGTCCAGTGGCGGACTCAGGAATTTAGTCAAGGGGGGGTGAAATGACAAAAAAATATTAGTTGATAATAATAGTTATCAAGGGTGGAGCAAATTTTTTTCTTCCTACCTAAGCTAGTAACTAATAAAAAATACAATTGTAAAAGATACATTGCATATACCAAATTGAATCTAGTGTGGTCCAATTTTAAGCCATAATAGGGTCGCAATATCGATAACCTTAGCAAGGGGCAAACGAGCGTAATAACTAGAATATATAACTGAAATCACAAAATAATTTGGATAAGTATTGAAGATAAAAACATATGAAATTTGCGAATATAATATGATCCTAATACAATTTCATAGAAAAAATGGTTTATATAAGGCTCAAATTTTGTACGAATTTGATTGCTAATGGCATATATTTTCATTGAATTCTATAGTTATTATTTTATATATTAATTTCAAATATTTTTTTTGCTGAATGTTTTATACAACTTGTGAACAAGCAATTCATTTCTTTAATATTTGCAATTACATAAAATTACGTTAAAACAAAAAGTAGGGGTAGATCACAATGACAAAAGTAGTAATTGTTAATAGTCATAAAGAAATCATACGCACCAAGATGACCAAAAATAAGTTTGTATTAAACTAAACATTTTTTATTGTTTGCAATTAATAATAAAATTGCATTGAAAATAAAAATAAAAAATAAAAAATTGAAATTTTGCGTTCGAAGAGTATCAAACTTAGGTCGTTTACTAAAGCTAATAAACTTCCAACCACTACACCAACAAAATATGCTAAAAAAATTGAATGAACAATTATACTATTGCATTATAAATTATATAATTAAATTTCTTTGTAAGACAAATATATAGTAAATATATTTTGAAAGTTGAGAATGGCAGCTGCCCCCTCCCTCTTAGTAGGTCCGCCACTGAGTGTGTCCATCAGTCCTTGAAAGCTCCAACCTTATGGACACACTTTGGTGTGGACAGCAAAACTGTTGTTTCACAGAGATGAGAGGTTCAAATTTCGCCCATAGGACGTTACACAACTAATCTTGTATATATTGAGCCAACTTACACATTCATGTCTTCACCATCAACCATGGCTTCCAAGCTCTTCTTGATTCTCTTCACCATTCCTTTCCATCTCATGTTCTACATCACTCCATGTCTAGCACAAGTGGTTCCCTCTGAGACGCCAATTGCTCCAGACCGCATTTGTAATGACACGCTTTATCCAGACTATTGTAAGTCTGTGATCCCGAGTGGTGGGTTGCAGAGTGTGTATAATTACATCCGAGTTATGGTCATTAAATCATTCTTGTATGCAAGGAAATTTTATAATTTGGTTGATAAGTACCTTGCAAAGCGTTCGAATCTGCCAAGTTCAGTGATCGGTGCTCTTGAAGATTGCAAGCTTTTGGCTTAAATAAATATCAATTTCTTGTGGAGTACAAGTACTAGACTTAATGTTACAAGGAGTCTTCAAAGCTGGCAAGTTGAGGACCTACAAACCTTGCTTAGTGCCACATTGACTAATACATGAACAAACTTGTTTAGATTGCATTTATCAGACAACTTCAATGTTACGACTGGGCTTTCCACTGCTCTTTCTAGTAATACCAAGATATACAGCATCTCGTTATCGCTATTCAGACGTGGTTGGGTTCGTAAAAAAACGACTGGGAGTTAAGCAAAAATCTTGGGGAGGAAGTTGTTGTTCTCTGACATCACGGAGTCAATTAGCAAGAGGAGGCTCCTCCAAATGAGTGATAGTGTTGTCATCCTCGACACTATCACTGTTAGCCAGGACGGAAGCGGAGGCTACACCACCATTAGTGATGTCGTTAATGCAGCTCCGGATACAAACAGTATCTGTTAAAGAATAGAATTCTACTTATGTTACAAAATAGGAGAGTGTTACAGAATAGAAGTCTACCTATGTTACAAAATAGGAAAGTGTTACAGACTAGGTTAGGAAAGTCATAATAGAATAGAAGTCTTCTGTTTCCTATCTCTACAAGGTTAGATTAGAGTTTGCTTTATAAGCTTGTATTCATCAATGATATCACAATACAATTTACAAAACAATAATATTACAATACAATTCTTTACATGGTATCAGAGCAAGGTTCTTAGATGACCTAAAACTCCAGGGGATCAAGCTCTTCCCCGCCTTCGACGACTACCTAAACGCAAGAGGCGGGGAAGGGAAGACAGTAATAATAGCCTACCTCAATCAATTCAACAAGCAAATAGCCTACCTCAATCAAACATTGCGAGCCACAACCTCCTTCGCCACCGCTTTCGCAAACAACATCAACATCACCAATCATCAGTACTGATCAGTTCATCATCTCCAGCAAAGCTCAAGAGCAACCCAGAACATCATCAGAAGATCAGAACCATTGCAATCAAAACCATCAACAATCGATCTTGAGATCATCATCAATCCATCATCACCAACAGAGATCATCTCGTCAACAACATCAACAACATCGATCTCATCAATCAAATCCATCATCACCAACAGAGATCGTCATCACCAACAAAGATCATCTCGTCAACAGAGATCATCATCATCAATTCGAGATCATCTCATCAACAGAGATCATGATCACCAACAAGAGATCATCAATCTGACCGAACACTCGCCAACAAGAGGCCGACATCATCATCATCACAAACTTCATCTGATCAGCTCCTCTTGAACGTGGAGCGAACACGCGAACTCTCTATGCCGACCTCTTCTACGCCACGCGACTGTGCCAACTGATTCCAAAAAAAATACAGAGGGGTCCGAGAAGATGAGCTTTAGTGGACGACTTGAGCTTCGATTGGTGCCTCTGTCGCTTCAATCCTGAAGAATAACAGAGCAAACAAACAGAGAAAGATTTCTCTATTTTCTCTTTACAGTCACTATTTGCACCCCCGAATTTACTTAGTACCACAAAAAAGATCAGGCTATTAGCACTCAAGATTCAGTCAGAGAAACCACTACATAGCCGCCATCACCATGAGCCGCAATACAAGCAGTGGTTCAAACACCACCACCTCACCATATACCTAGGGTGGCGATTACGACATACGGAGTAGAGATCTGGCCATGGCTCTCAAAGCCCAAGTCCCAGAAGAAGAAGAAAAAGGAAAGAATTTCTTCAAACTGATACAAAGCTCTGGGCTATTAGCACTCCAAGTTTTACTCAACTCAACAAAAAATAGAAACAACATCTCTATCTGGCGCACACGACAGCAGCACCAAGACAGATGTAGATCATGGCTTTCATCCTCCCTGTCACAAGTTCGATCGCACATCAGATCGCACGATAGAGAAGAAGAAGAATAAGAAGAAACGGAAGGAAAAGAAAGAAATTTGAAACTCTTTCACTCCGCTATTCACACCCACCATCCTTGGTCACTACCAAAATCTGTGTTGACTCGAATTGAGCAACACCAAGACTCGAATTGAGTCATGATTTCTTCATACCGGAATCATCAATACCAGGATTTCTTCATACGAGAATCATCAATACCAAGACTCGAATTGAGTCAAGATTTCTTTATACAGGAATCACCAATACCAAGACTCGAATTGAGTCAGGATTTCTTCATAAAGGAATCATCCAGAATCATACAGGAATCATCCAGACTCGACAATAATGATTTCATCTCCAAATAGGACTTCAAAGTTTTTTCCAAGCTGCACATTTCGTATGCGTCTACATATCCAGCTTGCGGGGGAGTGTTAAATAATAGAAGTCTACCTATGTTACAAAATAGGAAAGTGTTACAGAATAGAAGTCTACCTATATTATAAAATAGGAAAGTGACATAATAGGTTAGGAAAGTCATAATAGAATAGAAGTCTTAGGTTTCCTATTTCTATTAGGTTATGTCAAAGTTAGCTCTATATAAATTTGTATTCTATTCAATGTTTTTAAAAAAAATATACAAAATTATTACAATTCAATTCTTTACATGTCCAGCTTGCGGGGGAGTATTAACGAATAGAAGTCTACTTATGTTACAAAATAGGAGTGTTACAGAATAGAAGTCTACCTATGTTACAAAATAGGAAAGTGTTACAGAATAGGTTAGGAAAGTCAGAATAGAATAAAAGTCTTAGGTTTCCTATCTCTACAAAGTTAGATTAGAGTTTGCTTTATAATCTTGTATTCATCAATGATATCACAATACAATTTACAATACAATTCTTTACAGTATTGACAATGGCTACTTCCTTATATACGTAAGAGCTGGGGTGTATGAAGAGTCACTACAAGAAATCTATCTTTTACCAACAAAATTATTGCTACGAAAATTGATTTCCTTGTTAATATTGTAGCATTGTCAACGAATAAAAAATTTCCTTGAAAAAGCCATAAACTTGTTACTGTTTTCCAACAAATATATATTTTGTAGGAAACATTCCTTGTTAAATAGGTGGCGGGAAACATTCCCTCCAAACCCAATTTTTCGCTAAATTGATTTAACAATGAAATTATTTTTATGGCCACAAAATACATGTTCCTTGGTAATTATGGCATCATCTGAAATGAAATATTTTGTTGCTAAAGAAGACTAATTTTAACAACAACTAACTTTCCTTGTTAACGAATATTAAATCTTATTCATCCCTCTTTAGTAAGGAAATATGTTTTCCTAGACAATAATCACATTATTAGTAATGATTCGGTTCGTTGATAATGATTGATAATTTTTTTCATTAGGTTTTTCTTGTTAAAGCTCGTTTATTAATTTATAACAACAAAGTAATATTTCGTTGAGAATTGTCACACTATTGGCAACGTTTTTTATTTTGTTGGAAACAATATATTTTTTTAATGAAATCTTTGTAGCTATGAAATAAGATTTTGTTGGTAATTATAACATTGTTCGTAACAAATTTTTTTCTAGGTAAAAACTGATAATTATTTTCATGAAAATTTGTTTCTCATTAAAATTCACTAACTATTTTGTAGCGACAAGTCATTATTTTGTTGGAAATTGGTATACTCACTACAAAAAATGTTTTAGTTACTAAAAAATTTTATTTTCCTCGTTAATATGTTACTATTTCTAACAAAAATAAATTTCATTGAAAAAACCATAGAGTTGTCCCTTTTTGTAACAAAATCTATTTTGTTGGCAACTTTTCTTTGTAAAGAGATGGCGAAAAATATTTATTCCAAAATCAATTTCCCACCAACATTATTTAGCAACAAAATATTTCTTTTTCAACGAAATTTTAGTTTGTTAGTTATAATGACGTCATTTACAATAAATTATTTCATTGCTAATAAATATTAATTTTATTGACAAACATTTTCTTAGTAAATGCACTATAACACTTGTTCGTGTCTCTTCAACAATGAAACTAAATTTTCTCTAGTTAATTACCACGTTATTGCAACGATTTATTTGGTTACTTATAATGAATTTTTTTTCATGAAATTTTTATATATTTAAAGCTCCTAGCTTCTTTATAGTGGAAAAATATCAAATCGTTGAAATTTTTTATTAGTAGCATTGATATAATTTCATCTGAAAAATCAAATAAAATTTATTTAACAATACAACATTATTTTACTGTTAATTATAATATTAATGGTAACTATTTATTTCGTTGCTAAATATTGATAAAATTTTCATGAACATTTTTCTTATTAAGGCTCATTTTCCTATTTACAACAATTTAACTTTATTTCATTGAGGATATAACCAATTTCAATAACATATAGCATTGAAATGCTATTACTATTTTGTTGCTAATTATAATGGTGTTACTGTGAAATTTTTTTTCATTGCTAAAAGTGGTAGATATTTAACATAAATCTTATAATCGTGAAAATATTTAGTTTTAATTTATAGTAACGAAATATTATATATTGGTCTCTATTATATACGTAGCAATGGTTTTTTTATTGCAAAAAATGAGTAATTTGATTTAATAAGCTATAAAGTTGTTTCACACAACACAATTATTCAAATAGCTCAATTGGTAAATATTGCAACAGATTTTACTATAGGTCAGGAGTTCGATTCCCGTTAAGCCTAAAAATAAATATATTATATATGAAATTCCATAATGGGGTCTTATCATCAAGAGTGGTGTCCTTAGAGTTTGGGAGGTAGTGGGTGATGTCCTTAGAGTTTGGGACCTAGATTAGGTCGTCTCTTAGACAACTTTAATATATCATTTTTTTTATTGAAAATAATTTCCTTGGTAATTGGTAACGATACCGATGACAACTTTCGTTGATATTCATGCATTTTACCAACGAAAAAGTTCTATGATAAAGGTTGTTACCTTTGCCAACGACAATTTTCCTTGATGATTTTAAGATTTTTCGAGAAAAATTTTGTAAGTAAATAAAATAGTTCTTGCAACAAACAATTTGTTGGTAATGATATTTGATTTTTACCAACGAATTTCCTTGGTAGTTGTCAATATTACCAACAAAATATTTTCTTGACTTAGCATCCCTTTTACCAACAAAAATTGTAATTCCTTGGCAAATACCTTTAGCTACGGAGATGCCTTCAGGAACCCACCAACGAATTTTTTTCCTTGTTAAAAGTAGTTTTCAACAAAATTTTGAGTTTTGTCAAGGACATTTTTTCTTGAAAAATGCCTTAATTGTTGTAGTGAGTATGTAACAATTGCTAAGAGTAAGTGGAACTTGATGATGGTGAGATATGGTATTAACCATACCATTATCACGGGAAACCACAGCGTTGTCGGTGGATATACTACATTCAACTCTGCAACTATGGGTAAGTTAGCTTAGCTAACTCGAGATCAATGCACTTCATTATGATATACAATTCAATGATCACATAACATGATACTTACGTTTATTGTACTGTTATGTTTTTCAGCTGTTATGGGACAAGGTTTTGTGGGAATGGACATTACAATCCGCAACATTGCTGGTGCAATCAATCACCAAGCGGTAGCACTTCGAAATGGAGTAGATTTATCTGCATTCTACCGTTGCAGCTTTGAGGGCTACCAAGACACATTATATACTCACTCCCTCATACAATTCTACAGAGAATGTGACCTATATGGAACTGTAGATTGCATATTCGGCAATGCAGCAGTTGTTTTCCAAAACTGCAATCTCTACCCAAGGTTACCCCTGGAAGGTCAGTTTAATGCTCTGACTGCAAAATCCAGAACATACCCAAATCAGAACACTGGCATGTCCATCCACAATTGTACTATCACAACAGTTGAGGACTTGGCTGCAAGTGGGACAGGATTGTCTAGTCATATTTGGGAAGACCGTGGATGGAGTACGCTACGACGGTATACATGCAATCGTACATAGACAATGCAATCAATGCTACAGGATGGCACAAATGGAATGAGAGTTTCGAGAGTACGTTGTACTATGCTGAGTATAACAATAGAGGATCTGGATCTAGCAATAATAGAGTTATTTGGTCTGGCTACCATGTTATCAATGTTTCTGGTGCATCCAACTTCACTGTTTCCAATTTTATACGTGGTGATACTTGGTTAAATCCAACAGGGGTGCCTTATACTAGTGGATTGATTTAAAGGATAAATGCCTTCCCTTTTTCAGGGTCGAAGTAGTAGTAGGAATTGTATTCTAAGTATATTTGTTGTGATCACGTAAACAAAAGCACAGATACTTCCAATGTAATCTATACATTTTTCATGCAAATAAAATCATCTAATGAACAATTTTCATTTAAACAAACAAAAAAAATAGATGGTGACCAACTAGGCTATATTAATGGAAAGAACAAATTAATAGAATGGAGACCTTCAGCAGTAGCAGCTAATTCCATCATTCTGCTTTCAACATTGTACCAAACCCAGTTGCCCTTGTTCATACTTAAAAGCATGAGGCGAGGATCCAGTGGATGCAAACTAACTATTTTGAATCGATCCAAGTTCTTGACAATGCTTAGAGATCTGTATTTCAGTGACAATTCTCTCTTCTGTTCATCAAGCACCCACATCTCAACATTTGAAGTTTTTTTTTGTTACGCGGGTAAGGTGTTGGCTTTAATCAGGTTGGCTAGGGGTCTGAATTTTGAGCTTATGTTCAATAACGGTTTTAAAAAAAAAAAGATAACCTTTTTATCTTGAAAAAATTGGTTTCAAGCTTTTGCCAACTTTGGCATGGTGCTGGTATACTTTAACAAATGAGATTTGAGCAAGATGATTTTCATTTCAGAGTTTTCTTTTATATTTGAGTTGGTATGAGTTATAGGATTTGGTATAAGTTCATGGATTCTATTCACTACATGTCACGAGATTAACAATTACTATACATGTTTCAAAGTACTCAATGCATGATCACATTTCTAAGCAATTCACAGTTCTAACAAATAAGAGGTAAGATATTTATCTTGTGTTGTTTGAATTTTATGTCTGACTTTGGGGCATTTAGTTTCACTTAGATGAATTTCCAAGTACCAATTCATAAACTGAACTTTTATTTTCAATGCTTTAGATGTAATACAAACATGACCAATTCAATTAGTGTATGCAGGCAGAAACAGGGGGTTGTAGGGTCGTTTCAAGCTGGTTTATTTTTCTTACTCGGTGTTTGTTAGTTATTACAAATAGTTTATGATGTTTGAGTCCTCAGGTTCTGCTTGATCATTGGCAAGGAGGCGAGACCATTAAAAATATGCAAGGCAACAAGATGGTTATTTATGCAGTCGTTTTCCGCTCCCTGCTATGGTGGCCGATGGCACCCCGAGGCTAAAGTCAAACAGGGATCTGAAGAAGGTGTGTTGTTGTAACTGGAAAATTGTAGTGTATCTTAACTTACCAACCTCACGTAATTTATAGTACAAGGAGTCCTGGTTCTACCAGGCCATCGTAGGCGTAGTTTAGGAAGGAGATCTTCGTGGAGATCCTTCTCTAATTAAGAGTTGTGTTGTAGGAGGACAAATTTTTGTTAGCCCCGTGCTCCTAGATACGCGGGAGATAGTTCTCAATGCGAGAGCAATCAGTGGAAGGAAGATTCCCCGTGTGGAATGTACTCTGGTATTTGCTTCCTAGTTGAAAACAGAGAGCAGCTGTAGTTGCCCGTCCGAAACTGATCGTCAAGATACTTGCCTTAGTATGACTTATGGGTATTGAGGATAGTTGTGAGACATGTGGGCTTAGCATGCTGTGAGAGTTCGGGTCCGCCTGGCGGACTGAATTGAGCAGATTTAGAACCGCTTGTGCCGGATTAGCGTTGGGTCGATGTTGAGGCCCGTATTTCCTTGAGATCATCATGACACGTGTGTGGCTTAGAGGTGTGACCGTCTTTATGTATCATTAGCTACTCCCCCCGAGTTAGTGGGCTGTCACATTGATTCGCTAAGTCATATATTGAAGGGATGCGCCGCTCATGATGATCGAGTCTGAATCGTTGCTTGAGTCGTGCACTGCATTAATTGAATGTGTGTTAATTCAGCGGAAAAGAGGCGAAAACCCAACCTCTATTTAGGTCATCTGTTGTGTAGAGCCTGACTCTTTTACTTTCTTTGCTTTCAAAGATATCGCTCTGATTAGAAAAATTGTTCATCTTCTTCATTGGCCAACAAAACCTTCTTGACGACTCAATCTTGGCAAAGGGCTTGGAGTTTTTCGAAGACAGATTGTTGTTCGAGCCTAGCCTTGCTGAAATTTGGAGTCTTTGAAGACCTGCCATTGTATGTCCTGGCGGGTGACCAAACGCCAATGTCGCTTTCGACCAGTTTCATCTGCTTGCATCATGGGAAGCTTCAAACCGGAGTGCGCTTTCCAGTTCTGGATGTGATTTGGGAGTTACTGGATCTTCTAGGGATTCCTCCGGCCCAGTTGGGGCCTAGTGGATATAGGATCATCCTCATGATTCTGACCAATGCTAAGGAGGTTGTTGTCAATGGTACTCCGCGAGTAGTTCAGTTGTTGACTTCTTCCTGACTGAAGAGTAATGTTGTCTGTAAGATGATGTCACTGGCTTGCTTTGTAAATCTGCCCGATGATTCCAAGTTCTGACAGAAGTATTGTTTTTTTGCCCCTGCGAATTCGAAGTATTTCAGATGCAAGGATCGTCTGCTTGAGCGAGAGTTCAAGCCACTTCATAAGTTCGAGCCCTTCTTGTGACTTTGATATGCTTGATTGTGGGCTAGCTAATGTTGTTTGTGTTTCTTGGCAAAAAGATTTTCCACTACTCCTCTTACCTTAGAGGAGCAAAACACCATGGAGACGTTTCGCGGCTTGCTAAAAAGAAACGCGAAACATGGTCGATGTCATAAGAGTTTCCAACTTCATCCATAGTAGGCTGTGGGACAACTGGCACGTTGCTCCCATTATGTACCGAACATCACGAATTAAGTAGGACGATGGGGCCCCTTCAAGGAAGAAAAATGATGCTAGGGCCAAAGCTCTCATTCTGTTTGATGCGGAGGAGTCGTCTAAAACGTTTGCCTCCTATGTGAGGAAGAGGTCCCATGTTAAAACTGGGTCATTCTCGGCACAACCCGCTCCAGTAAGATAACAATGCGAGTCTGATAAGCCTGTTGGTGCGGAGACTGATGTTTCCGACTAGGAGAAAGGCTACCTGCAGTTTGCAAGAGTTGTAGACAGGTCGAACCATAGTGACGCGCAGGTCGAAGCTCTGAATGACCATCTAGTGCAGGTTGCAATGGCATATTCCGCTGGTGTCAATTTGCGTGGGGCCAATCCGGTAGAAGGCTCCCATGAAGATTTGCCTAAGGCTGTAAAATTTGATCGTCCCACTGGTGTACAGTTTGAGAATGGTCGTGGTGGCACAGGCCAAGTTTCATGTAGTCTGCGTTGCTCACCATCTCGTTCCAGGTAGGGGTGGGCACGGGAGGGGATGGGACGAGATAAACCCATCCCTATCCCATCCCGTTCATACGAGATCGGGACGGGACGAGATCAGCGTGCTATATATATGCATTTCATTTTCTGTAATCAATATGCAATTTACTGACTAAATGCATGAGTTTGATAATTTAATTTGGATCTTATTGGAAAAAATTGACAGTCATTTTATTACTCACGTTGTTGTTAGCCTCTTACTAGTATGATTGTTTCCTTATTTTATACTTATAATGACAATGAACAACTTACAAGTGGCATCAATTATACAAACAAATCAAACTCATACCATGAAGAACCTCCATCTACTGATATTTCATTGTTGTTCACGTACCAATGAGCTCTAATGTTGTATACTAATCTGTACTTTATTCTGCAGAAAGAGATTGCCTAGCTTACCTATGAATGTGAACACCACATTGGGACACAATTTGGTGGGATGGATTAGGTTTGCTATCTTTAATTGCATAATCATACTCATACGCGTTTAATGTTGAAGTAGAAAAGTAGTCTATGCTAGTAAGTTCAGTGTCACTGGAAGAAGAAGAAAAATTATTTTGTGAGGGAAATTGTATTATTTTGCGGGCAATCTCTGTGATGGCCAAATCTGGGTTTGCAGAGCTGATTGATTTTAATCTCATCCGTGCAACAGATGTGCAACTTTCAGCCAATGGAACTTTTGCAATTGCTCATTCCTTAGCAGAATCTCAAAAGGCTTTATATGGGCATTCAAATATTGCAATCTTAAAATAAATAAATAAAATATAAATATAAATAATAAATATGAAAAATTAGCTCGAGACGGGATTGGCGGGATTGAAAATCTTCATTCCATCCCATCCCATTCTAGATAGGGACGGGACGGGATCGGGATCGCGGGATGGGATGCCCACCCCTAGTTCCAGGCCATAACTAGAAGTGTTGGAGGGTCATTTGGATAATTCGCTTCCTCTTCTACCTCAGGATCTTGTCGAGCCGTCGCGCAATAAAGTGTCGACTATTAGTGACAAGGGGAAGGCTACGGAGGAGAGCCTGAGGACGGTGGCAACTGTGAAGGGTGGCGCTGGCGTGATTCCTAATCCGAGGAAGCTTCATCCGGTGCACGGATAAACTTGTTTGCACCGGACTTGGTGAAGATGAGTTCACAGGTCTGGCACCAACAGGTTGACGTGGAATATGCTTCGAGGAAGCATATAAGCAAGCGTCATAGATGGTTGATGAATTGCACTCTAAATCCCGAGGAAGATACGTTGGGTCTCACTTGAGCCACGTGGTTGTTGTAGGGACGAAAGTCGAGATGGCTCGTGAAAGGGTATACACCTTGGAGCGTGTCTTCTAGCACATGTAAGTGTTGTATTCTGATGCGCTTTATAAAATCGATCGGCTACAGAAGCAGCTACAAAGGAAGGCTGAGGAGAAGAAACTGGATCAGTCAACCGTGACTGCTAAAACTCATAGGGCTCGTTTGGAGGACCTTGAGCGTGGTTTGTCGGAGGCAGTGTCCGAGAGGGATGAACTTAAGCAAGAGTTGAGCCGGATCCACCGAGAATTCAAGGTTACACAGGAAGTTGCGGCTAAGGCATGTTCTAAACTGCGGTCTCTTGCTGAAGATAGTGCTTCGAAAGAAGCTAATTGGGCTGCTGGGAAGCAACAGTTGAAATCCGATGTGGAGTTCTATGCTCGAGAGGCGAGGAATGCCGAGAACCAGCTTGAATTGGAATGGCATGAGCTTAATGCTGCGAAGAGCAGTCTGGCCACAGAGAAGTCTCAGGTCGACACACTAAAGTGTTGGACACCTATTTTATTTAGAGCACAAACTAACCTAATTAGATTATATGACAATTCTCAATCATAGGGTTCTCTAGTATGAAAGCAAAGCTTGCTAGAGATGTAAAGAGTTAAATCTAAGTGCCACCGTACAAAAACATGTCGGGAGGTAGGAATAAGATATGTGTCCATCCATGAGACTAGAAAAACTAGTATGATGAAAAAGTGAGTAAATGCCTCAAAAGTTCATTCCTCAATAGTGAAACAAATATATATATTCATCAAACTCTTCAAAACTAAATTGAAAGAGATACAAAAAACAAAAACAAAAACAAAAACAAAGTAGAGATAGATCGAAGATCTTCACTCACCTTTTATGTAAAACCGACGGTTCAAGGAAAACTTCATTTTTTTCACATCTTTTTCCTCATTCTTCTACACAAAGTTTTATGTTTTTTTGTATAAGAGAAAGTGGCTAGGTATTTTTACTCTAATCAAACTATTTTATAAAATTTTAATTTAAGATTTCTTAATTTTGATTAAAAACTTTCATACACACACTATTTCTTTCTTTTTTTTTAACTACTGCAAATAAAACAATATTATTCACCAATCGACTCCCTCTAGCATCCACTTCCCAGCGTCTTCTATTTACGAATGTCCGTCCCCCCCTTGTATTAAAAAATAATAAGAACGAAAATTTCCACCCAATATTCAAAAGAACAAAAGACTAGAGGCAAAGTGCAATTCCACGAAAATCAAAATCAAACACTCCCCACTCACTTCCCTTTTCTTCTTCTCCACTACAACCCTAAAACCCTCCACCTATGTTCATTCAACAAAACTCAGACAGCAAATCCCTTTATAAGATCTAAACCCCACATCAATTCATCGAAGAGGAGAGCAGATTTGGAGTCCAAGACTTCACCTTTAATGCTCGCAACTCGAATCACTGATTGCAACAACGAGTAAGCAATTGTTTCTTCTTCATTCAGATCTTGTTCTCATTATCTATTTATTGTAATTTATGGGTAATTCGCCATATAGTCTCTTAAACTTTATTGTTTATCAAAGAATTGTAAGTGAATGGGCTTCATTTTGTATGCTATAGTATGGGTTTTTTTATTTAATCTTAGAACTCTTTGGAAACCCTAGAAAATTTGAATCTTGATGTGAAAAAAGGCAAATTTGTGGAATATAGAGAATCCCTTTGATCTGATTATGGCAGGAAGTAGTAAACAACAAAACCGAGTTGGGGGTTTTGTGATTACACCCAACAAAGTTTCAGTATGTATGCTTGTACAGGTCTATGCACCGCCGGGTCAAGCGTTGGTGCCGTACCCCTTCTCATCAGTGTCTCAGCATAATCGGTTCGGTTTGTATTTGATGTCACTGACGAAGTCTTGTGATAACATTTTGGAGCCGATGTTGGAGGAGCTTATGAATCAGTTAGTGGAAATTGGTGGGGTGCTCAAACAATGGTTGGGTGAGCATTTGATGCATCGGTTGTCATCTTTGAAGTCACCTGATGATTTGTTTACGTTGTTCAGTACGTTACGGGGTGTTCTCAATGGCCCTGATACAGGTGTCATGGTAGATGATCAGATTATTTTGGATCCTAATAGTCACCTAGGAATGTTCCTACGCAGGTGCTTGCTTGCCTTTAACTTATTATCGTTTGAGGGTGTATGCCGCCTTTTGACCAATATTGTAACTTATTATAAAGGAGTTTCATCGACTCGTTCTTCTATGTATCCATCTACCGATGAAGACGATGAGTTTAATTGTGAATTGGAAGAGTCATCGGAATGTGAAGACACGGATCACGAGAGCTTTGATTTTGAGAAGGTCATTGAAGATATTAAAGCCCCAGTAAGAGCTAGAGACAGTTTTGTTTTTCACAGTCACGCGCCTAGGCCACTGCTCGGATTTGTTGAGGATATTCCAGTTTTTTCTGGTTTTAAGCACGAAGATGAATGTGAAGGAAGTGGCAGTGAGTTTGCACGCTGTTCAAATGATGAGGCATTGGGTGGTGATGGTCAAAACGCCAGGCTATTTTTGCGTACAAATTGGCAAGTGCAAGGGTATTTACGAGAACAAGCTGATTCTATTGAGAAGCATGCCAGCTCATTTCCCCTGAATGCTTTTGAATCTGTTTTAAGGCAGCTTCAAAGGCTGGCTCCGGACTTGCATCGTGTCCACTATTTACGCTACTTGAATAACCTTTATCACGATGATTATCCTGCGGCTCTTGAGAATCTCCATTGCTATTTCGACTATAGTGCAGGGGCAGAAGGAATTGATGTTGTTCCTTCTTCTACACCTTTTATGAACTATGGAAGGTATGGAACTGCTCTGTTGTGCTTGGGTACGATGCATTGTCATTTTGGGCATCCTCGAAAAGCTCTTGAGGTTCTAACTGAAGCAGTTCAGGTTTCGCAGCAGCATAATGATGATACATGCCTTTCGTACACCTTAGCAGCTATCTGCAATCTCTTGTCTGAGATTGGTATCTCAAGCGCCGCTGGAATAATTGGCTCATCATGCACACCTGAGAATGGTTTTGGCTCATTGTCTGTCCAGCAACAACTATTTTTGCTCTTGACAAGGTCTCTTAGGAGAGCAGAGCGTTTGAAGCTAACAAGACTGGTGGCCTCTAGCCGGCTTGCTATGGCGAGATTTGATATGACACATGTAAAAGGGTCACTGTTGTCTTTTGGTCCCAAATCTTCCACAAAGCTCAAAACATGTCCAGCTAATGTTTTCAAGGAACTGAGACTGAGTTCTTACTTGCTTAGTGAATTTGGGCCTGATGATTCATCATTGACAATAGATGGCGCTTTTAGTACTACATGGCTGAAGGACTTGCAGAAGCCAATTGCTTCAGCAATTTTATTGCAAGATAAGAAATCGAGTAAAGATTGTGCTTTTTTCCAGTTTGGTGCACAACCAAATCTCATTCCTGGTTCCATACTGCAATTGTGTGGTTCATCATATTTGCTGCGAGCTACTGCTTGGGAGCTCTATGGAAGTGCTCCCCTTGCTCGGTTGAATGCACTAGTTCATGCAACGTGTTTTGCCGATGCTTCAAGTTTTGCAGATGCTGAGCTGGCATATATCAAACTCATCCAACATCTAGCTGTCTTTAAAGGATACAAAGAAGCCTTCGCTGCCCTGAAATGTGCAGAAGATAAGTTTTTATCTTTAGGAAAATCACAAATCCAAATACTGAAGCTGCAGTTGCTTCATGAGCATGCTTTACATCGAGGGCATTTGAAACAAGCTCAACGGGTATGTGACGAGCTTGGTGCATTGGCCGCATCTGTAACTGGTGTTGACCTGGGACTGAAAAGTGTGGCATCACTTCGCCAGGCTCGCACACTCCTAGCGGATAAGCAGTTTAGCCAGGCAGCTGCCGTAACACATTCTCTTTTCTGCATGTGCTACAAATTCAATTTGCATGTCGAGAACGCAACTTCTCTTCTTTTGCTTGCTGAAATTCACAAGAAATCAGGAAATGCCGTCTTAGGCCTTCCATATGCGTTGGCAAGCCTGTCTTTTTGCCAATCATTTAACTTGGATCTTCTAGAAGCATCAGCTACATTGACACTTGCTGAGTTGTGGCTTTCACTTGGTGTAGACCATGCGAAACGAGCATTGACCCTTATATATAAATCTCTGCCAATGATTCTTGGTCATGGAGGTTTGGAGCTACGTGGACGGGCACATATAGCAATTGCGAAATTTTATTTTGCAGATCCAAGCTTTTCAGTTTCTAAGGATTCTGATGTTGTATTGGATCATTTGAGACAAGCGTCCGAGGATCTTCAAATTTTGGAGTATCATGAATTAGCTGCAGAATCCTTCTACCTGATGGCAATTGTGTTTGACAGACTTGGACATCCAGCAGAAAGGGAAGAAGCTGCAGCATCATTCAAGAAACATATATTATCTCTTAAAAATCCACAGGATAATTAGACCCTTTGTCGGCCGGTATGTAACAGAACCCAAATGCATGCATTATGTATGCTGGTATGTTTAACCAACCACTTGGTGTTCCAAACCTTGCAAAATGTTCAATAGCATAATTGAGAAGTTGTTATGGGATTGCTGATGTTTTTTGATAGCTAACCTGTTCTACTGTCATTTTCATCAAGAAGAAAATCTTAACTTATGCTATTGATTGCAGCGTTATCTTCGTTTGGTACATGCATCAAAAGCAGCACACCATTAACGACATTACAAAATGAATAGCGGCCCTTGCTCACAAAAGAGTTTACAAGACCTAAATAAACAATCGAATGACAATGAAGCAACATCCCATTGCAAGTACACGTTTTATTTCATAAGTCACTCTTCAAGTCTGTAATACATAGTGAAGATTATGTTATCTTCACCAAGAGTCTGTATTGAATATGTTCTCCCATTTTCGAGTAACATATTAGACCTTTCAATGTGAAAGAAGGTATGGATTGTTTACTTGCGTCTACCATGGGTATCCCTGAGGTGGAAATCCTTTCTAAAGCTGCAGGGGTTGATTGCTTTGTCGCAGATTAGGATGCAGCACTGCTGGAAAACTCTTACCATATAACTCAGCATACATGTGACATAGTGACTGACATTTTATGCAATTGGGGAGTTCATAGTTGTGGGAGCAGCCAGGCATGAATGGGAAATGAAGATGGTTGCCACAGATTGGCAAGTGTTCAAAAATTCCAAAACTGAGGAAGAATTTTTAGTTTATTATGATTTGGCATTATTACAGAGATCTGTGTGGATGATGGGTTTTGACAGATGAAAATACTCATGTCCCGTAAATTAATTAGAGGTCTGAATTTTGCAAAATATAGCACAGAATAAGCCACCGATCAGAAGGCAGCACCTCTTTTTCTTCTTCAACATGAGTATTTACCACAGTTGTTCGTTCCAATACACTATAGGTTCAGTTAAAAACAAGATCGATGAATGCAAATAAGAATAGCAGAAGATCTTATATGTGAGAGAATCCCATCATAATGAGCCGAAATTTGATCACAATCTCCATGAGTAGGGATAACTCAGCTATTTATAAACAAACATAAACAATCAAATGACATTCAGACAACACCCCCATATGAAGTATACAAGTTGTTTCAATAATTACTCTTCAAATCTGTAATTACCATGTCGTACATACCCAGTTCTCTGCAGCTTGGCATGAAGATCGCTGAGCAAAGAATAAATACGATCAGTTTGACTATGAGATTTGTCACCAACCACAAAAACATTAACTTTATTATCTATTTCGATCCAACTACACCCGGGTTGTTTCTTCAATCCTTTGTCCTTCATCTTCAATCTCACCTTTGCTGCCTCTTTCCATTTCCCGGCACTACAAAAAAAACCAATATTAGCTACGGAAATTAGTGACGGTTTTAAAAAACCGTCGCTATTTAAACAGTTTGCGACGGCATTAAACCGTCGCTATAGTTTCTGCTACGGTTTTGGTACATAAATTAAAATAACCGTCGCTAACCGTTTTGCGACGGTTTAAAACTGTCGCTAATACGAGCATTAGCGACGGCATTCGGACCGTAGCTAATGTTTAGAAATTTTTTTGTTAGCTACGGTCAAAATACCGTAGCTAATGTGATTTTTTTTTTAAAAAATATAACAAAACAACTTAGCGACGGCACTTTGGCCGTAGCTAAGGTTTAGAAATTTTTTTTGTTAGCTACGGTCCACATACCGTCGCTAATGTGATTTTTTTTTTTTTTAAAATATAGCAAAACAACTTAGCGACGGCAATACAGCTGTAGCTAATGTTTAGAAATGTTATTGTGATTTTAAAAAAAAAAAATTATAGGAAAACACCTTAGCGACGGCAGGAGGGCCGTAGCTAATGTGATTTTTATTTAAAAAAAATATAACAGAACAACTTAGCGACGGCAATACAGCCGTAGCTAATGTTTAGAAATGTTTTTGTGATTTTTTTTAAAAAAATTATAGGAAAACACCTTAGCGACGGCACGCGGGCCGTAGCTAATGTGATTTTTTTTAAAAAAAATATAACAAAACAACTTAGCGACGGCACTGGAGACCTGAGGCTTGAGATCTCGGAAATCTGAGATCTTGGAGATCTGAGATCTCTGATCTCGGAGATCTCGGAGAATCTCAAAGATCTGAGTTCTCGAGATCTGAAATCTCAGATCTCCGATATTTTTTAAAATATATATATATATATATATATATATTTTTAAAAAATCTCAGAGATCTCGGAGAAATCTCAGATCTCGGAGAAATCTGATCTTTCAAAAAAATATATAAAGATCTCGGAGAAATCTCAGATCTCGGAGAGATCGAAAATATATATATATATATTTTTTATTTTTTTTAAAAAAAAAAAACCATTTAGCGACGGCAATTGTGTCATCGCTAATATAAAAATAATGTAAATTTTTTTTTAAAAAACCATTTAGCCACGGCAAAATGCCCGTCGCTAAAATAAAAAATAATGTTAAATTTAAAAAAAAATAATCAATTAGCCACGGCTAAAATGTCGTCGCTAATATAAAAATAATAATAATTTTTTTTAAAAAAAATCAGTTAGCTACGGCTAAAATGCCGTCGCTAATATAAAAATAATGTTAAATTTTTTTTTTTAAAAATCAGTTAGCCACGGCAAATTGTCGTCGCTAATATAAAAATAATGTTAAATTTTTTTTTTAAAATCTGTTAGCCACGGCCAAAATGTCGTCGCTAATATAAAAATAATGTTAAATTTTTTTTTAAAAATCTGTTAGCCACGGCCAAATTGCCGTCGCTAATATAAAAAAAATATTAAATTTTTTTTAAAAAAAATCAGTTAGCCACGGATGTTTTAAACTTTAGCGATGGTTTTATCCCGTGGCTAATTAGCCACGGCTATTTTGCCGTCGCTGAATCAAATAGCGACGATAAATGTGGCTACGGGATAGCGACGGTTGTTGTGCCGTCGCTGATGCCTTTTAGCTACGGTTTTAGCTCAATCAGCGACGGTTTTTAGCCGTTGCTGATTTCAATTTTTTTTTTAGTGCCCACATGACGCATATGTGTTTGCCAGCAATGAATATGTACCTGCATTTTCTGGTTCCACTTCCAAAAGCTTATCCGCCACTAACTTGCCCAATCTTATGTTTTCGTGAACACTGCAACCTGCAAGAAGAGCCCCCCAGATGCATGCCGAAGCCTTTTCTCCTAATTGCTTAGTGAACTCAAAGGCCTCTTCAAGTCTCCCAGCCCGTCCACACAAATCAACTAAGCAGGCATAGTGATCCTCTCTTAGTTCAACTGATCTGTCTGTTAACAAGTCATTGAGGTACTTCAGCCCCTCATCCACCAGACCTGAGTGATTACATGCAGAAAGTATGCTAACATAGGTAACATCGTCACGTTTGAAACCTGATTCTTGCATTTCTTCCATCAAGAGGATTGCTTCTCTACCACAGCCATGGTGCGCATATGCAGCAATCATACCATTCCATGACACAGCCAAATCTCTCTGCGTCGACCTATTGAACATCTCCCTAGCAATACTTAACTCCCCACATTTGGAATACATGCTAATTAATGCCGATTCCACAAATGCGTTGTTCTGATATATCGTTTTGCTTATTGTTTGATGTATTTGCTTTCCCTCACTCAGACCGTCTATATTGCTACAAGCACCCAGGACAGATACAAACGTTCCCTGATTGGGTTTTACTCTGTCTGCTAGCATTCTCGAGAAAAACTTCAAAGCCACCTCACTCTGCCCATCTTGGACATATCCTGTAATCATAGTTGTCCAAGTGATTACATTCCTTTGATGTGTCTCATCAAATAATTTACGAGCTTGCATTATATCTCCATTTTGAATAAAGCCCGTGATCATCGTATTCCACGAGGGCAAATCCCTCTCAGGCATTCTAGAAAAAAGTTCAAGAGCTTCATCCAATCTCAAATTATGTGCATACCCAGAAACCATAGCATTCCAAGAAACAACATTTCGTTCCGGCATCAGATCAAAAAGCTCCCTAGCTTCATCAATTCTCCCATTCTGTGACAACCCGGTGACCATTGTTGTCCATGAAACCACATCTTTCTCCGGCATCTGATAAAAAAACCTCTGAGCCTCATCAATCCTCCCACTTTGTGCCAAAGACGTCACCATTGTATTCCAAGACACGACATTTCTTTCAGGCATTCTCTCAAACAACTCAAAAGCCTTATCTATCCGCTGGCTCCGAGCATACCCAGAGATCATCGTGTTCCAAGTGACCACATTTTTACCCGACATCATATCAAAGAGCTTCTCCGCCTCCAAAATCCGATTCATTCTTATATACCCACCAATCATGGCAGTTCAAGTGACAATATTCTTCTTCGCATCAGCACCATCGAATAGCCTCCGCGCTTCTTTGATCAACCCACACTTAATGTACCCAGATATCACAGTGGTCCAAGTAACAATATCTCTTTCCGGCATTTGATCAAACACCTTCCGTGCTTCGAAAATATTCCCTTCTTTGCTGAGCTTGGTGATCAGCCAGTTCGATCGAGCCACTTTCTGGTCGTCGCTGACATCCCTTTCAGATGTATAGATTTTGTTTGAACAGTATGTAGAGTGATATAGACGACCGTTTTGGATCCATGAAAGCAAAATTTGAAAAACAGTTGGTGGAGATTTGGCAGGGTTAATAACGGTAACATTCACTATGGTGATTGGTAACCGAAATAACTTCCAACATTTCATTGGGTCCTGATTTTCACTTTTTGTTTGTGTTCTTAAAAGGACACATGCCCTCGGATTCGGAACTGAACCAGAATCGGAATGGAATTGAGGAACCAAAGCCACTTTGTCTCTGCGACTATTTGGAATTAGGGTAAGTCTAGGCAGCTAGATTTGACAGCCATTTTTTTGGTCAGGTTTGGGCATTTTTACACTTTTACCCTTTCTATTTAAAACACAATCACAAACATCATTTATAGAAGGGGTAAAAGTGTAAAAAGCTCAAAATTGACCAAAAAATAGTTGTCAACCCTGATTGCCTAAAATTGTTGCTAGAATTAATGTCACGTTTTGAGCTTGTAGATACATAATAACTCATCAACATATACACTTTGATGTTGAAGTTAAAATGTTTTTAGTTTCTAAAAAATGTTTATAACTTCTTGGCGTGAAATTTTTAGTATTTTCATACTATCAAGTGTAGTCCTCCGAATTTTCTTTTTCCTCTTCTTGTCTAATTGCAGCCAGGATTTCTTCCTCACTTAAGATTAGGGGTGGGCACGAGACGGGATGGGACGAGATAGACCCGTATCTTCATACGGGATCAGCGTGTTTCAAATTGACCATGCAATTTCAATAACTAAAATAGATCTTCAGCAAATTGCATATTCACACATAACCATGCTGAAAATGAAATAATAAACCAAAATGCAATCAACTAAACATAATGTAACATATGCCATAATAAGCACATGAAGCTGTCATTGGAACCTCTCACATAGTTTAATTTTCATGCATATCTATCCTTGCAAATGAGATGATAGTAGGAACTCATTAAATTGTATTATAGGTTAAGTATCCAAAGTTTTCAATGAAATAGAATATACCCTAATTAAATACAATTAAACAAATTGGTCTTCAAATATGAGTTGATAGCCTAACGACATTGAGAATTTTAGATGCTAAAATGTTATATGCATTAGGAAATTTGTATGGGCATCCAAATATTGCAATCCTAAAATAAATAAATAAATAAATAAATAATAAATATTGAAAAATTAGTTCGGGACGGGACGGGATTGGCGGGATTGAAAATCTTCATCACATCCTATCCCATTCTAGATCGGGACGGGATCGTGATGAAATTATTCAATCCCATTAAGACCCGAAAAGATCGGGACGGGAATGGAATCGCGGGATGGGATGCCCACCCCTACTTAAGATGTACACGTCTTGTTGTTCAACCATTGAATTAGTGTAGCGAAGTTTTTGAATTTGATCGTAATTCCCACCTAATTAAATAAAATAAATACTATTAACTTATTATTTTGTAATATATTATAATTTTATATATGGTGAAAAAATATTGTTTTATTTGTAGTAGTTAAAGAAAATAGAAAGTGTGCATGTATGAGTGTGTTTAGCCAAAATTAGAATCTTATAAAATAGTTTGATTAAGGTAACATACTTAGCCATTTTCTCTTATAAAAAAATAATAAATAATAAATAAAAACCCTTGTGTAAAAGAAAATGATAAATAGGTGAAAAGAAGAATAAACGTTCCTTCAACAGTAGGTTTTAAGTAAAAGGTGAGTAAAATTCTATTGATCTTCGATCTTTCTCCACTTTGTTTTCTTTTCAGTCTCTCTCAATTTAGTATTGAAGTGAATATTTATATTTTGTTTCATTGTTGATGAATGAATTTCTGAGGCAGTTACTCACTTTTCATCGTACTAGTTTTTCTATTCACATTGATGGATACATGTCATATTCCTACCTCCCATCATGTTTATGTATGGTGGCACTTAGATTTGAACTTTTTACATCTCTAGGAAGCTTTGTTATCATACAAGAGAACCCTATGATTGAGACTTGTAATATAATCTAATTGGATTAGTTTTGTTCTAAATCGAATAGGTGTCCAATACTTTATGATCATGTCACTATAACTCTTAATTTGTAAGCAATTTGGTCCAGGCCCTGTTTTCTTATAACTTTTTAATGAATAGTCCCTGCCTTACGATGCCACCTTATAAATAGTTGAGGAAAACAATTTAGTTCTAATAATGAAACCTAAATTTGGGTTGTGTTTGATTATAATAGGAAACCCAAGTTGTTGGGCTGAATTGCTCCGGCTGAGTCCAAACTGAGTTCCTTTATTAGTTTTTGTTTGTTGTGAGTTTATGGCTCAGAATCATGAAACCAAATCTGTTTTAACATCGGGTACTTAGTTTAATGTATCCATAACTAACTGGAACCAACCATGCAATTAGGAATCTAAATAAAGTAGCAAAATAATGATTAAGAATAAGCATGAAGATATACCAAATTTGTGCACGAGACCACCTTTATCTCATTTATGAATTAGGAAACATTGTTGTGTTGTAATTATGAAGATGATTTGGGACAGTGAGTTGGAGTGCAAACTTTAGTTTAAGATTAAACATTTTGTTTAGCTTAGCTTAAGATTGAATATTAATTTAGCTCAAAGATTAGTAATACTTTTTCCACAACTCTAAAAAAAAGTGAAATGTAAGATTTATGTATACAGACTTGCTTATATACTTAGTATATGATTTTAGTAGGCAGACTTGCTTGCTACTGAGCACATTGTTCCATGTGAGTTCGGATGTACGTATAGTGATATATTTGTCATGGATCGAACTTTAGGTGAGATGACATGACCTTTGATGTGACACTCCACTTGGGACTTTTACGCTTTGAGTGACTTCGAAGGCAAATAAGACACATTTGAGTGAGGTGTGTTCGGCACAAGAAGATAGTGCGATTGTCGAAAAGAAACAAATAAAACTATGACAATAATGAAAACATTGATCTTGTCATAATATGAAAATTTGTACTAATTACTTTATTAGTATGTATGTATAATTATCTTGTGGGAAAGACTAAAATGCTCATTCGATTATTGATAAGTACCCAAAACATCGATATTTTTACACCCCTAAGTATACAATTGTTAAGTTCAATTATCAAATAAAAATATCTCATTACGTGTGTTTTTGTGCATTTTGTAGAAATTCAAGCACAAATCTCAAATCATGCATAAAATGACACAAGGCAAAATTCAACAACTAGAATACTCAATGGGAGTTCAAATGCATTCATAAGTATTACAAGGATCCCCTACTGTACTATGTTTCATTGGAAAAGACTTTGAAAGCTGCAAAAAATGCTCATGATAATCTGTTTTTTAGTAGTCAATTGCAAATTCCTCTTATTGTTGAGAACCCGAAAATACCTCACTATCTGTCGACCCCGCAAATTGAAGTAGCCAGAATGGATAGGAGCGTAAAACCAATCATGTGACCAACCCCGGATGTCATCATTAAGGTTGCCAAAACATGCGGGAGAACAAAAGAAAACAAGTACTCTTGGATGCCAACAGAATGACCACCGAGTGCAAGATCCTAGTAGTCAAAGGATTACCAGAAAGAATGGGCCTTGCATATGTAGAAACCATAACCCTCCAACCGTCCAGGCCCATCTGAGTAGGAGGAATGCCTAGAAGATCTAAATTAGACCAGAATACTCTGGAATCGAAAATCGACATGAAACATACGCGGGTAAAGTGCAATATATCCCTTCCTCGGACAATAAAGACTATCGTTCTCTCGAGGTAGGATGATTTCAAGGTTGGAAGGCAAATAGTAGTTGGAATGGACACTATCCAAGATCGGCTGAGAAGCCTTATTGGGAAAAAATGAGTTTCGCAGGTAGCAAGTTGCTCACCGTTCAGTAAGTCACCAACATATATCGCGAATAAGCAAGAAATGATCGAAGAAGGCGATAGAAAGAAGAAATGACCCTAATATCAAAGATGGCGTAAAAAAGGAATTAAAACCGTCGTGATCTCGTTTTATATAACCAAACAACGGAGAGACTGCTTGTGGGGGACGTACGGAATATAATGGCGCGCGAATTTGTTAAAAAAAATGTGCGCAAAAACTAACGAATAAAGAAGTGATCGAGACAATCGACTGATTGAAAGTTGCTAACAACATTAAGTTCAATGTAAATATGCAATTGGGATACTAACCGCCACGAAGTTAGTGGATACATAAACACACCCACTAACTAAGGGGGAGTAGCTGATGATACATCAAAATAGACCGATAATCACGACCATACACGTGGTAGAAACACATTCATCACTCGTAAAACTCAAGAAGAATAAAGCCAACCACAGAGACCCAGACAATGCCCACTATAAGAAGATATAATCTAAGCCCGAATCCAGACCCGAATGAATCAAAGCCCAAATTCAGGCCCGACACAAGTTCTCTCATAAAGAAGAAGAACATTGCACCAAAAAGAGTCGTGGAAGGAGTTATGCCTCCACAGACACATCTTCATCAAGGAGGAAACTGTTACGAGAAACGTCTCCTTTCATTGCGCCTCATATGCTTAAGTCACACAGAAATTTAATAACGACCATTATAAAAGGTAAAGAGAATATTTGACACAGTTATACAACTTTAACTGAGTTTTGTCCAGATTTACTTCCTTATTTAAACATAGTTGCTGACTTAAGCATCAGAGTGCCTTCGACCACAAAAAAGGTGGTTATTGTCAGTCTAACATTTGTTTTGCAAATCAAACTCGTAGGAAGACGATTTTTGGACGCATCAGTTACTATTTTTTCCAAAAACATTTTTTTGGATGGTGTGGGTTAGTAGGTTAAAAAAAAAATTGAATGATGGTGTGGGACAATACTTTTGGTGGTGTTAAACAGGGCTTGCCTATATATTTATGTAACAATAGAACTTGTCTTCGTTTTATAATAAAGGAAAAAATAAACATAAGTTCAGAATCTAGTGAGCATGTACGAGGTGGTTAATCTTCAATCTTTTGACTTTTTGGATGAATTAGAATGAAGCTTCTTACATTTGAATGCAAGAAGGCTTAAAAATACGTGGTGGCCCTCATCGAAAGAGAGGGTGGTTATAACAGTGACCACAAAAAACAACAAAAACAGTGAAACCCTAGCGAGCGAGAGAAACCCTAGCGAAACCAACAAAGCCTAGCGAGAGAAAGAGGAGCTTTATTTTTTGAGAGGCAGAGAAAGAGAAAGAGGAGCTTGAGAGAGCTTAAACAACAACAACAAGAGCAACAACAATGGCGAAATCGCAGAGATCAAAGAGAGAGAAGAGACTGAGAACAATTAGGAGAGAAATCTCAGAACCCTTTTACGACAAGAAGGAGCACGCTAAAATAGCCGCTCAAGAAGCTGCCCTCGCCGCTCCCAAGCTGCCGCCACGCCTCCCTCCCACGACCAGCACCACCAACGACAACAGCGCTTCCATGAATATAACTACTACTGCAGCCCTCACTTCAAATTCCACAATGGGTACTCATGCAATCCCTTTCATTCATGTTTTTTTTTTTTTGGAGTTTTAATTACATTTTCACCCCCAATTTGATCGCTCTAGTGTTCACTGAACAATTGCCTATACATATACATAAGATTAGGTAGGTGCCTTTAGTTGATCTTTTTGCTTTGTTAGTTTACCCATTTTAGTTAATCCCATATTTATGTTCAGGGGTTCATATTTTTACGAATTTTGCTTGATACAGGGAAAGTAGAGTAGAGATACAAAACTCAGATTATAGGTAGGACTAGGACTAGGACTAGGACTAGGACTAGTGAGGCTAGAGTAATAGTCTCCTTGTTCCAAAAGGGCATCTTTGTCTCTTTCAGGATATAACATGAACCAGAGAGCAATTGATTGATTGGAAGATGGTCAATAGAAGTAAAGGTGTGAAACCAAACTAGAGTTTTGATTCTGATTTGAGTTTTGGATTAGGAAGAGAAGAGATGCATCTTCATATTCTGTTCACGTTGGGGTTTTGTATTGTCAAGAGGAGGTCCCTAGTTTTTATCAATAACCGATGGTGATTCAGTATTCAATGTCATCCCCATGATTCACAAACCTTTTGTGTAAATGGCATTGTTAAAAAATAGGGTAGTTTTTTTTTTGTAGATGACGAGAGAGTTTGATAAAGGGAGAGGAGGCAATAGTTTGGACTTTGGAGGTGGAGGAAGTGTAGCGGTGTGATGGGTTTACCATGGTGGCGAGTGGGTTGAAGCATATATGGTTTTATTTATAGAGATTGAAAGCCCCATTCATACAACCTCTGAGCATCATGTAGCTCCAATAAAATTATGAACCTCTTACCTTGGTATGAGCCTCACTGCCACATTCCTTCCCTTCGGCTAATCACTGCTTCCAGATATTTTTTCTAATTTTCAAATATTGAAATGGGTACTGTTTTGTGATATTGTAGGCTGCAAGGAGCCTATGAAATCAATCATTCGGAAACAATTTCATCTTTTCTTTTCAATTGTTTTTGCATTTTTCCTACTTTTAGTTTAGCTCATGCTCTTTGATGCTATTTCCCTTCCCTCTATAGAATGATGTAGCCTATTGTTCTAAGTGATCTCTCCTCATTTGGGGTTTTATATGGATACTTGATAAACGTAGGGTAATATATACATCACTCATAATGTAGTAAGCCAAAAAAGGTTGAAATATATTGTGGCCGCTGGAATGAACATACCAAGTTTTAATGGGTGGTAGAATAGATCATGTGACACATGAGTTTGAGGTAAAAAATAGAATTGCATGTTTTATGTTAAATAAGGGTGGGCAATGTCGGTTCGGTTTTGAGCCCAGAATCGATTTCATTCGGTTTGCCCAAAACCTAAACCGAAATTGAATCTTGTATTTGTAAACCGATGAAATCGGTTTAACCAAATTTTCGGTTGGGCCGAAATTTCAGGCTCAAGCATTTAAAAGGCTTTCATTAAAACATGCCTAATTTTTTACAGTACCAATTTTGGATGAATTAGAATGAAGCTTCTTACATTTGAATGCAAGAAGGCTTAAAAATAAGTGGTGGCTCTCATTGAAAGAGAGGGTGGTTATAACAGTGACCACAAAAACAACGCTTGGATAGCTGAAGCTATGTAAGTAAAACTACAAAGCCCTAGCGTAACCCTAGCGAGAGAAAGAGGAGCTTGAGAGAGCTTAAACAATGGCGAAATCGCAGAGATCAAAGAGAGAGGAGACTGAGAACAATTAGGAGAGAAATCTCAGAACCCTTTTACGACAAGAAGGAGCACGCTAAAATAGCCGCTCAAGAAGCTGCCCTCGCCGCTCCCAAGCTGCCGCCACGACTCCCTCCCACGACCAGCACCACCAATGACAACAACGCTTCCATGGATATAACTATTACTGCAACCCTTACTTCAAATTCCACAATGGGTACTCATGCAATCCCTTTCATTCATGTTTTTTTTTGGAGTTTTAATTACATTTTCATCCCCAATTTGATCGCTCTAGTGTTCACTGAACAATTGCCTATACATACACATAAGATTAGGTAGGTGCCTTTAGTTGATCTTTTTACTTTGTTAGTTTACCCATTTTAGTTAATCCCATATTTATGTTCAGGGGTTCATATTTTTACAAATTTTGCTTGATACAGGGAAAGTAGAGTAGAGATACAAAACTCAGATTATAGGTAGGACTAGGACTAGGACTAGTGAGGCTAGAGTAACAGTCTCCTTGTTCCAAAAGGGCATCTTTGGCTCTTTCAGGATATAACATGAACCAGGGAGCAATTGATTGATTGGAAGATGGTCAATAGAAGTAAAGGTGTGAAACCAAACTAGAGTTTTGATTCTGATTTGAGTTTTGGATTAGGAAGAGAAGAGATGCATCTTCATATTCTGTTCACGTTGGGGTTTTGTATTGTCAAGAGGAGGTCCCTAGCCTTTATCAATATCCGATGTTGATTCAGTATTCAATGTCATCCCCATGATTCACAAATCTTATGTGTAAATGGCATTGTTAAAAAATAGGGTAGGTTTTTTTTTTTGTAGATGACGAGAGAGTTTGATAAAGGGAGAGGAGGCAATAGTTTGGACTTTGGAGGTGGAGTAAGTGTAGTGGTGTGATGGGTTTACCATGGTGGCGAGAGGGTTGAAGCATATATGGTTTTATTTATAGAGATTGAAAGCCCCATTCATACAACCTCTGAGCATCACGTAGCTCCAATAAAATTATGAACCTCTTACCTTGGTATGAGCCTCACTGCCACACTCCTTCCCTTTGGCTAATTACTGCTTCCAGATATATTTTCTAATTTTCAAATATTGAAATGGGTACTGTTTTGTGATATTGTAGGCTGCAAGGAGCCTATGAAATCAATCATTCGGAAACAATTTCATCTTTTCATTTCAATTGTTTTTGCATTTTTCCTTCTTTTAGTTTAGCTTATGCTCTTTGATGCTATTTCCCTTCCCTCTAATGAGTGATGTAGCCTATTGTTCTAAGTGATCTCTCCTCATTTGGGGTTTTATATGGATACTTGATAAACGTAGGGTAATAAATACATCACTCGTAATGTAGTAAGCCAAAAAAGGGTTGAAATATATTGTGGCTGCTGGAGTGAACATACCAAGTTTTAATGGGTGGCAGAATAGATCGTGTGACACAGGAGTTTGAGATAAAAAAAAAAAAATAGAATTGCATGTTTTATGTTAAATATATAGTTGAGCAAATTTTAAAGTTGACAGAATCATCAGTTTTTTTTTTTTTTTGTTGAACACTTGGATGCTTGTCTAACAAATACAGTTTCAACAGATGTTGACATGGTTGGTGGAACCTCAAAGTCACTAAAACCTGTTGGAAGGAAGTTAAAGAAGAAACTGAAGATAGGTAAGGGTAAGCGCCATGGAAATGGGAAGGTCAGAAAGAAGCACAACATTTGATTCTCTCAGACTTCGCAACTCATTGTTTTTGTTTTCCTTGAGCATTGTTTTTGTTTTCCTTAAAAGCTAGTTTTTAGCAGTCTGTGTAAGCGCATGATGATAGTGCTGATATGAATCCAGTTTTGATTCATATAGCAGTTTTGTTACTTTATGAACTCTTTGGATTCTGAAATGTAATCAAATTCTCTCTTTATAATGGGAATTTTATATTTGTCACAGTGGTGTGTGGCGTAGTACATGATTAAACTGGTACGCAAATCTTGTTCTGTGGTGTGGGGGTCGGTGCTTGTATGTGTTCTCATGTGACTATCAATTTTCGTTTAATAACAAATACCCTCATCTACGGTCACACCAAGCAGGATTGTAACCATGTAGATGTCTCTAGGATGGGATTGATGTTGTAGATCCATAATCCCTTTTATCTACTAATAAGCACAAAAAACATTGATTTTTACACTCCAAAAAATACAACTGTTAAGTTCAATTATCCAATACAAATATTTCATTACGTTATTTTGTGCATTTTATAGGAATTCAAGTACAAATCTCAAATCATGCATAAAGTGGCACAATAAGGCTAAATTCAATAACTAGAAGGTTCAATTGGAGTTCAAATGCATTCATAAGGATTAAAGAATTTCGGCTAAATTCAACAACTAGAAGGCCTAATGGAAGTTCAAATGCATTCATAAGGATTAAAAAATTTCAATCCCAAGACCCATGAAGTCAAGCTCACAAAGCATTAACAACTACATATCTCGAGAAAATCAACATGAAGATTTGGACGTCCACATGACAAACTTTATCATAAAAAAATTTCTACAAGACGTGTTTTCTTATTCAACTGTAACGCCATTTCATGTTTCACTCAACCATGTTTCCTTGTTTCACTCAAACCCTTTTTACCTATAAAAACCTCATACATGGAGTTCATAAAGAATAGTTAGTCTTAGAGAGTTTTTTCTTGTTGTAGTTCTTGCAGGCTTTATATTTTTTCTTGGTAGAGAAGTGCATGTACTATATTTTAATTTTTCCAATTGAAGAAGTAAGTTTATATTTGTTTCTCTTTTTCCTTTAACTTTTAATTTATTCTCACCATCCATTATTTTACTCGTCACTTTATTCTTTAAATTAAAATTCAAATATTACCTTCTAATCCAAGTGAAATAGTCGATAACCTCTACTTTCACTATGCATTGTTGAAGTGTATTGTAGGTTGAAGGAAAAAATAAACAAACAAAAAGTTATTTATTTGATTGATGTCGAAAATCATGCAACAACATTAATGTTGATTTTTGGCATCAATCAAATGACGTCGTTGCATATCGCTTGGTGAAAGAAGACATTCTTGAAGATATAACTTTGGAGAAAATAGAGAAGATTTTTAAATTCTTTAATTATTTTTCCTTTTTCTTTAAATTTTTTCTCATATTTATGCATTTTTTGGTAATTTTCAGCATATAACAGAAACAACATAGTAGCAGACGATTCAAACAACGTCCGTTTAACGTGAAAACTTTACAGCGAATTCCGTGACACTCCCCTAAATTTCTGTAAAAAATTTCAGACTTTTTTTAGGTCGGTTGCCTATTGAACAAATTCGTTTGGAAAAGTGGGTGATAAAGCTGCGGAATTGCCTAAGACTTGCTTGAAGACATTTTTTTATTTTTTATTTTTTTATTTTTGTTTGTAGTTTCTAGTGAGGAAGATAGTTTATTCTTTAATAAAAAAAAAATTTGATATGTCTTGAATGTCGAGTGCGACTTGTAATAGTTAGGCATTATTTTAGCATTAGGTTGATTGTTAGTTTTAGGTTAGAATTAATTCGCTTAAAAAAATTTCTGACTTCTTGACCAAGACCATTAAACATCTTTGCATCTGTAATTGCTTGATTGTATGTTTATTTATTTAAATAGTAATCGAAATCAGAAATACAAAAAAAAAAAAAAATTGTTCTTTGAATATGGCTAACTTTTTTTTGTAGTGGACAACCAGCGGTGTTGTGAGAGAGAACAATTACTTGAACCTAGGAGGAGTAACTCTCAAATAACATTTCTCTCTACTCCACGATGAAAACCTTGTGCCTGAGCTCACAAGTTAATAAGTATCTCTTTCAGACACATTGTTTTAGTGGCTTGGGTGCTGAGTGATAATCGATTGGACATTGTTTGGTGTTTGTTTATGTTTCTACATCTTAACGAATTGCCTGGTTGCTTATGTTAATAAACTACCATAAACAGAGATGTAGACCTAGCCCTGTTTTTGAAACTGGTGGGATTTCATCACCCAACTCATCACTCCAGCTGTGTGAAACCAAAGCACATAATAAAATCAACTAAGATTAGAGGCAACTAGAACGATGTTCACAGGACAACTAAGACCAAGGTTATTCTGCTGAATTTTGTGTTGACTAAAGCTAAACATGACATTGGGTTTAATCATTCAATGAACTCTGAGAGACCACTGCCACATGGGTAATTCACCCGGTACTCCAAGTCACTAGTAAGTTGTGGACCGCAGAAGGATGCGGTGTAACTAACAGTTTTTGCTAGGAACACACACCCTAAGTACGTATTTAACACGCATTGTTCTCATATCAATTGGTTTACAGAGCGGTAGCACAGTACAGTTCTTAATTAGACCACATGATCTCCTGTCACTTGTACAATAATCATGCTTCTTGCAAGCGTAACTTTGACCTCCTGATTTTGGATTTTGTAATGTTGGATACAAGCTTTTAGGATCATCTGTTAGCACCCTATCTAATCAGGCAATAATAGATAACAGCGTAACGCCCGCTGGTTTCAATCAATCTTGTCCCTCACAGATTAACAAGATAAAATCTCATTAAAACGTTGTTTTCTTAGATTTGGCATTTGTGTGGTTCAGAAGTGATTGTTGCTTCTGCATGTCTTCTTAGCAATCGTCTAGGGATACTTAATCTTGTATTTTGTCACTGTCATCTTTCCAATTTTTTTTCCTTTTATGAAAGTTTGGGAACGACCCAACAAACACTTGGTTTGTACCCAAAATTTGTCTAGCCACCCTAATCCACTATTTGCCTCTTCACCACACTTATCACCACCTACCTCCCCTCACTCTCCAATCAACACTGAAATGGAAGAATGACCAATTTGGGAATACAATGTTCCCCTTGCTGCTAATGTGCACAGATGCATTGAGTTGCCCTCTATCACGACAACTCAATTTGAGATTTAACCAACTATTATTAATATGTTGCCGAAGTTTCATGAGCATGATCGAGAAAACCCATATGTCCATTTTGAAAAGTTTCTTGAAGTTTGTAGTACTTTTATAAACCAAAACATAGATGAGAAAAATGTCAGACTTTGCTTGTTTCCTTTTTCTCTTGATGATTGGGCCACCTCGTGGCTAAATTCCCTCATTGCCAATTCCATCAAATCATGAGAGGATTTAGTTAGAAAGTTTCTAGCGAAGTACTTTTCCATGAGAATGACCCTAGAAATTAGAATAAAAATTGAGGAGTTTACTCAAACACATGATGAACTTTTTTAGGAAGCATGGGACCGCTTTCAAGATTTACTCATCAAGTGCTCCCATCTTGATCGAATGGATTGAGTGCTAGTGTAGAGTTTCTACAATTGATTGAGTGTTGAATTTAGAAATATGATCGAATCCATGCACCAAGGGAAATTCAGGCGTAAAACTGGTACTAATGCTTATACCTTTCTAAGTGAACTTGTTGATGATTCTCGACATTGGGCTGCCCATAGAGACTTGAAATCTAGTTCTTCTAGAAAATCACGTCTATTTGTACTAAAGGAAGATTCCGAACCAGACATCAAAACCTTCCTCAAGGACTTTGCTAAGGAAATTAAATTTATTGTGACGAAGTCCACCACTGAAGCTAAATAGCAGACTTCTAAGCCTTGTACCTTTTGCATCGAAGGAGATCGTATAGATTCTGATTGTCCTTTAACTTCAAGTGGCAATGACCTCCAGAGAAAGTGTGTGTATTTAACATAGAACATAAATCAAACACATTCGGTGAAACATACACATCTGCAATTCAACATCACTTTAACTTTTCCTATGATAGTGACTTTTATGAACAACCACACCCAGAAGTTCAGGAAATCTTCTTGTGTTTCAACCCCCTAGGCAACCTAGTGGACAAGCTTTCAACTCATGCATTTATCCCAGACAAGTTCAATATGTACCTCAATCTAACCAATGGCAACAAAATCAATATCCACCACAGGGAGGACCTCTTTCATATCGGCAAATTCAACCTGTGAACCTTTCTATGGTACCTGTCCCTCATAAATCCTATGGTCAACCTCAACTTAGTAACTTTCGGGACTTGGTACCTCAAACCCAATATTTTGCTCCTATACCACCTCCAAAACCATCATTGGAGGATATGATGCACCAATTAATGACAACCAATGTTGTTAATTCCCAAGCCATCCACCAGCTTCAACAACAATTGCAACAGTTGACCGTGGGAAGGAAAAAATGAACATTCCCCAATCAACCCATCCCTAATAAAAAAGGTGTTCCCCAAGCCCATGTCAATGAAATTGATAGTAGTGTTGATTCACATGAAGAAGTTAAAGTTGTCACCACCTTTCGTTTTGGCCGAGCAATTGATAATGACATAGAACAACCCAAGAAAATTGATGTGATTTCCAAAGAGAGCGTTCCTAAACCAATTGAGAACGCTAAAGTTTCTTCTCAAACTAGTTTAAATTCACCCTCTTAGCTTTTCGTAAAGCCAAGAAAGAATATACCTAAGACGCCTTTTCCCAAAGCCTTTTTAGGTAACAAAAAAGAGAAGCAATTTCAAGAAATACTAGAGATTTTTATAGGAGTACACATCAACATCCCTCTTTTGTCTGCTATCCAGCAAGTACCAATCTATGCAAAAAAATTCAAGGACATGTATACTAAAAAGAGAAAAATGGAAGTACCTGAAACTGCATGCCTTGCAAGCGATGCCACACCGCTTATTCAACAAATTGGAGTAGTTAAGGACAGGGATCTAGGAATCCCAACTGTATTATGTTTTATTGGAAAAGACTTTGAAAGTCGTGCCTTGATCAACTTGGGAGCGAGTGTGAATCTCTTATCTTATCTTATCATATATATTTAGAACTTGGGTTAAAGGAGATGCAACCAACAAATGTAGTTTTTGAGCTAGCAGATGAGTCAAAACGATATCTAAGGGAATAGTTCTGGATGTGATTGTTCAACTTGTAGATTTCTATTATCCAGTGTATTTCATCATCTTAGACACTAGCCCGAGCCCAAATAATCGAATTCTTGTCATCTTAGGGCAACCCTTCTTATCAACTGCAGAGGCCAACATCAACTGTAGAAGCGGTGGCATGTCTGTTTCCTTTGGGAACCTTAAAGCCGAATTGAATATTTTTAAGGCCTTGCAAATAAGATGATTGAGGAGGAAGAAGAAGTGTGTATGATTCAATCTTTTGAGTCTATGGCGCAATTGTCACCAAATGACGTATTGTTTCGTTATCTCTCACACTTTGGTATGAACCTAGATATGGACGAGGCTATTGAAGAAGTCAACAATATGTTGGATAATGTGCCCATAATGCATATACCTGAATCTGAGCCATTATCACGTTATCTATATGAGGAAGAGTTGTATTCTTCATCTCTCATCTTCACCTCTTTCCAGGTAAGCTAAAAACTCGTTGGTCTGGTCCATTCATGGTACGTGATGTTAAAGACTAAGGTGCCATCACTGTAGAAAACCCTAAAAATGGTAGTCTCTTTAAAGTAAATGGACAGCGACTAAAGCCATACCATGAACTTCCCACAAGGTCAGTGGAAACCATTCAATTGATTGATCCTAACTATGAGGATTAGTCACACCTACAAATTCCTACTCCACTAAGCCTGTTTGGGGGTGGTATCCACCACCCCAATTACATCTGACAACGACATTAAATTTAGCGCTACTGGGAGACAACCCAGTCTGTTTATACATTCATTCATTTATAAAAATAATTTAAAAAATAAAAAATTGAAAAAAAATTAATAATACCGCCAATTCTTAATTGGGAGTAATGTATTTTAATAATACATCACCCCACCAACTCACTCTTTTTCATTGCAGAGATAGTACAAATGTTCAACAAATCACCTGAGGTAATAAGTTCTAATTTTTATTTTTAACTTTTTATTTGTGTAACACCGGGGACAGTGTTCTATTTGTTTAAAGGTTGGGAGATTTATCAAAATTCATACCTTTTTTGAAAATATTTTTCTAAAATAAAATAAAAAAATGGTGTGGTGTCCTAGCTATGATGAGAATAAATTACTTGATTAATTATATTTAGGCAAAGAGATGTTGAAAGTTTATTACTAGAGTAAATATTGCATTTAAGCATTCAAGAATAAATAAATTTTTGCACAATGACCACAGATGTAGTTTGGAATACAGAAGTAAGTTACTTCCTGAGAATCTAGAGGAATAATAGTAGAGACTTTAACCTTGTGAGCTATCAGACCTCTCATTTTATTTAGAGTGTTTTTACACAACTCCGAGTCATATGATAACTTAAAATTTTATTGGACATTAACTTATTGTGAAGTCTCATTCTTCTTCTTTTTGTTTGGTCACTGAGGATGACATTTTTTTCGAGTTAAGATAAACATAGGTCTTGTAGTCTATTTGAGACTTATAACCATTACCAAACCTTAGATGATAAATTAGGTATCTCTTGTCCATCTGAACCTTCTCAAAATCATCTTGCTAAACATTTCATCCAATACCAATGTGAGCCTGTCTTGGTTTATTAGATATATTAAAAAAAACTCATTTTCCCCTTTTATGTTTCTGAAAAATGTTATAAAGATTTATGAAGAAAAAGGGGATTGCAAAGTGAAAATCCAAAATCCAAGGTACTTCAAAAAAAAAAAGTTCTGAAAAAAAGGTTGTGAAGAAAGGAGAATAAAAGGAAGTAATTGATAAGTTCCCCATTACTCTATTTGAAGACCCTACATTTTCAGAAACATTTCTTTACTTACCATCTACCCCACTCTTCCTCATATTAAAAAATAAAAAAAAAACCGATTCATTTTTATTTTAGAGAAGTCCTAATTAACCCTATGGTAAGAAGTACATAGTAGATGAGAAGATGTTATGGTGGGTAACTCGACATTCTTGCAAGTGATCAACATTCCTTCCATGAGACTATTATTATCTTTCATGTCTGTTTATTCTTATGAGCATGTAAGAAGTTTGAATTTTCGCATTTCCTATTTTCCTCACGTGCAAGAGAGAAAATATTTTACCCAAACTCAGAATAATCATTTCAGAGAGATTAACTGGTGAGTTTTGAAGTCAAAACGGCTATTCCAAAAGTGGATTAGGATGTACGTTACTTTGACATGAAAAATTGCAATTGTTGGTTATTCACACACACACACACACACCTTGTTCCAAAGTTGCTCACTTGTAATGTGCATTTTAGTAAGAAGTTACATGTGCATCCTGTCTTCTATGTGGTTGAATAACATGGACGACTCTAAGAAAAATAGGTCACACGTCAATTTTGTTTCATATAAAAAAATGTTTGTGGGTGTCATTCTGGATAACCCTCAGGAGGCTAAAACTCGTCCTTTAGTTTCATGTTAGGGGTTCAAGGCATTGTTGCATATTGTAAATGCAATCGAGTCATCCAGCGAAAGTGGCATTGATTTATTTGAGAAGTTTAGGATGAATAAAAATATTTTGTTTTGTGTTCTTATCTTTCTTTTCGTTGTTCTTTGCTAGAGGACTAGCAAAAGGTTGGGGGTGGTGTGATAAGCACCCAAAACATCAATTTTTACACCCCTAAATATATAATTGTTAAATCCAATTATCAAATAAAAATATCTCATTACGTGTTTTTGTGCATTTTGTAGGAATTCAAGCACAAATCTCAAATCATGCATAAAGTGGCACAATAAGGATAAATTCAACAACTAGAAGGCTCAATGGGTGTTCAAATGCATTCATAAGGATTAAAGAATTTTAATCACAAGACCCATGAAATCTAGCCCACAAAGCAACAATAACTACGAATCTCGAGAAAATCAATATGAAGATTTGAATGTCCACATGGCCAACTTTATCATAAAAAAATCTCTACAATACATGTTTCCTTATTCAACTCCAACACCATTTTTTGTTTCACTCAACCATTCCTTGTTTCATTCAACCACGTTTCATTGTTTAACTCAAACTATGTTTCTTAGTTTTACTCAACCATGTTTCCTTATTTCACTCAAACTTTTTTTACCTATAAAAACCCCATACATGGAGTCATAAAGAATAGTTTTTCTTTGAGAGTTTTTTTAGTTGTAGTTCTTGGCTTTAAATTTTTACTTGGTAGAGAAGTGCATGTATAACAGTTTAATTCCATTGAAGAAATAAGTTTTATCTTTGTTTTTCTTTTTTAATTGTTTCTCTTTCTTCTTTAACTTTTAGTTTATTTTCACCATCCATTATTTTACTATTCTCTTTATTCTTTAAATTAAAAATCAGATTTGTCTTCTAATCCACGTGAAGTAGTCAATAATCCCTACTTCCATTGTGCATTGTTGAAGTTTATTGCAGATTGAAGGAAAAAATAAATAAAAACAATAGATATTTCTTTGATTGATGTCGAAAATCATGCAACGACATTAATGTCTGTTTTTGGCATCAATCAATTATCGAACGAGAAATACATGTCTTCCTTAAGGTAAAATGTTTACTATTGATATTTTTATAATCGTGTAATATTACCATGATGTGTATTATATTGAAAGTAAATTTGCTCACGCCAGTATTGATATACTGACCAAATTGTATTTGTTATACAAATTTCGGAGCATTCATAATGAGTGTAGCCCAAGAGACTCATCAAGGTAGTTTGGAGAGTGGAAGTGAGTAGTTCTAGCTTTTTGGTTGTAGTTGTGGTCATGACACTTTCCAAAAAAAATTGTTTTGTCGATTTCTTTAGGTAATAAGATGTATAATCCAGTTTTTTAACTTTCCTTATATTAAGTCAAAGACTTTGAGATTGATTGATGTAATACATTTAGATTGGTTTTTACATATGATTTATTTTGATGGATTAAGATGCGGTAATGTTGACATTGGTTATTAACTTTTCAATTGCGGTCCTACTATTATTTAGCGAAATGCAGTTCATATATTTTGTGGTGTTGAAGGACAAGATTTACGCGACTGCCTTGGTTGTGTTTGATGAACAACATAGTGAATTGGAGATGATCGCTTCATTGCCAAAAGTTAGCCTAGAGGATCAGTTCAGTGTTCGTGACTTTGGTCAGACGAATGGGCTATTGGTATGCGACATGATTATCGTAATATTGAGATATGGGTGCTTGATGAACCAAAAAGAGAATGGTCACTGAAATACATATATCCAAGCATTGTCAAGAACTCGTATTGATTCAAGATAGTTAGGTTGCATCCACTGGATCCTTGCCTACTACTTTTAAGTATGAACAAGGACAATTGGGTTTGGTACAATGTTGAAACCAGAAGGATGGAATTGTTGGGATAATGTTGGCTTGAATAGTCTCATATAAATTAAGGTGGAGTTGTCACGAAGGTTTATAATGTTTGGTCTACTCCCTAATAGCAACGAGGCCTTTTGGAGAAAACCATACACCGGTAATGTTTAAGTTTGGGACAATATTGTTGCTATGTATAGTGGACCAAGGGGTACGCTTATGTGCGCACCACCCAATCAGGAATTAGCTGCTACTGTTGAAGGTCTCCATTCTATTAATTTGTTCTTTCCATTCATATGGCCACCATATCTTTTTTTTGTTTGTTTAAATGAAAATTGTTCACTAGATGATTTGATTTGCATGAAACATGTATAAATTACATGATGCTGGAAGTATTTGTGCTTTTGTTTATGTGATCACAACAAATATAATTAGGATACAATTCCTACTACTACTTCTGCCTTGAAAAATGGAAGACATTTATCCTTCAATCAATCCATCAGTATAAGGCACCCCTGTTGCATTTAACCAAATATCACCAAGTATTAAATTGGAGACAGTGAAGTTGGATGCATCAGAAGCATTGATAACATGATAACCAAACCAAGTAACTTTATTATCAGTGCTAGATCTAGATTCTCTGTTGTCATACTCAACGTAGTACAACGTAGAGCTGGGATGGGCCGGTTAACCGGACCGTTTAGCCTAAACTGAGGACCGGACCGAAATTGTAAAGCCCAAAATTTTAAGGACTGAGCCCAGCCCAGTTGACCCCGGTTAACTGAAAGTTCGGGCCGGTCTGGATCGGTCTCGGTTCAGCCCAAAATTTTCAACCCAACATGTTTGTATAATGTTTTTTCAGCCCAAAACCCAAAACCCAACATGCTTAAGCCCAAAAATCGGACAAAAGAAAGAAAACACGCAACTCAAAGAAACAAAAAAATCAATAAACAAACCAACCAACCAAACAGACCCTAATTCAAAAACCTTGAAATCAAATTTTCATCATCTCATCTCCATTTCCACACTTGATCTAAAACCCTAGCTAGGGTTGCTAGGGTTAGGGTTTTCTGAAATTCGATTCAGATGGGGAATTGCTGCAAATCATCGGCTGCGGTGGCGAGGGAGGACGTGAAATCCAGCTACAGCGGGCACAATCACGGCCGAAAATAGCGAGAAACGGTCGCAGTGAAGAAGACGATTACTCTGCTGAACGGGATCAGTAAGGAGGGGGTGGAGGAGAAGTACGTGGTGGACAAGGAGCTCGATCGTGGCGAATTCGGAGTCACTTACTTGTGCATAAATCGTGACACTCGGGAGCTTCTTGCTTGCAAATCAATTTCGAACCAAAAAGGGCACTTAAATGTATAAAATGTTTTTTGTTGGAAAACCTGTGAGACGAGAGGAATCGAGAGGGAAAAGAAGAAGAGCGAGGGAGTAAAGAGCGCATATGACTTGGTCGACGTGTTTCCTTCGTTTATGGAAGAAATCACTTCACCCACCCTGTCGAGCAGTTTCATTTCCACTTATTTTCTTCGTTGTTGTGTCGTCTCCTCCCCAGTCTCCATGGCTCCTGCTCTGCTCTGAATTTAACTATATTTAATCATTCTCTAAGTATTTGAGCCAAGCCAGGTATCCTATGGATTTTGGAAATGAGAACCGATAACCAGACCAAGCATTCCGGACCGGGTCGGGTTTTGGGACGATTACTAAAATGATATTAAAAACTCGGACCAGACCGGCCAGTTCGGTCTGGTTCTCGGATTGGTCCGGTTTTTCAGTCTTAAATGCCCAGCCCTAGTACAACGTACTCTCGAAACTCTCATTCCATTCATGCCAATTTGTAGCATCGATCACACTGTCCATGTACAATTGCATGTATACCATCGTAGAGTACTCCATACAAGGTCTTCCCAAATACGATTGGATAGTCCTGCTACTTGTAGCCAATTCCTCGGCTGCTGTGATAGTACAATTGTGGTCTGTTCTGCCTTGTGCAGTCAGGGTATTGAGCTGACCTACCAGAGGTAATCTTGGGTAAAGATTGCAGTTTTGGAAAACAACTGCTGCATTGCCGAATATGAAATCTACGGTTATGTGTCACATTCTCTATAGAATTGTCTGAGGGAGTGAGTATATAATGTGTCTTAGTAACCCTCAAAGCTGCAACGGTAGAATGCAGATAAATCCGCACCATTTCGAAGTGCTACCGCTTGGTGATTGCTCGCTTCAGCAGTGTTGCAGATTGTGATGTCCATTCCCACAAAACCTTGTCCCACAACAACTAAAAAATATAACAGTACAATAATGTAAGTATCATGTTATGTGATCATTAAATCATATATCATAATGAAGTGCATTGATCTCAGTTCGCTAAGCTAACTTACCCATAGTTGCAAAGTTGAATGTAGTATATCCACCACCAACGCTACGATTTCCTGTGATAATGGTCTGGTTAATACCATCTCCCAGCATCATCAAGTTCCACTTACTTTTAGAAACTGTTATGTACTCTTCATACACCCAGCTGTTACATATATCAGGAAGTAGCCATTCTCGATACTGTTTTTATCTGGAGCTGCATCAACAACATCACTAATGGTGGTGCGGTTTCCGTTTTCGTCCTGGCTAACAGTGACAGTTTCAAGGATGAGAACATTATTACTCGTTTGGAGGAGCCTCCTCTTGCTAACAGACTCCAAGATTTCACGATTAGGCCTCAACATTCTCAAAGGCAACTCACCATTTCTACCAATTTCCACGTTAGAGAACAACAACTTCCTCCCCAAGAACCCTGCTGCACTCCCGTCATTGTGTTACTAACCCAACCACTACTAAATAATGATAACTATTGGGAAAGTGTTAGCTTGAATAGTCCCACATCAAGTAAGGAAAAGTTGTCACAAATGTTTATAAGGAGATGATCTACTCCCTAATAGCAACGAGGCCTTTTGGGAAAAACCCCACGCCACCTAGGTTCGGATGGAAGGCTCGATAAGTGGTGTTTAAGTTGGGGACAATATTGTTGCTATGTATAGTAGACCAAGAGGTGTGTGTTCGCGCTCAACGCGCCAATAATTGGTATCAGAGCCGATGGTTCGGTTGGGACTCGGTCGGCGAGGTGGAGGTGCAAGTGACACATTGTTTAGGGGATAGGCGTAGGCGCAAGGCAGCGAGCCATATCCAGGCGGGAGAGTAGGTCCTTCAGGTGAATGATCATCCTCTATTGTTCAAGGAGAGTAGGTGCATGGCAGCGAGCCAGACCAGGTGGAACATCACAGGTGCGCGGTCCGCTAGTTGAATGATCCAGATTAGGCTCAAGATCCTTGCCGAGGTGGTGTCCGGGAGTATCCTACAAGTCCAGACAAGATGGAGTTAGTGCAGAGGATGCGACCAAGTGTAGTGAAGCCAAGAACTTTAGGAATAGTAGAGCCCGTACACCGAATGCTACCCACAAGATCGTGGTTGCACATGAGACTCGAGGAGGAAGTGTATTTCGAGATGTTGCAGAACGATAGATAGATTGTAGGATGTGTGACAATTCGCGCCAAGGTGAAATTGTGAGACAAAGTTGGACTCACAGTCCTTTACAAATAAGGACTCAAAGTCCTTGTGTGCTTGTGTGATTGGTTCCCAATTTATTGGGAAGAGTTGGACAAGGATGATTCCTTTGTGGCTCCCAATTTGTGTGGGACTCAAAATCCTTTTCTTATCTCTTTAAAGCAAGCATACAACAACAGATTGAAACGAGCAAATACAATGTGAATTACCAACACACACACACACACAACACACAGCTGAAACAGGGCAGCATACGCAGCGAAAAGAGATTGCGGACTCGGCGTGAAACCGGCTGTGAGCACAACATGAAATATGCTGCGAGTTTGGCGTGATTCGGTGTGTTTGCAACGTGAAACAGTAGCCAAATAGAAGGGTTGGAATCGGGTAATTTCAAGTGTTATTCGTTTGCGACTTTCGTCAAACTTTTGGTGGTATTGTTTGCTTGAGATTGGGTAATCTCAAGGATCATTGCTTGACAACGTTGTAATCTTCAAGTAAGTGTTTTCATATCAAAAAAATAGTTACAGAGTCGTCATCCATGGAGTAGCAAAATCGGACCACGTAAATCTCGGTGTCATCTTTATTTTTTGCATATTGCTTGTTGTTTGCTATTACTTGCATAGTGTTTTTAGCCATTTACTATCACCACCTAGGTCCAAGACTTGTGTTGAAATTATTTGCATTAGCTAGTATTTCCCTTGCAAGTGGTATCAGAGCGCCAGTTAGTTGGTGTTTGTATTTTGAAGGTGTCAATTAAAATGGCTGAAAGATCTTCTTCATCACGTGATGATGGCTATGTGAAAGTTCCTGGGTTCGATATTGTTCGATTCAATGGTAGGAATGATTTTAAGATTGGCAGATGGATTGTAAAGATATTCTAGTTAGTTTGGATCAGATTGATGTACTAAATGAGAAAAAGAAACCATCATCAGATACGACAACGGTTGAGGTTATCGATAAGTAGAGTAAAATGGATCAAAAGGCATGTAGTACGATTCGTTTGTCTTTCTCGCAATGTGGCTTACAACTTCACTCATGAGATGACAGCTCAGGGTATTTGGGATAAGCTTTAGGCTATGTATCTTCGGAATGATCAAATGAGTGTGATGTACCTACAGAAGAAGCTCTTCAATTTCAGGTTGTAGCCAGATAAACTCATGACTGATCACATAAATGAATTTGAATGTTTATATTCTGATTGTGTTAGCTTGTGAGCTAAATTTGAAGATAATCAGAAAGCATTATTCTTTTTAATTTCTTTGTTACCAGAATGGAAACCATTTGTTGATCATATGACAACATTGAAGAAAAAGAAATTTGTGTATAGTGATATTGTTCAAGTTGTACTTGCAAAGGCTTCCAGAAATAATGCTTCGAATGAGAATGTTCAAGCACATGGTCTTTCGGTGACGAGGGGAAGAAATTACAAAAAGAACAACTACAGAAGGAATCGGTCTAAATAAAAAGGCAGAGATATGTCTAAGGTTGAATATCACAAATGTAAGCGCAAAGGTCATTACATAAGGAATTGTCCAGACTGGAAGGATAATCACAATAAGCAAGAGAATGGGAGTAAAGGCGTAGTGAATGTTGTTGAGACACCGGATGCGGTAGAGGATATTCTAATCGGAGGTGACTTAGCACATGCACTGATGGAAAAATCTTATGACCATTTGTATGACGGTTGGATGTTGGATACGGGAGCTTCATATCATATGTGTCCCGTAAGGGAATGGTTACGCACTTATCGCGAGGTTACAAGCAGTTCAGTTAAAATGGGTGACTCTCAACCTTGCAAGACAATGGGTGTTGGTACAGTCAAAGTTCAGTTGGCAGATAGGTCATGTAGACAGCTTACCGAGGTAGGTAGGGGTGGGCATCCCATCCCGCGATCCTGATCCTGTCCCGATCCCATCTCGTCCCGTCCCGATTTTTTCGGGTCTTAATGGGATTGAATAATTCCATCCTGATCCCGTCCCGTCCCGATCTAGAATGGGATGGGATGGGATGAAGATTTTCAATCCCGCCAATCCCGTCCCGTCCCGAACTAATTTTTCAATATTTATCATTAATATTTTTATGTATTAGTTGGAGTGAGTCAATTTTCGTTATTCTCGAGTTTTATCCTATCACTATTGCATTTTGTTCTCTTTATTTTTGAAAACTGCCGCTACCTGTTATTACATATTTTCTTAACCTTAAATAGACAAAGTGATTGCCTTCAGACTTTTCCATGGGTTTATAAGCTTGATACAAGCAAAACACAGTCCTGAGTCCTGATTCAAAATGGTGTAGAGATTTGGTCATTGAAAAAGAAAGAGTTGCCTCAGTTTTTTTATGCTGAAATGACATGGATGGGTTGAAGATCCTTTTGAAACAGAGATCTTATGTTATGTGATGTGGTGTAAACAATCTCAGTATTTAATCAATTTGGACTTTAGGGTAGAACTGTTGTTGCATTGCCTCAATCATCTTATTTATATAGCCAATTTCCCAAGTAAATGGTTGGATTGTCGGACCCTTGTCGATGATAATCTTCGGGATGGGATAGGGATGGGTCTATCTCGTCCCATATCGTCCCGTGCCCACCCCTAGAGGTAGGTCATGTTCCAGTTTTTTCAAAGGAGCTGATTTCTCTTGAGGTGTTTAAAGCTCAGGGCTACAAGTATATTGGTAAGAATGAGTATTGCAGTGTTTATTTTGGTGACAGGTTGCTTATGACAGTGGTTATGCATGCAAATTTGTATTTCCTTCAAGGCAGTATAGTTGAAAGTGGAGCTATGGTTTCTACAGTTGTTGATGAGAAAGGCTTGACGCGTACACAGTTATGGCACATGCGATTAGGGCATGTAGCTGAGAATGGACTAAGAACTTTAAGCAAGCATGACTTGCTTAGCGGTGATAAAATGACAAAACTAGATTTCTGTGAACATTGCATCTATGAGAAGCAGTGCAGAGTCAGTTTTAGTGATGCTACTCATAGCACCGCGGAGATTGTGGAATACATCCACACTGATGTTTGGGGGCCCTTTAGAGTCACATCCAAGAGGGGTTCCAAGTATTTTGTGTCTTTTATCGATGACTTCAGCCGGAGAATATGGGTGTATACCATGAAACATAAAAATGAAGTCACTGATATCTTCATGAAGTGGAAAACTATGATTGAGAAACAAACTGGAAGGGTGATCAAAGTAGTAAGATTTGACAATGGCGGTTATTATACCGAGGATACCTTGAAACAGTTTTGTTTGGAACATGGCATTAGAAGACACTTCACAGTGAAGTCGACACCACAGCAGAACGAGATAGCAGAGCGGATGAACCGTAACCTGTTGGAGAGAGCACGGTGCATGTTGTCCAATGCAAGTTTGAGTAGAATATGGTGGGCTGAAGCAGTAAACACGGCGTGCTATCTCATTAACTGCTCTCCCTAATTAGCTATTGAGTCTCAGATTCCTATGGAGGTATGGTCTAATATTTTTTTCAAATTGTTCTAACTTGAAAGTATTTGGTTGTCCAACATATTTTCATGTTAGGGAAGATAAAATTGAAGTAAGGGCCATGAAAGCTATTTTTTTCGGTTATCCAGATAATGTGAAAGGGTATAGATTATGGTGCCCTGACTTGCAGAAGTTTGCGATCAGTCGAGATGTGAAGTTCCATAAGGAGGCTTTGTTACAGGTAAAATGTGAGAGATGTAAAGATGGTTCCCCTATTTGGAGGGGTGATAACTATGATGAAGATGAGGATGCTGGAGATTCTCTGCAGGTGGAGCTTGGAGCTCCTAGATCTCATACAGAGCATGATGTTCTTTCTACAGAGGGAATGAGCGATACATATATGATGCCTGATGAGACCGTGGCAGAAGATGAGGTTCCTACTGATGGGGACATGGATCCTACACAATAACAGGTTCAACAGTTACAAACACCGTCTTTAGCAGCAGGCAGAGAACCTAAAATCGGACATGCACCACTTAGATTTGGTTATGAGGATGGTGCAGCTTGTGCATTCTCAGTTCTTGATGGGTATGATGATGTTCCTACCACATATACGCATGCTTCACGAAGTGTTCAAAAAGAGGAGTGGAATGAAGCTTTGGATGAGGAGATGTTATCTCTTTAGAAGAATCATACATGTGAGCTAGTGACACTCCCTAAAGGGAAGAGACCAATTGGGTGTAAGTGGGTTTTCACAGTGAAATACGGGATTCCAGATTTCAGGGGTACTTGTACAGGTATACGATACAAGGCAAGATTGGTGGCTAAAAGATATGCACAGCAAGAAGGTGTGGACTACAATGAAGTATTCTCTCCGGTGGTAAAACACACTTCTATCCAAGTCCTTTTGGCTTTAGCAATGCAGTTTGACTTAGAGCTCGAGCAACTTGATGTCAAGACTGCTTTCTTGCATGGAGATTTGGAGGAGTACATATACATGTCTCAGCCCTGTGGATATGTTGTTGTTGGTAAGGAAGAAAATGTATGTAAACTGAAGAAGTCACTGTATGGGTTGAAGCAATCTTCGAGGCAGTGGTACAAGAGGTTTGATACTTTTATGATTGAGAAAGGATATGCGAGGAATCGGTATGATCCTTGTGTATTCACACAGAAGCTCAAGGATGAGTCTTTCGTATTTCTCTTACTTTATGTTGATGACATGCTCATTGCTGTGAAGAGTGTGAACAAAATTGATAAATTGAAGTTGAAACTTAGCATGGAATTTGAGATGAAAGATCTTGGTTCAGCGAAGAAGATACTTGGGATGGAGATAGTGAGAGATAGGAAGAAAGATAGACTGACATTGTCACAAAGACAATACTTAGAGAAGGTTATTCACTGTTTTGACATGGATACGTCTAAGCCAGTAAGTACTTCATCCTTTGTCTGCTCACTTTAAGCTCCCGGGTAAGTTGTCTCCTAGCACAGAGGATGAGAGGGAATACATGTCACAAGTTCCCTATGCTAGTGTAGTTGGTAGTCTTATTTATGCCATGATTTGCACACGTCCGGATATCGCTCATGCAGTTAATCTGGTTAGTAGGTTTATGTCAAACCCGAGAAAACAACATTGGCAGGCAGTGAAGTGGATATTGAGATATCTTCGGGGTACGCTAGATGTTGATTTAGTATATGAGATAGGAAATGTGTCAATTATGATCCGAGGTTATGTAGATTCGGATTATGCTGGTGATCTTGATAGGCGCCGATTGACTACAAGTTATTGTTTTACATTGGCAATGGGTCTGGTGAGTTGGAAGTCTCAGTTACAGTCTACAGTTGCTTTGTCTACTACTGAAGCAGAGTACATGGCTCTATCAGAGGCGGTAAAGGAAACCATCTGGCTTCGAGGCTTGGTTAGTGATTTGGGTGTTACTCAGAATGATGTGACAGTGTTATGTGACAGTCAGATTGCTATCCATTTGGCGAAAAACTAGGTTCATCATGCCCGGACGAAGCATATTGATGTGCGGTATCACTTTCTGAGGGATGTCATCGAGGATGGCGAGGTTCTCATGGAGAAGGTGAGTACTAAAGACAACTCAGCTGATATGTTGACAAAAGCGGTTCTAGGGATCAAGTTTGAGCATTTTTTTCAAGGCAATTTTTCTTGAAAAATGTCTTAATTGTTATAGTGCTAGTACTTCACTGTATGATCATCTAAATATAATATTTAAATAATAAGATTACTAGTACATAAGAAGAAAATTTTGAGGCTCTATTGCACAAACTACTTTGTATTTACAATGCAAACGACAATGAGGATTCAAATACCTTTGCAGATGATGAAATATGTAACCAAGTGAGCAACAACGTTGTTAGGCTACGTTGGGAGAAACAACCATTTAGAGTTGGCAATCGGACGGATTTTTCCAAATCAGTCCCACTCCGTCAGGGGTCGCGGATCCCCATATGCACACCCCATTAAGAGCGGGGTGAAAATGGATATTGTTGCCAACCCTACAGTCATTGTTTGTTGTTAGGGTTGCAAATGTAATAAAAAATCCATTTGAATACCCACGATGAAAAAATGTTAATCATGACCTCCAAGTACAAAAGTAAGAGGTTCATCAAAATCAAGCCTGTTATGAGTAGGTGTTAGAAAAATAAAGATGGCAAGAATGAGAGATGACCAAAGGAGGAAAATGTCTGTTTTGCTGTCCACAGCAAAGTGAGGTTGGAGCATTCAAGGACTGAAGTTTATATTTGTTAACTAGAAACTGTTGTATCTTCCATTAATGAAAGAATACACCTCAACTAAATAGTAAGTTTAGGTAAGATGTTATTCGTTAGAAAAAAAATTTCCCCTCTTAATTTCCATATTCTTCTCTTTGATCTGCCATTCTGACTCTTCTCTTTTCTATGACTCATTTCTCATATTGAGTTATTTGCTTTTCATGCACCTTTCATCAACAGTGTGTTCATCAGTCCCTGAATGTTCCAACCTGATGGACACACTTTGGTGTGGACAGCAAAACTGTTGTTTCACAGAGAGGAGAAGTTCAGATTTGGCCTATGGGACGTTACATCAACTAATCTTGTATATATTGAGCCAACTTATGCATACATGTCTTCACCATCAAATATGGATTCCAAGCTCTTCTCCACTCTCTTCACCATTCCTTTCCTTCTCATACTCTACATCACCATCAAATCTGTAGTTAGAGAATCTGAACCTTTAGATTTGATACACTCAGATATATGTGAACTTGATGGTATCTTGACTAGAAATGGAAAACGTTATTTTACTACGTTTATTGATGACTGTTCTGATTATACTTTTGTTTACTTAATGAAAAATAAAAGTGATGCCTTTGACATGTTTAAATTATTTTTGACTGAAGTTGAAAATCAATATAATAGAAAGATTAAGAGACTTAGGAGTGATAGAGGCACTGAATATGATAGCAGTACTTTCATTGAGTTCTATAATTCTCAAGGAATTATTCATGAAACAACTGCACCATATTCTTCTGAGATGAATGGCAAAGCTGAAAGGAAAAATAGAACTCATACCAAGTTAGTAGTTGCCATAATGCTTAACTCCGGTGCTGCATCGCACTGGTGGGGAGAAATCATCTTGACAGTCTGTTATGTGCTAAATAGAGTCCCCAAATCGAAAAGTAAAACATCCCCATATGAGATTCTGAAAAATAGACAACCAAACTTGTCTTATTTGAAAACTTGGGGTTGTTTAGCTTATGTTAGAATTCCTGATCCTAAAAGGAACAAGCTTGCTAGTAGGGCATATGAATGTGTATTCATAGGATATGCCATGAATAGCAAAGCTTATAGATTCTATAATCTTAAAGATCAAGTTATTATAGAATCAAACGACGTTGACTTTTATGAAGATAAATTTCCTTTTATTTCGAGGAATAGTGGGGGTACATCATCAAACAACGTACCCTTGATCAGGGTAAATGAAACTAATAAAGCCACAGAATCTGAGCCAAGAAGAAGTAAACGGAAACGAACTTCTAAAAAACTTTGGCCCCGATTACTATGTCTTTTCAGTCGAAGAGGATCCCCTTAGTTTTCAAGAGGCCCTATCCTCTATAGATGCCAATTTTTGGGAAGAGGCTATCGATGATGAAATGTACTCTCTTGAGTCTAACAGAACCTGGCACTTAGTCGATTTGCCACCAGGTTGTAAGACAATAGGATGTAAATGGGTATTTAAGAAGAAATTGAAACCCGATGGTAATGTTGACAAGTTCAAGGCTCGTCTCGTAGCCAAAGGGTATAGACAGAGAGAAAATGTTGATTTCTTTGACACATATTCTCCTGTAACCAGAATTACATCTATTCGAGTGTTAATTTCTCTTGCTGCAATACATAACCTAGTTTTGCACCAAATGGACGTTAAGACTGCGTTTCTTAATGGCGATTTGGAAGAAGAAATTTACATGGACCAACCTGAAGGTTTCGTTATTCCAGGACAAGAACATAAAGTTTGCAAACTAGATAAGTCACTTTACGGTTTGAAACAAGCTCCAAAACAATGGCATGAAAAATTTGATAACCTTGTCATCGCACATGACTTTAAAGTAAACGAAAGTGACAAATGCATTTACTATAAAGATGAAAATGGCATTTGCACTATTATATGTCTATATGTGGATGACTTACTTATCTTTGGTTCTAATATCCATGCCGTGAATAAAGTGAAAGCTTTATTGTGTGCAAACTTTGATATGAAAGACCTTGGAGAAGCGAGTGTAATCCTTGGTATCAAGATTACTAGGTCTGAAAAGGGAATTTCTTTGGATCAATCACATTATATCGAGAAGATCCTAAATAAATATAATTACTCTGACTGTAAACCTGCATGTACTCCTTATGACTCTAGTGTAAAGTTGTTCAAGAATACCGGTGACGGTGTTAGACAATCTGAGTATGCGAGCATCATTGGTAGTCTTAGATATGCTACCGATTGCACTAGACCCGACATAGCTTACGCTGTTGGATTACTATGCAGATTTACAAGTAGACCTAGTATAGAGCATTGGCATGCAATTGAATGGGTCATGAGGTACCTGAAGAGGACTAAGAACCTCAGATTACATTATCAGAAGTTTCCCGCTGTCCTTGAAGGATATAGCGATGCTGATTGGAACACCCTTTCAGATGACTCCAAAGCCACCAGTGGCTATATTTTCAATATAGCTGGTGGAGCTGTTTCTTGGAAATCAAAGAAACAGACCATTCTGGCACAGTCCACGATGGAGTCAGAGATTATAGCACTAGCCACGGCTAGTGAAGAAGCAGGTTGGTTGAGAAACCTGCTAGCAGAGATCCCTTTATGGGAAAGACCGATTCCAGCTGTCTTGATCCATTGCGATAGTACCGCGGCTATTGCAAAAATACAAAACCGTTATTATAACGGCAAGAAACGACAAATACGTCGTAAGCACAGTACGGTTAGAGAATTTCTATCTACTGGTGCTGTGAGAGTGGATCATGTATGAACTGATGCGAACTTGGCTGATCCTTTGACGAAAGGATTAGCTAGAGAGAAGGTTTTCAAAACCTCGAAAGGAATGGGACTATTGCCCTTAGATTGTTGAGTTATTCACGATGGTAACCCAACCTATAGACTGGAGATCCCAAGAAATAGGTTCAATGGGTAATAACAAGTCGTGAATCATGCTGACAAAATAACAATCTCATTCCTAGACTACAGCATGAATTCCTGAAGCGATAGTAGGATGAGTTAAAAACTCTTAATGAGGTCTACACTCTATGTGGAGTGGAGTACCTAGCTACAGGAGTACTCTTGATAGACTCACCTAAGTGATTGTGGAAGTTTGGTTGCTTTCTATGGAATTTGTGGGCAAAATTCCTAGAGCCTTCACTACACTGAGATATACGTGCATGGCCGTAAAGCACGGGCTTTTTAGACTTCACCCTGGTAAGGTTGTGCGTGTAATGTCTGTTAGAGATAGAGTTCAAAACTACGAGTTACTCTAGTATATTCTAAAGCATGAACACTACGCAAGAGTTCAAGTCGAAAGACACTTTTGCTTATGCACAATCTTATATTTTAGAGATTGCTCGATGAAAATTGTTTTTAAAAATCCAAGTGGGGGATTGTTGCAAATTTGGCTTTTTAAAAATAAAAACAAATGTGTGTTTACCTGGTTTTGAACCCTGGACCTCTCTCCTATTTTGATCTTTGAATCACTCTCTAATATATAGTCCCATATCTATTATATATCTCTTTGTGGTAGAGTATATAAGGAGATAGTTAGGACTTGGGTTTGGACCCCTTGGGGGTACCACTCTTTTATGAGGAGGGGAGAGATAGACTCTCGCGCCCGCCGCCGCCGCCGCCGTCCGTCAGGTCGGGTAGAGAGCAAACTATTTTTTTGTTGAAAATTTATTTAAACGAAAAAATAAACTTTTGAACTTCTAAGAGGACTGAGTCTAAACGGTCTCTCTAAAACACGTTTTGGCCCCGCGATTTCTGGCATAAATCCCGCCGCCATTTCTTCTCCACGATTTGATCTTCACGCGATTGATGCCAATGAATAAAGCCTGTATTTCGTTTTCGAATGTACAATTTTCGCTCTATAAATACCATTCGATATTGAGTTTTTTACAAACACAAAAAAAGAGAAACACAGAGTTCTTTCGAAAAAAAAAAAACAGAGAGCAAACAGTTTTCGATTTTCTGCTTCTTGCAAACTTCGAGTTTCTGCACCTTGCAAAGAGTTTTTCGAGTTTATGCTTCTTGCAAACAGTTTTTGAAATCAGAAAAGCTTTTACCGAGTCTCTGTTTGTTGCTAATTTATTTCCTGGTGATTCCGAGCAAATAAGGAGATTAAGGGTGAATTGTATACCGTTCATCTATTGTGCATTTTTGAACGAGACAGAGAAGATTCTGGGCTGTTTTATCCTGGGTACGGCGGGGCTACGAAACTGCTTGCACAATTTTGGGCAGAGCCGCGAAACGTCTTAAAGAGAGCGACCTAGTCCGCGACTCAACCCAAGCAAAATTGGTACCATCGTTTCTACCTTTTTAATTCGAATTTACAGCATATTTTTCCAACAATTTTAAGACGGTTTCTATGTCTGCCATGAATTCAATTACTGAAATTGCTGCAAAAGACCTTAATAGGCCATTTCGTTTTGAGGGCCAACACTTTAAAAGATGGAGACAAAAGATGCTGTTTTTTCTAACAACACAAAAGGTTGCATATGTTTGTGATACTGAAAAACCAACAATGCCTGCTGAACCTACTGAAACCCAAACTAAAGAATTAGACCGTTGGATTGAAAATGATTTTTTATGTAAAATTTTTATCCTGAATGGTCTGTCTGGTGATCTTTATGATTATTACTGTTCTGAACAAACTGCTAAAGATATTTGGGAAGCCCTTAGAAAGAAATATGACACTGAGGAGGCTGGCACAAAGAAATATGTTGTTAGTCGTTATCTGAAATTTCAAATGACTGATGATAAGTCTGTGGAATCCCAATCACACGAGCTACAAAAGATTGCTCATGATATTATATCTGAGGGAATGACTTTAGATGAGCAATTTCAAGTAGCTGTTGTGATAGACAAATTGCCCCCTAGCTAGAAAGATTTTAAGAATGTCCTTAGGCATAAAACTAAAGAGTTTTCCCTAGAAAGCCTGATAACCCGACTTCGTATTGAGGAGGAAGCTAGGAAACAAGATCAGAAAGATGAAGTTCTGATTATATCAAACCATAAGAAGTCTACCCCTGTTTCTCTGAAACCCAATGGAAAGACAATGAAAAATCAGAATAACAATAAAAACCGGAACTATCAGAATCGGAACCAGTAGAACCGGAACAATCAGAACCGCAACCATCAGAATCCTCCGCGAAATCAGAATGGACAGAAACATCCCCCCAAGAATGATTCAGCACAGTTCCTTTGCTACACCTGTGGTAGGCCAGGGCATATGGCCAGGAACTGCCGGAATGGATCTCGCCCTGCACCTCAAGCGAACCTAACCGAAGACTAACTTATTGCCATGATCTCTGAGATCAATTTTTTTGGTGGATCCGAGGGATGGTGGGTCGACACTGGTGCTTCTCGACATGTCTGCTATGATCGAGAAATGTTCAAGTCCTATTCTGAAGCTGAGGACAAGAAAGTGTTGTTGGGTGATTCCCACTCCACTATAGTTGCTGGAACTGGAACAGTAGAACTGAAGTTTACCTCTGGAAAGACAGTTATCCTGAAAGACGTCTTGCATACTCCAGAGATGAGAAAGAATCTAGTATCTGGTTTTCTTCTGAACAAGGCTGGGTTTACTCAAATTATAGGGGCTGATTTATATACCATCACAAAGAATAATGTATTTGTGGGGAAAGGGTATGCTACTGATGGAATGTTTAAGTTAAATGTTGAAGCGAATAAAATTTCTAGTTCTGCTTACATGTTGTGCACTTTTAATATCTGGCATGCTAGACTTTGTCATGTTAATAAGCGTATTATTAAAAACATGAGTAACTTAGGACTAATTCCAAAATTGTCCTTAAATGACTTTGAAAAGTGCAACTATTGTAGTCAAGCAAAGATAACCAAAACACCACATAAATCTGTAGTTAGAGAATCTGAACCTTTAGATTTGATACACTCAGATATATGTGAACTTGATGGTATCTTGACTAGAAATGGAAAACGTTATTTTATTACGTTTATTGATGACTGTTCTGATTATACTTTTGTTTACTTAATGAAAAATAAAAGTGATGTCTTTGACATGTTTAAATTATTTTTGACTGAAGTTGAAAATCAATATAATAGAAAGATTAAGAGACTTAGGAGTGATAGAGGCACTGCATATGATAGCAGTACTTTCATTGAGTTCTATAATTCTCAAGGAATTATTCATGAAACAACTGCACCATATTCTCCTGAGATGAATGGCAAAGCTGAAAGGAAAAATAGAACTCTTACCGAGTTAGTAGTTGTCATAATGCTTAACTCCGGTGCTGCATCGCACTGGTGGGGAGAAATCATCTTGACAGTCTGTTATGTGCTAAATAGAGTCCCCAAATCGAAAAGTAAAACATCCCCATATGAGATTCTGAAAAATAGACAACCAAACTTGTCTTATTTGAAAACTTGGGGTTGTTTAGCTTATGTTAGAATTCCTGATCCTAAAAGGAACAAGCTTGCTAGTAGGGCATATGAATGTGTATTCATAGGATATGCCATGAATAGCAAAGTTTATAGATTCTATAATCTTAAAGATCAAGTTATTATAGAATCAAACGACGTTGACTTTTATGAAGATAAATTTCCTTTTATTTCGAGGAATAGTGGGGGTACATCATCAAACAACGTACCCTTGATCAGGGTAAATGAAACTAATAAAGCCACAGAATCTGAGCCAAGAAGAAGTAAACGGAAACGAACTTCTAAAAACTTTGGCCCCGATTACTATGTCTTTTCAGTCGAAGAGGATCCCCTTAGTTTTCAAGAGGCCCTATCCTCTATAGATGCCAATTTTTGGGAAGAGGCTATCGATGATGAAATGTACTCTCTTGAGTCTAACAGAACCTGGCACTTAGTCGATTTGCCACCAGGTTGTAAGACAATAGGATGTAAATGGGTATTTAAGAAGAAATTGAAACCCGATGGTAATGTTGACAAGTTCAAGGCTCGTCTCGTAGCCAAAGGGTATAGACAGAGAGAAAATGTTGATTTCTTTGACACATATTCTCCTGTAACCAGAATTACATCTATTCGAGTGTTAATTTCTCTTGCTGCAATACATAACCTAGTTTTGCACCAAATGGACGTTAAGACTGCGTTTCTTAATGGCGATTTGGAAGAAGAAATTTACATGGACCAACCTGAAGGTTTCGTTATTCCAGGACAAGAACATAAAGTTTGCAAACTAGATAAGTCACTTTACGGTTTGAAACAAGCTCCAAAACAATGGCATGAAAAATTTGATAACCTTGTCATCGCACATGACTTTAAAGTAAACGAAAGTGACAAATGCATTTACTATAAAGATGAAAATGGCATTTGCACTATTATATGTCTATATGTGGATGACTTACTTATCTTTGGTTCTAATATCCATGCCGTGAATAAAGTGAAAGCTTTATTGTGTGCAAACTTTGATATGAAAGACCTTGGAGAAGCGAGTGTAATCCTTGGTATCAAGATTACTAGGTCTGAAAAGGGAATTTCTTTGGATCAACCACATTATATCGAGAAGATCCTAAATAAATATAATTACTCTGACTGTAAACCTGCATGTACTCCTTATGACTCTAGTGTAAAGTTGTTCAAGAATACCGGTGACGGTGTTAGACAATCTGAGTATGCGAGCATCATTGGTAGTCTTAGATATGCTACCGATTGCACTAGACCCGACATAGCTTACGCTGTTGGATTACTATGCAGATTTACAAGTAGACCTAGTATAGAGCATTGGCATGCAATTGAATGGGTCATGAGGTACCTGAAGAGGACTAAGAACCTCAGATTACATTATCAGAAGTTTCCCGCTGTCCTTGAAGGATATAGCGATGCTGATTGGAACACCCTTTCAGATGACTCCAAAGCCACCAGTGGCTATATTTTCAATATAGCTGGTGGAGCTGTTTCTTGGAAATCAAAGAAACAGACCATTCTGGCACAGTCCACGATGGAGTCAGAGATTATAGCACTAGCCACGGCTAGTGAAGAAGCAGGTTGGTTGAGAAACCTGCTAGCAGAGATCCCTTTATGGGAAAGACCGATTCCAGCTGTCTTGATCCATTGCGATAGTACCGCGGCTATTGCAAAAATACAAAACCGTTATTATAACGGCAAGAAACGACAAATACGTCGTAAGCACAGTACGGTTAGAGAATTTCTATCTACTGGTGCTGTGAGAGTGGATCATGTATGAACTGATGCGAACTTGGCTGATCCTTTGACGAAAGGATTAGCTAGAGAGAAGGTTTTCAAAACCTCGAAAGGAATGGGACTATTGCCCTTAGATTGTTGAGTTATTCACGATGGTAACCCAACCTATAGACTGGAGATCCCAAGAAATAGGTTCAATGGGTAATAACAAGTCGTGAATCATGCTGACAAAATAACAATCTCATTCCTAGACTACAGCATGAATTCCTGAAGCGATAGTAGGATGAGTTAAAAACTCTTAATGAGGTCTACACTCTATGTGGAGTGGAGTACCTAGCTACAGGAGTACTCTTGATAGACTCACCTAAGTGATTGTGGAAGTTTGGTTGCTTTCTATGGAATTTGTGGGCAAAATTCCTAGAGCCTTCACTACACTGAGATATACGTGCATGGCCGTAAAGCACGGGCTTTTTAGACTTCACCCTGGTAAGGTTGTGCGTGTAATGTCTGTTAGAGATAGAGTTCAAAACTACGAGTTACTCTAGTATATTCTAAAGCATGAACACTACGCAAGAGTTCAAGTCGAAAGACACTTTTGCTTATGCACAATCTTATATTTTAGAGATTGCTCGATGAAAATTGTTTTTAAAAATCCAAGTGGGGGATTGTTGCAAATTTGGCTTTTTAAAAATAAAAACAAATGTGTGTTTACCTGGTTTTGAACCCTGGACCTCTCTCCTATTTTGATCTTTGAATCACTCTCTAATATATAGTCCCATATCTATTATATATCTCTTTGTGGTAGAGTATATAAGGAGATAGTTAGGACTTGGGTTTGGACCCCTTGGGGGTACCACTCTTTTATGAGGAGGGGAGAGATAGACTCTCGCGCCCGCCGCCGCCGCCGCCGTCCGTCAGGTCGGGTAGAGAGCAAACTATTTTTTTGTTGAAAATTTATTTAAACGAAAAAATAAACTTTTGAACTTCTAAGAGGACTGAGTCTAAACGGTCTCTCTAAAACACGTTTTGGCCCCGCGATTTCTGGCATAAATCCCGCCGCCATTTCTTCTCCACGATTTGATCTTCACGCGATTGATGCCAATGAATAAAGCCTGTATTTCGTTTTCGAATGTACAATTTTCGCTCTATAAATACCATTCGATATTGAGTTTTTTACAAACACAAAAAAAGAGAAACACAGAGTTCTTTCGAAAAAAAAAAAACAGAGAGCAAACAGTTTTCGATTTTCTGCTTCTTGCAAACTTCGAGTTTCTGCACCTTGCAAAGAGTTTTTCGAGTTTATGCTTCTTGCAAACAGTTTTTGAAATCAGAAAAGCTTTTACCGAGTCTCTGTTTGTTGCTAATTTATTTCCTGGTGATTCCGAGCAAATAAGGAGATTAAGGGTGAATTGTATACCGTTCATCTATTGTGCATTTTTGAACGAGACAGAGAAGATTCTGGGCTGTTTTATCCTGGGTACGGCGGGGCTACGAAACTGCTTGCACAATTTTGGGCAGAGCCGCGAAACGTCTTAAAGAGAGCGACCTAGTCCGCGACTCAACCCAAGCAAAATTGGTACCATCGTTTCTACCTTTTTAATTCGAATTTACAGCATATTTTTCCAACAATTTTAAGACGGTTTCTATGTCTGCCATGAATTCAATTACTGAAATTGCTGCAAAAGACCTTAATAGGCCATTTCGTTTTGAGGGCCAACACTTTAAAAGATGGAGACAAAAGATGCTGTTTTTTCTAACAACACAAAAGGTTGCATATGTTTGTGATACTGAAAAACCAACAATGCCTGCTGAACCTACTGAAACCCAAACTAAAGAATTAGACCGTTGGATTGAAAATGATTTTTTATGTAAAATTTTTATCCTGAATGGTCTGTCTGGTGATCTTTATGATTATTACTGTTCTGAACAAACTGCTAAAGATATTTGGGAAGCCCTTAGAAAGAAATATGACACTGAGGAGGCTGGCACAAAGAAATATGTTGTTAGTCGTTATCTGAAATTTCAAATGACTGATGATAAGTCTGTGGAATCCCAATCACACGAGCTACAAAAGATTGCTCATGATATTATATCTGAGGGAATGACTTTAGATGAGCAATTTCAAGTAGCTGTTGTGATAGACAAATTGCCCCCTAGCTAGAAAGATTTTAAGAATGTCCTTAGGCATAAAACTAAAGAGTTTTCCCTAGAAAGCCTGATAACCCGACTTCGTATTGAGGAGGAAGCTAGGAAACAAGATCAGAAAGATGAAGTTCTGATTATATCAAACCATAAGAAGTCTACCCCTGTTTCTCTGAAACCCAATGGAAAGACAATGAAAAATCAGAATAACAATAAAAACCGGAACTATCAGAATCGGAACCAGTAGAACCGGAACAATCAGAACCGCAACCATCAGAATCCTCCGCGAAATCAGAATGGACAGAAACATCCCCCCAAGAATGATTCAGCACAGTTCCTTTGCTACACCTGTGGTAGGCCAGGGCATATGGCCAGGAACTGCCGGAATGGATCTCGCCCTGCACCTCAAGCGAACCTAACCGAAGACTAACTTATTGCCATGATCTCTGAGATCAATTTTTTTGGTGGATCCGAGGGATGGTGGGTCGACACTGGTGCTTCTCGACATGTCTGCTATGATCGAGAAATGTTCAAGTCCTATTCTGAAGCTGAGGACAAGAAAGTGTTGTTGGGTGATTCCCACTCCACTATAGTTGCTGGAACTGGAACAGTAGAACTGAAGTTTACCTCTGGAAAGACAGTTATCCTGAAAGACGTCTTGCATACTCCAGAGATGAGAAAGAATCTAGTATCTGGTTTTCTTCTGAACAAGGCTGGGTTTACTCAAATTATAGGGGCTGATTTATATACCATCACAAAGAATAATGTATTTGTGGGGAAAGGGTATGCTACTGATGGAATGTTTAAGTTAAATGTTGAAGCGAATAAAATTTCTAGTTCTGCTTACATGTTGTGCACTTTTAATATCTGGCATGCTAGACTTTGTCATGTTAATAAGCGTATTATTAAAAACATGAGTAACTTAGGACTAATTCCAAAATTGTCCTTAAATGACTTTGAAAAGTGCAACTATTGTAGTCAAGCAAAGATAACCAAAACACCACATAAATCTGTAGTTAGAGAATCTGAACCTTTAGATTTGATACACTCAGATATATGTGAACTTGATGGTATCTTGACTAGAAATGGAAAACGTTATTTTATTACGTTTATTGATGACTGTTCTGATTATACTTTTGTTTACTTAATGAAAAATAAAAGTGATGTCTTTGACATGTTTAAATTATTTTTGACTGAAGTTGAAAATCAATATAATAGAAAGATTAAGAGACTTAGGAGTGATAGAGGCACTGCATATGATAGCAGTACTTTCATTGAGTTCTATAATTCTCAAGGAATTATTCATGAAACAACTGCACCATATTCTCCTGAGATGAATGGCAAAGCTGAAAGGAAAAATAGAACTCTTACCGAGTTAGTAGTTGTCATAATGCTTAACTCCGGTGCTGCATCGCACTGGTGGGGAGAAATCATCTTGACAGTCTGTTATGTGCTAAATAGAGTCCCCAAATCGAAAAGTAAAACATCCCCATATGAGATTCTGAAAAATAGACAACCAAACTTGTCTTATTTGAAAACTTGGGGTTGTTTAGCTTATGTTAGAATTCCTGATCCTAAAAGGAACAAGCTTGCTAGTAGGGCATATGAATGTGTATTCATAGGATATGCCATGAATAGCAAAGTTTATAGATTCTATAATCTTAAAGATCAAGTTATTATAGAATCAAACGACGTTGACTTTTATGAAGATAAATTTCCTTTTATTTCGAGGAATAGTGGGGGTACATCATCAAACAACGTACCCTTGATCAGGGTAAATGAAACTAATAAAGCCACAGAATCTGAGCCAAGAAGAAGTAAACGGAAACGAACTTCTAAAAACTTTGGCCCCGATTACTATGTCTTTTCAGTCGAAGAGGATCCCCTTAGTTTTCAAGAGGCCCTATCCTCTATAGATGCCAATTTTTGGGAAGAGGCTATCGATGATGAAATGTACTCTCTTGAGTCTAACAGAACCTGGCACTTAGTCGATTTGCCACCAGGTTGTAAGACAATAGGATGTAAATGGGTATTTAAGAAGAAATTGAAACCCGATGGTAATGTTGACAAGTTCAAGGCTCGTCTCGTAGCCAAAGGGTATAGACAGAGAGAAAATGTTGATTTCTTTGACACATATTCTCCTGTAACCAGAATTACATCTATTCGAGTGTTAATTTCTCTTGCTGCAATACATAACCTAGTTTTGCACCAAATGGACGTTAAGACTGCGTTTCTTAATGGCGATTTGGAAGAAGAAATTTACATGGACCAACCTGAAGGTTTCGTTATTCCAGGACAAGAACATAAAGTTTCCAAACTAGATAAGTCACTTTACGGTTTGAAACAAGCTCCAAAACAATGGCATGAAAAATTTGATAACCTTGTCATCGCACATGACTTTAAAGTAAACGAAAGTGACAAATGCATTTACTATAAAGATGAAAATGGCATTTGCACTATTATATGTCTATATGTGGATGACTTACTTATCTTTGGTTCTAATATCCATGCCGTGAATAAAGTGAAAGCTTTATTGTGTGCAAACTTTGATATGAAAGACCTTGGAGAAGCGAGTGTAATCCTTGGTATCAAGATTACTAGGTCTGAAAAGGGAATTTCTTTGGATCAACCACATTATATCGAGAAGATCCTAAATAAATATAATTACTCTGACTGTAAACCTGCATGTACTCCTTATGACTCTAGTGTAAAGTTGTTCAAGAATACCGGTGACGGTGTTAGACAATCTGAGTATGCGAGCATCATTGGTAGTCTTAGATATGCTACCGATTGCACTAGACCCGACATAGCTTACGCTGTTGGATTACTATGCAGATTTACAAGTAGACCTAGTATAGAGCATTGGCATGCAATTGAATGGGTCATGAGGTACCTGAAGAGGACTAAGAACCTCAGATTACATTATCAGAAGTTTCCCGCTGTCCTTGAAGGATATAGCGATGCTGATTGGAACACCCTTTCAGATGACTCCAAAGCCACCAGTGGCTATATTTTCAATATAGCTGGTGGAGCTGTTTCTTGGAAATCAAAGAAACAGACCATTCTGGCACAGTCCACGATGGAGTCAGAGATTATAGCACTAGCCACGGCTAGTGAAGAAGCAGGTTGGTTGAGAAACCTGCTAGCAGAGATCCCTTTATGGGAAAGACCGATTCCAGCTGTCTTGATCCATTGCGATAGTACCGCGGCTATTGCAAAAATACAAAACCGTTATTATAACGGCAAGAAACGACAAATACGTCGTAAGCACAGTACGGTTAGAGAATTTCTATCTACTGGTGCTGTGAGAGTGGATCATGTATGAACTGATGCGAACTTGGCTGATCCTTTGACGAAAGGATTAGCTAGAGAGAAGGTTTTCAAAACCTCGAAAGGAATGGGACTATTGCCCTTAGATTGTTGAGTTATTCACGATGGTAACCCAACCTATAGACTGGAGATCCCAAGAAATAGGTTCAATGGGTAATAACAAGTCGTGAATCATGCTGACAAAATAACAATCTCATTCCTAGACTACAGCATGAATTCCTGAAGCGATAGTAGGATGAGTTAAAAACTCTTAATGAGGTCTACACTCTATGTGGAGTGGAGTACCTAGCTACAGGAGTACTCTTGATAGACTCACCTAAGTGATTGTGGAAGTTTGGCCGCTTTCTATGGAATTTGTGGGCAAAATTCCTAGAGCCTTCACTACACTGAGATATACGTGCATGGCCGTAAAGCACGGGCTTTTTAGACTTCACCCTGGTAAGGTTGTGCGTGTAATGTCTGTTAGAGATAGAGTTCAAAACTACGAGTTACTCTAGTATATTCTAAAGCATGAACACTACGCAAGAGTTCAAGTCGAAAGACACTTTTGCTTATGCACAATCTTATATTTTAGAGATTGCTCGATGAAAATTGTTTTTAAAAATCCAAGTGGGGGATTGTTGCAAATTTGGCTTTTTAAAAATAAAAACAAATGTGTGTTTACCTGGTTTTGAACCCTGGACCTCTCTCCTATTTTGATCTTTGAATCACTCTCTAATATATAGTCCCATATCTATTATATATCTCTTTGTGGTAGAGTATATAAGGAGATAGTTAGGACTTGGGTTTGGACCCCTTGGGGGTACCACTCTTTTATGAGGAGGGGAGAGATAGACTCTCGCGCCCGCCGCCGCCGTCCGTCAGGTCGGGTCGTTTAGAGAGCAAACTATTTTTTTGTTGAAAATTTATTTAAACGAAAAAATAAACTTTTGAACTTCTAAGAGGACTGAGTCTAAACGGTCTCTCTAAAACACGTTTTGGCCCCGTGATTTCTGGCATAAATCCCGCCGCCATTTCTTCTCCACGATTTGATCTTCACGTGATTGATGCCAATGAATAAAGCCTGTATTTCGTTTTCGAATGTACAATTTTCGCTCTATAAATACCATTCGATATTGAGTTTTTTACAAACACAAAAAGAGAAACACAGAGTTCTTTCGAAAAAAAAAAAACAGAGAGCAAACAGTTTTCGATTTTCTGCTTCTTGCAAACTTCGAGTTTCTGCGCCTTGCAAAGAGTTTTTCGAGTTTATGCTTCTTGCAAACAGTTTTTGAAATCAGAAAAGCTTTTACCGAGTCTCTGTTTGTTGCTGATTTATTTCCTGGTGATTCCGAGCAAATAAGGAGATTAAGGGTGAATTGTATACCGTTCATCTATTGTGCATTTTTGAACGAGACAGAGAAGATTCTGGGCTGTTTTATCCTGGGGACGGCGGGGCTACGAAACTGCTTGCACAATTTTGGGCAGAGCCGCAAAACGTCTTAAAGAGAGCGACCTAGTCCGCGACTCAACCCAAGCAAAATTGGTACCATCGTTTCTACCTTTGTAATTCGAATTTACAGCATATTTTTCCAACACAATCCGCAACACTGCTGGAGCAAGCAATCACCAAGCGGTAGCACTTCTAAATGGGGCAGATTTATCTGCATTCTACCTTTGCAGTTGAGGGCTACCAAGACACATTATGTACTCACTCCCTCAGACAATTCTACAGAGAATGCGACATTTATGGAACGGTAGATTTCATATTTGGCAATGCAGCAGTTGTTTTGCAAAACTGTAATATCTACCCAAGGTTACCTCTGGTAGGTCAGTATAATACCCTGACTGCACAAGGCAAAATAGACCCAAATCAGAACACCGGTACATCGATCCACAATTGTACTATCACTGCAGTCGTGGACTTGGCTGCAAGTAGCCGGACTGTCCTATCGTATTTGGGAACCGTGGAAGGCGTACTCTACGACGGTATACATGCAATCTTACATGGACAGTGTGATCTATGCTAAAGGATGGCACGATTGGGATGTGAGTTTCGAGAGTACGCTGTACTACGCTGAGTATAACAACACAAGATCTGGATCTAGCACTGATGATAGAGTTACTTGGTCTGGTTACCATGTTATCAATGCTTCTGATGCATCCAGCTTCACAGTCTCCAATTTCATATATGGTAATATTTGGTTAAATGCAACAGGGGTGCCTTATACTAGTGGATTGATTTGATTGATGCGAAGGATATATGCCTTGGAGAATTTGGTTAAATGCAACAAGGGTGGCTTATACTAGTGGATTGGTGGACTGATGTGAAGGATATATGCCTTGCATTATAGAAATGGTATTGTAATTTTATTTGTTGTGATCACGTAAACAAAAGCACTAATACTTCTATTGCCTAGTAATCTATACATTTTCCATGCAAATCAAATCATCTAACGAACAATTTTCATTTAACAAAGAAAGAAAGAGATGGTGGCCAACTAGGCCATATGAATGGAAAGAACAAATTAATAGAATGGAAACCTTCGGCAGTAGCAGCTAATTCCTTTAATTCCTTCCTTCTGCTTTCGACATTGTACCAAACCCAGTTGTCATTCTTCATACTGATAAGTAGGAGGTGAGGATCCAATGGATGCATCCTAACTACCTTGAAAATTGATCCGAGTTCTTGACAATGCTTGTATATCTGTATTTCAATGATCATTCTCTTTGCTGTTCATCAAACACCCACATCTTGATATTATGAGAATCATGTCGCACACATACCACTAGCCCATTCTTCTGGCCAAAGTGATGAACACTGAACCAACTCTCTTGGCTAACTTCTGGCAATGATGCAATCGAGAAATTCTAAATGTCGAGGGAACCAGCGAGGGAGGGGGGTGAAGTCGTTCATCCCCCTCGAGATGCGTGCAAGCCTGTGTCTCGAGGCTCTTTCACACATCTCGAGGGGGTGAACGGCTTCACCCCCTCCCTCGTTGGTTTCCTCGCCCATTCCCTCGCTGTTTAGACAAACCCGATGCAATCATTTCAAATTCACCATGTTGTTTGTCAAACACAACCAAGGCACTCTCATAAGGCTTGTCCTTCAACACCACAAAATATATGAACCTAATTTCGCTAATAATGGCAGGACTGCGATTGTGAAGCAAATAAATGGTATTTTGTTTACTAATCACCCTGATGAATCCTGGTTGCAATTAGGCAAGAAGGAAAAGGAGAAAATCTGGAGGATGACACTGAAAATACTAAAAATTTCATGCCAAGAAGTTATTAACATTCTTAAGAAACTAATGAATAAAATAAAATGGTTGTTACTATGTGCATCCAGTATTCTAAAAATCGGCCTAGGCGTTAGAGAAACGCCCAGATTAATGGCTGGGCGGTCTGAGCGAGTTTTTTTTTTTTTTTTAATAAGGCTGATTGTGTTCTTGTTTTATTTGCTTTCTTCTTTTTTAGAAATAAACAATTTAATTGTTTTTTATTCATTATATGTCTGAATGTAGTAAATGATAATTAATTAATGGAATTTTCAAATGATCCATCGGTACCAATTTTAGTACTGTAGATTTTATCAAACATGACTGAGGTCATTAATGCAATTTGAAGAAAAATAAAAGAGTAAGTTTGAATATTTGTCCACAAATTCATCTTTGTATAAAATACTCATCATGACCAACTTCAGTCATTTGAGTTTTAATCAATTTTGTTAATGATTGTTAATTTTTCATGTTTTTAAATTTTGCATATGTATCTTGGCATTAAATTGGATGTGATTGATAATGTATTATGCTTAACTTTTGTAAATTATTAAAGTTATAATACAAAACCTAAGACCGCTTAGGCCCCTGGGCGCTAGGCACATGCTCGCCGCCAGCCCACCGCCTAGCCCTTTTTAGAACATTGTGTGTATCCATCAACTCCTTCAAGTACCATCACCCCTAGTTCTGAGTAGCACCACAATTAAATAGCCTTAATTTCACATATTTACTTGATGTCGAGCTAGTCAGAGGTGGGTTCTTCTTTGATCTCTCTCAACCAACAACACTTCTTTACGTTTTTATCTCGATTTGTTTGATCTCCCTCGGCCATTTTCTTTAATCTCTCCTTCCCCAAACATCTTTCTCCATTTTTGAACACTTTGAGAGTTATGATTTTGGTATTTGAAAGTTGTAGAGATGATTTAGAAATAAAGGAGGAGATTGTGAAGAGGAAACACAAACACAAACAAGAAAAACTAATGTTCAAGAAAATTTATTGCTCCAGTGGTCATTAACTATTTACTAATAAAATACTAACTCAGCTAATAGACACTTGTGGTTGATGGTATTATAATTAGGTAGTTCAAACTTCGTGGGAGATGTTCTATGTTTCTACGATAAAAAAAAAAATCGAACCCGACCCATTGCCATCCAAAGTTGTGGCAGGCCCAGGCCCTGGTCCTGATGGCATTTATTAAATGAGTATGACTATGACTATGACTAGCCCTGTTCTCTACTCTAGTCTTTTCATTCCCATTTTTGTTTCAAAATCAAAACCTTGCCCCCCCGCTCTCTCCCCTTAAACCCTAAAAACCCCATCTTTAAAGCCCAATTTATCTATTTCATCTTCTCGTCCAAATCGTCGATCGATCGCCATGAACCTCTCTCGAGCACTCGCAGAAGTGCTCACTTCACCTTCGAAAGCAACTCGTCTTCTTCGCCCCGTCGCTGTTCTTCAGTCCAATCTCTACTCAACGACAACAACAACTCCACAAACCAAACGTACTACCACTCGAAAACAACAACCCAAACCACCCAAAAAACCAAATGATCCTCCTTTTCCGCATTCCGATTCTTCGCGTCCTCTAGGGTTTGACACTAACACTAACACCAACCCGAAACAAGTGCAACTCGCTTGGAGTGAAATCGAGTCGAATGAAATTGATTTGAAAGAGGTAGAGGAAGAAGTGAAGGAATCGGGCGATGAAATCAAGAAATGGGTTCAGGGAAAGAAAGAAAAAGAACGGAAGGAGGACTCTGGAAATGGGATACAGTGCAATAGGCCGAGCACGATACCTTGGCAGAAGAAAGTTGAGAATTCGTTGGATCTAATTGGTGTTATTGCGTCCCCTGTTCAATTTGAGGAAGCTCCGGATGGGAAGTTATGGGCTGGCACGGTTCTTATGCAGGATCAAAGTCCGGATGCCGAGTTATGGTGCGTGCATTGTTGTTGATCATCTCTTATTATCATTCGTGTTTTGTGTTTCGTTGTTGATCATCTCTTATTATCATTCGTGTTTTGTGTTTCGTGGTTATTGTTGTGTGTGAAGTATGTTAGTCAAAATTTGGTTTTGTTCACTATTGGGTGGTACATTTTAATTTTTAGTGTCGTTTAGGGATTCACATTTGTTAAGAAGGTGGAGAATTACGAGAGCACCAATCAAAAGGAAACTAAGGCTGCTTAAAGTAGACTTCGACTTAATAGAGTGGTTCAAAGATGTTACATTAAATTCGTTGGTAACACGTTCTTCTTGGATGGTAAAGTGAAGCATGTTAGAAACTTGAACACAATCCTCATCCTTTTTAAACTGTGCTCAGGCCTCTAATTGGCTTCCCAAATAAAGCGTGGTCTTTGGGTTGTTGAAAAGGTTAATACATAGCTTTATGGGGACTAGCATGGTGGGATACCGAGTGGGCATGCTCTCTTTGCTTTGAGGAAAAAGAACCTAAAAGTTAAAACAACTTGTGGTGTGTGTGGTGGAAGGCTTGGAGGCGAGGAAATAATATGAGCCATTTTGAAGAGCAAGTATTATTAAAGGGGCTAGATTGCTCTAATAAAAGTGATTTATCTAGTATAGTTTTCACATTCCAAATCCATTTGGTCTAAGTGTTAAAAAATATAATAACAAACTTCTTATGGTGTGTGGGTCAGGAGGACGAAGGGTTTCATGGATTGAATTTGGAGTCCTTTTGGACTTTATACCCAGAAAGTGGAAAAATACCTTGGGTTTTTTCCTTTCAACTTTCAAACATGGTTTTTTTGGGCAATTATTTATGAATGTTTGAGGGGATTGTTGATTAAAAGGCACAGTCTTAACAAAATATGACTCGGTTGGTTATGGGTGTCAACCAGTCAAACTAGTCATTTTATTTCATTAGTGCGCAGGGAAGCATTTCTGAATCTGAAGGACATCTTGTGGGAAGCTATTGAGATCAAATGGGAAGACGTGACACAATTACGTTTTGAAATGGTGTGTCTTGGAGATGATGGGTTAAATTGATATGATGTTTTGGTATCCAAGACTATAGGCCCTACTTGGCTATGTTTGTCTGAGATGAGGAGGGGTCCCCAAGCGCTCAATTCTCCTGGCGTCACCCAGTACCCTGGAAGTCAGCATTTTTAAGATGGCGATATGCATATATTCCTTGATACTTTATAAAATTAAGTATCAGAAAGAGAACTAAACACCTGATCCATTCAAAGTTTCCAATCATCCTTCCATAAGGACAATAACCATAATGTCAGCAACCTACAACATAGCTATAAAGCAATATCCAGTCCGTTTCAAACATACCCTAGAAGAATCCTCCTTGACCCTCCGAACTACGCACATCCCTATTACGCCTCATTGCCATAGTTTATTCTTGTTTATATTGTCATCTTATTGAATGAACAACTCATTTTTTGCTTGAAAAAAATATAGTTGTGTTTGGTTGCTCAATTTTATTTTCTTTGGCTAGATGTTGGTCCGTACTTATGGTGAAATTAGGGTCAAGTCCCAAGTGAGCACTGAAGTTGATCTTGGTCTAACTTGTTAGTTGACTAACATTGTTTGATTGTTAAATAAACATGGGCAAATCATGTACATGATGATGCCCTTATGTAAGAAGATACGTGAACTTATTGTGAATTCGATGAGGCTAAATAAAACAATTCTCAAGCTAAGGATTTAAAAAAAAAATTGCTAATATCACATCGGTTCCGTCAAGTAGTTGCTTACATAAGGGCATTATCGTCTAAAATACTGGCATGTGCTTATTTAACAACATATTGTAGTCAATGCTAGTCAACTAATGACTTTGAGACCAAGACCGAGACTAACTGCAATGTTTACTTGAGACTTGAACCTAATTTCACCACATAAGTAGGGACCCACTGGCCAACATCTAAAAAGCCTTCAAGCAGGGGCGGATCCAGAGGGTGGCCATGGCCCACCATGAATTTTTATAAACCTATGTTATCATCTAGTTTGATGTTGTCTCTATGTCAAATATTGCATTGGGCCCCCCTTGATTTAATGGTAGAGATTGTATAATCTTTAGCCATTTAAACCTAAGATGTTTACCCTTTGATTTTGCTATCATTAAAAAGTAGTGGAAAACTTTATAGGGGACCCACAAGTGTTCCTTAATTTTCAATTAAAACTGAAAGCTAACAATTCGGGATATATTCATTCTCCTTCCAACCAATTTTCACATATATTTTGAAAAAAATACAACTCTTTTTGGAGCACTCATAAATATAATGCATTCTCTATTGGTAAAAAAATAATAACAATAAAGAGTAAAGTTAGATATTCTCTAATTTCACATTTTTAATACAAAATTTTTGTTGGCGCATATATATATATATATATATATATATATATATATATATATATATATATATATATATATATATATATATATATATATGTAACCAACAAGATTCCAGGTTTACATACAATCAAAGCTCATATGGCACGTGGAGCTTATAGGTCATGGCTACTATTATCCATCTTTGTATATAATATATAAAAAATGTGTGAATGAACTTACAAAGCTTCTGCTCACGAAGGTTGTTCTCTTTTTCGTAGTGCTTGTACTTTTTCATTGATTTCGTCGAGATTTCGAGGGTGTTCAGTTTACCTCAATACAAGATTTAAAAAATTGCTTATGCTTATGTGCTCCACTCTGGAAGTGAAGGAATGGAAGGAGCGGGTGGCATCTCTCGTCCCCTGATTTTTGCAGTCGCATTTCATTGATTTGTCGTACCAGTAACCCACGCCAATCTTCTTTCATGATTCCATTGACCGAGAAACAACCTATCGATTAGGGATGACAGTAGGGCGGATTTGGACAAATTCGTCCCTGCCCCGCCAGGATTTACGAATCCCCAAATCCGCCCCGAATAACTAATTATTTATTTTTGTCAAAACATCCCTGCTTCATCACAGATGACAGATATCCGCCCTGCCCTATTAAATTTGTTAAAAAAAAATTTTGACAACTGTATCAACAACACTAAACTCAATCTCAGATAATCTAAATGTACAACTCATTACAAAATCTAAATCTCAGAAGTTGATCACCCCAATAGCCCAGTAATCGATCATATGACCAACATAACTAGAGAGATTGTTCTGATTTGTGAAGAAAGGGGTCGATGGTGGTTGTGAGAAGGGGTCGGTCGATTGATCTGATCTGCATCTGTTGCATGGTTGTACTGCATAGAGATCGATCAGTGGCTATGGCGGTGTTGCAGAGGTCTGATCTGCTGCGAGAAGGGATGTTGGTGGTTGTGTGAAAAATGGTTGGGTTGTGAGAGAAGAAGGGAGAGAAGAGGGAGAGAAAAAGCAAGAAAATGAAGAACTTACGAAGTGGAGTGGCGGTGGCTGGTGAAGGCTCTGTAGGCGTGGAGCAGCGGTGGCTGGTGGAGGTTCTGTAAGCGTGGAGCGGCAAGGGTGTTCTGTGTGGGTGATGGAGAGAATACATGGACTGAAGAATGGTGGGTAGTGATAGATTAGGGTTTTATTATATAAAGATATGTTCGTAATAACACAAATAAACGGATATCCATGGGGCAGATATGGTCAAATCTATATCCTCCCCGAAACAGTGATGGATACAATTTGGATCTCCAAATCCGCCTCGAAATATGTTGAGGTAAATCCAAATTCGCCCCATTCAGGGCAGGGCGGAGCAAGTATTCGTGAAATCCTCCCCACTGCCATCCCTACTATCGATCGTGATCAAATGATTTCGTTGCCCCAATCTCCTATGTTGATTCTTCAGCTTTCAAGCAAAGAAAATGCGGGAAATACATTCTAGCTGTCAAGACAGGATATATATATGATATTTGTCAAACAAGAATTTTAATTTGTCTTGAAATTGTGAGAAAGAAAATTGTACCAATTATTACAAACACTAATTATTCATATGGCAACTATTTATAAGAATTATTTTTCATTTAGTAAACAATTGGCTAGCCCTCCATGCAAATTCTTGGCTTCGCACCTCCCTTCAAGTAACTTTTTAAGAAGTCTGAAGGTTTAGCTATGGTATTTCTTCTAATCAATTGCATGTTAGTTCATTTGAGCACCTTTATTGGACTTTGTCTTATCCTTAAATAATAATTGCTTAAACAAAATCTCACTTGTAACGTGTGTTCAGAATTCCTTCTTTTGTTTCCCTATGATAGGATTCCATTAGTCTTTGAAGGTGATATGGCACGCACTGCTGCATTCCATCTTAAGGAAAAGGATCTTGTACATGTAACTGGACAACTAAGTGGTGATCCACTACAGTTCGATATGGGACCTGATCAGGCTAGCATCCAGGTATCTTTTAATGTTCAATATGCGTTTAAATTTGCTGAAATAACAAAAAACGGATATACATTACACTTAGTTTTCTTCTTTGGTTTTGATGTACCTCCTCGAAAATCTACTCTTTAAAAAGTGAAAAGCAAGGTGTTCTCCTTTGTTTGTTCTTACCTGATTTTATCCCCTGTAGTCAAAATGGTCCAACTGGAATGCTCTCCATTGTTCATTCTTACCTGGTCTTATCCCCTGTAGTCATAACAGGAAAACTGGATGATTCTTGTGGGCTGAGCCTTCCCCATCCCAAATGGTGGCCTGGTTGAAAAGAGGAAGATATCTAATAGAGACTGTAGTTATCTAATAGAGACTACTGCTCTATATTTGCTAGACTGGGCAGGATTCTATGGTAGTCTTGTGAGGCCTCTGATTGTCCGTTGTCTGTCATTGTTATTTCGCTATACTTGTAGCCAACCATGTTAGCTTCATATAAGAGGCTTTTTATAAAGGCGAAAAAGGCACTCATTAGTTAGCTCACCCCCATTTTTCCTTCTTATTAAGCTTGGCCTTATATTTTAATAATGGGAGATAGGTCTGTTCAATCAACCCGTTTGTATTCATCTACACCAACTGCTATGCTTGACCTAATAGGAACAATTTAAGTGCCCCTCTCAAGATAAGAAGCAGAACGCGCCATCACCTACAATCCTTTCCTTTGCTGGGGGACTTACACGAAATGAAAACGAGCGGATCATCATGCTCGCTCGACATTTGTTGCCCTGGTGTATATTGGTATATTATGTTTGGAGCACTCCTGTGGCTGATTTGCCACCCATACATTCTCGGCTTGCCCCCATCTCCTGTGGAAGATACGGCTCAAGGAACAAGCAATGACTTTCACGACAATGTTTGTGTTAGTGTTTGTCTTGGTTCGTTTCTTTTCCTTGTTTCCATAAGTTCTTATAATTTTTAGTTGGTTTGCTTACTCTAGAGTCCCTCACAAATTTGTATTTTAATTCCATCATTTAGCAATGAAATTTCATGCTAGTACGCTCATCCATCGCTTGTTTACTCTCGTAGTTCAGTTAAATTTCGACCTTTGCTTCTTGTGAAACATTGTTTTCACCTCCCTCCTTGAGTAACATTTTATTCATTGGAATCACCTTCGGTGGTACTTCCCACTTGGATAGCAAGCCCCCTCTGGTGCTCTGGAATGCACTACTCGCCCTACGACCCAACTCAAAATGAGCCTTGCAATGAGACGCAGACATTCCTCGTGCAATGATTCCCTCTGGTCCGTTCTCAGGTTGGGTTGGGAGAGTATCCGAGCAATTGCCTTTGTTGATCCAAACGCGCTTACAACGTGCACAATAATAATACGACCACTTTCATAAGGGACCATTTGGACTGCAGATCGTTACGCTCCTAAAGAGGCATACTTTGAATATAAAGGAGTTGAAGTTCCCAATCTTTTTATACCCACTGCTAACTGTCACCCCAACCCAACTTGCTCTAGCTTCAGTCCTCCCTTTATGTTCCTCGATAAGCGGTCGTCTGAGTAAGTGGGCGATATGTGGTTTGGACTGATAGAAAACATCTCTCTTTTGTCACTCCTAACCAAACCCACACAAAAATAAAAGTGGGCAGAGTCATCTTTTTTTATGTCATGGAACATGGGTGGATGATCAAGTTTCAGTTGGTGAGTGCACGAAGTAGTATATATCCTAACATGTTTTTTTAGGATTTTTATCAGCTCAAAGAGGGGGTGGAGGGAATAATTGCAATCTTTGTGCTGAGACAACAAACAAATGCCATCTCTTTCATCTCTGAAAACCAATTCTTCCTCTAACCAAATGGCGGAGGAAAATTGGATTGCACAAGGCGAACCCTTACAAATGAAATGCATCACCAACATGGATAAAAGGTGTGATGCAAATGGTAATATTATTGTGCCTAGAACCAAGAAACAACATGTAAATCGACCGAATTAACCGAATTGAGCAAAACAAAAATCGAAACCAAATTGCCAAAATCGAACCGAGTTACTTCGGTTCGGTTCGGTTTCGGTTTAATTTTTTTTTCAGCCTCGATTAAACCGAACCTAACCATATCAAATTTCTATCTGTTTTTTAACTCAGCCCCACCGCAAACAACTCAATTCCCAACCCCCACCCCCATTTAATTCCCACCTACCCCATTTAGTTCAGCTAAGGTGAATATATAGAAATTGGATCCAGCTAGAAAAGTATAGAAGTCCTTTATGGATATCATAGATATAGGTGAGCTTGGTGTGCTCAGATCCATTATTGATAATTTGTAAATGAGCTTTGTTTTGAGACTTTCTTCGGCTATGTTGTTGGAGTTTCTGTTACTTTATAACAACTGGGTACAAATGATCTTCATGTGATCTTGGTCATCTTGTTGTAGAGTTATTGTATATATATGTCAAAAAGTTCCCAACATCACCAGAGTTCCTTTTCGCCGAAGAAATCACCGCGCAGCGCCGCACATGGTCAGAGAACATCAGCTACTACAAAGGCAGCGGGTACCTCTTCGACGCCATCCTCGGTGCCGCCAAGGGTTCCATAAAGGGGATCAAATTGGCCAAGAAACGTGACTCTTGAAGCTCAGGCTAAATTGGGTCTTAAATTCCGACGGCCAAGTTGGGCGAAGGTTTGGGAACTCGTTGGGCACCGTGTGTTAGCCTATTTTTCTTTTTGTTCGACTAATTTTCTTTGTATTAGCACTATTGGGGGTTTCGTCGAATTGTATGGTCATTCGAGCTTGTTTAATCAAAATGCAATAATGCTAATCTCTTTTATCATAATAGAAAAATCAGTGTAATCTTGTTTTTTTATTTTTGATAATATAATCTTGTTGAGATTCAAATTTTATTTGAAGTTTGTATGTGTAAAAAGGTTTTATCTGTGTTTAGATCTAGCTGTATGGGAATGATATGACAACGCATAATTGTTTCAGTAAGAAGAAGAAAGAGGATGGAAAAAAAGAAAAAGGAAAAAACCGAAACAAACCAAACCGAACTGAATTGGTCGGTTCGGTTCGGTTATGGTTTTCTGTTTGAAATATCAGAAAACTGAACCGAACTGAAAATTGAATCTCAAGTTCGGTTCGGTTTTGATCCAATTTCAAACCGATTGAACCGATTAACACCCCTAGTTCAAGTATCCATTAGAAACCCTGTCCCCTCTTAAAAAAGGTAAAATTGTTGCATGATATATTCTTCATGGTGGTTATTAAACATAGAATATATCAACTCCTAACTAGAATAAGAAATCCAATTTTGTTCTTATTGAGGATCAACTTTATGTTTCGTTAATTCTAAACAATCTATTTGCTCGGTGAGAGCAAAACAAAGAGATTGTAGTATCTTTATGTCTTTCTTGAAGCATTTGGGTTCAGGACAAGTTTAAGTAACTCGTTTAATTACATTGCTGACTTGTATAAACGAATTAGATTTTGCTTGACATTACTAGATCTTGTCCTTGGTGTTGCTACTGTTTCTTATTGAAATCAGCCTTTATTGACTTTATGAGCGTCCATGGTCACCATTCAGGTAATGGTAAGTAGCATGGATTTTGTCAAAGACTCTCCTTCTAGAAAGGCAAGCAGCACATCTTATAAGAAAGGAGGGCAGATTCTTAGCGCAGGTAAATATAATTTGATAGGGTTCAGTCACCAAAAGTTGCCTATTCTTCTAAAGCTACTTTGTTAAGAATTATTTAATGTTGGTATACATGATAGGCTATAGGCTTTTTTTTTTTTTTTTGATTTTTGCTTTATTTGCATAATAACAATTTCATCCAAAAAAATCCTTTCTTGATCAAGTTAAATTAGGCTTATTTCGATGTATGGTATTCCTTTTCTTTGTTGTGCTCACCATTCTTGGCGACTTTTGACGTAGTGGTGGTAAGTGTTTTCGCACAACTAATCATGTAGAACTTGTGCATTCTAATTTAGGTTTTGGGTGATGAGAATTCTTTCGAGTTATACTTTACTGTGATCTGTCAGATCATACCTCATTTGTCAACGAGCTATAGGGTGAATAACATGCTTGTCATCGAGCATATAGTTTTTGTAAATTAGTGTATCACTAGCCTTTTGATTTTAGCATCTTAATTTCTTTGTTCTTTTTGGTCCATACAAGATAATTTCATTTCAAAAGAGAAACAACAACTAAACAAGGAGAAAGGAGGCAGAACACCTACGCTAATAGAGCATATCCAGTGAGAGGTGTAGAAATACACATCGATCTTTGAGATGCCCAAACACCGCCAGAACACACAAAAAGGAAAATTGCTCCAACTGTAGCTGGTGAAAAGGCCAGATCAAGTTTAAATGGCAATAGTCAAGAGCCAGAGGACGTTTTGCTGCCTGGTATAATGAAAAGAACGTAGTTTCTTTTGTGGTTTATGCACCTTCCTTACCAAAGATATCTTGTAACATTTTTTAATGCCTAATAAAAAATCAGACTAAACCTGAAAGTGCACTTCCCATTGGAGATGCTCTTAGGACTAAGCATTGCAGCCTTCTCATAAGTAGATTTGTGCAGTTGTTTGAGAAGCTTGTTCCCATTTCTTATCAGTTGGAATCTGAAAAAGAAAGGAATTTGATTGTTAACTAGTGGATTCTACCCTAAAAGTAAGATAAATCCTAAAATAAAGATAAACAAGTAACTTAATTTTCGTTCAATCAGTCACTACCTACAACTTTAATCTTATGCTTTATTTATAGAGCTTATCAGCTTCTTTGGCAAGCAATCTCCCTAACCCTAAACCTAATATTATATGGCTAATGCCTTATTCTTTAATATGAGCTTTAATATACCTGACCAGTTAACAAGTACCTAATGTATTAATACTATCCAATTACTCAATTACATCACCCTCCCCGGCTTGAAGAAGCTTGTCCACAAGCTTCAAGGGTGCATGTCATGCCTTTAACAACCAAAGAAATGAGCTCGCCTTCACCCTGATCAATTCCTTCTTGCTCGTTGATCTCATCAGTCAACAATGGACTTCGCTTTCGGACAATTACTTCGAACATCGGACTTCGCTTTCGGACAATTACTCAGAACAATAGACTTCGCTTTCGGACAATTATTCCGAACATGGTCAGGTTGGCTACATCCAAAGCATTTAAGTGTCATAGCAAAGGCTGGCGCTACGAAAAGGTAGTAGAAATGTGAACTTGATTCACAAAAGGTTTCTTCTCCGTCCGGTCTTGGAGTTGAAGCTTAGTTTCTACACACTTAGCCATGCTCTCTGCAGATAAATGGGTGTCAAATTCTTCCAAAGCCAAAACAAATTTAATCCTTGCATCCAACTCATGGAAATCCATGTATGTCGTTCTGATTCTTGAGGCTTTGCTCGCATATTTAAAGTTCGGAATTCAGTCGCATAATTGTTAAGAGTGGATCCACTCTGTGTACATGTATAATCCAATGGAACATCACGTAGATCATCCTAATTCATCACAGGGGGTAACCGCATAGCCATTCGTCGAGTGCGTCGCTTTCGCCTTTCGGACCCCGCATATTCTTAAACTCGAGAATGCCATCAATTTTCAATGACCAATCTACAAATGCGTCACCTAGTTCCACACCATCATACGCTTCTAGTTTCAAACCAATGTCATCTCGCAACTCGCTATTCCATGACAACCAACAACCGCACCAAGCGGTCATTATCTACAAAGTGGTTGCCTCCATACACTTGGTCACCTAAATTAGGAGACAAAAAATGTTGATTTCCTTTTCTCCCAGCACCTCTACTACATCTCAAGGGTGCCTAGACTTGTCCTCTATCCTGTGGAAAGTCAGCCAGATCTGCAATTGATTATTGCGGAAAAACACTAAGTCGTGTCTGTGCCTGTCATGAGAATCAACCGAATGGATCTGTGGAAGGTTTGGGTTTTTTGGGGACACATACTGAAGGAATTGGAAAGTTGGTAGTATGGAAGGAAATAAGAGTTCAACCAACTACCTAAAGTAGGATCTAAAACAACTTGCCCCAAAAACTTGGTTATGTATCGAAAGGGCATAGGGATTGAGGTTTAGGGTTTTAGGGCAAGTGCGGGGGGAAGGGAGTGTGGGGAAAGGTTGAGACTAAGGGAAAAATCTCCCAAGGTGGTAGGAAGGGCGGTGGTGGGGCGTGTAAGGGGAGAGAAGGACGGAGGGGGTAAAGGGGGCAATGAGGTGAGGTTGGTCAACGTGGGACGCTAACCATGTGGGGTTCACCGTGCCACTGGTGAAGGCTGGCGTGTCAATCGCTCCCACAAAGCTGTTGGTGCTCCGTGTGGGTGCTTGACAGTTTCGCCTATGTCCTTTCTCGAGATCCCAGTATGCAACTTCTTCACTTCCTTTGTTACAATATGTGCAAACTTCCTTCGGAATTCACTGCTGCAATCTACCCTGCCACTATTCTTCTCTTTTGATTCTCTTGCGATCGAGCATCTGTTCTATTCTTGCCAGACTGTTGTTATGCCAATCATCCTCTCTGCGGGTTCATCTTGCTCTCTTTCAGCTTCCAAGAGATCTCTCGATGTTCTCCACTCTTCCATATGACTTCTATCGCTTTAGATCTTTCTTCTTCAATCATCTTTCAAGTTTTCTAATCTGCGTACTCTGTGAATTTAGTCTGTGTCGGTACATACAATAAAAACACTTCGGCTCTCATACCAATTGGTGCAATCTACCCTAAAATTATAGCTATGATAAACCCTAAGATAAAATATAGACAAATAACTTAAATTTCCATTCAATCAATCACCACCTACAACTTTAATCTCATGCCTTATTTATAGAGCTTATTAGCTTCTTTGGCAAGCAATCTCCCTCACCCTAAACCTAATATGACTAATGCCCTATTCTTTAATATGAGCTTTAATATACCTAACCCAATTAACAAATAGCTAACATGCTAAAACTATCCAATTACCCAATTACATCATTAACACACCCCGACAAGAACGGCTAGGTTAGCTAGTAAGAATTTTGGCTGATGGTATTAGTTAATATACTTATTTTTTATGAGACGAGGAATGGAAAGATGCATCATTTTGTTAATTATGATTTCGACATTTCCATCTGGTTCAATTCTATGAAGTAAAGCTAAGATACATATGGTTATGAAACAATTGCAGTAATATCTCCTTCTCTAAAACTAGTACACATACACATTATTTCGATGAGCATGAAGAATTCTTATAGCCTTATGAACCTACAAACTTTGTCTAATAATCTCATGCATATTCTTATTCTACTATGAAATTGATGCTCTTGACTCTCAACTTAGAAAGATTTGAGTTACTAATTAATGTTCATGGTACAGATCTTTTTAAGCTTCGTGTACAGTTGAGTGGTAGATCAAACAAGGTCAGTTGAGCTCCCTGGGCTATTTCACTTGAGTTTGTTAGAAGATGTCCTAGTTGTCTTATTCGTCTTTCATACTAATTTTTTCTGTTTCGTACAATTTTTGTTTGCATCAAGTACTTCGAGAAATAAAAAAAAGTTAAGTACATTGATTTTAGGAACATTTTATAAAACTTTGTTTTGTATGTGGAAAAACTAGAAAAATGTGGCAGAAAATATAAATACAAGGCAAATTTTCAATTGGATAAAAAACCAAGTACATCAAGCTAGAGGAAACCATCAATTTTACTTGTACTGATGTGTTTTTTAGGGTTAAAAGTACAAGTTATTAACTCAAAATAATGTCTTAAGAGAAAAGCGTGCTTCATTTACACACTGAGAATCATGCATGCTAACACCAACTATCGCCTAATATCGATTCAGATTCTGGATAACTCAAATGTACGGGAATTATAGTCCACCACTTGACAGTACTGGGACAATGAGGTTTGATAACTAGTTTGGTCCATTTCGTTCCAATCGACCTCAAGAAATCTGTCCATATTTTGTATGTTCCTTACGACAAAGATTGTAACTGACACTTGTATCACCGTGATTCTGATGAGGCCAAATGTGCTCCACTTCGACACACCCAATGGTTATCATTCGTCATGGTGTTATGCAAGCTTGTGGAAAAACATTTGTAGTGTGGGTCCTTGTCAAAAGTGGATCGTATTCTTGGAAGTTGGAAGAGGTGACAAAATTAGTTTTGGGCATGATAACTTGTAGGATTTTGTTACTCTTAAGAATGCCTTCCCTAGTCTTACTGGGGTTCACTTCTTGATAGAGGGTGAGTGCAAGATTTTTATGTTCATGGCACTAGTAGAAGTGGATGAAACTTTCATCTTCAAAGAGTGCTTATAAATGGGAAGTGGTAAGCTCCTTTTCTTCAAAGATTTTGAGCAAAACTCCATTGTGGATTTCAGCCCTATTAGTTTACTCAACTCTATTTACAAAATTACTGCTAAGGTCCTTTCTTGCAGACTAAATGGGGTGCTTCCTCAAATAATTTCCGATTTCCAATTTGCTGGGTGAGGAAAAAACGACTCATTGATGGTCCTTATTGCAAATGAAATCATTGATTCTAGGCTGAGAGAGAATAGGGTTGGCCTTTGACTCTCTCTTGGAATTATTTACAGAATTTGATGGATGCTTTTGGTTTTGGTGCCAAATGGAAAACTTGGATTCAAACCCTCATCTCTATTGCCCTTCAGTAGCTATCAATGGTTCCCCTACTGGCCACTTCAAATCAACTAGAGGAATCAGACAAGGAGATCCTCTCTCTCCTCTTCTCTTCTCAATGGCAGCTGAAGGTTTCTCAGCCTTGGTGTTTGAAGCCCAATCTGTTGGGGCTATCGATGGTTTCCAAGTTGCTCTATTCTCCCTCTATTTCACTATTTCAGTATGGAGATGATACTGTGTTGTTGATGCAGCTTTTGATGAAGTTATAGTTGTTAGAGATTTACTTCTTTGGTTTGAAGTGATTTTTAGGTTGAAAATTAACTTCTCCAAATCTCTCATCTATCCTATTGGTGTGGTTCCTGCTATTCAAGATATGGAGATTTGGTATGGAAACTGATGCTTTGTGGAGACGAATTGTTGTTGATAAATATGGGGCCAATTAGCTGGACAAGTTTACTAAAGAGCCTTCTTATGTGTGTTATTTGTGGAAGGGTGTTATGAAATGGAGACACCTAATTTAATCAAACATATGTTTTGAAGCTCGTAATGGGTGAGAGAATCAATTTTTTTTGGGATTACAAATGGATTGGAGATCAGCCTTTGAAGTTGTCATTTCCTGCTACTTTCAGTGTTACTCAAAATAAACAAGGGAAGTTCAAGTATTTATGGGATACCAATGCTAGTAGTTGGAAAATTTTCAGCTTAGAAGGAATCTGAATGACTAGGAGATCCCCCAAATGATTGACCTTCTTGCTCTCACAGATCATGTTTCTTTGGACGTGGGTTCAGATAAGTGGATTTTGCTTGGTAAGGATTCTGTTTATGCAGTGAAGGATTGCTACAAAAGGTTGTGGTCTGTTTTGCCCACCTCTAATCTGCTGGAGAATCTCCAAACTTCACTCATTCATCTGGATGGAGGAGATTCCTCCAAGAGCAAATTTTTTGTTTTTGATGTGGACGATCCTTCATGGTAAAGTCCTCACTGTTGACAACATCAACAAGAGACATGTCATGCTTTCGAACGATTGTGTGCTCTGCTTGTAGCAAGAGGAATCTATTGATCATATGCTTCTGTCTTGTCCCCTTGCCAATCAGCTTTGGATTCTAGCTTTGTTTAATTTTTAAGTGGGAGCCAATTTTTCCAACTCTTTTCTTGAATTGGGTGGAGCATTAACCTCTTCTTCTCATCCCATTTCCAACTTGTCTTTTTTGGGAGATGGATCTGGGATAGATTGATTTATGCTATAGTTTTGATTATTTGGAGGGAGAGGACCAACAAAATCTTCAAAGATAGTGGGAAGGATTTTGATGAGTATTAGGTTGATGGGAAAGTCACTTTGTGGTTATGGGCCTCTAACTGGGATAGATTCAGGGATTTAGTTTTCTAGGGTGTCCCCCATTTTAAGCGACGCACTGCAGCTATGCTCAGGTGTAGTGACAAATGAGCAAGGCGCGCTGAAGTGGTGCTCGACTGTAGTGTTAAATAGGCAACGGTTCTTGCACCATTTTGGACAGGGGTCGGTAAAGAAGCTAGTCCAGGCTAGAACTAGAGATAGAATGATTAAATTAGTCTCTTGGAACGTAGGAACCTTGATGGTAAGTCAATAGAACTAGTGGACATTTTGTGTAGGAGGAAGGTAAACATAGTTTGTCTTCAAGAGACAAAGTGGAAGGGGAACAAGGCTAAAGATTTAGGAGGGTTCAAGCTTTTCTATTCTGAAACAGATGGAACTAGGAATGGGGTGAGAATAGTAGTAGATTAAAATTTTTAGGATGCGGTTGTTGATGTTAGGAGGTTTGGGGTTAGAATCATAAGTGTTAAATTAGCTTTAGAACTAGAGATAATGCATGTTATTAGCGCGTATGCGCCTCAAGTGGGTTTAGATGAGGAAACTAAGAAGGGTTTCTAAAACTCTTTAGAGGAGTTAGTTAATGGAATCTCATTTTTCGAAGGGTTTTCCTAGGCGGGGATTTGAATGACCATATCGGTAAGGATAAAGTTGGGTATGAGAGGGTTCATGGAGGTCATGGCTTTGGGGATCAAAATACTATAGGGATGTCTATTCTAGATTTTGCTTTAGCTAAGGATTTTTGGATCGTCAATACTTTTTATAAGAAGAGGAAATATCACTTAGTGACATTTGCGAGTGAGCGTAATAGAAGTCAAATTAATTATATTCTTACTAGGAGACACGATCTAGGTAGGTATAAAAATTTTAAGGTTATACCAAAGGAGAGTCAAAATTGTAAGGTTATACCAAAGGAGTGTCTGATAAACTAACATAGACTGTTAGTTCTCAGTTTTTGTTGTAAGAGTAAGGGTCGTATTGCTAAAGGACAGGTTAGGTCGAAAATTAAGTGGTGGACCCTACAGGGAGATATGCGGCAGAAATTTAGAAATAGATTTTGGTGGCCAGTCAGTTACAGAGGGTTGGGAGAATTTTCAACCAAAGGATAGGAGTAGTAGCACTGATTTTTTTTTTAGCATTTGGCGAGCCAAATAAGAGAGGCGAAGGAAGAGTTAGGATAGGGCAAAAGAGGAGGTAGATATGACAAGGAGACGTGGTGGTGGAACGCTGATGTGCAACAAGCCATTACAGAAAAAGAAAAAATGTTGTAAAAAGTGACAAAGAGATAGATGCCTAGAGTCTTATGAGCTCTATTAGCAAGCTAAGAGGTTGATTAGTAAAGCAGTAGGGGAAGTAAAAAAAGAACATATGATGATCTATATAATAGTAGGCTGGGTACAAAGGAATGAGATAATGATATCTTCAAGATAGCTAAAGCGAGAGAATGAAAAATTAAGGATTTGAGTCATGTTAAGTGTGCTAAGCATGAGGATGGAAGAGTTTTAATGCATGATAAAACTATTTTAGATAGATAGAGGGACTATTTTTTTGAACCTACTCAATGGGACACATGTAAGGGAGTTAAACTTAGAGGAGTATGCTTCACAAGAAGGGAGGCATCGCATGTTCTATTGAGAGTTAGTGCCAAAGAAGTAAGAGAAGCGTTGAAAATAAGACAAAGAAGGTAGTTGGGCTGGATGATATACCAATTGAAGCGTGGAAATGTATGGGAGAAGTTGGGATTCAATGGCTAACTAGGCTCTTTAATAGGATTTTGAAAACTAGAAAAATGCTAGATTCGTGGAGGCACAACATTGTGGTACCAATTTATAAGAACAAGTGGGATATTCAGAATGTTCAAACTATAGAAGAATAAAGCTTACGAGTTATACAATAAAACTTTGGGAGGGTCATAGAGCGAAGACTTAGGAGTTTAACCACTGTTTCGGAGAATCAATTTGGATTTATGATAGGTAGGTCTACTATGGAGGCCATTTTCTTGCTTAGGCAAATTATAGAAAAATATCCAGAGGAGAGTTTGCATATGGTTTTTATTGATTTTTAGTAAGCCTACGATGGAGTCCTCAGGGAATTAATTTGGTGGGTGCTTGGAAGGAAGCAGTGTCGATATCGATATATATGAAGGGGCTTTAACAAGTGTTCGCTTAGTAGGCGGGATGTCCAGTGAATTCTCAGTATCAGTAGGACTACATTAAGAGTCGACCTTAAGTCCATACGTCTTTGCTTTGGTCATGGTCATGGATGAGTTGACAAGACATCTTCAAGAAGATTTACCTTGGTGCATGTTCTTTGTAGATGATATTGTCTTAATTGATGAGACTAGTGAAGATTTAGGTCGAAAATTAGGTAGGTGGCTGGAGGCATTAGAGTTGAGGCTTTTAGAATTAGTTGTTCGAAGACAATATTTAGTGTGCAACTTTGGTTGTGAATCAAGAGGGAGGAATAATTCAATTGAGATCGAAGGAGTGGAGGTTCCAGAGTGTGAGGCTTTTCGATATCTAGGATCTATAATTTAAAAGAATGTGGCTATTGGAGAAGATGTAGATCATAGGATTAAAGTTGGTTGGACGAAATGGATAATGATGTTAGGAGTATTATGCGACAGAAAGATGCTTGCAAAGTTAAAGGAGATGTTATCAGACAATTGTTTGACCAGTCATGCTCTACAGTTCCATTATGTTGGGCTACTACGAGACAACATACGTACATGATGGCTGTAGCAGAAATGCATATGTTAAGATGGATGTGTGGTAAAACTTGTAAGGATAAAATTAGGAATAAAAGAATTAGGAGATACTTAGGTGTAGCGCCCATAAAGGACAAAATTAGATAAAGATGTTTAACGTGGCTTGGTCATGTGCGAAGGAGGCCAAGCACGATGTCAATTAGAAAATGTTTGGATTGGCAAGTTAGTAGAGGGTGTAAACGGCGAGGACGGCCAGTGAAAACTTGGATGATGGCGGTAAAGGAAGACATCCTTGAGCTTGAATTAGATAAAGATATGTGGGGAGACCGCATTGCTTGAAAAACCAAAATACATGTAGCCGACCCCGAGAGTATCGGAAATGGGCTTTGATGATGATGATTATGTTTAGTTGGAACAACATTCTCCTTTCCTCATGGAATGCTCTTTTTGTAAATCTTTTGTGTTGTGATTAGTTTGTTGTACTAATCTTTTGGCCCATACTTGATACCTGTTTTTCTAATAAAAAATAATAATAAATGGGAAGTGGTAGATGCCAGAAGCTCGTTCGGGACTCTCTCCCTTTTTATATATCAACAAAACAAACCGTATTGTATTGTGTATTGTATTTATGTGTGAGGAAACAAAAGGTGGGAAGCCAACAACATATAATCTACTGAGCTCCACAAAAAGTATACATCAACTGTCACAACTCAACATTATACATTCTCAGTTAAACAGAATTCCCCTAAATTTCTCCCAGTTACAAGCCCAAAGCCAAAGAGTCACTTTAATGTCTATGGATGGAGACTCTTGAATGTAGCAAGTCTTCAAAGTAGCTTTCAATAAAACCACAAAATTGTGATGGATCTAGTGTAAATTCGTTATTATAGATCGTGGATCTCATGCATTTACACCCAACCATCTTGGATCTAAAAAAAATGTGTATGTGTTAAACTCATTTACACACATTATTCATTTACACACATTTGCAAACCAAAATTTTAGTTGAAAAAAGTCAACTGTTCAGTTTCGTACACTTTCTTTTCTGTTCCTTCATTTTTAATTTTTTTCTCGAACAGTGGAAAATCTAATTCTGTGCTCTGTATCTGGGTCTAGAGTGGTAAAACAAGTGCAGACATCGAGCACAAAGATGATAGTCAATTGCTAGGGAATGATGAGTCCACATCGGGAAGGAAACTCGGTATATTATGAAAAATCATTTTTTTCGTTATATATATTTCTTATTTATCTCTTTGTGAACTTGATTCGAAGTGTTTCTGAATTTAATAATCTTTTATCCTTGTTGCATCTCTCACAATCAAGTATTTGACGTGATTACAGCCTGGGGTTCTGCCGAGATCCCATGGAGAGACCTGGTTGACAACCCTGGCCGTTGGTCAGATCATAGGAAAGAGAAGCTCAATGGAATGGTGACCATTCTTGAAATATATTCTTGTTGCAATGCTTTGTTACTTGTACCCTTGTGATTTACACTTTCACTGTTGTGTCAGGTTAGTCCAAAATTTCCAGACTTCAAGCATATGGATAGCCCTCATGCATTATGGCTTGACAGAGCACCAAGATGGGTTTTGTCGAAGTTAAATGAATTGAACTTTGGTGGTCCTCTGCAAAAGGATAAGAAAGGTTCGTTTTCAAAACTTGAGAAAGATGATAAAGTGAGTTTGATAATTGGCTTGAACATGTGAATTTTCAAGTGTTAAGAGAGTTTTATCTACTGAACTGTGAACATTGCCTGAGATTTCAGCTAGGTTGTTGTACTACACCTGAAAAACTTATATTTATTTTCATTCTTCAAATCTTCTGGGATGTTTTGTTACCATTTTGTATTTATTTGCCTGCTCAATTTACCTTTTGTAAATGGGATTTTTGTGTCAGCAGAAGATTCCTGGAAGAGTTTAGTGGAGAACCCAAATAAATGGTGGGATAACAGAGTAGACAAAGTAACGTGTTCGGCTTTGATTGTTCTCAAACTCTTTATCTATTCCATTGTTTGGCATGCAAACCTTATCTTTTCGGTGCTTATGTTTCATGTGTGTAGCGTAATGTAAAAGCTCCTGATTTTAAGCACAAAGATACTGGCGAAGGGTTATGGCTTGATGGATTACCTGAGTGGGTACTGGCCAAGTTGCCTCCAGGAAAATCAAATAATGTCTCAACTGGTAAGAGCGAGACGATATGGGACCAATATTTACCATATTTACAGTTTTGGGGATTTTACATTGACTGTCAATTTATCCATGTTTCAAATTTGATTTAAAGTAAAGTTTGGATATTCTGTTTTGTCGAAAATATCTATTTATGGTTCGGAAACATTTGCATTCTTATCTCCTTCACTGAAATTAGTGTTATTGTGGTCGCGCATGAAGATATCTTACCTTCTGAAATCCAGAAACTGTGTTTAATTAGCCTTTAAACCTCATGCAGATTGTATTTGAATTTGATGATCTTGATTTTAAGTTAGAAAGACTTGGTTACTAATGAATTTTCATGGTACAGATCTTGTTAAGCCTCTTGTGCAGTTGAATAATGAACCAAACAAGGTCAGTTGGGCTCCCTAGGTTATTTCACTAGAGTTTGTTATGAATGGTCCTAGTTTTATTTGTCTTTCATGCTCATTCTCTCTTTCACATAATTGTTCTTTGCATCAAGCACCATGACTTTGAAACATTAAAATAAAACTAGGGAATTTCAGATGTTGGTCTGACATTAATAAGGCATTGACGTTGGTCCCAAAAGACCATACTAATTAGGTCATGGTCCCAAACCATGAATTGACCTTCCAGTCCCACGTTAACTCAACACGTGCTTAGCATGTGACGAAAAAAAAATACATTCTTGCCCCGATTCCAAACTTCATTCTGTATGTGGAAAAAGTGGAAAATATTGGAAGCATATATAAAGACTTGGAAAAAATAAGATTTAATCCTATCAAAACCTAAATACAAGTAAGTAATACACCCACCCACACATCTATCATGTAGTGCGGAAACCATTAATTTTATTGTGTTCTCTTATTTTCAAGGATTAAAAGTGCAATGTCTAACAAACAAGCAAGCTTCAGTGCACGCACTCCACACATACAGTCACAGATACTACAAAAGAGTCACACCAACAGTTGTCTAGTAAGAATAGTTTTGTGTAGCTCAAATGAATGGGAACGAAGGTCTGCATCTCGACAATTCCAAGACCATGAAGTCGTCTGTTAACTAGTAGTTTTGTCCATTTCGTGCTAATTGACCATAGGTAAATATTTTATTTTTTTAAGTTTTTTTACTGCAACAGTTATCACTTTTCTTCGAATGAGGCTGTATATAGTGTGGGCCCTTGTCAGGGAGTGAAACCATTTTTGAATTTTGAATATGGAAGTGCAACTGCACGGTGTCTATTGTTGTATAGACCTGGCAAGTACAGGTTGTTACCACGAATACTTGCTTGACTGTGAAATTTGGCAAAACAAGCGATGAAATGACATGGGGAGAAACACTAGAATTTTAATCCATCACTTTTATTCAATGTCTTGGCAACAAAATCATTTTCCAATCCTTCAATAATTTCTCAAAATAATTAGATTACAGTGTAGGAATTTCGGATTGAGTCGTTAAAATCCGTCTAAATGAGTAGCCAAATATATTCTTATCCGCATACAAAAGATTCAACTTACAAGTATAACTAGTCGATGAAATTGTTCCTTTTACTATGTTGGAGTAACTTGTATTCTGGGCCGCGATTCACACTTTTCACTGTTGTGTCAGGATAGCTCAAGGTCTCAATATTTCAAGCATATGGAGGCATTAGATCTTCAGAAAGCACCAAGATGGGATTCGTCAAATGAATTGGACTTTGGTGGTCCTCTGCAAGAGGATAACAAATATTCCTTTTCACAACAAAAGAAAGATGATAAAGGCGAGTTTGGTAATTCACTCAAACAAATGAATTTTCAACTCGTACTACAGTTTAACCGTTTATTTTCAATACCTGAAAACCTTGGAATGACTTTCATTCTTCTAATCTTCGTTCTCATGGAGGGTTTATTTATTTATTTATTTACTTATATATTTTATTTATTTTTTATGTTTCTTATATGTTTGTTGGAAGGTCATTTGGATTGCTAAAGAAAATAGTTCCATTTGGTTTAGGGATCTTCATTTTTCACTATAGTGGGGTTTTCATCCACGAATTTATTTGTAGGGATTTGTTTGGAAATGAAAAATGAGAGAAAACATTCCCATTTTGATTCAAGACAGAATACATGCCAGGTTACCAAAGTTTAGGGGCCAGAATACAAGCCAGGTTACCGGAAGTTTAGTGGCTGCTTTTGTGGAGTTTTTTAATCCAAAGATTTGTTTGATTCCAACAAAAGTTTGCTATGGGAAAATTGCAAAAAGAAAGAAGAAATAGGAGAGGATGTGGGAAAATTCTCCATCTTGAGGTTGAAGATGACTCCATTTTTTGTAAAAATTTTCCAAGCTCTCTCCTAAGAAAATATTTTCCACAATTTTGTAACAAACCAAGAGGATAGTAATCATCGCAAAATTTTTGCTCTCGCCTGTCACTTTTGGTAAATTTTCCTTGGAGTCAAACACACTCTAAAAGGAAAATAATTTGGTTCTCGCATACCTAGTCCTGTGAAATAGTATCTTCAAATATAAAAATATGGATGGCCTAAACACATGTAGTGTTTAAGATTAACTTCCTAGTTTGATGTATTAAAAATTTCATGTTGAGCTAGTTCTTTGTGAGAAACGCGACCATAAAATAATTTGAACAACCATTTTAAGTACACCAATGGAGTACCAGCTCAGTGGTATGTATGCCTAGTGGTATCTATGCCTATGGCGGATGGAATCACACGACATTTGGGTGAGAGGGGTTAAGGGGAAAAAAGAAGCCATTTTCTTTGGCTGCCCACAAAGAACTCAAGAAACCATTGAATGCTATGCTGTGGCATGTTTGGTTGTGTAAAATTCAATTCCATGAGATAACCTAAGGCCATTTTTAGGTTGTACATACATATATATGTACATGTATATATATATATGTAACCAATGCAGAAGTTTGACTCGGGTAGTATTAAAGAATAATGTGATTCTCGTGTCCATGGCAATTCAATTCTCACGTTTTCTAAAAAAATTAGATTTTGATGATGGTTGCAATCTCAAAATGGCCTTAGAGATAAGTGGACCCGCCATGAATATGAAGTTGGACTCCGTGCAACCAAACACACCATTAGATAAATGTTTTTAACTTGAATGGTTTAAAAATTGATTTTCCTATTCACAATGTTATTTGAAACTTGATTTTTGTGGGGGTGTTATTGATTATTATTAGATGACACTAAACCCATACACTCGAATACTGTGTTTCATCTAGTTTGTTTTATAATCGTTTTGTATTTATTGCCTGCTCAATTTATCTTTCGTTATGAATGGGTTTTTGTTTCTATTGAAGATTCCTGGAAGAACTTGGTGGAAAACCCAAATAAATGGTGGGATAATAGATTAGACAAGGTAAAGAATTCTGCTTTAATTGCTCTCAAAGCTCCTTATCATTCTAATGTTTGACACACAAGCCTTATATTTTCATTGTTTATTTTTTTTACGTGCGCAGCGTAATATAAAAGCTCCTGATTTTAAGCACAAGGATACAGGTGAAGGGTTATGGCTTAATGGATCACCCGAGTGGGTACTGGACAAGTTACCTCCAGTAAAATCAAAAAATATGTCTACTGGTAAGAGTGAGACGATGTGGTCCTGAACTTCGAAACCGAAGTATCCAAGTTCTTCAGGTTAGGCTCTTTATCTCATATATTTGGAATCTCTGTAATTTGCTATTTTGTGCAAGTTTTTATTTACGCTGTATACTTTTGTTTGGGAACACAGGCAATGCCCACAGTGCAAAGAAAGTGACTGATTCAGCATTCTGTACACGTGAAGACCCGGTGTCTTATGTGACGCCCGTACAGAAGCATTCAATCATACTTCTAAACAGGCGTGTTTGTGTAATGACCTTGTTGGCCTGGATTTGGAATCAATGTTTCTGTGTTATAATGCTAGAACTTTGTATTATTTTCAGATATTGATAGAGCTATTGGTGGTTGTAAATGGTTTGTTTGAGCCTTAATTATTTTTCGTTGTTGATCATTGGTGTTCTAGTGCCTGACCTTGAAGAAGTTACACGATAGAAATTTGAACCAACTAATTGAGAAAAAAAATTTATTATTATATTTTTTTTTTCCTATAGATTTCATGTTCTATAATATTTTGTATACGCTGCTTTTAGTGAGCTCACTGAAACATGGCTTGGTATGCAAAATTGCAGGGGTTTTCTAGTTATTAGAGGGTGATGCGCGTATACAAGTTGGAAGTATATGACCACTGGTTAATATGACAACCTCTGCCAATATTGCAACTGTTAGAACTTGTTAACTTTGCATTGCCTTGCGAGTGAATCAGGTTGAATGCTTCATTGTGATGTTCTGCTGCTGGGATTTTGAGGTTGATGAGGATACCTCAAAACATTTGAAGTGATGAGGATACCTTTAGTGACATGTTCCTGCACAGCGCATAAAGTTGGCCCAGGTGCACTTTCTCAGTTTTGACATTGCAGTGAGCCATCCCTCAGAGTGTATTCAAAGGGTACAACTCAGAGGTGCACTCACTGTTCTAGGTGAATTTTTGTTGTAGGAATGAACAGGGACATGCCCCAATGGAGCAGTGTAGCGTTGGCATGCTCATTATTGCGCGCCAACAACAAATCTGTTTAATATTTTTGTTTGTTTACTTCACATATCAAAACTATATACTATTTGAAATTGATGATACGAGTGTACTTAGAGAATGAGAACTCAACAAATGCATAATCAAAAGCATACATTTTTTTTTTTTTTGAAAGGCGAGCTGGGTTTTCAAGGATCGCATAACCTATGCCGTAGGTTGGACTCGAACCTAGGACGTGGAGGACAAACTCACACAGCCCTAACCACTAGACCATAACACCATTGGCATCAAAAGCATAATTTCCTGAAGAACAAAATCAAGAAACTGTCAGCATCGAAAGACCTGAAAACAATTGCATAATGCCCAGCCTGGATATCCACTTGCAGACTACTGCAATCTGACCTATAACATTGCTGATTTGCTACAAGCTAGAACAGAAACAAATTTGCACTTGAGAGTCTTGCTTAAATCAAGTTTTATTCTAGTTACACATCTGATACTACTGCCTGACAGATACATTAACAGAGACCCTGCAGTGTGATGGAATTAACTGGCATTCGTAAGCAACACATCACGATCATTCTTACTCTTGAAGAAAGTTTGTTGCAAGTATCTGAATCTTGTTAAAACAACAGATGTGTGTGGCGCAGATAGGTATAAAGAACAAAATTGAGTTTGGGAATCAAGAGTTAGCAGCCATTTGATGAGGCACAACTGCATCTGAGCTTCCTTCAACGTTTCCATCACTCTTTTCTCCCTCTGTTTTCCCATCCTCAATCTGCTTCTGTTTGCCCGAGCTTGTATAGTCCTTTCGCCTGGCTTCTCTACGAGCTGCCTTCTCAGCCAGTTTAAGATCTTTGAAGCCCTGTTCAAACTTGGCTTCATCCTCGGGTGAGAAGAAACCAAAGTCCATCTGCCCGAGTTCCTCATACAAAGTCTCAATCTTCGTCTTCCAGAATAATCCCATCTCTGTGTCCATCTTTTGGTAGGGTGTCTTTAATAAGTATTCATCAATCCCACCTGCTTTGTCAATGCATCTAAGTGCATGTGTTGTGACCTTCACGCGGATGTGGCGGTCAAGGATGTAGCTAAAGAGACGCTTCTCTTGTACATTTGGTTTCCAAGTCCGTCTCGACCTGTCATCAGCATCAAAAGCAAATTACCAAGGAGCCCTTACCCCAGTTTGAACCTCATATCATGGATTCGACATTCAATTTATTATTAAAAGGAAAGAATAGAAAAGATGCATGAATCGATTATATATATATATTAATGAGAGAACCAATCAAGCAAGGGCACATGTGCGCAGGGTATATCATTGTTCCACCCTTAAGCTAATAGAAGCATAAAACATACTAGCCAATCAACATAATCAATGAGAGAAGCCCGAATGGACATTGAGACCAACGAAAAAGATGTCACTGTCCCGTTAAAGCATGAGCTTTTAAGACATTTAAATGCACATATCTGAGCATCTGCAATAACTTGCATGGATAACGAAACAATAATTTTTCATTGTGAACTAAAACAGTTCAAAAACAACCTGAAGGCAACAATGTTGCCAAGAAGCAGATTCTAATAGCACTGGAAGCAAGTAGTAACTCTTCAAGTCAGAACAAGAGATTTATGACAACATAGTAGGAAAATCTGGTGGCACTAAGAAACTTAGTCAATCACTTGAGTGCTCAAGGCTTTTGATAATTGCAGAAGCCGTCACTACTAACTGCAGAGATAATCCGCCCACAAACTTCACCAAAAAAACAAAACAGTTCTATGTAAATTCCTAGGGTAAAGTCCGCCTTAATTTGGTCACGCAATGTAAAATGTTGCAACACCAATTCAACCGAAAGTGCAGGTTGGCAATTTGAAACATGCAAGAAGTCATTAAAGGCTTGGATTGTGGTAGTGAAAGTGGAGGTTAACATATCTAAAAATCAAAGATGCCTTCGGAATGAATTTAAAGTAAAATGGAGAAAATATGAATCATCCAATTTAACCAAGTCATTATTGTTACTTATAACAAAAAAAACCCAAGAAGTGTATTCGTGCTAATGCATATCATTAAAGACCGAACTCTGTATTTGCTCAATGTTAATGCCTAGTTTAAATAAAACATATTAGAGAGTTCGAAACAAATTGATACAGAAACAATGATACAGAAACCAAGCTTCCCCATGTAAAATTCTTGGATTCACATTCCACAAAATAAGCATTTTTACTGATAGAGGCAACTCATCGAACACTATTCAGGCAACAACACTCACAGAAACATGGAGAGATAAACTGAAAAAAAAGGGATTCAGTTCGAATCCATAACTTCAAAAAGCGTGCAATCCAACGACACCCCATCATAAAAATCACAAAAGCAAAGCACCCCATATAACTCTCCGACTAATATTTCACAAAAAATGCAAAATTTTCTGATACAAGCAACATATCAAACACTCTCCAAGCAATATCAAAACACACAAACAAGCAATGTTAGCAAAATCGAGGCAAAGGGGTTTGATTTTGAGGGGAAAGAGACGTACTTGTTGCCACCATCTTCACTGATTTGGTTTCCAAACTGGATGTGACGACCAGCGTAGAGACCCCTCTTGGCTCTCCCCATTACAACCTTATTGTCTGGGATGGATTTCTTTAGAGACTCCTTCACTCCTGGTGCCAAGTTCACCTCCCCGACTTTCTTCACGAGCTTCTTCATCATCTCTTGCGATCGAAACGACATTGTTGTGTTGAAGAAGAAGACGAGGTTCAATCAATCGATCGATCTGCTAATCAAGAGTTTAGTTGTTGTGTTCGACTCGCTAAACATCGCTTATTCAGGCCTTTTTGGACTTCTCTAATTGGGCCTAATGGACAAATTGGCAACTAACTCTGGTTCAATTAAGCCCAAAACCAGGCCCATTCCTTTATTTTATTATATTTTTCTCTCTAGTCTTTAAAATTAGAAATAGCTAAAAGAAGAGAAAAATAAAATGAGAGGAGGTGAATATTTATTAGATGTTAATAAACTGTGTTGTATACTATTAAGAACCAACTTATACTCTTCAAAAGTATGAGTTGTCAAGGAGCGGAAGACTAATTATAACTGGTATCATAACATAGACCTCGTCATAATTAGTGTTTTTGTACATGGAGAGTCGATATTCAACCAACTAAGCTATAATTGGTGAACGTTATTCTTTTCTTTCACCATTTCTAGATTAACTGACAATAGGGGCTGATCAAGAAATTTGTGTGTGTGTGTGTGTGTGTGTGTGTGTGTGGGGGGGGGGGGGGGGGGGGGGGGGCGGGTTGGGTGTTTTGTTTACTTGGAAATGGGTCAATTCGATAATTGGTATTGCTTACATTATCACGGGTTCTAAGAAAATATCACTAATTCGAAAATTATTCTTATTCAAAGCGAATGAATACAAATGATGTATTGATGTTATTGCATATTCACCATAATATATAATACTTTTTATTAGGAAAAGATTTTCAGAATTAGTAGTCAATTGTCAAAGTGAGCGAGTCCAAATTTGCCAATCCTATAGTAAATCATGGTTGCAGGGTCGAGCAATCTCGGTCATTACCTTGTTTTGATCATCTAACTAGAGTTAAAACAAATTATTATATGGGCTGGAGGCTGAGAAGCAGAAGGCTTCTTAGCATAGCTTGCTTTGGTTTGAGGTTTTGCAGGATTTCCCTGCTTAGGAGATGAGTTTTGAGAAGAACTCGTCTTTGGAGAAACTCACGAGAGAGGAAGTCTGCAAGTGAGTTATCTGCTCCCTTTATATATTTTATTTCGAAATCGAAAGCTGAAATCAAACCTTGCCATCTGGCGAAAATCTGTTTGGAAACAAGATTGAGTACATCTTTGGTTAAAATATCTTTTGCAGATTGACAATCAACTTGTAATAAAAATCTTTGATTTGTTAAATCATCTTGAAATTTCATGATGCACAAGACAATTGCTAAAACTTCTTTTTTAACAATAGAATAATTCATCTGTGTAGAATTCCAAATACCAGAATGGTATCGGACTAATTGTATTGTAGAAGAGTCAGGAAGACGTTGTTTGAGAATACCACCATACCCAAGGTTAGACGCATCAGTCTCTACAATCTTGAAAGCCTGGGGATCTGAAATTCCTAAACAAGGAAGACTCTTGACTTGGGCTTTAACTTGACGAACTATTTGTGAATGGGCTTCAGTCCATGGGCTTGGATTTTTCTTAAGACGACTGTATAAGGGCTTAAGTAAAACTCGGAGGCCTTTGTAAAAATCTGCAACATAATTTAAAGATCCAAGGAATCTTTGTAATTGGGTTTTATCCCGAATTTCATCAGAAAATTTGTCTGCAAATTCAATTGTTCTGGAAATAGGGGTTACCATTCCATTGAAAATCTTGTGACCTAAAAATCTAACACTTGTTTGAAATAAATTGATTTTGGTAGGAGATAAAACCAATCCATTCTTTTTTATACAATTTTCAAATTAATATAAATGTTTCCAGTGAGCTGGTATTGATTCAGATAAGACAAGTATATCATCGATATACACAATTGTGAATTGAGAAAATTGGGAAAGAATATCATTCATGATATTCTGAAACTCACTAGGAGCATTTTTGAGACCAAATGGCATTACATTCCATTCGTAATGGCCAAAAGGGACATTGAAGGCAGTTTTATATCTGTCTTTTGGATATAAATGAGTGCCAGAGGTTCAGAACCTTCAGCCATATCAAAACCACTGGTTTGAATATTGAGAGTCAGTGTCTCTAAGATGTTTGGATCACAAAGAGATACTGAGAAATTGGGGTAACAGTTAAAATAAACTGGACCCATTGAAAGTGAAGACTCTGCAATTCCAAGCAGAGAATCACTGAATTTGTTGTGCCTGCAGTCGCGAAGAGCAACTAAAGCACATGTGTCTAGTCCTAACCTGGTTAAGGGTTTTAGGGCTACTTGAATTAATCCTAAGTGAATATATTTGTATTTTTCCTTAATTAAGGAATTGATTGTTTGAAAAGACAAAAGCTGTTTTGAATCTAAAGATTTATTGATCGGTACTGTCTGTTCACAATACAAATGATGTATTGATGTTATTGCATATTCACCGTAATATATAATACTTTTTATTAGGAAAAGATTTTCAGAATTAGTAGTCAATTGTCAAAGTGAGCGAGTCCAAATTTGCCAATCCTATAGTAAATCATGGTTGCAGGGTCGAGCAATCTCGGTCATTACCTTGTTTTGATCATCTAACTAGAGTTAAAACAAATTATTATATGAATCCTAATTTTTGAAGAGACTAATCTAAAGAAGAGTTTTTTTAACATTCTCTCAAAATTTTCTTTCCCTATTTTCTCTCGTCTTCATCTTTTCTGTACAAACTCACATCTACACATACATTAAAAAATAAAAATAAAAAACCACAAAAAAACTTAGGTGGTGTTTGTTTTTATTAAAGTGGTTAGAAGTTAAGTTCTAACTGGAGTTAGAAGTACCGAACGAGTTTCTGAATGAACTGTTTGTTTTGCTTCTGAATAAACCGTTGATTGAAAGCAATAAAATAAAATGATGTTTGCTTTAGGTGCTGATTTTGAAGTTTTTTTTTTTTTTTGCCCATCATCACAACTCCTACCTACCGCTCACCACAACTCCTAAAATTAAATGATGTTTGTTTTTAGTACTGATTTGAAGTTTTTTTTTTTTTTTTTTATCATCACAACCCCTTCTCCACCTATTTTGTCTGCTCTAAATACCATTGAAATCCCTTACCACCACTACTAAAAACCACTCTATATCCCTCTCAATTCCTCATACAATCTTCAATATAGAAAAAGAGAAAGAGGAATATAAGGAAGAGGAGGATGGGAGGCCAGGGAGGGTGGTGGCAACAGTGGTGGCATTGCTCGTATGATAAAGAAGAGATGGTTGATAGAGGAAATGTAGTAGCAATCAATACGAATTTATTGTGAGGTTATTATTTGAGTTAATTTTTATTAAGCACCCAGTGCTAAGTAATCAGCAACCCAATGGTGCTTACTCCAATCATAACTTCAACTTCTAATCGAAATTAAAAACAAACACTCCTTTTAAAATATCGCACTTCTTATTAAGATTTATGAATCTATTCGGAACAAAAAAACACCCTCTTAGAGAATTATAGATGATGAAAAAGTTAAAATACAAAAGATGAAGAAAATATAAACAATAAAAATTTGAACGTATTTAAGTTTTTATTATTTACAATTCTTGGTTAGTTTGCCAAACTGAAGGATTGGAGAAAGAAAAATGTGAATGCAATTATATTTTTTCTTTATTTTGTAGTTCATGCATTTTATTCTTTACAAAGTTTGTTTTGTGGTGTGTAGATTTATATAGAGAAGATGCAGAAAAGAGGGACAGTGTGTTTAGAATTAATGTTAGAATTGTAAGTAAAAAATATAGTATTGAGATTATTTAAAATTAGGGAGAAAGAAGATAAGATTGTTGGTTTGTTACTTTGATTGATGAATTTTTAGTTACTGAACCCAAGTTCTTACTGAGGTAGAAAGATCAATAAATCACCTATTAATTTGTTTAAACTTTTTTTTCATCTTGCTTTTCTTTGCTTGTAAAGGTATGTAAGAAGGAAATGTTACTAGGGAATCACACTCGTGATGTGCTGCGTAGAATACACATCAACAACAAATGTGGGTTCTTCACTTGAAAATGCAGCAAATTATTTATCATGGAGATGACCCTGAAGGTGGAGATCAAACTGATGTTTAAATTGGATTCCATGTAAATATGTACTAGAGAATGATCCTCAGATCTCAACACTATGCCGTAAGATCAAAAGTTAGGGAACTGAAACACTATTAAAGAGCATCGCTTATTAAAATTAAAAAAAAAAAAAAAAAAAAGTAGCTTTCAAATACTCGCAACAAAACCCGAATTTCAATTGCTTAAGAATAGTTTTCCAATTTCGACACCCTTTATTTTGTAGGAAACTGATTTATAGACTGAGAGTTTGGTTTGATGTGTAGTAGGCTGAAGATATTGGTGGTTTTGAAAATCTTGGAAAAACATTTCTGAAGAAAAAAAAAAAAAAAAGCTTCCTACTTTCATTCCACCAAAGGGATTGAATCTGTATCTGCCATAGGTGCCAACCTTTCTTTGTAAAAGTTATCGCATAACAGCAAACTATTCATCATCTTTGGTGGAATGACAGCATAATTCGTTACCTACCAAGGTAATGAATCTATATGCTATCTGCCATAGATGATTCATAACCCTAAAAACATGACCATATAGGTGGGTATGACAGACAAGCCTGGCAACAAAATGATCAATAAGTGATAGTTTGGTACCCTCCAATAACTTACATAAAATGAGTTCCACACTGCAGTCACGCAACAATCTCAACCTCCGGCGTCCATACCCGAAGAAGCTTGTCATAAAATGAACAAGTAGCCACCACAGACCTTTTTCTTCCACCTTCCTTAAACAACGCTCCTCGCTGCCAATCTGCTCCATATGCCAGAGAATTGTGCTTACCATACGTCTCCAATATTTCAGCATTATCACTACTAATCTTTACTACTGCAAAACCATTGTGCATACAAGCTGCTAAGATCAAGCCTGGTACTGATGGATGGTGCTTGATTCTCCACACTCCACCCCCTAAACACAACGAACTCTCGACCATAGGCTTAGAGATTGATCTGACATCCCATACTCGGAGGTTCTCATCGTAGCTCCCAGTGAACAACGTATTAGGATCTCTGGGACTCTTTGAGATGCAACAAACCCCCATTGTATGAGTCTTTGTGTTTTGAAATGCCATTGTTGAGGGGCTCTCCCTCAAATCCCAACAACGGAATTTACAGTCGTCTGCGCCAGTGTACACCAGTTGAGGTTGATGAATGTCAAAGGAGGTTGCCCAAAGCTCAAATTCATGTGCTTCCCAGGTCTGTTTTATCTCCAACTGGGATTCTCTAAGAGTTACAAGAGATATAGAACCATCTGAAAGGCCCACTGAGATGGATGTAGCAGATGGATTCCAGTCCAGGCACAGACACATGAAAGAACTAACCTTTTCTGCAGATATATCTGTCAGCCTAGCCCCTGCATCTGATATAAATGAAAAATTCTCAGATCTTGCCTTACAATCGAGTTTCTTACTTATTAAGGTGATTTTTGAAGCATTTTCTTGGTAAGATTCAATGGCAAGCAAGATAAATTGCTAAAGAGACAATCAAGAAACCACAACTTAGCCATTCGTGTAATTTTCAACGACTGATATCGATATCATTCAGTAATTCAAAGCACAGCCACGAGTTCATTCAACATGATCACTGGATTTAATAGATGTTTTTCTTATTGCTTCTAATCTAAACAGATATCCACAGAACATCCTATTTTGGGAAATGAATGACACGAAGACCCTTCTTGGCATCCTCCAATGGAATCAAACAAGGAAAATATCCCTGAACACAACAGTTATAACTTATATCTTAGTATCACAATATCCAACTTGAATTTATAGACTATAGCTGAATGCAGAATTTACATCATTTACATCTTAGGCTCTGCTGGTACACCGTTAAGTAATGCTTTTGCATTTTTTTACGGGCGATTACACAAATATAGGTACTTGGTGCGATTTGCAAAAAAATTGTTTATAGAATTCAAATTCCACGCCTCCTTCCTTCAACTTCCACTTAGACAGCCCAACTTTATAAGGAAACAAGTTTTTTTGAACTCTTTTTAATAAAAAAATAATTAGGAAACAACTTTATTACTATTATTATTATTATTATTATTGAACTATTTTTATAAAAATAATGAATAATAGTAGAGGGAGAATGAGTTAATTAGAATTGTTTTTCAATTTTTATGTAGTTGGTGTTTGCATAAAAGCAATATCCAGGCCAACCAGCAAACATTGAGTGTACGTTTTTTTTTATTAATTGTTACCAAGCAGTTGTAAAGCAATGTTGTCACAACCCGATCCACATGAAACAATATTGTCCGCTCAGGGCTCAACCTAACTACCCGCACGGCTTTAAAACGTGTTGTGTCATATAGATCCAAACTCATACATATATAGCACATTTCCTCCCTCACTCAGGCGATGTGGGACTATAACACTGAGGTAGCCTGTCGGCCTCTGAGCCCGCCCACACTTAGTAGCATGTCAGCCTCCTGAGCCCGCCCACACAAGGTAGCCCATCAGCCTGTCACGCCCCGATTTTCGAAGAAAATGAAAATCCTAAAATCCACGTACGATTATCCGTTTCCCCAAAACTCGGGACGTGAAAATTCAATAACATAAACAAATTGCAGCAACAACTAAAACATGATTTAATTACTGAAACAAATAAAACTCTAACCCGGAAAGACTCTGGCGTTGCTAGCCCACTAGCGAAACTCCGGTAGCGCTGCTCAAAAATCTCTAAACCTGAAAAGCTAATCGGCTACATTCCCAAAGGAATGTACCCAAGAAGCAAAAGCTCACTTGGGTCAGCAATAAAGTTGGTGTGAGAAATCTTCATCCCAAAATCAATAAATTCACACGTGATAACATCAAACTAAACAAAAACAATAACCAACCACACCAACACGTGATTTAATTACAATTCTTTCTCAAATTGACAACTTGCTACAATTCTAAAAAAAACAAATACGTACTAAACCAAAAAGTGTGTTTGAAGAGAAATCCAATAAAGAAGAGTTTGTTGAACTTACCTCTCAGCAACTTCTGCAACAATGGGCAACCTTGGGACTTGACCTAACAAACAAGACTAAACCTATAGATCAAAGACACCATGATGACAAAAACACATCACAAACACACATAAACAAACCCTTTGTGCAACTTGAACTCTCTTTCATACAATCATCAATTGGAAGGGTCCTTAGAGATAGAGAATCAAACATAAAAATCAAAAGCACCGTTAGTTTTTTTTTTTAACAAAAACTTCACCAAAAAAAAAAAAAAAAAACCCAATATGGGTAATAACAATAACTCACCTATATCTTCACCCCAGTAGAATCAGTAAAATCCAAGAAAAAGTAAATGCACAAACCACAAACCAATAAATCAAACACATTCATTGTGAACATAGATCAAGATGATGATCAATTAGAAGTAAAACAAGGTTTGATTTACTCACCGATCGACAACATGGATTTGGGAACAATTTCTTGGCTTGCTCAAGAGAACAGGCATGACTGGAGTGGAAGAGATCGTAGATTCCATCGGCATAAACACAAAATGGTCGATCCGTTGTTGGCGGATCATCTCTATGATTGCTATTGTTATTGCAGGGCCGCTGTTGCTTCTTCATGTTCGTGTTCTTCTCCTCCATATTTTCAGCGCCGCCAACCAGTGAAGGGGAGAAAAATGAAGGAAGAAAGGGGAGAAAAATGAAGAAAGAAGGAGAAAAGAAAAAAGAAGGAAGAAAAAAGAAAAGGTTTCTCTTTATAAGGTGGGTGGCTATTCGCCCCCACTAAAATTCTAAGGGCAGTCTGTCCTTTAACTTCACAAAATAAAACCCTAATCATTAGTTTAATAAACGCCCAAAACCAAGTCCAAATACAATTGAGTAATAGCCCATCAACATTAGGGTTTACAAACTTTTGGCTAAATACACACACACCTTATCCTATTTATAGACATGGCAAACAAAAATCTCTGAGCCCACCCACACAAGTTAGTCTATTAGCCTCAAAGCCCGCCCACTCAAGGTATTACAATTCACCCCCCTTAGGGCCCAACGTCCTCGTTGGCACACTTCCGACTGGGTCAGGCTCTGATAACAATATGTCATGCCCTGATTTTTGAACAACATAAATTAATAGATTGTCCAAAAATCAAGGCACGATAGAAACAAATTAAATGGTACAGTCATAAGGCAAAAAACAAACTAATAACCTTCCTCAATATTCTTCCTCTAAAAATGAGGTCCACAATTATAAACCCAAGCCACAACATAAATGAAACTTACAGTAATCAATCCTCAAATAAATCTCTGACAAAAACTGAGCATTTATAACTAAGCCTTACATCTGATTACTTAGGAATAATAATAATAAAGATCTAACAAAAAAATGTGTCGACTCCTCAATTATCGCCACGCAGCTAATACCACCCTTGCACACCAATTAACCTTGATCGGTCTCTGGGGCTACACTCATTAAGAACGCACCCAAATTTGTAAAACAATACAAAATCTAGGTAAGTATATTAATACTGGTGTGAGCAAACTTACAAATCGAGACAAATTAAATATAAAAAAAATGCATTTCACCTTAAGGAAGACAGGTAGTTTTTCCCTCAAGGTTAACCTAGTACATGCTAAAATAATTCATACACAATTTCATGTTATGATCAATTCAATGGTTTATTTATTTTTCCTAATTCTTGGCTTCTTTTCCACAATCGCACGCTCCTCCTGCGTCGAACACACATCACCCAAATGTGTCTCCCTTGCCATCGAAGCCACTCGGAGTGTACATGACCCAAGTGGGGTGCCACATCGAGTGTCATGTCATCTCACCCGAAGTTCGATACTTGACAAGTATTTCCTAAATCTATACGTACTACCGAACTCACATGGAATGGCGTATCGACATGCAAGCAAGTCTGCATACCCATAATTTATATCACACGTATACAAGCAAGTCTGTATACTAAATAGTTTTTTTTTAGGAGTTGTGGAAAAAACCATTTCTAAGTATTTAATTTGAGCCATTGCTTTTCCAAATCCATTAACATTACATCACGGTCCCACTACAAGAACCCTATACATATAACATTACCACGGTTCAGTTCATAACATTATAAGCTTATAAAAATTATAGATATTATACATTATAACCATACAACATGACCACTGTTTTAACATTGTAACATGACCACTGTTTTAAAATAAATGAGTTATGATTTATGGGATGACATCTTTCACCATCTACAAAGAGGACTTCTCAACCTATAAGATTTCACACATTTAACTATTTATTACTTTAATTGGATTTAGTATAAATAAATGAGTTATGATTGATGGGATGACATCTTTCACTATCTAAAATAACTTTTCAACCTATGGCAATCAATGCAAAAGTAAGGGTCTAGAATCACTCATGTTTTCTCTCTTTGACAATAAATGATAACTTTGAATGAGAAGGAGACTTAAAAAAAAAAAAAAAAAATGGAATGTCAAGAAATAAAAAACAAAACAGTTTCAATAAGGATGTCCCCATCCCATCAACAAAAAAACAAAACACTTTTCTAAACCCCTTTTTTTCATTCATTAAGTAAAGATGTCGTCATCCACCATTAATCAATTTTTCCTTTGAAGATTTCCCATCCCAACAACAGTAAGGAAAACTGTTTTTTCATTAAATATAAACGTCCACATCCATCAAAAGTAAAGACACTTTTCATTAAACGGTTTTTCATTAATTAAAGATGTCCCTATATCAACAAAAAAAAAAAAAAAAAAAACGAATTTCATGAAAGATGTCCATCAACAGTAAAGATAGATTTCATTAAAGTGATGATGGCAAGATTTCATCAAGGGGTATTCTCCATGACGAGATGAAAGATAGGGTGATGGCAACATTTATTTGACAAATAGATCTTATACTAACTCCATAATTAATACAAAAAAATAGAGATTAGAGTTTTTACTCACAACTTTTTTTCTTTGCAAAGATCTCAAAGTTCTTCCTTCAAAACGCCTCCCACCTTTTTCAACGTAAGTTTTTTTTTTCTTTTGTGTGTATGCAAAGAGAAAAGAAAAAAGAGGGCTAGGGTTTCTTTTTAAATGAATTTTTTTAATTAGGATTTCTCTAGCTAAACACAACCATCACTCATCTCTTACCTACCACCAACTTAAACCTAGGTCCTAAATTAAAATCATAAAATGTATAACTATTTGTAACTATTATCAATTAATAAATAGATAACTATTTGTAACTATTACCAATTAAAATCATAAAATGTATAACTATTTGTAACTATTACCAATTAATAAATAGTTACCAATTAGTATTTATAAATTGGTAATAGTTACAAATAGTTATACATTTTATTATTTTAATTTAGGACCTAGGTTTAAGTTGGTGGTGGGTAAGAGATGAGTGATGGTTGTGTTTAGCTAGAGAAACCCTAATTAAAAAAATTCATTTAAAAAGAAACCCTAGCCTTTTTTTTTCTTTTCTCTTTGCATACACACAAAAGAAAAAAAAACTTACGTTGAAAAAGCTGGGAGGTGCTTTGAAGGAAGAACTTTGGGATCTTTACAAAGAAAAAAAAGTTGTGAGTAAAAACTCCAATCTCTATTTTTTTTGTATTGTTTATGGAGTTTAGTATAAGATCTATTTGTCAAATAAATGTTGTCATCACCATATCTTTCATCTCGTCATGGAGAATACCCCTTGATGAAATCTTGTCATCATCACTTTAATGAAATCTATCTTTACTGTTTGATGGACATCTTTCATGAAATTCGTTTTTTTTTGTTGATATAGGGACATCTTTAATTAATGAAAACTGTTTAATGAAAAACCGTTTAATGAAAAGTGTCTTTACTATTGATGGATGGGGACGTTTATATTAAATGAAAAAACAGTTTCCTTACTGTTGTTGGGATGGGAAATCTTCAAAGGATAAATTGATTAATGGTGGATGGCGACATCTTTACTTAATGAATAAAAAAAAAGGTTTAGAAAAGTGTTTTATTTTTTTGTTGATGGGATGGGGACATCCTTATTGAAATTGTTTTGTTTTTTATTTCTTGATGGAGACACAGTTGAGTTCCCAACATTCAATTTTTTTTATTTTTTTATTTTATTTTTTTCATATATGTAAGTCTCCTTCTCATTCAAAATTATCATTTATTGTCAAAGAGAGAAAACATGAGTGATTTTGGACCTTTACTTTTGCATTGATTGCCCATAGGTTGAAAAGTTTTTTGTAGTAGTGAAAGATGTCATCCCATCAATCATACCTCATTTATTTACACTAAATTCGATTAAAGTAATAACTAGTTAAAGGTGTGAAATCTTATAGGTTGAGAAGTCCTCTTTGTAGATGGTGAAAGATGTCATCCCATAAATCATAACTCATTTATTTTAAAACAGTGGTCATGTTACAATGTTAAAACAGTGGTCATGTTGTATGGTTATAATGTATAATATCTATAATTTTTATAAGCTTATAATGTTATGAACTGAACCGTGGTAATATTATATGTATAGGGTTCTTGTAGTGGGATCGTGATGTAATGTTAATGGATTTGGGAAAACAATGGCTCAAATTAAATACTTAGAAATGGTTTTTTCCATAACTACGAAAAAAAACTATTTAGTATACAGACTTGCTTGTATACGTGTGATATAAATTATGGGTATGCAAACTTGCTTGCATATCGGTACGCCGTTCCATATGAGTTCGGTAATACGTGTAGATTTAGAAAATACTTGCCAGGAATCGAACTTCGGGTGAGATGACATGACAGTTGATGTGGCACCCCACTTGGGTCATGTACACTCCGAGTGACTTCGATGGCAATGGAGACACATTTGGGTGAGCTGTGTTCGGCACGGGACGATTGTGGAAAAGAAGCCAAGAATTAGAAAAACAAATTTAAAAAAAAAAAAAACCATTGAATTGATGATAACATGAAATTGTGTATGAATTATTTTAGCATGTACTAGGTGTGCCTTGAGGGAAGAAACTAACAACTCATTTGAATCTCAAATGAGAACTACTTGTCTTCCTTAAGGTGAAATGCATTTTTTTTATATTTAATTTGTCTCGATTTGTAAGTTTGCTCACACCAGTATTAATATACTGACCCAGATTTTGTATTGTTTTACAAATTTGGATGCGTTCTTAATGAGCGTAGCCCCAGAGATCGATCAGGGTTAATTGGAGCGCAGGGGTGGTATTAGCTGCGTGGCGATAACTGAGGAATCGACACGTTTTTTTGTTAAATCTTTATTATTATTATTCCTAGGTAATCAGCTGTAAGGCTTAGTTATAAATGCTCAGTTTTTGTCAAAGATTTATTTGGGGATTGATTACTGTAATATTTATGTTGTGGTTTGGGTTTATAATTGTGGACCTCATTTTTAGAGGAAGAATATTGATGAAGGTTATTAGTTTGTTTTCTGCCTTATTACTGTACCATTTAATTTGTTTATGTCGTGCCTTGATTTTTGGACAATCTATCAATCTATGTTGTTCAAAAATCGGGGCGTGACAAATGCACTGCAAATTAATGCATATGCAAACTAATGCAAATGCAAAATTTTGCAGTGTACTAAGCGGAGCCTTAGTAGTAACTATATCCAACTTGACTATATAGACTACAGTACAAACCACAATATCCAACTTGAATATAAAGACTATACCTGAATGCAGAATTTATATCTTAGTAACATTATCCAACTCGACTATATATAGACTATAGTACAAATAAAAAAAACAAGAGTTCAAGGGAGGAATGATGCAGGAGCAACCTTAAAGCCAGCTTGCGGCCCTGCGCACATATTACAAAAATTATCACAACTCCCTCTAGAAGGTCGGATTGACAAACCTTTTATTGTCTTGGAAAGTAGACCTATAGAGCTTTTTATATGCCCCACTTTCTTATTTTTGGTACAATGATCCCAACAGTTCAAAAACAACACTTCTAAGAATCAGTAATGCGAGTCATTCATGAATCTAGTATCTTAAGTATTTATTAGTTATTACCATTGATGCTCCTAGGTGTAGTATAAATTGTTATGCATGTACGTATGTCTGGATAGATGTTCCAAAGCCACTATATAAGTGTCCAAAGGATGTAGAAAACAAGTAATCAAGTTTTAATGTGAAATTACTGAATTTTTAAAAGAACCTATTCTTGTTTTCAATATTCTACCTCTTTGGTGAACTCCATTGAGTGTGTGTGTCTTCATTGTGAAGAAGGATTTCTTACTATTTTCTAGCTCTATACTTTCGGTGGATTCCACTAGGGTGGTGAACAGTCTAGCTCTTTAATTTCCAGCGTCAACTCTTCCCATAAGCACATCACTGAGAGGTTGTAGCTTCAGCTAAACATAAGAATTTGGATTCTAGGCCTATTGGTTGTTTTAAATTTATTCATTTTTACACTTGTTTACTTTTAAAGTGTGTTTCTCATAAAGAATGACAGGTTGATTGTAATGGACTAATTGTTAAAATCTCTGCAGTTTTTACTAGAAATTGAATCTAATTTTGGGATATAATATACCTCCATTTTCTGCTCCATTCACCCCACATTCTAAACTGTTTAGTATCAAGTAACCATCAGCATCAGCTTGAGCTAGTATAGGACCCACATCAACTCCCGTCGGACTCCATCTTATATCAAATATACCAGCCGTGTCCACGTGATGAAGTAACTCAAGACGGCCTTCATCAGAACCAACAGAGAAAAGTGAAATGCTTCCAGACCGATTGGGATTATCACCGTCTTGCAAGGTATATGTTGAAGCAGCTAGAACATGGTGAAAGGAGTCATGTGGGCAAAACTCTACTGCATCAACATTGCCCTCTAAAAAGCAATGTGCAATATCCATACCTATCTAATCATCAAGTCACGGAAAAAACAGATGAAAGAATAATATTGAGTTATTTGTCCACAAGTATACAGTGAAAAAATATCAAAAATTATGACCAGAATACCACTAGCAGGATTGGCAATGCACTTTGGACACTATTTACTGCTTTCTGCATATAAAATAGTCTACATATTTTTTGTTAAAGATATGCCAGTCTTTAGTGGTTATGAGTTATGACAGATATGCCATCAAAACACTGACTTTTGGATGTGGTCACTTTTCTCCTCCCCCAAGAAACACAAATTCTTTCAAAGGTTACCACAATACTATTTTCACCATTTTCCGAAGGTTGTGTGTTTGAAAAACTAGATTCTTTCAAAGCTAACAAAAGCCTACCCAATCGCCTTTTCTTTCAATTTCTAACACTAAATATTGGCGTGGTTTTTTCTTTATTGCATAATTTACATAAGAGATATTTCACCTATTACTACATTTCAATTTGGAACTATAGAAGCATGCTTTCTTTTTTTTCTTAACAAATTATACTCATTTGTCATCTCATTGCAATACAAAATCTTTGCTATTTCTCCTTTCCTCATCTGGCAGTCACTTTGCTTCTTCTTTTTTTCACCCGTATTATACAATTATCTGCATCAGCAAGCCATGTTTAACTTCCTCGTCTACAATTTTTTTACACGAGAATATTAAAGCTTGCTTAATACAAGTAATTCCCTTCATATCTAGCATCATCTTCTCCTTGATGATTTTATCCAAATTGTTGAAAAGAAAATCATATGGTATGCTGCAATAATGCTATTGAGATTTGTCATATGAACAAAAATCATCAATAGATTACAACATATTGTATATACATTCTAGACAGCATTTCCTTCAATAATCTTCTCTTTGAAGTGAAAGCATAGTCATCGACATCATTCCAGCCAAAAGCAACAATGCTTGCCCAGAAATAAAACAGTTTATTAACATTGCCCACTATTTCCCATTTTTGCTACCTATCTGTCTGCACGTCGGTTGTCATCCAAGCCTACCATTTTCAAGTTCTAATCAGACTTTGAAAATGAAAATCAATACTTTTTTTTTATGAATAAAACACTTGCATTAAAAACAAAGAGAAAAATAGGACAAGAGAGCGAGTTGCTCAGAAACCTTATGCAATGGTAACCCAGATTATAAGGGTCTTCTCTGTTTCTGTTCTTTAGGGTTGTTTCTTTGCTTTCTCTAAGCAACTCGCTCTCTTGTCCTCTTTTTCTCTTTGTTTTTAATGCAAGTGTTTTTAATGAGCGAGTTGTTTTTATGCAATGGACTATCGCTTGGGATGTTGCTCCTTTACTGTCCTTTGTTAACCAACCATATTCCTCAACTCCATATTTTTCTGAGATAATCGAATGCCACAGAACCTGCCTCTCTGTCTCGAACCGCCATAGCCACTTGCCTAGCAAAGCGTTATTCATATCTCTGACTCTCCAAATGCCTAAACCTCCCTTCCCTTTTGGCAGACACACCGTGTTCCAGTTAATGAGGTTATATTTGTACCCAAAAGATGATCTACCCCACTGGAAATTTTGACACAACTTCTCAATTGTGGAAGCTACCGAGGCATGGATGGTGACCATGGAAAGAGCGAAGACTGGAATGTTGGCCATAGTGTTTTGATTAAGGTTAGTCGCCCTGCAGCTGATAGATATCTGTCTTTCCAAACTGTTAGACAGGATTGAAGTCTTTCAATGATTGGGTCCCAAATATCTCTAGATTTGTACTTGTACTCTAGAGGTAGACCAAGATAACAGTAGGGAGAGGAGCACAGTTGAAGCCTATAAAGTCAGGCAGAGATTTGATATCGTTGACCTCCACAAGAGGGCGGAGAGTAGTTTTCTTGAAATTAATCCTCAAGCCCGAGACTACCTCAAACCAGATATGTGATGATTTCAGATCAGTGAGATGATCTCTTAAGGGGTCGATGGAAAAAACTGCATCATCTGCAAATTGCAAGATAGGAACTTGGATACCTCCCTCCGTAGCTTGGAAGCCCTTGAATAGATTATTAGATGTGGCTGCCATGGTCCCTTTCAACTTAATCCCAAAGTTTCGCCCAACAAACCAAAAACATTGTTATCCAAATGGTTGATTCAGTTCTGCTTGGAGAAGACCCAAAAGCTACATATCCCTAAGTTAAACATCTTCCCCATGGTTTCTAGCCTGGTGACAGCTTCAAGACTTGAGAAGAAAATATTATTATCAAAATACAAATCTGCAATATAGCATATCCACTATCTTATAACTTGTCTACCAAGCTAATGCTTTTGTCCAGAAAACTATGTCCCCTTCTTCCATTTGAATATTACAGACAAGTTGAAAACAACTGATCAGATTTGAAGATTACAAACAAGTTGCAATATTGCATCTTCTATCTGAGATGTCAAAAAGTATCAAGTGTGATTTATTGGTCCCTTCTGATCAGCTTTTTCTAATCTTTTGAATGTTTTTGACATCTCAGCCCTATAGATTTGTTACATCCCTATGGGTTACCTCAAAGAGAGGCTCCTAGACACTTTCTTTGCTACCCTTTTGATCCTATTCACCCCAAAATAAACTATCAAAGGGAGATTTCGGAAAATTACCGTGTTTCAGTCCAACAACCTGCCATCACGCTGAGAGAATCCAGAAGAATATTGTTAGAGTTAGTTTCTTATTTTCTCATACATTTTCACCTCCTCCGTCGGTCAATAGTATTGCCTAATCTAGCTGCATACGCATCAAACTAAACTAAAAGTTATCCTGATATTGACTAAACTAAAATTTTACACAATAACTCAGCATAATCGAGTTTCAAGCAATCTTTCACACAAATATAGTATTTTTTCAAAAAAATAATTCTTTGAACTGAATACAACCTGCGTAGGACAAGTTTTGTCATGACATCAAATAAATAAGAGGAAGAAAAAAAAATGATTTACCACTCAATCCTAACACTGAACTCAGTTATATATAAAACCCTACCCCCAAATCTTCCCTATAAAACAATTATTGGAAAGAAAAAGAAGACATTTAAATATAAAATGAAAGTGAAAAGCGCAATATTACACCCGTTGCGAGTGTGTTTAGACCGTAAAAAATAGAATTTACAACTGTTGTGACTATGTCTAGTCTATAAACATATAATCCTGATAAGAATCCAATGACAAATAAATCCGAAACTATCCAAATCAGTGAAACTGAACCACCAAAAACCCATTCTAATTAGAAAACTATAGCACCCAGAAGATAAATTATGCTAAGACCCATTCAAAACTTCAGGGAAAAAAAAAAGACTGTTAAACAAGAGAACCGAATACTTGGAATATAGGAAAATTGGTCTCAAAATGAAAATGGGCAGTTAAAAATTTTACATTATCTCTTAATTAATATGTTCATGAATGAGGATATCCAAAAATGCAAGAATAAATCAAGGGTAAAACAATCCGAAAACATATCATGGATCAAAATAAACCAGGCCATAACAGAGATTTCATAGCAAAAACAGAAATAAACCCAAATGAGAATAAAAACCCACCTCATAAAATCGAAAACCCCCATCTTCTTAGTTCTTGATGGAGAACCCAATCCTAGAAGTCGTATTTGAAGGGCACCCTAATCGTCACGAGGAAAGAACCAATTGGTAGGTTTAAAAGAGAACAGATAATAGTAGCAGATCAGAAGCATCATTCGCTATCGAGTTGCACAAACTGAGAGGAGTGTTTGATTAAATGTAATTCGGCCAGATGCAAACCATGGAGTTTAAAGCAGTTTTGAAAGCAAAGCATCTGTATGTAGAAAATATCGCATTGTTTGGAAAGGAGAAGAAGAGAAAATAAGAGATGTGTTTAGAGTGCCATCTCCAACAAAACTCCCTAAGAGCATCCAATATAAGCTAAAGTTTTTAGGTAATGTCGGATTAGTATCCCCCAACCCAAAAAAAAATCTATCACAGGTGGCCACCGACACCCATCACCATCAATAATAAGCAATCCCTACATTCTGATAACAAATTCCCCAGATAACAGCCTACAACCACACTGGCATCTTCATCTGCGTAATCAAATGAAAACAAGATTTCTTCTTCCTTAGAGAAAAATAACAATAATAAATTCAAGGATTGTGCTGTAATCTTTCCAATAGCAAAAAAAAAAAAAAAAAAAAAAACTCAGGAGGTGACTTCTTTCTAGTAGAGAAGCATCTGTTAGAGAACCATTGGTGAACCCACTGTCCCATCAAGCAACCCATGGGTAGAGTCCCACCACAATCCAAAACTAAAGCACCTAAGAAGGCGATCAAAAAAATGAGAAGAGAACAAAATATGATTTACCGACTCTTGATTGAATTCATACAGGCTGCTACAGTTTGGAAAAATAATACCTTCTCTGGGAAAGTTATCAACCGTTAACATTAGACCATGAGCACTCAACCAAATTAAGAAATTTAGAGAGGAGGGGTCTGCTTCATCCAAAAAGTTTTCTGGGTGTGGCTAAACTATGGATTTCAGGATCTGATGTTCACCAAATGGGAGGAAAACCATTCATTACAGTTTTGCACAAAGAAATCAGATACATTATTGCACATCCAATTGCCTCATCTTTAACTGAAACTAGGATGAACAAACACTTGATCAGCGCCACCCCATAAACATCTCAAGTCATTGCATTTTATACTATTTTGATTTACTTTAAGTCTTTAATCGATTTCAACGCAAACGTTAATTCAACTTGGCAATACAGCAAAAAGCATCCAAATAACAATTGAAGAGAGCACTAATTTTGACTAATCAATGAGCATGCAAAAAGTTTAGGTCTTGTACACATTCAATTTCTAGTGGCATTGTTAATGTATATTATATTCCAACTACAATCAAATGGGGTACTTTTTCTCTAAAAATAAAATATAAATCATGGGTGTTTGCATAAATCAACATGAGTTCAATCTAAAGATTAAAAAAAAGGATCTTCAGAAGTGGAGATTAAGATGTTACCTCTCTATGCTTGGAGGAGCACTTCCTGCAGAAGTTCTGAAGCTGAACAAATAGTAGTTAGCAAGAGTTTAAAGCTGTTTCTTTGACGACTCCTCTCAAGACACAGATTCTGAAAAGTAGAACCATAATTTATAAGAGAAAGTGAAGGGATTGAGAGGAGAGGGGATAGGGTTTTGTTTTGTGGGGTTTAAGCCCATGAAAACTTTGGGTTTGGACTTTTTGTTCGATTAATCACTCAGCCTGCATTTACCGTGACTCCATGTGCGAAAGACGGGTGGTATGGAAAATTAAATACATCTCAAAAGCCGAAGAGGAATGTTAATTGAGAGGACACTGTTGAGTATCTTGGTGTCTCCAATGTCAACAAAACTATCATCTCATCGGTAGCAACTAGCTAGCCATATTGGAAAGATTGATTTTTTAAATTTATTTTTAGACCTACTTTGTGTCACCAAGGTTAGAATTCTAGCTTTTCTAAGGTGATATTTCACTGATGGCTCGGGCTCCCGGAAGGGGGCCTTCTTCGCCCTTCACCTAAGTTGCGCAAGAAAGGCCCAAAGCCAATTCAAGGGAATAGTAAAGCTTCATAGGATCTTTTTGTTCAAACGCAGGTCGTCTGCATCTTCACAAACATGTCTATTTCATTGAGCCTCTATTCGAGACAGTGTTCCGATCGTTATGCCTTTTGTGCGGATCGGAACTTACCCGACAAGGAATTTCGCTACCTAAGGACTGTTATAGTTACGACCACCGTTCATCAGGGCTTCGATCACCGGCTCTCCTATCATTAGGTCATCAACTTCCTTGACCTTTCGGCATTGGGCAGATGTCAGCCCCATACATGGTCTTACGACTTTGCGGATACCTGTGCTTTTGGTGAATAGTCGCCCGAGCCTGGTCACTGCGACCCCCTTTGTGAGGAGGCACCCCTCCTCCTGAAGTTACGGGGCTATTTTGCCGAGTTCCTTAGAGAGAGTTGTCTCGAGCCACTAGGTATTTTCTACCTACCGACCTGTGTCAGTTTCGGGTACAGGTACTCCTTTGTTGAAGGTCGTTCGAGCTTTTCCTGGGAGTATGGCATGGGTTACTTTAGCGTCGTAGCGCCTAATACTCGGACATTGGCTCGAGGCATTTTCTCTACCCCTTATTATCCTGAAAATGTAGGGTCACCTTGCGCCATTGAACTGACAACCATCTTTCGGCTAACCTAGCATCCTCCGTCTTTCGGGACCAACAAGGGGTAGTATAGGAATATTCACTTGTTGTCCATTGACTACGCCTTTCGCTCTGATCTTAGGCCTTGATTCACCCTCCGTGGGCGAACCTTGCAGAGGAACCCTTAGGTTTTCTGGGCATTGGATTCTCACAAATGTTTGCGTTACTCAAGCCAACATTATCGCTTCCGCTTCATCCACACTTCCTCGCGCGAGTGTTTCCCTCTTAGGCAGAACGTTCCCCTACCAATGCAAATTTACATCCCACAGCTTCATCAGATCGCTTAGCCTTGTTCTCTTCGGCGCAAGAGCGCTCGATCAGTGAGCTATTATGCACTCTTTCAAGGGCTTCTTGTAGGCAAACCTTTTGGCTATCTCTGCACTCCTACCTCCTTTATCACTGAGCGGTCATTTAGGGGCCTCAGCTGGTGATCCGAGTTGTTTCCCTCTTGAAGATGAAGCTTATCCCCCATTGTCTCACTAGCCGACCTTGACCCATGTTGGGGTCATATCAAGTATTTAGAGTTTGTCTCAATTTGGTATCGCTCCCGCAGCCCACATCGAAATTGTGCTTTACCCCTAGATGTACAGTCAACTGCTGCACCTCAATGCATTTCGGGGAAAACTAGCTAGCTTTGGGTTCGAGTGACATTTCACTACTTTGTTTCGCTCAGCAGGTGACGTTGTTAGACAAAAAGGTTGAGGTCATGTTATGAAATAGGGGTACATTGTATGCATGACTTTAAAACATGCAATACTTTATAAATCCAAACTCAAACATTTATAACACATCCCCTATATTTCACCCAGACGATGTGAGACAATAATATTTTCTTTGTAGCTTGCCAATTGTTTTGAGATTCATAGGTTCTTGGGCTTCTCTCGCACCTTCCTCATCGAATTTGCACACAATGGTATCACAATTTCAACAACAAACTCCTTGCTAAATGGATGCTAAGGTTTTGGATCAGATAAAATCACACTCTCATGGTGCTTCTGTGTAGGGATGGAAATGGGGCAGATTGGGGCGGATTTAAGCAAACCTATCCCCGTCCCGCTGAGGATTTCGGGTTCCCGAAACCGTCCCTCATATCCGTTTATCATTTTTTTTAAAACCATCCCCGTCGCAAACGGATAAGCGGATATCCGCCCCGCCCATTTAACCCAAAAAAATCCCCCCCCCCCCCCCCCCAAAAAAAAAAAATCGAGATGAAGATTTGAAACCCAGAGAAGAAAAAAAAAATCTGAAGATCGAGATGAAGATCTGAAAAAAAAAATTTTAAATAAATAAAAAAAATCTGAACTCTGAAGATGAAGAAGATCGAGATGAAAATTTGAAGAGATGAAGAAGAATATCTGAGATGAAGATGAAGATCTGAGATGACTTCCTCGTTTTTTTTTCATCTCTAAATTTTCAACGAACTCTTCTTCCTTCTTCTTCAAAAAGGTCTTCTTGAACTCCACTGGATCTTCTCCTCGTTTCAAAATCGTTCCATTTTTTCAGATTTACCAAATTGTTCCACCGGATATCTCACTTGAGTTTGAGAGCTTGAGTCTCACTTGAGTCTTCTTCGAGTTTTTTTTTCTTTACTTCGAAAGTGAGAGATGTAACTGATCGAATGGGTAGGTTTTTTTTTTACCTTTTTATAGGGTCAGGGGTATTTATGTAAATTTTATATTTAAACGAATATCCGTGGGGTATTCGACGAATGTTGTTTAGATATACAAATCCGCCCCGAAACTCGTTTAACAATATTCGAATTAAATAGTAAAAATTCGCCCCACTGCTATCCCTACTTCTGTGTGCCATTATGTAATTTCCATAATAACAATTTTTTTTGAAAAAAACCATGAGGCTGCTCTGATTAAGTTATAGAGTGCTAATAAGAGCGGGGGCTTTCGTCCATTGGATAAAACGGCTCTGTCCATTCGGCCCATCATCTCATTTGTGTGGCGCCAAAACCATTTTCCCTCGTGCACGATAAGCAGAGCTCGCTAACCTGCGCCGTCTCTTCTCTTCTTCTTCACTTCGCTATGGTTCTTCTTCACATCTCCATCTCCAATTCTCTCACCTCTGCTTCAACACCATCGAAGCTTCTTCGTGGAAACCCTAGAAGTCGAATACTACCTCATTTCTTCTCTCCTCTAAACAAAACTCTTTCTTCGACTCCTTCGTCCATCACTCTGTGTTCGAAGAGTCCGATTTCGGAGGAGAGCCAAGCGAAGAAACCGAAGAAGAAGTTATCTGATCAGTCTTCGTGGGAAGCGGAGGATGCGGAGGGGAAGGATTATCTGTACAGGCTTGGTAAGGAGGCGGAGAACATGAACATTGCCGTTGGAGCTAGGGCTGGAGTTATCGATGATCTCTTCGTTGGTGATTTTCTTGGAAAAGATTGTAAGTATGGTGTTCTTGGTTTGAATCTGTGTGTTTTGTGTGATTGAATTTAGTGAAATTTGGAAACAAATGTGTATTTTCTGGACAATTTCGAGTGGCGAATCGTTAAGTTCATTGTTTGATTTTGATTTTGATTTTGTAGAAAAAGAGAGGAAGAAGAATTAAAGTGTACTTCGGAATGATTTTCTGTGATTTATTTATTTATTTTGATTGAATTTATTTAGATGTTGAGATTTGGATGTTTGAAATTTGGCAGCGGATATTGTGTTTGATTATAGACAGAAGGTGACGAGGTCGTTTGAGTACCTTAAAGGAGATTATTACATTGCTCCGGCTTTCATGGTGAGTTTCGTGTTCTCATTTTTTCAATTGTACGTATTATTGTTATGTGGAAATGAGTAAGATTTTTTGTGCTAATTGTATGTATCTGCCGATTACTTTTATGGAAGAGGGAAAATAGCATGGTGGTCAAATAGATGGTTAACAAAATGCCATTAATTTTAGTGACTATAATTTTTTGACTGATTTTGTGTGTGGGTTAGATGATGCTGGAAGCCAGCATAAACTTAGTAGATCACAAGTTCCTGAGAGAATGCAGCCCAAGGGCATCATGCATCCGAATTTTGCACGTGAATGATGCTTCTGTTGGCTTTCTGGTGTCTAGAAGCATGCCGATAAATTGAATCATTTTCTCAAGTCAGAGAGTGTGAATATGCATGTTGTACAGAAGAAGATCCCTCCTTGCCCTAACAAACACCCCAACAAGGCACCACATAATAGAAAAGAGAAAAAATGAAAAAAATGTGCTCATGGAGTCTTTAGCCTTATGCTATCACGCCCCGCCTTACAAAATTGCATCTCTTGTGACTTATGACGCAATCCTGAATAGCCTACATGTGATACAAACTCAATTGCCACATCATCACAAGCAATACTAGAACGGTAGAACCGATTGAAACCAATGATAGAAATTCAAGTCCAACAAAACCCTTTAAGATATGTACATCAAAATATAAAACTTTAGTACAACAACAAAAATTCGCTCCTAAAACCCAAATACAACACACATCGAAATATATACAAAGACAAAAATCTACAGTACCAGCCTAACATAGGATAAACAAATGTCTACAAGTCAACTCCACCAACTGGATCAATTCCTCCTCGTGCACTCCAATAAGAGTACACCCACATGTCCAAAAAAGCAAAGTAAGCTAATGTTGGTATGAGCAGACCATAATACACATCAAGTAATGAATATAGGATGCTATGAATAAAACAGGTATAATCCAAATATACAACTACTAGCCACTAATGCATGAAATGCAAATTTAAACCATTCTAAGCTTCCAAAACACCATCTCGTGTCTCTGAAGGTTATGGTACTAAAAGTTTGCTTGGTAAAAATTAAAAGCTTTGGCAGCAACTTACCCTGGGGCATTCCACTGATCCACATTAGTGAAAGCGTGAAACAATATTGTAAAGTTTCATTCATGTAAGTAACTATGTATGACTTGATGTTCGCCTCCAAATTTATAAGCATGACTGACTGTTTTCTTCACTTGGATGCTTGGGTAGAAAAGTATGAAGAACATAACAACCGCTTAGTTGATATGCATACTTTCTGAGTTACAATATGTTCTTCTTGTTTGTTGAAATTAACCTGAATTTTTGTTATTTTGTACAGGATAAAGTTGGTAAGTACAGTGAAACTCTGGAACGATAACGCAACCTTTTTGAAATACGCTGAACTAGCTCAGCAAAAGGGAAATAGGTTGAGAAACAGTCATACATTAGTCTCTTTTTCTTTCCTTTAACATATATTTCCAATTACAATTATTGGAGACTAGCTTCAAGAATGTGCCAATGTGCTCGTTTCACTAAATATCTTTCTCCCCTCTCCCTGGCCGTGTGATTCAGCGCACTCAAACAAACAATTGAGCAGGGGTAGAACAAAGTAACAAACAGAATAAATCAAGTTAATGTTAGGGTTGTATTATCTGTAGATTATAATTAATTTAAGATGATCAAGCTGGTTAAGAGTATGTATCCACATCTCTTGGTTGAATTCACATGCCAAAGCAACATAAGAAGCAACAACCAGTTATTAACATTTTCCTCCTTGCTATAGGATTTAGTTACACTATTCCCATCCAATTAAAAGATTTTATGTATTCACAGAAACAACAATGACATACTTTTGACATCGTATATTTCTTCTTCTGCAGTGTGTCATATTGTGAAAAACTACATTGCTCATCTTCTCAATGTCAAAGTTCCTCTAATTCTAGGTAGGCTTTAATTTTTTTTTCTAATAGTGTCATAGGTCTTGTTTCTACTAAGATTTCAAATGCTTTGCTTTTTGCCTAAATTTTTGTTTCAGTTGAGGATAATTTGGTTGTTTCTTGATGCTAAAGGTATTTGGGGAGGAAAAGGACAAGGAAAAACGTTTCAGACAGAACTAATTTTTCAGGCAATGGGAATAGAACCCATAATTATGTCAGCTGGGGAGCTGGAGTCAGAGAGAGCAGGTAAGATGAATCGTCCGTGAATTATTTCCTCGTTGTTCACATCTTACTCATCAAAGATATTGCAAAGGATAGAGTGAATTTTCATTCTTATAGTTGCATTATTTTAGTAGTTATACATCATCCCAATTATGAATGGATGTATTTGTAGTTTCATTTTGTGTTTTTTATTGCCGCTCTTTAGTCTGATATAGCCTAGGGTAACTTGTTAAACATAATGGAAATGAATCTGTAAAATCTTATCTCTAGACCATCTTTTGGTGTTACATATGCAGTCCATATTCAAAATTTGAGGTGTTGCCAGATGTGGCCAAGTTTTTTCACCAGTCAACATCGTTTGTTTTATGGACACTTTTTTTTTTTCTTTAAAAATATACAAAATTTTCGACTTAGTTTTAAAAAGCTTTTGCTTCACTTAGCTTTGTAAACTTCCACCTGGAGATGTTACTATTTACATGACTCCTTCCATTTCCTTCTTCAGGAGAACCGGGACGACTCATCCGAGATCGGTATAGAACAGCTTCTCAAGTGGTCCAGAACAAAGTTAGAAGCCTTTACTAATTTCTTTTTGATATATGTATGTTTTTTATGTTGTGAGATGCAAGTTTTTATTTAACTTTTTCTCCTGCACTGTTTGTTTTAGGACCAACTATATAGATCGAAGAGTGTTAAATGCTATTGTTTAAAGAATCCTTACTATGTTGTTTCTCAAGTGGTATATGCTTTTGGTTAATAAATGCCAAATTGATTACATAGGCATAAGTTTCACATGCTCTCCTTTGTTCTATTGAAAAATTGCAGGCTGCAAAATGTCAGTATAGGTCTTTCTTCAATATCGCAGCTTTTATAGTGGACATGACATCATTTTGTTTCAGTCATTCCCCCCTTCTTGTTGTTCGCATAGTGCCTTTGACAAGAGGTGACAAGGACCCCTTAAACACAGGTCCCACACATTTTTGCAGCCTGCAACTCTTTCCAGCAAAGCAAATGAGGGTCATACTTGCGAATATTGTTTATTCTTTAAGCTTGGTTTGCTAATGAAATATTATTGGTAGAACACTTGTCTATCGTAACTTTGCAGTACATGAGATCTATGTTAGTGTATTTTTCCTTTTTATAACATTAATACAGTGTGCCTTGCTGTTCAGGGGAAAATGAGCTGTTTGATGATCAATGATATTGATGCTGGCCTAGGCAGATTTGGTTAGTTCTATTTCTTAATTTGGACTATAGATATAAGTTTGAATAGGAAAAAGTTTAGAGGATTCTGTATCTTTTGCAGCCTACCATGTGAATTTATTAACTCCATGAACTTGCTCAAGGGAATGATACTTCGTTTTCGCTTAATAGAAAATTTAATCATAGGGTGAGATAGGCGACAAAGGACATTCATGGTACGAAACCAATGGCTAAAAATCAAACAACTTAGGAATGCCCAAACCAATCTGAAAAGAATGTTGTAACCTTACACGATTTTCCTTTGCTCACTTATTCTTCAAACTTCTACCAAAGGGCAAGATCACCTTTTTTCTGTCATTTTTATTCACTTAGGGTGTGTTTGATTTTTGTTTTCAGTGGAAAACATATTAATAGTGGAGACATCATGGAAGAGATAAGAGAAGTGAGGGGAGTGAGCATGGAAGTTGTGACCTTCCACCACCGATCTTCTCTCAAAACCATGTAAAAAAAAAACCTCTCTAGGGGGAGGGGGCTAAGAATATTTTTCATGGAAAACTCAAGAATGATAGCTATCTTCAACATCACGATGGATGAAAGCTTTTCTCACTTGCTCTCTTATCTCCACTATTTTATAGTTTTCCATGGAGAAAATCAAACACAACCTTCATGCACAAAAGGAATATTTTGCTTGTATTTTAATTCATAAGTAGTAATCGATCTTTCCTTATTGTATTGTTCTCATTTTTAATTATTTGGGGAAATCTCTTATTTAAGCACTTTTCTTGCTCATATTCATTAGGAAACACTCAAATGACAGTCAACAATCAAATCGTTGTTGGGACTCTGATGAACTTGTCAGATAATCCTACAAGAGTTAGCATCGGGCAAGATTGGAGAGAATCAGATATTACACATAGAATTCCTGTAATTGTGACGGGAAATGATTTATCACAGATTTACGCTCCTCTGATTCGTGATGGAAGGATGGACAAGTTTTATTGGTCCGTAAGTATGTTAGATTTGTTTCAATGCGCTTATCATCTTTTATTTAACTTCACCTTCTGAAATTATGCTGAAAACAGTTCTTTTGATATGTATATATGAATGGAGTCCTTATATGAAAATGACAATCTGTAAATCACACAGTATTACTCGCATGCTCAGGTCCACAGTTAAAAGTTTGTCTAGGAAAATTCTTATCCTATGGTACATGTCTGCTAGACACCTTATGCTCAATATCCCTCATGCATCCATGAAGAGTGGTTCAAGTATCCAGGTGGAATTACTTGACATTCAAATATCGTCTTTCTGGGCTACTAGACGTCCTGTCTACAGCTATTCCCATGTATTGATTCGTACCTTTATGAGAAGCCCATGTTTGAAAATTTGACCTCTGTGGGTCTCATGCTATTTGATCTTCAGATAATCATTGATCTCGATTGTCCTCCTTTAGTTTCCAATTCTAAATATAGCATAAAAAGTTCCCCTAATCCTCTTTAATTTTCACTACACGTATACGAGGACCAAATCTAACAACCTTAGTGTGTAGTTTCTTCTCTTCAGTACTGTTGGCATTATTTGGACAAAAGATTCATTCATTTTCTCAAGGAGTTGTTTATTGTGCAATGATGCATGTATTTTCAAGTTCCCATTCATTGTTCCTTTTTGTCTCTAACACAAGCTTACACCAATTTTACAGTGTCCTTACACGGTGATGAAGCTTTATCTGCTTTTCTAAAACGTTCTTTCTGATTCAGGCAGCCGACTCAGGAAGATATCATAAACATTGTCCATAGAATGTATGAGAAAGATGGCATACCTAGAGACATAATTGTCCAGATCGTGAAAACATTTCCTAATCAAGGTATGTCTTTGGAGACATATAGTGCTGCTATTTATAATGATCAAATCCAACATGTCAACATAAAGTCCTCATAAGCCCGTAGCCAAGTTGAGATGTACTTGGAAACAAGCCCCCAAAATGGAAAAGATAAGGCCTTAAAGTTGTTTAAATTATCAGTAACCAAATGATTGTCCACCAAACCTTTTTTCTTACAAAAACGACTAGTTTTTGTTATGCCTATAGTAAACGCATGCCTGAGCCCCATGTATCATCTGAAGTTCAAAAAGGAAAATCCTTCAGTAATTTTTATTATTGGCCCAATCTTTCTTCAATGTTTCTCACTTCTCGTTTCATATGGTTGGGTTTTTTGAGGAATAACTTTATTCAATGTTTCTTCAATTCATAAAGGAATTACTTTATTTTAAGCATTTTCCATATTTGATGGGACAGCTTTGGATTTTTATGGAGCTCTGAGGTCCCGCACATATGATCGATCTATCTCCAAGGTATTCTCTGTAATTAACTTCTTAAGCCTTTCTTTTTGGTAGTAAAGTTTATTATTTTATTTTGTTTTTTCTTCTCTATATCTTGATGCATTTGGAGTTCCAAAGATGATAACATGTTAGCCATTATGGATCTTGATTGCATTCAATTTCTAGAAAGTCATTTTATGAAATCAAGAGTTCCAATGATGATAACATGTTAGCCAACACATTTTCTAGCTCGTGTTTATAATATCGGAGGAAAAAAATGGGCTAGGTGTAACTGCGCTGAGCAAAGTTACAGGAGAAACCAGAAGAGTTAAACTGGTAAATAATTATGAAAGAGTACTCGAGAAGTTGCAGTATATATTGTTTCGATGTGCATCTTGTATCTATTAGGATGTCTTTAGGGAAATTTGTCATGAGAATTGAAAAAAGAAATAGGAGAGGACGTGGAATAAAGTTCTCCATCTTGAGTTGAAGATGACTTTATTTTTTATAAACATTTTTTAGCTCCTGCCCAAAGAAAATATTTTCCACAATTTTGTGACAAACCAAGAGGTTAGTGATTATCACAAAATTCATGTTCTACATTCTCTTCTTTCCTCTCCCTTCTCACTTTTGGCAAATTTTCGTTGGAATAAAAAATTCAAATGCTTGGAATAAGTATTTGATTTGATAAACTAGGAAAGGGAATGTCTGGTCATATTTTTAACTAATGACTCAAGGTTTTGTAAATAAATTTGTAAGGAATATAGTAAGATGGTATATTGACATTGAAAATAATCCCAGTGCCCTTTTTGGCCATTTTTTTTCTTCTTACTGACAGTAATAGCTAAGCTTAAACTAAAGTGAAAACAAATTTAATAGTTTGATAAGTACGTTTCATTAACGTTCTTAATAATGTCCTGGTAGAAGAGCTTCCAAATTTCAACATATCCATTTTTTGTAGCAAACTGATTTATGTGAATCTAAGTTATGTTTGTCAGAATAAATAGTTTTTGTGACCTGTAACAAGATCGTCTGAAGATGAAGTTCCTTGATAACTATGGTTTCCTATCCAGCTGAATGACTAACATATATAGCAATCCATTCTGAACTCTTTTATGCTCATTTGTTGACTTGGTTTTATGTGTAGTGGGTCGAGGATATTGGTGGTTTCGAAAATCTTGGGAAAACACTTCTGAAGAGAAAAAAGGACAACAAGCTTCCTACATTCATTCCACCAAAGGTAACCAATCTGTCAAACTGTCAGTATGCTATCTGCATGCCAAGATGCCAACGTTTCTTTGTAAAAGTTATGGCATATACCCACATGATTTGCATAAACGAGTCAAATACTATTCTTATTTATTCTTTATCAAAAAAAAAAAAAAACACTGTACAAGCCCTTTCTCTTTATGTTTTTTTCTTTTCTTTTTAACTGTAGTCTACACCATTTCAATTTTCAGTGATATAATAAATTTTTTTGAAAAAAAAAAAAAAAAAAGTTCTTAGCTGGTTTTTTTCCCTCGCGTGCGACAGCAAACTGCTGAAGCTCTACTGGAATCGGGTCACTCTCTTCTCAGAGAACAACTTCTTATAATGGAGACCAAACTATCCAAGGAGTACATGAAAAATCTTGAAGAGTAAAGGAAATCTATATTGTGATATGAATGTGTTTTGTATCTTGTATTAGCACATGGAACGGATAATTTCATTTGGCAGTTTTGATCGATTGTTGTACTAATTGTAATTTCTAATACCTAAAAATGAAAAGGAAAATCAATTGCAGGCATGTGAGCATTAATTTTAACAAACACTTGTGGATCATTTTCTCCAAGGGTATTTTACTAATAGGACGCAGAATAATCAAATAAATTTGCTAGGATAAGGCATTCAGTTTCTTAGGGAAATAAAATACCTAATCAAAAGTTATAAATACCCTTTCATCTTTATATTATTTTAAAATAATTGTAGATACAATTATCAAAAGGAATAGGTAATTACTCTAACCTATCTAAGCTTTATAGATTAGTAGAGATTACATAATTTTGTTGAGAATGGTGTTTTGCATGGTATAAATTGGACGAGAAAACAGAACAGTATTGACAATTGGAGAAATTTAGTTTTTTTTTTTTTTTTGAGCTAGGGTTAGTTGCCATTTCAAAGTGATTGACTAATTGTGCATGCAGCTTAAATATTACGTTTTATCGATTCTTGTAAATAACATAAAAAAACATGAGTATAGTCATATTTAACAAACCAATCCTAACTTTATAACGGATGTATAGTTTAATCTTAGAATATTAATAACAAAAAATAAAAACTAATTTGATAAGGGATGGTTATTTTGATAAGGGATGGTTAATAACAAGAATAAAAATATTAAATTGGGGTAATATTGCAATATTAATTATTATCTACCATGGACAAATTCTCCAATGAAAGAACTGTTATTTTGTTTCAAATAACTATAGTTTGGTTTTTGTAATTGTCAATAAGTAAGTTAGTTGAGACACTTCTGAAGACGTATGTAATTGTCAATGAGTCATTCATCTACATCGATCGAAATTCGATGTCTCTTCAAATTTCTATTTTTCTATAATCTAAGTGGTGAATTATTATAATGCTATGATGCAATATGTAATGGACTAATCAAACACATTTTGACATATATTCAAGAAACACAAGACAAGGCCTTTTGTTTGTTACCTCATTCCAAAATATCGTTGACAACTCCTACTGTCCTGACCAGAAAACCAGTGTTTCCATGCTTTCTTCAGATCACTAAGTGGATGCAAATTAAGCTTCTAGTTGTGCCTGGTATAGTCAACTCAAAAACATATAAATCAAATAAATTAGTTTGGAAAAGGAAAAAATAAGAAATTAATTTGAAATAGTTCTTGTTGAAGAAAATTACTTGAAGTCTTACCATGTAACTGAACCTTTAGCTACCATATAATATTACTGAGGAAGACAAAGAAAAGACCTTGGCTTCACTATCTTAGACAAAGCAGGTCAATGGCATGAGAGCTTAACGGTTAGAGCTTGGCGGATGGTACCACTAGGTCATAGGTTCAAACTCAGCTTGCGGCATCTTTATGGGTTCTGGGATCCTATAAATACCCTGCTTGCCTTTCAAAAAAAAAAAAAAAAAATCTTAGACAAAACAGCATTAAGTCTACTACATAGTATTGGAATCCTGTGTCAGTGCAACATTCCTTGTGATCGCACCATATATTGCTTTATTTTTAGAGATCAGACCATCCAAAATCCTTGTGATCGCACCATATATTGCTTTATTTTCAGATATCAGACCATCCAAAATAAATCATGAACATAACAGGAGGTGGGTGAAGCCAAGAGCAGTATTGTTTCAAGAACAATGTCAGGATTCCAATTCTTCAATTAATCTTAAACTCGACAAAAGCAACCTTGTTTGATACAACTTCTTTAGCCAATCCCAGACTTCATTCAGTATCGAACAACTCCTCGTCTTCTGTTGAGCTCCCTCTCATATGGAATAGGGCTCAAGCACTCGAACTACTCTGAACACCAAGCAATACTTCCTCATTCAATTGCAAAGGCGCATGGTTGATCTGAAACATAAATCTACAATAAAATTGAAGAAATCTCAATATAGCTAGCAGAAGTACACTTAATCATTCAACAAAAATGTCAACAAAACTATCCAACCTCGGATAAACTAGAAAGTTGCGGCAATACTTGCAAGCCCACCCCATCACTGTCACAATCAAACATCCACTTCGATTGGTATCAAGGAATGTGATTTCGTGAAATTTTGACGATTTCTTGAAATATGTCGAAATTTCTCAAAAATATTTTCTATTTTGAAATTTCCAAAATCTCTTTCGAAATCCGAAATATATCGAAATTTTTTTGAGAAAAAAAATAAATATTTTAATCAATTGAGAAAAGAAAAAAGTTTGACCCTCATGAAAGCTCTTGAGAGTTGGACAGTAAAAAGATGTGAGGTTAAAAAGTGAATGCCAAAAAATAATAAATTAAAATCTATGTCGATGTAAATGATTAAAGATCTTTATGATAGTGAATATTAAGATCGCAGAAAGCGTGAGTTTGATTAATTTGCTTACGATTAACTTATCAAAGTTCTCTTGATCTTTCAATCGTTTGTTTGCTGCTAAATAGAATAGTTAAAGTTTGTAATATTGTTTATCTTAATTAATTCATCCTGTTCAAAACTGGAATTTCAACGATATTTGTAGAGAAGAAGCAGTATAAGGATCACGAAAAACAGAAGAAACTTGTGTGACCAAAACAATCGACTTAATAATACATGTTACTCTTCAGTTTATGTACAAGTTACATTGTAGTCTGTACAGAGACTGAACAAAACTAGAAATCAAGTAAAGTACTAGCTAGCCTAGTTCTAACTACCATAAAACACTAATTCAAGCTGAAAAGAATCCATTGATGGCTGCCATGCCTACAGAGGTTTTGGGTTCTAACACCCTTGCAGCAAACTGAAGCTTCTTCTCAGCAGTAACATTATGAACCCGATTAAACAACCCATTAAGATCCAGAGCAACATTAGAAACATAAGAAGTCAAATTAATCATCTCAGCTTCACTTTCGATTCCTTTCAAGCTCCTGATCCTCTCATACTCCTCTGCAACATACATAGCTATATCTGCCATATTTTCCTTGTTTTTATACTTGTCTCTAATTTAATGTTCTCCTAATCAAAATACTGAGACCCATATTGGGGTCTTTATATATTTGATGTTTGATTGTGTTTCTGGCCCTTTACTGAGGATGTGTTTGACTGTGTTTCTGCCAATTGTATTACGCCAAGCACGTGGGTTTTGTACATGGTTTGGGGAATATGCCTTTCTACTATTATTATTATATTTTGATGATATTTGGTTTGTCAAAACTCAAAAGACATTGCTAGAACCCACAGAAAGGGAGTGAGGGATGGGGTTACCACCTATTTCCTTCGAGATAAGTGAGGGTGCGCATCTCAAACTCCTTCCCTAACTCCCTAAAATTTTAGCTTCGAGAAGAAATTAAATAAATTTGTTTAGGTGGGCGCTCATTCTTAAAAATCTTACCCATAGATTTTTTCCAAACCTATACCCACCCCATCGTTTTCCAACCTCTTAAAAAATCATCAAACTTATTGGCTGCATACTGTAGGATTGATGCCTTATCCTCAACTTTGTTGGTTGGCCCGTATGTACGTACGTACCCACATGTATGGATGGAAACTAGCACGCACGATGGGTAGAGGTCTCCAAAGTCTCATATAACTCAACGATCAGGAAAATTAAACTCGTCACATTTGAATAGGAATGGCAAGTTCTAAAATCACACAACATTGAGATTTGCTAATGGCGCAAGACACATTATCGTTGGGCCTCAAACGCCACTGTTCCTAAGCTAAAAAATGGGTCTTACCAAGTCGTGTATGCCTTTGTGGACAAGGTTGAGCTTGTTGCAAGGGTGTTAAGACATGTTTTTCATCCCCGTTTCACCTCCCTCATAACATAAAAGGGTCAGGAGAACCTCTGCTTCTTGATGTTGGTGAGAACCTTCCAAAATTTCCATAGTCTCCACCTTGTATGTTCATTCAACTTTGAGAACAATCTTCATAATCTCATAGACAAAGTAACTTATAGCAGCAGACGGTAAAACCTAAGAAAAAGGATTAAGAATAGAAAATTAGATATTTCAGTGGCAAAGAAACTAAAACAACTAAACATTTAATTGGTAGAATATAGGTAAGTTCTCCTCAGTGTATATTAGAATACTGTTATAAAAAACACATTGCCAAAACATACGAGAGGAACCAAGTATACTCATCCACACATATCATACGCACCCTGTGACCTTGCTGACAGTCAAATTCTGGACCACTAATTACAAATTACCAATATATCAGAAAGGAAAATTGAGAATAATCATAATTTTCCAAATATTATGATCTCCAACAGATGAATCTGATTGAAGTGCTGGGTCTCTTAGAGTGCTGCACTGGGTGACGCAGCGGGTTGCTAGGTGCGCCATAACTTGCGATCTCACAAGGAGAAGGAAGGTAAAATTTTCGCACAAAGAAATAAAAACTTAGAGTTTTTTTTTTTTTTTTTTTTTTTTTTTGATTTGAAACTTGATGCCTACAGATTATACTGAGCTGGTATTTATACATGAATTGTAGCAGAAATAATACAAGGAAAATATACGCGGGTCGTTGACTTTTGACACGCTTTGAGCGGCGCTTGGACGGAGTTCCTACATCAGGGCGGCGGCGCTTGGCGGCTTGGTGCAGTTCCTGCATCAGTTCTCCCCCTCTAGAACACAACTCGTCCTCGAGTTGGAATAAGGCAACGGAGGTGGTCCATGGTACTCGTACAGATCTTGAACATTGAAGGTCTTCGAGATCGTATATGCGTCCGGAAGATCAATGACATATGCATTATCATTAATCTTGTGAAGGATTTGAAATGGACCTATCTTCTTTTGTTTAAGCTTGTTGTATTCTCCAGCTGGAAGCCGTTCTTTGCACAAATGGACCATCACAAGATCCCCTTCATGAAATGATTTGTGTCTCCTGTGCTTGTCAGCGGGAGCTTTGTACCTCGTGGCAAACTCTTCCCACTTCTTTTTGACTTCTCCATGAATGTTGGTTACCCTTTCAATCATATGGTCAGCAATGATGCTCATTCCTGGAAGCTTTGGTAAAGGAACCAAGTCTAGAGTATGTAACGGGGCCTAATGTAGACAACTTCAAAAGGAGATTTACCACTTGAACGATTTGGCACGTTGTTGTAGGCGAATTCAGCTTGTGGTAAAATATTTTCCCATTGCCTTAAATTTTCCTTAATCAAGCATCGCAGCATATTTTCCAAGGTACGATTTGTAACTTCCGTCTGCCCATCGGTTTGTGGATGACACGTGCTGCTATACTGTAATGATGTGTCTAGCCTTCTCCACAAGGTACGCAAAAAAATGGCTGAGAAATTTGCTATCACGATCATAAACTATGGTTTTTGGTAACCCATGTAGACGAACGACCTCTCAAAAGAACAATTGAGCAATATGGGTAGCATCTGAAGTCTTCTTGCATGGAATAAAATGGGTTATTTTAGAAAAACGATCAATCACAACAAAGATAGAATCTGAACCTCTTTGTGTACGCGACAATCCCAAGATAAAATCCATTGATAAATCTTCCCAAGGGGCATTAGGAATTGGAAGTGGTGTATGGAGTTCAGTATTTTGAGCTTGTCCTTTGGCAGTCTGGCATGTATAGCACCGTTTGACAAACTTTTCCACATCACGCTTGAAATGCGGCCAGTAGTATCGAGCTTCTACAAGCGAAATGGTCTTATCTCGTCCCATGTGTCCACTGAGTCCTCCACTGTGTAGTTCTTGAATGATGTGCTCCCTAAGAGACCCTCGAGGAATACATAGACGATTTTCAAAGAATAGAAAACCATCATGTATTTGGTGTTTTTCAGTGGTTCCATTAGTGCACTTTTGCCATTCGTTCTTGAAGTCTTCATCCTCCGCGTACAAGTCCTTCAAATAATCAAACCCGATGATTTCACTTCGAACGGATGTCAACAACATGACTCGGCGACTCAATGCATCAGCGACTTTGTTCAGTTGTCCTGACTTGTGCCTGAGTGAAAAAGTGAACTTCTGGATGTAGCCAATCCATCGTGCATGCATCCGATTTGCTTTGGAAGAATTGTTGAGATACTTAAGGGCCTGATGGTCCGTGTTGAGGATGAATTCCTTCTGCACTAGGTATGACTCCCATTGCTGCAATGTGCGAACGACCGCATACAACTCTTGTTCATATGTCGACCATTTCTTTCTTGATTCGCTGAGTTTCTCACTAAAAAAAGCTATTGGTTTCATCTCCTGGGATATGATAGCTCCAATGCCTACCCCTGAAGCATCACAATCGACTTCGAACATCTTCTCAAAGTCGGGAAGTGCAAGAACTGGTGCATTTGTCAATTTTTCCTTTAAAACTTCAAAGCTTTGTTCTGCTTGATCTGTCCAAGCGAATTGTTTCTGCTTTAAACAATCCGTGAGAGGTGCGGCGATAGTACTAAAATTCTTCACGAACCTCCGGTAAAATGTCGCTAATCCATGGAAACTTCGAACTTCTGTAATTGTTCTCGGTGTTGGCCACTCTCGGATAGCTTTCACCTTTTCCTGATCAACCTTGATTCCATCAGAGCTTACGACAAAGCCCAAGAATATTAAGCTATTTGTCATAAAGCTACACTTTTTCAGACTAGCATACAACATGTTGGCCCGCAATGCTTCAAAAACCTCCTTCAAATGCTGCAAATGTTCTTCCTCACTACGGCTATAGATAAGGATATCGTCAAAATAGACGACAACAAACTTTCCAATGAAAGGCTGAAGTACCTGATTCATTAGCCTCATGAAGGTACACGGGGCATTGGATAACTACCCAAAGGGCATAACTAGCCACTCGTATAGTCCTTCGTGTGTTTTGAACGCCGTCTTCCATTCATCGCCGGAACGAACACGAATCTGATGATACCCACTTCGTAGATCAATCTTAGAAAATATTTTTGACCCCCCCAATCTATCCAGCATGTCATCCAATCGAGGAATAGGAAATCGATATCGTACCGTAATCTTGTTAATAGCTCGGCTATCAACGCACATCCTCCAGCTTCCATCTTTCTTCGGTGTTATGAGTGCAAGTACGGCTACGAGAGACTCATGCTTTCACGAACCAAGCCCTTCTTAAGAAGATCTTCCACTTGTCCTTGCAGAATCTCATATTCTTTGGGGCTCATGCAGTAATGTGGCAAGTTGGGCAAACTTGCTCCTGGGACAAGATCAATATGGTGCTGAATGTCTCTCAATGGTGGAAGTCCAGCAGGTAGTTTGTCGAGAACGATATCGCTGAACTCTGCTAGTACAAGCTGAACTGGTTCTGGCACACTTTGTGAGGTAGTTGTCTCTTTTGGTACTAAAAAGAGATTGGTCTTGGCCTTTGAACATGTCGGATTGTTTGACTGCCTCATTGGGGCGAGAATAATCTTCACACAGTCCTTGTAGAATGTGTAGGTATTGCTCCTACCATCATGCATCGTCTTCAAGTCGAACTGCCACGGTCGACCAAGTAGCATATGACATGCATCCATATCGACAACATCGCACAATACCTCATCTTGGTACTTGCCGATAGAGAAAGGTATGCGACATTGCTCTGTTACTCTTGTTTCACTAACATCTTTGATCCACCCAATACGGTACATAGATGGATGGCTGAGTCGGCAGTTGCAGTTTGTCTACCATAGCTTTGGATACAATGTTTTCGCTACTGCCACTGTCAATGATAAGATCACATACACGTTGACTAACAGTGCACCGGGTTTTGAAGATGTTGTGCTGTTGGATGTCCTCATCTTTCTTTGGGGTATACATTAGTCGCCTTATTACTAAGGATACACCCTCATCTTCATAAGTGAGTTCTTCTGGTCGTCTTCTGGATAATCTTCACCTCCTTCAACGTCATCATCATGTGTGGCTAAATTGACTGATTTGTTCTGATGACATTGATTTGAGTAATGCCCTGTTTGCCCGCAACGGTAACACTTGTTGCCTCTTGGAACGGCATAAGGAATATTGTTGGAATTGGGCTTGTTTGCTATCTCCCTTTGCGGTAGTGCTACAGGTTGTTTTTAGGCTGGTTTGGCCAGGCGCCTCAACTTGTACGTGGTCTCACCATTGCCTTCCCTTTGCTTAGGTCAGGTCTTTGAGGCACAGAAGATTGGGATGACACTGGATTCAATACTGGATTGCGTAATCCCCTTTTACCAAGCTGTGTTTCAATCTTCAAGGCAAGTTGAATGGCACTGGAAAGTGTGTTGTGTGACTGTTTGAAGACTTCGTCTTGTATGTTGGCACGAATTCCATCAATAAATCTGGAAATTTTATGACTTTCAGATTCTCGAATGTCCACGCGAGCAGCAAGCTTGTGAAATTTGGTAACATACTCCGACACAGTCCGGTATGCTTGCCGACAATGCTGATAGTGACTAAAGAGTGTTTGCTCGTAATCTGGAGGTAGAAAGTGCTCTTTCATCAACTGCTTCATACGCCTCCAAGTTCGGACTTTGTTCTTCCCTTGTCGGATGCGTGTGGTTTGTAGTTGGTCCCACCAAGCTAACACGCCTCCTTTAAGTCGATAGGCTACCAACTTGACCTTCATGTATTCTTCAGTCTCTCAATACTCAAAGAATTTCTCCACTTCAGCTAGCCAATCAAGAAATTCTTCAATCACAACAGGCCATCGAAATATGAAATTTCAATCTTCATACGATAGTTGTCCTGTCGTCTTCCTTGGTCAAACCCAGGAGTAGTTGGTACTTCATCATCACTACTTTATTCTGTTATGGATCAAACTCATTTTTGAGCTTGAAATTGTTACGGTGATTATTGGGTACTCTCCATTGATTGGTTTCGTCTCGCCTCTGCTATCGAAGATTGTTGTTTCGTCCGCCAATGAGTTGAGTCAAATTCTCGATCATTGCCTCTAGATTTTGTAACCTTCTTTCAACTGCTTCCACAGACTCCTTTGTTGCGAATCTCTCCACTTGTTGATTTTGCTGGCTAGACTCCATGTCAGACATTTTTTTTAACAAATACAAACACAAAATACAAAGTACAATATTTTTTTTTCTTTTTATTTTTACCTTAACCTTGTCCCTACTCTCACTTACTCTTTTGACTCTCTTCTTCCCACTTCAATCATTTTTTTATTTTATTTTTCACTTCCTCTTTTCTTTTCTCTCTCCTTTTCTCACCCACTTCCCATTTTTTTTCTTTGACCTTGTCCCCACCTATCTTCTTTCTCTTCCCCCTTCTTTGACTTTTTATTCTTCTTCTTCCAGAGTCTTTCTTTCCTTTTACAAACCCTCTTCTTCTTCTTCCAAATTCTCTCTTCACCTCTCTACAAACTCTCTCTTCTTCTTCTAAATTCTCTTTTCCCATGTCCTTCTTCTCCTTCCAGATTCTTTTTTTTTTGGATCTGAGTGGCCGTTGGTGGTGCCGACAGTGGCAGATTCGAAGCAAAGATAAGTGAGGCTGGATGATGAAGAGGTCCGGTTGATTTGGTTGGGATCGAAGAGATCTGTCAGGTTTTTTTTTTTGTTCTGGAATCTCGAGTCTACAAGTTAGGTGGTGGTGACGATGACGTTTTTTTGGGGTATTGTGGTATTGGCTTTGATGGAGGCTCTGTGATTTTTTTTTTGTACTGGAACTTCGGGTTTAGTACTGGAATTTCGGGTTTACTGGTTGGTGGTGACGATGATGAGTTTTGGGTATGGCAGTATTTGGGGTATTGGTCTCGATGGTGGCTCTGTATTTTTTTTTTTGGTTGGGTTACATGGTTACTGGTTGGCGGTGGTGGCGGATTTTGTGTCGTCGGTGGTTGTGTTGGCAGTGGTCGGAAAAGCTTCGCCTGGATAAGAGGAAGGCTCTGATACCAGTTGACGCAGCGGGTTGCTAGGTGCGCCCTAACTTGCGATCTCACAAGGAGAAGGAAGGTAAAATTCTCACACAGAGAAATAGAAACTTAGAGTTTTTTTTTATTTGAAACTTGATGCCTACAGATTATACTGAGCTGGTATTTATACATGAATTGTAGCAGAAATAATACAAGAAAAATACACGTGGGTCGTTGACTTTTGACACGCTGTGAGCGGCGCGTGGGCGGTTCGGTGCTTGGGCGGAGTTCCTGGATCAGGGCAGCGGCGGCGCTTGGTGCAGTTCCTGCATCACTGGGGCAAAGTATTGGTGACTGATCACTGAAATGGGAAGCAAAGGATTGGAAAACAGGGTTCTGACAGGATTTAAGTGAAGCAAACAGCTTCATTGCAGGTGAGACGGACAATCAAAACAAAAATGGCTGGACTACATTAAGCTTTTGACTAGATAACCTTGTGCAAATTTTAATTATTTATTTTTTCATAAGCAAGACAAGCGAAGAAGATTTCATTAAGAATAGGCCTGCCCTAAAGAGTGAGTAGACAAACAAAGCTAGGCAGTAAAACAAGTTCACTCAACTAAACACCACATTGACAAACGATGCATCTCAAAGCATAACCCACAACACTCCTCAGCTTATTGGGAACTACCCTCATTAGGGAAATGTAGACTACCAATTGGTCCATTGGGGAAAAGAGGACAAAAGTAGGGGTGAGAATTTGTGACATGACTCGATAACACAACACATATATGTAGCACAATTAAATGGCTTGGATTTCGGTTTGACACCTGAACAAGTTTGACACGTTTTGACAATTATTTTATTGTTTTAGAAGAGAATCAAGCATAGATCACATTATTGAGTTTTACTCCAACCACTTTTCTAAAAAAGAGCAATGGTGGCCCAAGCCATAAGGCATTGACTTCAATGTATCGTTTAAACAAGCAAAGCGTATAACAAGGGATTTCAAAGTAGAACAGATTATGTAATCTTTTAGATACCTCGAGCCAGATCATGCATCGGTTCAGATGGTCTCTCCATTCCAGTCATCTGCTATCAGCAACAAGCAGATCACTGACCCCACACTCATTGCACAAACAATCAACTTATGCATCAAGAACGAGGAAATGGAATAAGTTGTAAACTTGACTTTGCGAAAGTATTTGACTGTCTCAGTTGGGATTATCTAGGTTTGAGCTTACCTATCGGAGGGAGACATATGGAAGTTGATTAATTACTTCATAATCTCCACCCAAAACTGTAGGTCAGCAATAACATTACACTGGGCAATACCAAAAAAAAAAAAAAAAACCAACAATCAATATCAGGAAGAGTGAAAGAATGGGTTTTGGAATAGCCAAAAACTAGAAACTTAGGCATACCTATTTAGCTTTATTTGAAATCAATACTTGAATTCGATGAACGGAATGAGTGATCTTCTTATGCCATTCCTCCCCCATTACTGATATGTATATTTCCTTTAGAAGTGGACATCCATAGATTTCCAAACTTGAGATTGAGGAGGATGAAAGGTCATCAAGCAAATACTTGAGGTTCTCGCATTCCATAATATGCAAACATGTAAGTGAAGATAAATTTGTGAGATAGTTTGGCAGCACCACAAGACTTTGAAATCCTCTATTAGTAAAGCTTGTAACTTGGTTAGGTGCTGAAGTTGTTCAGGCAAAGTCGTGAGCTTCAGCCATCCACATACATAAGCCTAGCGACTGAAGGGACTCCCCCAAATCCTTAATGTTGAACAGAAGGCATTTGGCTCCTTTAGGATGACTGTTATCTGAGAATTCAGGCATAGGAGTGATTTGACAGATTTGGCGGATGTTTGTCGCTGCAGGGATACTTTTCCGTTGGCTTAAGCCGACATTATTATCTAACACCTTGACGCAACTTATAGAATTCAGGCCCCAGTCACCTGAAGATGGATGAAACCTCCTTATGGTTGGCACAAACTGAACATTGATGGTTCACTAAGAGGAGATAGGGGTGGCTACGGGGCAGTGCTTGGAGATGCAGAGGGTGAAGTGATAGCTGCTTGCTCCGGGTCAGACGAGGACCATACAGTTGTAAAACATGAACTACAAGGCGTAGAGGCAGGCTTAAAATTAGCTAGTTTGCACCATATTCAAAAGCTGGAAATATGCACAGACTCTACTTGTGTTTTCCAGTATCTAACTAAGTCCAGGGCTATAGCATGGGACATAAGACAGATCATAAAAGTAATTTTGAGTATGCTGGGGTCACTTGAAGACTACAAAATAGAACATGCCTTCAGAGAAACGAATATGATTGCTGATAAACTGGCGAGCTTGGTTCCAAATACAGTATTCATGGAAATTGTTCCTAGTTCCTTTGCGCAGGATATGAAAGATATTATGTATGAGGATAAGATAGGCAAGGCCTATACTCGGATGTAACACATTTATTTTTCAGGTTTGGGGATTCTAAATAACCCCCGCTCGCTTTCAAAAAAAAAAAAAAAAAGAATAACCCCTCTGTAAAGTCTTCTGTTGAGCTCCTTCCCATATGCAATAGGGCTCAAGCACTCAAACTACTCTGAACACCAAGCAATACTTCCTCATTCAATTGCAAAGGCGCATGGTTGATCTAAAACATAAATCTACAATAAAATTGAAGAAATCTCAATATAGCTTAGCATGTAGCAGAAGTACACTTAACAATCATTCAACAAAAATGTCAACAAAACTATCCAGCCTCGAATAAATTAGAAAGTTGCGGCAATACTTCCAGGCCCACCCCATCACTGTCACGACCGAACATCCACTTCGATCGGTACCAAGGAATGTGATTTCGTGAAATTTTGACGATTTCTTGAAATGTGTCGAAATTTCACGAAATATTTCCTATTTTGAAGTTTTCCGAAATATATCGAAATTTTCCTGAGAAAAGAAATAAATATTTTAATCTCTTGAGAAAAAGAAAAAAGTTTGACCCTCATGAAAGCTCTTGAGAGTTGGACATTAAAAAGAGGTGAGGTTAAAAAGTGAATGCCAAAAAATAATAAAATCTATGTCGATGTAAATGATTAAAGATCTTTATGATAGTGAATATTAAGATCGCTGAAAGCGTGAGTTTGATTAAGTTGCTTACGATTAACTTGTCAAGGTTCTCTTGATCTTTCAATCGTTTGTTTGCTACTAAATAGAATAGTTAAAGTTTGTAATTAATATTGTTTATATTAATTAATTCATCCTGTTCAAAACTGGAATTTCAACGATATTTGTAGAGAAGAAGCAGTCTAAGGATCACGAAAAACAGAAGAAACTTGTGTGACCAAAACAACCGACTTAATAATACATGTTACTCTTCAGTTTATGTACAAGTTACATTGTAGTCTGTACAGAGACTGAACAAAACTAGAAATCAAGTAAAGTACTAGCTAGCCTAGCTCTAACTACCATAAAACACTAATTCAAGCTGAAAAGAATCCATTGATGGCTGCCATGCCTACAGAGGTTTTGGGTTCTAACACCTTTGCAGCAAACTGATGCTTCTTCTCAGCAGTAACATTAAGAACCCGATTAAACAACCCATTAAGATCCAGAGCAACATTAGAAACACAAGAAGTCAAGTTAATCATCTCAGCTTCACTTTCGATTCTTTTCAAGCTCCTGATCCTCTCATACTCCTCTGCAACATACATAGCTATATCTGCCATATTTTCCTTGTTTTTATACTTGTCTCTGATTTAATGTTCTCCTAATCAAAATACTGAGACCCATATTGGGGTCTTTATATATTTGGTGTTTGATTGACTGTGTTTCTGGCCCTTTACTGAGGATGTGTTTGACTCTGTTTCTGCCGCTTGTATTACGCCAAACACGTGGGTTTTGTACATGGTTTGGGGAATATGCCTTTGATTTTGTTTAGGTGGGCGCTCCGTCTTAAAAATCTTACCCATTGGTTTTTTTTTTCTTCCAAACCTATACCCCATCGTTTTCCAACCTTTTAAAAAACCATCAAACTTATTGGCTGCATACTGTAGGAAATGATCATTGATGCACTAGTTCTTATTGTTTGTTTGTTTGTTTTTCCACTGTGATCTATTATCCTCAACTTTGTTGGTTGACCCGTATGTACGTACCCACATGTATGGATGGAAACTAGCACGTTGGGTAGAGGTCTCCAAAGTCTCATATAACTCAACGATCAGGAAAATTAAACTTGTCACACATTTGAAAGGGAAAACACAACGGAAAAAGTTTGCAAATGAACTCCCTGCATACTGTACCATTCATTCATTTTGTAGGGAGATGGGCATGGTACAATATGGTCATAGCGAAAACAAAGCAATAAACCATTTACACAATATTTAAGAAAGGAAAATATTTACTAATAGATCAAGAATTTGCAGACTCTTCATTTGACATAAAGAGTGGGGGATGCTGCCGTTCAAAGAATTATTAGAGAGGAGAAGAACTCCCAAGTCTTGCAAGCCACCCCAACATTGAGGGAAACTTTCGACTAAATGATTCATCGATAGATCGAGAAATGACAGACTCTTCATTAGACATAAAGAGTGAGGGATGCTGCCATTCAAAGAGTTGTTGAAAAGATTTATGTAAATTGTATTGGAAGGAAAATGTGGCAATGGACCCTCAAATTTGTTATGCTGTAAAGAGAAAATGAATTATCCACCTTCAGTGGATGAAAAGAAGGTTGGAACCTTGCCATAGAATTGGTTAGAGGAAAGGTCTATTGCTACTAGTGAAGAATATGAAAAAGAAAAATTAAACAACCATTTTGGAACAGAACCTACGATGCTTGAATTGGAGATATCCAACCTGACAAAACTCTTTTGTGTTTGAAGCCACATAGGGAAACCAGGACCCATTTTGCATGATCCTAAATTGATTTCATCAAGTTGAAATGGAGGTATCCAATCAGATCTTATTTTCAAAGATAAAGAGTTTGAGTGGCATAGGGATAAGGTTGTTAAAGAGGAGAGGTTTGCAAAGTGAATGTCAGTGATAACGCCTTCAAAGGAATTTTCACTCAAGTACAATATTTCTAGGTGTGAGAGTTGTCCTAAACTTTTTGGAATAGACCCATTAAATTTGTTTTGGTCTAGATACAAGTCTCTCAATGATGATAATTTCCAAAGAGATGGGGGAATGGGGCCAACAAAGGAATTCAACCCCAGATCAAGGTGTCTTAAATTCTTAAGCTCAACTAACCAATTAGGAACATATCCACTGAGGTTATTTTCCAACAAAGACAATGTCTCTAATTTATTACTTTTGAAACATGGGGATGACGAGGAGTTTTCAAAAAGCTTGTGGATCTCTCCTTGGAGGCTATTTTTAGAGAAATCTAGTGTTTTCAAGTTGCACAGATGACTCAAATCATTTTCAATTGTACCATTGAATTGGTTGTGAGATAGGTCCAAAACTTGCAGCGAAGTCATGTTTTCGACAAAATTTGGAAGTGGACCTTGAAAATGATTGAATTTAAGATCCAAAACGACTATAGATGTGAGATTGGCGAATGAATTGGATCGAAGGTTTCCAGAAATTTCACATTCAAACAAGTGCAATTCAAGTAGATGGGGAAGGAAATTAATTGCTTGCAGTGAATTAGATGGGTGACTAAGGTCCACGGCACTCAAGTCAAGATACTTGAGATGAGATAAACGTGACACTCAGTCCAAATTGACAGCACTCAGTAGGGGAAATTCATCAAAGTAAGTCTTGCCATTTAGATCTAGAGATCGTAAGGCAGACAAATTTCCAAGATGTTGTGGAACAATACCAGCAAAGAAAGAGGAAGAAAGATTAAGATATCTCAAATTCAGAAATGACCCAAGGAAATTGGGAATTCGAGATCCAGAAAAATTGTTGGAACACAAGTCCAAGTGTTTCATATGTTTCAAGTCAAGTAAGGAAGGATTTACCTCTTGGCCCACTAAGGTTGATTTCGCATGTATTGGATCATAATTGTTTTCATTCAAACGGGTCCAATTAAATGGATGTGGGTTGCGCAGGTCCAATCTGATGACGTGTCCGGTTCTGCTATCGCACCGGATTCCAGCCCAATGGCAGCAGTCTTCACCAACCCAAGAAAGAAGCATGTTGGAAGGATTGGTGAGGGAACGTTTGAACTCGAGAAGTGCTCGCCTTTCGACGTGTACACAGTGTGCACTCTTGTTTGTGCCTTGGCTTCACCAAGTGGGAATGATGTTGAGAATGCAACATAGCACAATAATAGTAATAATGTTACAAGGACGTGGATGAGATCTTTCCATATTACGATAGTAGAGTAGTGTCCTCATGTTTGCATGGGACAAGGAATTGGTAATCTCCCTTTATAGCTATCTACCTAGCTACAACTTGGGTCTTCTTCTTCTACTTTGCCAAACATTCAGATTATAGCCACACACACTTTAGTTGATGATTACGGTGGGGTAGCCACCAATAATTCACATTTCCAAATACTTTAAGCGACTACCTTTATACCTCCATGCATGCTGATTATGATTGCAAGGTACGTACCACTTACTCAACACCAATACCATTTACATTATTGTGTAAATCCAAGCCTGTTTTCGGTAGTTTAGGCAATTTCAAATTAGTCGGATTTACCTATTATGTGTATATGGGAAAATATAATTAATTAATTTGCACAAATATACCAAATTAAATTAAATATAGAGATTAACAGATTAGGGACAAAATATTCCTAAGAAATTACATTTTTTATAGGCACTAAAAGAAAATTACCGTTCCTAAAAAATATTCAACAACCACAATTTGTTGGATTTTTTTTTTTAAACTTATCTTCTTTCCAAAATAAATAGCTTATTCAGGATTATCCCTAAACGATTTCATATTTACAATTCACCGCAGACTAGGAGTCCACATCCATTAACTGTTATTTTTCGAAAGGTCAAAATTTTAATGACTAAAATGTCCCTAAATGATTGAATGACTGAGATCAAAATGTTGGTATCAGACAACTTATAATTGAATCTCGAGGTGAGTCAATGATTTGAAAGGTAAAAATAAAATGTGTATCTCGAAACACATCATATGGTAAAAACCCCACCCACATCTCCACCCCTCCCACCTCCCTCATCAAACATTAAAGAGTTATATGGTACTAGGCACGTGCCACTTCATGAGGCGGCATCAAAAAAAAAAAAAAAAAAAGGAAAACAGTGAAGAAACAACAAAATTTCTCACAACTCTTCATTAGACATAATCTCGAGACGGATGGTTGGTTACACCCACCCCTCGCTCCCTAGAAGGGCTCATCATAGAATCATTCCAACACTCCACCATTCCTTTCATCTCATCTTCTTCAATCCTTCTCTCCTACTGCCCTCCTCTTTCCTCTTCTCAATCCTTTCCTCTATACACAATGCAATTACATCCTTCTCAGTTCATTCATCAAATTTGATAACCATTTGTCTAAATCAAACCCTTATCAAATTAATTACGAAATTAAACACTATCAAGTTAGCTTTCTTATGATATACTAATAACGATGTTTAGATATGAAATTCACCGAAGCTCTCAAGTTTCTAGCCCTAATAACAATCTGTCTGCAGCAATTCAACCAAACCCAGAATCAAAATCCAAACTTTCACGGAAAAACCCAAAGTAATTGACAATAAGAATAGTGGGTTTGATCCAAAAATGAACCCTTCTTTGATGACTTTGGCATCGGGCACTTGAGTGGATTTCATGAGCTTGGAGACAAAGTAACGAAGAACGCCGATGAGAACCATGACTACAGAGAGAGGGATTAGAACCCAACCTCTGATTGTTGTGTCCAAGACCAGATCTTCCGCCATTAGTGATTTTGACCTTTCGATGTCTCTAAAATTGAAGTTTTTGTGGAAGAGACGAAGATAGTCTCTTTGTTTTGAAGTGGCACGTGCCTAGTACCATCCAAACATGGATCAGGCCTGTAACACCAAGCAACGTAGAATTGTTGAACATTACGATAAGATTAGGGGTAATGGGGGAGTATTTGGTGGTGCATCAGTCTGTCCATCCCTTTCTCCTTTTCCAAGGATTGACTGACTGACTTTGTAGGTTAAGCATTGTAGGTCCATTATAATTTTTTCCACATGATTATGATTGCAAGGTATGTGTACCACTTACTCAAGACCAATACCATTTACATTGTGTAAATAATCCAAGCATGTTTTGGGTAGTTTAGGTAATTTCAAATTAGTCAGATTTACCTATTATGTGTATATGCTAAAATATAATTAATTAATTTTCACAAATATACCAAACTAAATTAAATACAGAGATTAACAGATTAGGGACAAAATATCACTAACAAATTAATTTTTTAATAGGCACTAAAAAAATTACAGTTCCTAAAAAATATTCAACAACCACAATTTCTTGGATTTTTTTAAAAAAAAAAAAACTTACCCCCTCCCTAGAATAAATAGCTCATTTGGGATTATCCCTAAAAGATTTCATATTTACAATTCACCACAGACTAGGAGTTCACATCCATTAACTGTTATTTTTCGAATGGAAAATTTTGATGTCTAAAATGCCCTTAAATGATTGAATAGCTGAGATCAAAATGTTGGCATCAGAAAACTTATAATTGGATCTCGAGGTGAGTCAATGGTTTGGAAGGTAAAAATAAAATGTGTATCTTGAGACACATCATATGGTTAAAACCCTACCCACATCAAACATTTTCTCCATCCCTCCCACCTCCCTCATCAAACATTCATCATCATCATCATCATCATCATCAAAGCTCATTCCCGAGATTTTCGATAAGATTATTGCAAAGAGGGGTGATGGGGGAGTATTTGGTAGTGCATCAGTCTGTCCATCCCTTTCTCCTTTTCCAAGGATTGACTGACTGAGTTTGTAGGTCAAGCATTGTAGGTCCGTTATAATTTTTCCACATAAAATTGCCCTATGAAGTCTCTTTCCATCCCATTGCAAGATTCCTTGCATTGATGCTACTGATAAATAAGACTTTGAAATCCTCTATTAGTAAAGCTTGTAACTTGGTTAGGTGCTGAAGTTGTTCAGGCAAAGTTGTGAGCTTCAGCCATCCACATACATAAGCTTAGCGAGTGAAGGGACTCCCCCCAAATCCTTAATGTTGAACAATAAGGCATTTGGCTCCTTTAGGATGACTGTGTTATCTGAGAATTCAGGCATAGGAGTGATTGCACCGTATATTGCTTTATTTTCAGAGATCAAACCATCCAAATAAATCATGAACACAACAGGAGGTGGGTGAAACCAATAGCAGTATTGTCCTCAAGAACAATGTCAGGATTCCAATTCTTCAATTTATCTTAAACTCGACAAAAGCAACCTTGTCTGATACTATAGAAAGTTGTATATTCTAATTATAGATTATAGAAACATATATATATATATATTTAGGATATTCTAATTTCATAATTAGGAAACCTAGAATATTTTCTGTAAGATTGTTTCTATATTTTGTTAGATTGTTTCTTGTAAGACAAGAAACCCTATTGTATATATACCCCTATTGTGGGATGAATCAAATACACAAAACAATTGAAGTATTACCTTCTACATGGTATCAGAGCAGGTTCAATCCTTCGAATTTGTTTTGCATATTTTTTCTTGTGAATCTCGAAAACCAAATCCATCAGACCGCTGAGCACCACCTTCATTCTCACCACCATCGCCCTGAATCCATCATCCCCCTAAATCCATCATCGTCCTGAATCCATCACACCATCATCGCCCTGAATCCATCAGACGTCTCGCCCTGAATCAAACCACCTGCCACGGCACCATCGAAGGCACTGTTAGCCCTTAAACGAACTTGAATCAGCCCCCAATTCAGCCCTGAAACGAACCTGAAACGCCCTGAATCAGACCTCCTTCCACCCTGAATCAATCTTGATTTCTTTTGAATCATGATTGTTTATTTTGAATCCACCGATTGCACCTCGCCATCAGATCCAGCCTAAGAGAATCGCATATCAAGCCTAACAGCACCATAGATCCAACCTAAGAGAGACTCAAATCCAATTGAAGAGACAAAGATCTTTGCAAGCGTAGACCCTCCCCCTCACAGAGTTTACCCTTACCTTCACCCTCGCGGAGTTCACCCTTACCCTCGCCCTCGCATATCTCTATTCACCTTCACCCTTGCCCTCGCAGAGAAACAGAGAGTTTTTTTGGTTTTGCAGAGAAACAGAGAGCGAGAAGAGAACATAGGTTTTACAGTAGAAAAAAAAAAGTTTCTTATTCTATTCACAACCCAGCCAATAGTCGATCACACCATGCAATCTTCTTTTGCTAATGTAGCACAATCAGGTATGAATGATAAAGTTATTTCGAATAGTACATGGATAATTGATTCAGGTGCATCTGATCATATGACAAATGACCCTAACCTTGTGGTAAATCTTATAAATTCCTCTCAACATGTTGTCTCTACTGCGGATGGTACTCTAACTCTGGTTAGCGGAGAAGGTTCCATTGTGTTATCTGATACTCTAACTCTTGAATCCGTCTTAATTGTTCTATCACTAGCTTCTAACCTCTTGTCTGTTTGTCAAATTATTCGAACACTTGCATGTATTGTGACTTTCTGTCCATCTTTCTGTGTGTTTCAAGACATTCTGACTCGGCAGATTCTTGGTTATGGTGTTAGAAGGGGGAAACTGTACTACTTGGATCTGACAGAGATGGGAGAGAAACGCAAGAATATTTTGGGGCAAGCTAATCAGGTCATTAGGGTCGATAATGCGAAGGAAGTAGTATGGTTATGGCATCGTCGTTTAGGACATCTGTCTTTTCGTTATCTTAAGAAGTTGCAGCCTCATTTGTTTTTGGTTGTTAGTGATTCAGACTTTCATTGTAACATTTGTGAACTGGCCAAGAGCCACCGTATTCCATATTCGCCAAGTATTCATAGATGTCATATTCCCTTTATGAAAATTCACTCCGATGTTTGGGGTCCTGAAAAAATTCCTTCTTTGTTTGGAACTCGATATTATGTATCTTTTATTGATGATTGCACTCGGATGACCTGTGTGTCATTACTGAAAAGAAAGAGTGAGGTATTTGGAAGGTTTACTGATTTTTACAAAATGGTGGCGACACAGTACCAACAATCCATCAGAGCGTTTCAATCTAACAATGGTGGAGAGTATGCTAATGGCCTTATGTCTGAATTTTGCCGGTCAAATGGAATTCGTCATCAAACCTCCAATACTGATACTCCTCAACAGAATGGTTTAGCAGAACGAAAGAATAGGCAGTTGTTGGAAGTTGTTCGTGCTTCCCTGTTTGGCATGAATGTACATCGATCCTATTGGGGTGTAGCAGTGAAATCTGCAGTATATCTTATCAACCGTACTCCCTCACGAGTAATTGAGTTCCAGAATCCTCATCAGAAGCTTCATACACTTTTGTCCATCCCATCTATGCCTAATTTGGAGCCTCGAGTGTTTGGGTGCACAGCCTATGTCACCGGAGCAAACTTGATCCCCGTGCGACGAAATGTATTTTTGTGGGTTATGCAGAGCTCCAAAAGGGGTACAGGTGTTATGACCCGCTCACTGACAGAATGCATATATCTCTTGATGTCTCATTTCATGAATCTGAGCCATATTACTCAGGGGGAGTCTCTAGTCTTCCCTTCAGGGGGAGAGCGATAGTGAAGGGAATCCTCGTTCTATTGATGTCTTTGAAGAATTGAAACACTTGGAGGAACAATTTGAAGTTCCTGTAACAGCAGAAACTGTTCCCACAGCAGCAGCAAATGACTTGTCTCGAGAGATAAACACTTCCAATGGGCAGACAATTGACCACTTAGTTCCTAGCGATCAATTCTCGCATGAAGACAGAAGAGAATGATCAAAATGTATCTGAAACTCACACACACAACATTTCCCCTTCTACATTAGCAACTGAAGATCTCGCCCAGAATGATCCACCTCAGGTACCTTTACCCTCTAATGAGTCTTCTGTGTTAGAAAGTGTTGAACCTAGAAAATCACAAAGGGTTACTAAGGGAGTTCCTAAAAAGCAATATGAACCAAACATCAAAGCCCAAGCTAAATACCCTATAGCTAACTTTATGTCTAACCATAGGATTTCTGAGTCACATGCACTTGTTATTAATCAATTATCTACTGTATCTATTCCTAGTAACGTGCAGGACGCATTGAAGGATCCAAAATGGACAACAGCAATGAATGAAGAATTGGAAGCTCTTCAGAAGAATGTCACTTGGGAGGTAGTAGACAAGCCTGTTGGAAAGAAGACTATAGGATGTCGTTGGGTGTTTAATGCGAAGCTTAATGCAGATGGAACTATTGATAGATACAAAGCAAGATTAGTTGCCAAGGGATATACACAGCGCCATGGAATTGATTATGAGGAGACTTTCGCACCAGTGGCGAAGATTAATACTATCCGAATTTTAATTTCACTTGCAATAAATAAAGATTGGCCCTTGCACCAACTTGATGTGAAGAATGCATTTCTCAATGGAAAGTTGGAGGAAGAAGTGTATATGGATATGCCTCCAGGCGTGAAGAATAACCCAAGAGACGCTGGTAAGGTGTATAAATTGAAGAAGTCTTTGTATGGTCTGAAACAGTCTCCAAGAGCTTGGTTCGGAAGATTTTCGAAGTCCATGAGAGCTTTTGGGTACAAACAAAGCAACTCTGACCATACCTTGTTTATCAAACACAAGAATGGTAAGATTACAACTCTAATTGTGTATGTTGATGACATGATCGTTACAGGAGATGATCCAAAAGAAATAAATGATTTGCAAAAGTATCCGTCGAAGGAATTGAAATGAAGGATCTCGGGCAACTGAAGTATTTTCTGGGTATTGAAGTTGCAAGGTCGAAGAAAGGGATTTCACTTTCATAAAGGAAGTATGTTCTTGATTTGGTCGCTGAAACAGGGATGTTGGACTGCAAACCAATAGAGACACCCATTGAGATGAATCATGGACTTGTTATTCTTCCTGGTCAAGTCCCTACTGATAAAAGGAGGTATCAACGTCTTGTAGGAAGGTTAATTTATCTTTCTCATACTAGACCTGATATTGCTTATGCTGTGAGTGTTGTTAGTCAGTTTATGCATTGTCCTAGTGAAGAGCATATGAATGCAGTCTTTCGTATTTTGAAATATCTGAAGATGGCGCCTGGTAAGGGATTATTGTTTGGAAAAAATGAATTGAAAGTTGTTGGATACACAGATGCGGATTGGGCTGGTGATAAAACTGATAGACGTTCTACATCAGGGTACTTCACTTTTGTTGGTGGGATCCTTGTAACTTGGCGTAGTAAAAAATAGAAAGTTGTTGCTAGATCAAGTGCAGAAGCTGAATTTCGAGGTATGGCATATGGAGTTTGTGAAATGTTGTGGATCCGTAATGCCTTGAAAGAAATGGGTTTCAAGCTACAAAGGCCTATGGAGTTACATTGTGATAATACCGGTGCCATTCAGATTGCACATAATCTAGTTCAGCATGATCGAACAAAGCATGTGGAGGTTGACCGCCATTTTATTAAAGCGAATCTTGACAGGAAAATTATTCGCTTTCCATTTGTAACCTCAGATGAACAATTAGCTGATGTTCTTACTAAAGGGGTATCTCAGAAAGTGTTTGACAACTCAGTTGACAAGTTGGGCATGATAGACATCTATGCACCAACATGAGGGGGAGTATAGAAAGCTGTATATTCTAATTATAGATTATAGAAACATATATATATATTTAGGATATTCTAATTTCATATTTAGGGAACCTAGAATATTTTCTGTAAGATTATGTCTATATTTTGTAAGATTGGTTCTTGTAAACCCTATTGTATATATACCCCCTATTGTGGGATGAATCAAATACACAAAACAATTGAAGTATTACCTTCTACAGATACAACTTCTTTATCCAATCCCAGACTTCATTCAGTATCGAATAACCCCTCTGTAAAGTCTTCTGTTGATCTCCCTCCCATATGCAATAGGGCTCTATCACTCAAACTGCTCTGAACACCAAGCAATACTTCCTCATTCAATTGCAAACGCGCATGGTTGATATGAAACATAAATCTACAATAAAATTGAAGAAATCTCAATATAGCGTAGTATGTAGCAGAAGTACACTTAATAATCATTCAACAAAAATGTCAACAAAACCGTAAATCTTCCCGTAAGCAGCGAAACCAAGAATTTGATCACTTCATATTGCCACCCAGAACCAACCATATGGACACAAGAATTTTCGCGGTGTGCAAAATTTTATAATGATGATCAGTTCAAATAAATTGAATATAAAAAAAGATTACAGAAAAAAGAATGAACAAGATCTCAAGAGTTTTTCAACTCCTATTTGTTACCTCATTTCCCAAATCTTTTCGAATTGTACAGTGTTGACTTATCGATTGCAACATCCATGGGAAAACCAGTGTCCCTGGGTTGCATGATTACAACACAAGCAGAACAGAATACTGAGAACAAGTTGTCTTAATGAAGGGAATAAGTCGTCTACTTCTTTTTCTTGAGTTTGGGTGCTCCCATTGTCACCGTAAAATACATTACGAATACACCTCAACTTTCCATTACCACCAATATAGAGAAACTTCAAAAGTTTTAGCAGTCCCAAGTGGTGGGAGATCATCACTCGCACAGCTAGCTCACCAAGCATAACTACACTAAACTTGGGAGTAAAAGCAGCATAATACATTTAAGCCAAATAGCTTAGAACACATAACTTAGCATAAATTGGAAAGACCAACTATTCCCTATTCTGCTCATGGATTTTTACCTGTCGATCAAATCTACACAATTCAGTACATTTGATTCTAACATCAATGCTTGAAATTAATCTGGTCTGAATGGTTTGCCAATGTCTAGATTATTTATTTATTTTGGGTAAACACTCCAGAGGGGAGGGGATTAGGCGCAGACCCTGACCAGTATATTAAAACACAAATAAAAATGGATATATCATATTTTTATCAATTCTTTCAAACTATGTACTCACATATCGATCACACATTGATTAACCATGTATAACAAATAGGTAAATAAATTTTAACAAATCACATTAAAATATATATATATACACGGTGAATATGCACATGCAAGGTGCGCGTTAAACACTAGTGTTTCTAAAAAAGACACGGTCAAGTTTAGCATACCCTAATTGCAGGGATTATCCTTCAACATGCTCCACAATGTTACTAAATACCCTAAATGCTCCACAATGTTACTAAATATTCAACAACCACAATTTGTTGGATTTTTTAAAAAAAAAACTTACCCCCTCCCTAGAATAAATAGCTTATTCAGGATTATCCCTAAAAGATTTCATATTTACAATTCACCGCAGACTAGGAGTTCACATCCATTAACTGTTATTTTTCGAATGGGCAAAATTTTGATGTCTAAAATGCCCTTAAATGATTGAATAGCTGAGATCAAAATGTTGGCACCAGACAACTTATAATTGGATCTCAAGGTGAGTCAATGGTTTGGAAGGTAAAAATAAAATGTGTATCTTGAGACACATCATATGGTTAAAACCCTACCCACATCAAACATTTTCTCCATCCCTCCCACCTCCCTCATCAAACATTCATTATCATCAAAGCTCATTCCCGAGATTTTCGATAAGATTATTGCAAAGAGGGGTGATGGGGGAGTATTTGGTAGTGCATCAGTCTGTCCATCCCTTTCTCCTTTTCCAAGGATTGATTGACTGAGTTTGTAGGTAAGCATTGTAGGTCCGTTATAATTTTTTCCACATAAAATTGGCCTATGAAGTCTCTTTCCATCCCATTGCAAGATTCCTTGCATTGATGCTACTGATAAATAAGACTTTGAAATCCTCTATTAGTAAAGCTTGTAACTTGGTTAGGTGCTGAAGTTGTTTAGGCAAAGTCGTGAGCTTCAGCCATCCACATACATAAGCTTAGCGGAAGGGACTCCCCCCAAATCCTTAATGTTGAACAATAAGGCATTTGGCTCCTTTAGGATGACTGTGTTATCTGATAATTCAGGCATAGGAGTGATTGCACCGTATATTGCTTTATTTTCAGAGATCAAACCATCCAAATAAATCATGAACACAACAGGAAGTGGGTGAAACCAAGAGTAGTATTGTCCTCAAGAACAATGTCAGGATTCCAATTCTTCAATTTATCTTAAACTCGACAAAAACAACTTTGTTTGATACTATAGAAAGCTGTATATTCTAATTATAGATTATAGAAATATATATATATTTAGGATATTCTAATTTCATATTTAGGGAACCTAGAATATTTTCTGTAAGATTGTTTATATATTTTGTAAGATTTTTCTTGTAAGACAAGAAACCCTATTGTATATATACCCCTATTGTGGGATGAATCAAATACACAAAACAGTTGAAGTATTACCTTCTACATGGTATCAGAGCAAGTTCAATCCTTCGAATTTGTTTTGCATATGTTTTCTTGTGAATCCCGAAGGAGGACACCAAATCCATCACACCGCCGAGCACCATCTTCATTCACACCACCATCGCCCTGAATCCATCATCACACCATTGTCGCCCTGAATCCATCAGACGTCTCGCCCTGAATCAAACCACCTGCCACGACACCATCGGAGGCACTGTTAGCCCTTAAACAAACTTGAATTAGCCCCCAAATCAGCCCTGAAACGAACCTGAAACGCTCTGAATCAGACCTCCTTCCACCCTGAATCAGTCTTGATTTCTTTTGAATCACGATTGTTTCTTTTGAATCCACTGATTGCACCTCGTCATCAGATCCAGCCTAAGAGAATCACGTATCAAGCCTATCAGCACCATAGATCCAACCTAAGAGAGACTCAAATCCAATCGAAGAGACAAAGATCTTTGCAAGCGCCGACCGAGACAAAGATCTTTGCAAGCGCAGACCCTCCCCCTCACAGAGTTTACACTTACCTTCGCCCTCGCGGGGTTCACCCTTACCCTCGCCCTCGTAGATCTCTATTCACCTTCACCCTCACCCTCGCGGAGAAACAGAGAGTTTTTTTGGTTTTTTGGTTTTGCAGAGAAACAGAGAGCGAGAAGGGAACATAGGCTTTGTAGTAGAAAAATAAAGTTTCTTATTCTATTCACAACCCAGCCAATAGTCGATCATACCATGCAATCTTCTTTTGCTAATGTAACACAATCAGGTATGAATGATAAAGTTATTTCGAATAGTACATGGATAATTGATTCAGGTGCATCTGATCATATGACAAATGACCCTAACCTTGTTGTAAATCTTAGAACTTCCTCTCAACATGCTGTCTCTACTGCGGATGGTACTCCAACTCTAGTTAGCGGAGAAGGTTCCATTGTGTTATCTGATACCCTAATTCTTGAATCCGTCTTAATTGTTCCATCACTAGCTTCTAACCTCTTGTCTGTCTGTCAAATTATTCGAACACTTGCATGTATTGTGACGTTCTATCCATCTTTCTGTGTGTTTCAGGACATTCTGACTCGACAGATTCTTGGTTATGGTGTTAGAAGGGGGAAACTGTACTACTTGGATTGACAGAGACGGGAGAGAAACGCAAGAATCTTTTGGGGCAAGCTAATCAGGTCATTAGGGTCGATAATGCGAAGGAGGTAGTATGGTTATGGCATCATCGTTTAGGACATCTGTCTTTTCGTTATCTTAAGAAGTTGCAGTCTCATTTGTTTTCGGTTGTTAGTGATTCAGACTTTCATTGTGACATTTGTGAACTGGCCAAGAGCCACCGTATTCCATATTCGCCAAGTATTCATAGATGTCCTGTTCCCTTTATGAAAATTCAGGGGGAGAGTGATAATGAAGGGAATCCTCGTTAATTCTAATGATGTCTTTGAAGAATTGGAACACTTGGAGGAACAATTTGAAGTTCCTGTAACAACAAAAACTGTTCCCGCAGCAGCAACAAATGACTTGTCTTGAGAAATAGACACTTCCAATGGGCAGACAATTGACCACTTAGTTCCTAGTGATCAATTCCCGTATAAAACAGAAGAGAATGATCAAAATGTATCTGAAACTCACACACACGACATTTCCCCTTCTACATCAGCAACTGAAGATCTCGTCCAGAATGATCCACCTCAGGTACCTTTACCCTCTAATGAGTCTTCTGTGTTAGAAAGTGTTGAACCTAGGAAATCACAAAGGGTTACTAAGGGAGTTCCTAAAAAGCAATATGAACCAGACATCAAAGCCCAAGCTAAATACCCTATAGCTAACTTTATGTCTAACCATAGGATTTCTGAGTCACATGCACTTGTTATTAATCAATTATCTACTGTATCTATTCCTAGTAACGTGCAGGACGCATTGAAGGATCCAAAATGGACAACAGCAATGAATGAAGAATTGGAAGCTCTTCAGAAGAATGTCACTTGGGAGGTAGTAGACAAGCCTGTTGGAAAGAAGAATGTAGGATGTCGTTGGGTGTTTAATGTGAAGCTTAATGCAGATGGAACTATTGATAGATACAAAGCAAGATTAGTTGCCAAGGGATATACATAGCGCCATGGAATTGATTATGAGGAGACTTTTGCACCAGTGGCGAAGATTAATACTATCCGAATTTTAATTTCACTTGCAGCAAATAAAGATTGGCCCTTGCACCAACTTGATGTGAAGAATGCATTTCTCAATGGAAATTTGGAGGAAGAAGTGTACATGGATATGCCTCCAGGCGTGAAGAATAACCAAGAGACGCTGGTAAGGTGTGTAAATTGAAGAAGTCTTTGTATGGTCTGAAACAGTCTCCAAGAGCTTGGTTCGAAAGATTTTCGAAGTCCATGAGAGCTTTTGGGTACAAACAAAGCAACTCTGACCATACCTTGTTTATCAAACACAAGAATGGTAAGATTACAACTCTAATTGTGTATGTTGATGACATGATCGTTACAGGAGATGATTCGAAAGAAATAAATGATTTGCAAAAGTATCTTTCGAAGGAATTTGAAATGAAGGATCTCGGGCAACTGAAGTATTTTATGGGTATTGAAGTTGCAAGGTCGAAGAAAGGGATTTCACTTTCACAAAGGAAGTATGTTCTTGATTTGCACGCTGAAACAGGGATGTTGGACTGCAAACCAATAGAGACACCCATTGAGATGAATCATGGACTTGCTATTCTTCCTGATCAAGTCCCTACTGATAAAGGGAGATATCAACGTCTTGTAGAAAGGTTAATTTATCTTTCTCATACTAGACCTGATATTGCTTATGCTGTGAGTGTTGTTAGTCAGTTTATGCATTGTCCTAGTGAAGAGCATATGAATGCAGTCTTTCGTATCTTGAAATATCTGAAGATGACGCCTAGTAAGGGATTATTGTTTGGAAAAAATGAATTGGAAGTTGTTGGATACACAGATGCGGATTGGGCTGGTGATAAAACTGATAGACGCTCTACATCAGGGTACTTCACTTTTGTTGGTGGGAATCTTGTAACTTGGCATAGTAAAAAACAAAAAGTTGTTGCTATCAAGTGCAGAAGCTGAATTTCGAGGTATGGCACATGGAGTTTGTGAAATGTTGTGGATCCGTAATGTCCTGAAAGAAATGGGTTTCAAGCTACAAAGGCCTATGGAGTTACATTGTGATAATACCGCTGCCATTCAGATTGCACATAATCCAGTTCAACATGATCGAACAAAGCATGTGGAGGTTGACCGCCATTTTATTAAAGAGAATCTTGACAGGAAAGTTATTCGCTTTCCATTTGTAACCTCAGAGGAGCAATTAGCTGATGTTTTTACTAAAGGGGTATCTCAGAAAGTGTTTGACAGCTCAGTTGACAAGTTGGGCATGATAGACATCTATGCACCAACTTGAGGGGGAGTATAGAAAGTTGTATATTCTAATTATAGATTATAGAAACATATATATATTTAGGATATTCTAATTTCATATTTAGGGAACCTAGAATATTTTTTGTAAGATTGTTTCTTGTAAGACAAGAAGCCCTATTGTATATATACCCCTATTGTGGGATGAATCAAATACACAAAACAATTGAAGTATTACCTTCTACCGATACAACTTCTTTATCCAATCCCAGACTTCATTCAGTATCGAATAACCCCTCTGTAAAGTCTTCTGTTGAGCTCCCTCCCATATGCAATAGGGCTCTATCACTCGAACTGCTCTGAACACCAAGCAATACTTCCTCATTCAATTGCAAACGCGCATGGTTGATATGAAACATAAATCTACAATAAAATTGAAGAAATCTCAATATAGCTTAGTATGTAGCAGAAGTACACTTAACAATCATTCAACAAAAATGTCAACAAAATCGTAAATCTTCCCGTAAGCAGCGAAACCAAGAATTTGATCACTTCATATTGCCACCCAGAACCAACCATATGGACACAAGATTTTTCACGGTGTGCAAAATTTTATAATGATGATCAGTTCAAATAAATTGAATATAAAAAAAGATTACAGAAAAAAGAATGAACAAGATCTCAAGAGTTTTTCAACTCCTATTTGTTACCTCATTTCCCAAATCTTTTCGAATTGTACTGTGTTGACTTATCGATTGCAACATCCATGGGAAAACCAGTGTCCCTGGGTTGCATGATTACAACACAAGCATAACAGAATACTGAGAACAAGTTGTCTTAATGAAGGGAATAAGTCGTCTACTTCTTTTTCTTGAGTTTGGGTGCTCCCATTGTCACCGTAAAATACATTACAAATACACCTCAACTTTCCATTACCACCAATATAGAGAAACTTCAAAAGTTTTAGCAGTCCAAGTGTTGGGAGATCATCACTCGCACAGCTAGCTCACCAAGCATAACTACACTAAACTTGGGAGTAAAAGCAGCATAATACATTTAAGCCAAATAGCTCAGAACACATAACTTAGCATAAATTGGAAAGACCAACTATTCCCTATTCTGCTCATGGATTTTTACCAGTCGATCAAATCTACACAATTCAGTACATTTGATTCTAACATCAATGCTTGAAATTAATCTAGTCTGAATGGTTTGCCAGTGTCTAGATTATTTATTTATTTTGGATAAACACTCCAGAGGGGAGGGGATTAGGCGCAGACCCTGACCAGTATATTAAAACACAAATAAAAATGGATATATCATATTTTTATCAATTCTTTCAAACTATGTACTCACATATCGATCACACATTGATTAACCATGTATAACAAATAGGTAAATAAATTTTAACAAATCAGATTAAAATATATATATATACATGGTGAATATGCACACGCAAGGTGCGCGTTAAACACTAGTGTTTCTAAAAAAGACACGGTCAAGTTTAGCATACCCTAATTGCAGGGATTATCCTTCAACATGCTCCACAATGTTACTAAATACTATTTCTCTACACATAATCCAAACATCCTTATGCTTCCCTTTAAACATTTTCGCACATCTTTCTTTCCAAACGCCCACACCATAGCGATGACAACCAACTCTTTCCAGGGATGCTGGTTTTACACAAATAGAATGGCTAAATGGTACATAAACAAACATACCGAATTTCGTAAATATATACATTGCTAATAATGTACTTTGCATGTCTGCTCTGAAGGCTGCACAAATGGCAGCAGAAGGTTAGTTTTTAGTTATGTTTCCATTGGTACCATAGTTAACTGACATTACTCATACAAAGCAAAAATTTAGCAGCAGATGTTGAATCTCATCAGAATAAAATCATCACAAACTTGGGATAAAATCAGATTAACCACTGCCAAAGTCACACTGGAATCAGCAACAGTACAGTAATTTCTGAAGTCAAGAGTGTACTGAAGCTTGAAGTTAACAACTCCCGAGAAAGAACAAAGAATGGGGATTAGAGAGCAAATCAGACTTTATTACTGAAACAAACAAGACTGGATTCTTTTCTCATATCAAATGCATTTACACTCAGCTGTACACGCTTTGCATCCCTCAGTTACACGATACACTATGTAGTCTGCAGCAACACTCCCTTTAAATACTTTTCATTAGAGAAACAATAGTTGAATGAAAAAAAAAAATCGAGAAGGCAAAAAATCAAGCTCACAACCAATCAGGGACTAAAGAATACCAAACACCTAAGGAAAAAAAAGCCGCAAACCCAAACAAGAAAAGAAAAAACCTTATCAGGGATAAATCCTGATAAAAGCTTCTTGGGAGCAGAAGCAGCTAAAAAGGCACCGTTGCTGTCCCCTCACACTTATGGAAATCGAGTCTCCCTGCAGAAGAAAAGCTTGCATTAAGATTTATATAAAACGTTTACCATAAATAAGGTGAAATTAAGGTAAGAGGGTTAGAGTAGAACGTACGAATCGGCAACCATGCCTTCTTCCATCTGCAAGCTTATTGCCGTATCTAAGAGCAACAAAGAAGCATTTGAGAGTCTCAGAACAATTCAAGAGCTCTTTTCAGCTTATTCTGCTTCCATTTGGGTAACTTATAAAATGCATCCTTTGGCATACTGAATTTCTCTCGGAACTCTTCTAAAGAAAGATAAGTCTGCAAATGCCACATTGCGAATCTCAGATAATTTTCCCCTTGAAAAGCATTCAATATGATTTTTTACGAGAATCCATCTAGGTATCTTACCTCTCGCTTGGTGACATCAATTTCTGTGATAGGATCCGTTGAAGTTGTTGTAAGGCGGTCATAAGGGTAGATAGGAAGTCCTTCATCGTCTTCAGCCTCGCCTTCCTTCGTATCTTCTTCTATAGTGAGGGATTCTAATCTGCTGCTTATATTATTGGAGTTCTCATTAGAACCGTCCGATTTAGATTTATCAGATTTGGGATTCGCTGCATTCATGAGAAAAAGAGATACTTGAGATTTCAACAATAACGGTATACATTTCTTTGCTTGCAATATTTAATATTTTTTTTAAGTCAAATGTACACCAAAATTTTATTGATAAAAGGTGAGTGAGAAGCTCACATTACAGCGAGAAGGGAAACAAAACAATCAAAAAATGAAAGAAACAAAAAGGAAACTATCCCAGCTGAACACTAATTCATACTTTTTTGTGGTCGGGGTGCAAGATTTTCATGTGAAGGTTGCTCAAAGGTAGCTGTTAGAGCTGCAATAGCGGCTGACTTCGAAGGCGAAACCAATTTTCCTGCATCAGGTGTAACAGACTTTGGATAGAGCTTTCTACCAACTGGAGGAGGAGTTGACAAATTTCTGGTTGCATTTGAATTTGTGCTCTCAAAATTAGAAGCTAAGGCAGTAAATGCAGGAGATCTGCCTCTCACACGAACACGGTCTGGGCTAAAAGACATGCTTCTTGACCGTTGTGATTTGTCTGGCACACTAGACCGTCCTCCATATGATACCGGAGCTCTTCTCTTAGGTTTCTGACACACAATAAGTATCTAGTAAGAGAATTAAGCATACATACAAACACAGGTAGAAATGACCAAATTGTAACTCTTAAGGCTGTATTTTAGTTGAGGAAAAAATTCATGGAAAATAGTGAAAAACGAGTAGGGATAGGAGACAGAGGAAGAGAGAAGGTAGAACTGGATGTTAAAGATGACCTTCAATGGCATGTTCTCTCAAAAAAAAAAACAGGGAGCCAACACATATTTCACCATAGAAAACTCAAGAAACATAGTCATCTTCAACATCATGTGCCCTTTTTTTCCCTCTCATACTCCTCCCTCTACTATTTTTTTCCATGGAGTTTTTTCTCATTCAACTATACACGCCCTGATAAGGATCACATGGCAAATCACCCAGTCATAGAAAACAAAATAAGCAACTCTTTTAAGAAACCAAATCTCATGGCAATTCATTTGGGCACGAGGTGGAGAAACATGAATGGCAGCGACATAAGAGTATAATAGAAAGATGGCATGACTAAATTTGGTAGAAACTTCTGTGGTAGCTTGCAAGCTATTCAATTAAAAGACTAAAGCTTCTTACATCTATAGTTGGAGTTTTTCCAGTCTTCACTATAGCAAGCTTCCTCTGGAATGAGTTTCCATGCATCTGTGCTCAACCAGGAGTATCAACAAGTAAGCGCCTAGAAAGTCATAAAAGAAATAGTGATTGCAGGTAGATATTAAGTACAATAACTTACAGATGAATTTGCCGAGTCCCATGTGAAGAACCGCGTGAAGAACGATGGTTCACTACCTTCGTTAACAATAAATATTGGAGCCTCTAGAGACAGTTTTTCTCGAAGAAAATCGCGTTCAAGAAATTTCTGTTCAGGAGACAAATCTCAAAAGAATGTTTGTAATGCTAGCAAACTATGATCAACTTGTTAAAATTTTATCTAAACATTGGTCTAAAAACAAATGAAGGTTTGTGCAAGCCAATGAGTCTAAATTGTACACTGCAGCCACAGTTTAGAAACCTGGCCCAAGTTGTAATTAACTGTGGTCAATAAATGGCTGACTCAAAATGTGCATCACACTTGACGTTGTGTTCCAGGATTGATATGAGATGATAGCTGACTCAAGAAATGATGTCGTGCTTCCCATTTTATTCGAACTCAATTTAGAATGTTCTAGGATTGTTGAATCGATCTTCGTGAGGGAGTTAAGTTGACAAGCCATAGTGGCAAAGCGACAAAGCAAATGAATCCACCATCAAATGATCATGCCAGGTAAGAAACAATAGATGCACCTAGCACACATGTATTGAAGTTTTTCAAACTTAACTTTCAGTCGATTAAATTTAACGAACAAACATTTTTTCTATACTTGTTTTAATTTTCAAAATGCACATTTTTTTAAATGTACCTTAGAATTGCACGAATAAGATATCAAAAGATTCCCCTAATTCTACGGTGCCTGGTTTGGTGCTTGGTGGTACCAGGCACCGTAGATGTGCATCGAGATACCACCAAGCACCAAACCAGGCACCGTAGTATTACTCCAAAAGATTCATATGACCACATTGAAAAGATCTAATGCACATCTACATGCACATCTACAGTGCCTGGTACCACCAAGCACCAAACCAGGCACCGTAGCATTACTCCAAAAGATTCATATGACCACATTGAAAAGATCTAAAGAAGTCCTTTCATGGTCAAAGTGCAATTCACTACTGGTTAAGCGTAGTGAAACAAAATTTTGACCTATCTAGCATGAAATATTTTTTTCTTTTTTTCCCAAGCTTCTACATCCAATCAAGCTAGACCGGTCGAGTGTAAGCATTCGACTCAGCAAGGCACTTTGATAAACTGGTCGAGAATCTACGGGATAATTTTCTATTTTGGAGAGGTTTTTACTTATTTGTTTATTTTTATTTTCCCTCTTCAACAAGAATTTCAAAATCTAATTAAAGGGGAATTGAGGCACAAAATTGAAGCTTTTTAGGAGAGATGTCAGTGGTTTTTCAGCGCCTTCTATGTTCTTGTACATCTATTAATAGAGGATTATTATGTATTGTCTCCTTTGTAGCAGTTGTATTACCCTGTTTGCGCTTTACTTGAATCCATATCACCAGTGTTCTAAAAATCGCTAGGCAATAGGTTGGTGGTGAGCAGGGGACTAGCGCCCATAAGCCTAGGCGGGGGCTAGGCGTTTTTTTATTTATTTTTATTTTTTTATAAATTATAATTTATAGAAGTTAAACATGTAAATTACTTCGAATTCAATCCCAATATACATATGCAAAATGTATTAAAATAGTCTTAATTTTTTAAATTTTTTCGAATTGAAAATAAAAACAATAAAAAATTCAAAAACCTATCCCGCCTAGGAGGATTTTTAGAACACTGCATATCATTGTAATTTATGGTTTGCTGCAAAATAGTTAATCACTGCACATTGTGATTTTCTTTGATTGGAATTGGACTTTACCATATAAGTCCAATTTTCTCATCAAGTTATAAACTAACTTAATGAGTTCCTAACCCCGAGATTGATTCAAAAATCAAAATGCTACTTCGGGCCATAGTACGCACAGTTCGTACAAGTCAAGAACCAGGTAGGTCATAATCATGTATGTGATTTAAGGTAGTAAGAGGGCAAGTCAAACTCATATCAATCATAGTCAAGGTAGCCAGAACAGAGGCTACCTGAGTTGAACCATTCTCAGTTTACATGGAATCATAGGTCCATTTCACCTTGGAACATGGTTGTCAATGTCCAAGCACTATCAACTAAACTAGACACTGACTTTTATTTATTAATAAATAAATTATTTATTTATTGCTAACTCTTCCTTGTTTCTCATTCCTTCTAAATAAGACATTGCAATATGGACTTTATGCTCCTATCACTCAGATATGAACCACTGTCCGAATTGCAACGATAAGAATATACCTGTCAATGGATTGAATCTTAATTCGAATCCGATGTATTTAATAGGTGATGGATTTTGGTATTCAATCCGATAATCCGATTATGATCCAAATCCGCTACCCCGTTAACTTCCCAGATCAAATATGGATTTGAGCATATCCGATCCGATTCCATCTTATATAAAATATTTTTTTTTTACTTTTTACAAGTAATAAAAGCATATATATATATGTGTGTGTGTGTGTGTGTGGGTGTGTGGATTGGTTATTCATTAGATACCAAATCGGATATGGATTTGAGTATTGATAATCTGACATATTATCGGATAGGATACATGCTAATATGATCCAGATCCGATCAATTTACAGGTCTAGATAAGAGGAACTCCCATCATTTGATCACAGTATAACTATAATATACCTCGCCAATAGTCAGGGCTTGTGTACGATGTTCGGTCTCCACCTGCTGCCCTAGCCAAACAAAAATATCTGAGTGGCAATCAAGGATGAAGGTATCCTCAGTCATCAAATCATCCTGGGAGAAGTTGTATATTTCTGTGATCTGCAAAGGCAAAGATAATTCAATTCAAATACAAATAAACATGAGAGCATTTATATTCAAACAATGGGTTTGTACAGGAATACATCAAAGAACAAATACACACCTTTAAATTGTCTGCAGCTCAATGATATTTCCGCAAGATAAATAATAAAACACCAAATATGTTAGATCCGTGTAAACGACAAAAGTGCAACAAAGACAAGATAAAGTCAAGAAATGAGTGTGAAGATGAAAATAACTGATAAAATATGACTTCCTACCGTTTGAGAAAGCACAAGAGAATAGGTGAGCATCACTTTCATCATCCCTTGCAATCTTCTGGCTAGAGTATTCACATTTCCCTCCAAGCAACTCCCAGAATGGTTCAGTTTCTGAACCCTCTTTTTGGGGTTTGCATTGCAAATTTGGCTGCGTATAAAAAATAAATAAATTAAAAAAAAAATTAAGCGCAAGTGACTACACAAGCAATGGCTGCACGAGAAAAACGAAACAGCTTTGAACAATTGCAGGGGACTTTAAATAGCACTTCTTTTTCTTCACATGTTAGGTTAATCTCCCTTATTCTAATTCCCTGGAGCATTATGCCTTTTACTCTCACGAAAATGACCATCAGACCCATGCACATGGTTATATTCAACTTTTGGTCAAAACCGTCATTTTGTTAAGGGGATTAAATGAGTAGTGGTTGTCTCCTCTTATTATGCTCGTTTGGACAAGCCATGGGTGCAATAGTGAACAGAATACCAGAGACAAGCTTAAACCATTTTTAACGCATTGTAAGGGTGCCTTGAGTTAGTCTTCAACAAGAAATTTGTACCACTTAAAACAAGCATGAAAGAAATCCTCCCAATGCTCAAGCCACAACCTTGTCAGAGCAGATCTTGGAAGTCCGGTTATTTTTAAATATCCAAATTCTGTTTTGAGGCTGTTAGCTACCTGTTTGTTATCATAATCAAATACATCGGGGGAATGGGAAAAAAATATGTAGTTAGCCTACACCATACACCTATCCATTGACAAGGTCATCCAAGAGAATTAAATAACTAGTGGTGACTGGCGAAAGAGGATCCTAGCAGTTCAGAAATAACACACCTTTACAAGATCTAGCTGCCTCTCAAGAAGCTCGTGGTCATCAGACGTAGTAAGATTGCCGGACCACGTATAGACGGTTGAGCCATTATGCAATATGTAACAGTACGAAGAATTTAAAGACGATGCCACCTGTTTAAAATATATCGAAGTAAGTAAATCCTCCAAGAAAAAGAAGAAAAAAAACATATGCCTATTGGATTGATTCATGATATTCCAATTAAATTGGAAACTTTTGCAGTTTGGTGTAGGCCTAATGTTTATCTTCTCTAACTGACAAAAAATAAAAAGAGATTAAAAGTTAAGAGATATGAAGGTACAATAGGATGAGATAAAGATCTGAAGATATGAGCTGCATACATCATCTGGTAGAAGTATCATGAGAGTCCAATAACCTTTTTTCAATACGTATATAAAAATAAATAAATAAACTTTTTTTTTCCTAAACTCAGTATGTAATACACATTGCATTTATTAATAGCCACGTGCTTAATAATGGTCGCCTTCTTGCTGTGTGAAATTTTCGTAACATTTCAAGTAATGGAAAAAATCTATTAAATCATATTCCCCAACGAAGTTTCGAGTCCCCTTCATATACTTTACCATTAATTTGGAAAACTGACGACAACTTACTAATTTCATAATTTAGTTTTCATAGACTAGCAACTTATCTCTGCATGTTGATAGCCATTTGTTAAATAGTATAAAATCAATCAACCTATATTTTTCTTATTTTTAGGTTTATTTATTTTGCACATGGCTAGCAAGGGTTTTAGGACAAACCTTTAAAATTCTTCCCATGCTAACTTTGTGTGTTTTTAGAAATAGAAGTGATTGGCCAATGAAGAAGGCCCATGTTACGCAATTCACCATTAAAACTCAACATTTTGCTAAAAAGTAAAAAATGCTACAAATGGTTGATTACAAAACGAGGGTGGATGTAACAGAAGAGATAGGTTTCAACCCAACTAGGGCTGAACAAAAAACCGATCAAACTGATTAAACAGACCGAACCGATTGGTTCGGTTGTCGGTTTTCGGTTTCTATGTGATTTTAACCGACCAAACCGAACCAACCGAATATATATATAATAAATAATATATATTTTATACATAAATAATATATATTTTATATATAAATAATACAATATGTTTAAAATAGTCGGTCGGTTCGGTTTTATTTCGGTTTTTGTTTGATTTTAGTCGGTTCGGTTTGGTTACGGTTTGCATAAATTAGAATCGGTTCGGTTTTGTTAATGGTCGGTTCGGTTTCGGTTTGAAAATTTTAAAACCGACCTAAGTCGGTTCGGTTTTCAGCCCTAAACCCAACAGATGACAGTGCAATCCAAGATATTATAAACATCAAGAAACTCTTTAAGCAATAGATAAAATTGATCGCTGAAAACAACTGCATTTTAAAGTTGCTATGCCACATAATACCACGTTTCATAAACAACTATGCTGCAATATATCAAATTAGTAAATGATACCAGAAAGCTATTAAGCTAGTTGAACAATTGATACCATTTCAACTTGAATTGATTGCATGTTATCAGGTCCAGAACCTTGAACTCGGAATAAGGCAATCCCATCTTCTGTGTATGTCTCATCTGGAATTTCATTTTCTGCTATGTGACTCTTATAGCCAGAGCTAAGGCCACCCTGTTAAGTTTCACAGATTTCTTTAAGAATCAAATTAGGTATAAAGTATAAACAAACACAAAAGTGGTTAACAAAACATGCTGAAGATGGCGCAATTACTGTATAGAAAAACAACTTATAACACAAAATTGTCACCAACCTTAAACACAATAAAGCTTTGGAAGATTGAAAAGAACTGAATAGGTTCACTTCCTTCAAAGATGCGAGCCTGCTAATGCATAACCAAAATTACCAATTTATTACTGAAATTAATTAATTATATATATGTATGTATGTAGTCCAACATATTTGAAGTTAGCCCACCTGCACAGCCTGAGATTTTAAAGATTCAACCATCTTGCTTGCTAGTGAGATTGCTGCAGTTCTCTCTTCCTGCACTCGATTACAGATGAATATTAACTGAAAAAACATATGCAGAATGTACAGCCTAGCAAAACTACACACTGCAATAGATAGTCCCATACGAAAACAAGACGCATGGATTACAAAAAGTGATTGTTTGATTCACCAAAACATTGTGTAGAGCACGTAAAATTTTAGTATTCCAGAGATCTCAGAATCAAGTTCTACTTGATAAGATTTCGTGGATATGCCGCCAAAAGTTAAAACCAGTTCTGCTGATGTGCCAGAAAACATATATTCCTGTAACGTGTGGGACGTCTGGGGCCCACTTGGACCTACTTATTAGATTTATCTCATGTTTAGTTCATGTTCGCTTGCTTAAATAGAATATGGCGGAGAGTTGTCTTTATGTTCTCTCCTCATATTTCCTCTTCTCCATTATCACAGCTGCTTCCCATTTGATAGTATCTCACACAGTTTTGTCTCCAACTTGCAAAAGCTGATTTGGCTCATCCAGTTCCCTCTGTGCATGAATATGTTTGTGTGGACTGTTTTCCAAGAGAGTGTATTAACAACAAACAATTTGAATCGTCACGGTATTTGGCTATTTTCAAAGTTAACCAATCTTACAAGATTATCTTGAGACCACACCCCCTTCAGTTTTGATTTAAAGAAGCATCATCCCAATGCAAGCACAACATCAACAATGAGCCTACTAAAAAACCCCTCCACCCTTTGAGTATGACAATGTTTCTTTTGTTCCAAAACGTTTAAAGAATAGCATAAGGAGTGAGATCCCATAACACTTTGGGTTTTCCTTCAGTAAAGGCCTGCACTTCCAAGAGCAAAATAAGTCCGACCAAGCATAAGGAATGACCAATCAACTCTAAAGTGTTGTAGAAAGTGACCCCACACCTTTTAGAGAGAAGGACAATGCATAAAGATATGATCCCTACATTCTAACAGACCTTGGCGTAAAATCCCCATGGGAGTCCATTTCAAGCCAAACTCCACATAAAGAAATTGATTTTAGATACAGGGAAGAGGAATGTCCTTCGTCCAACCCACTCCAAAAGGAAATGAAAAGTGGTATAAAGGAGGACTAAGAGTTTCATAAAAGAAATAAGTAAAAAAATCCCCTTCTTCTCCCACTTTTGACACAACCATCTTCCTCCTTTTTGGAAGATATAAAATTGGACAGACTGACTGAATCCACTGCATCGATGAAAGGTTCCACCCACCGCGTCAATCAAGTTCTCTTCGAAAATGAAGGTTCCACCCACCTCCACTCCCTCCCCGCTGAAGATGGATATGCAACTGAAAGGTTGGAAATAAGGTTCTAGGCTTCTAGCGATGGATTTGACGGACCATTTATAATGTTAGCCATACTGACCAGCATAAGTAGAAAGCTTGATGTCAAACAAGAACATAAGAAAAGTAAGCTAGCATGAGGAGCCAACCAGATGCTTACACCTGTAAAAATGATTTTGTATGAGTTTAGGGAAAAAGCTAGAGTCTAATATATCCAAACCTTAGTGGTCTTGAATCATGATAATTTATAAGAAAAGTTTTATGTAGTATACTTTTCCTTGTGTTTGTTTTCCATTTTATGACTCAATTTTCACTCTGATATCAAAGATGCTAACATTGAACAAAACTTATTTATCTATTCATAATTATGACACATTTGCAATGTAACAATATATGTCTGACTTAATTGTGATCAAGATCTCTACACCCATACATCCTCTTAAATTTAAGAATGTGGAACGCCAAATTTGAATATGTTTTTACCTCAACACTCTTTTTCCCAAACCAAGTGCCAACAAGGTGTTCCTCTTTATCGTCTCCTGCATATGAATATTGAAAAATATAGCAGTCTCCACTATAAAATTTAGACTGTTCCGAAGATGGAATCATAGTCTTTTCCTCGCCATTTACACGCCAAACCTGTGCATCCAAACTGGAAATTATAGTTAGCATCTGCAACTGAACTTAAACTGAAACTCAATCAGAGATTCAGTAAGCGTTATATTAAATAAATGCCAGAAATTAAGACACAAAATATATAACAGTGGAATGAATTAAATCAAAAGGTTATAACAGAACCTGCAAGTTTCCTGTGCAATCAATATATGGTTGAGGTTCTTCTTTAGCTGGAGCAGCTTTTAGAAGGCCTTTCACATCTAACCCTTGGCGTTTTAAAAGTGCTACAGAATCATCACAGAAACAAGTGTCACAAAGACTAGAAGAAGAAAAAAATCCCAATTGTAGAATCAGGTATGGAGAAAACATATTGAGTTAAAGAATCAATTATCTAGTAAACGTTTCAATTACTTACCAGCAACCTTTCCTCGACCATCTTCAGAAACTGTAACATCGATTGTCTGAGGCCATGAATCGAACTTTGATTGGAAGAACACTGTCTCAAATCCCTCGATAACACGAATTATGTGAGATTTTGGCCGATCAGAACCCCGAATTAGTTCCTGCATAGAGACAATAATTGTGAAAATTATTTTAATCAAAAGAATCGGCTCAAGTTTAACTGAATGTTGAAAACAATTACTTCTGCAGCTGAGCTTGCACTTTTCCTATCATCTAGTGATGTATTTCTTCCTGTCCAAACAAACACTTCTATGCCACAATCTAGGAGAAAGCATTTGTTTGTGTCTAGCAACTCCCTCGTCAAAGTATCAGTCTCGACAGGTTCTGCTTGCCCTTTCTCAATGCTGCAGAAAGATAAATCTTCTCTCAGAATCAGATAAATATCTTCAACCAGTTATTTTGACAAGACCCTTCACTCAATTACAGGTATTGGTTTGGGGAACTTTATTTCTCAAGTGTTAAAGTCGGAAAATCCCGGGGAAGTCAAGAATAAAAAGCCGCGTTGGGTGGGGGAGGGATCTTAACCACTTCGAAACAATATCCATTTCATACAACTAAATGAAAAGGTTACAAGCAAATAGTTTAGATTGTGCGTGACAATACGAAGTATGAGTTCCTCTGGAAATTCACATCTTTCTATAAAACTAAACTTGAAGTCATTTTTAAAATTGAAATAGCAGAGATAGTGAAATATAGGTAAGAGCTTAAGTAGAAACCAGGCTGGCAATAAGAAAAATGGCTGATTTTGGCAATATATTCAAGTGCCAACCCGGCAAACAACTCACCAAAGTAGCTTTGCAGGAGAAGCGCCAACAGTTTTATCCTCTGCAGTGATTGTCTTTCTTGGAAGCGGAGCAAAGCCACCAAAGAAGGCCCAAAATTCTCCTGTCTCAGCATCAGCCATCAATTTGCCATCCTCTGTAGAATGAGCAATGCATTAACTAAGAGTTGAGAAAACAGTAGTTGTTTAAACTTTAAATAACAGCGCCATTGGTCATTTCAGTTGACACTTCCACTTACCAATGGCAGCAACTTCACACTTTCCGTCATGATTAGTATCTTTGATATATTGAACAACTTCCAGAGCTTTTGCCCTCTCTTGAATGGATGAATTTGTGCCATTAAATTGAAATATTTTAGAACTAGTATCAAGGATGAAAATGTCATCATGATTGAGTGATGATCTTGCAAACGGGACCTGAGCAAGTGAGAAAGAAGAATTGAAACTCCAAATGTCATGGCAACAAACCATCAGCATCCATTAGATTAACAAAGCATCTTGAGTTACCTCTTTTACATAAACAACATGTTTCCCTTTGCATGTGTATAGACGTATCTGGTATTCTTCAGCTTCAACGTGTTTGAAACCAGATGAGATTCCCCCTTCCTGAGGTATGATACATGGTTTAAAATATGAAAGGAACTTCTCCGTTTCGTGTCCCTGCAACTCCCGATATTGAACTGCACGTCCTCCAAGGGCTGCATCCAATTCAACTGTCTTGATGGCTGCAGTACCAGCTTCATCCTAATTATTCAACAGTAATCAACTATCAGTATGCAAGTAGATACAAATGTGGATTGATGATTCGTCTTTACTTACTTTTTTTTCTTTTTTTTTTTTTTGCTCCACTCTTAACTCGCTTAATGCAGAAAATACACTGAAATGAAAACTTACCTGACTGGTATCTTTACCAAGCCAATAATGGATATCATGCCTAAGTGCACCACTTTTCAAGGCAGTTGTCTGCACAAAGGTTAAAATGCTCACAATGTTGAATTATAGTTTTATAAATTGATAATGGTTGTTTAACAAAAAAAAGCTACAGAAGCAACTCTTCTCAACAAAAGTAGTGTGAACATATTGGTGATAAATTATATAATTCATCAGAGTAATTTGTATGTGGATCAATCTATTTTCCCTTTTCTTCAACCATGTTCAATTCCTAGAAACTCCCAGGTATAGAGATAGTATCAAACCAATAGCATATCCCAAAAAACCCAATTTGAAATTTCTTAACCAAATTAGGAAACCCTCACAGCTTGGAAAAGTTGAAAAAATCATAGGTGTCTCAATGCGAACCATGGATTGAAATACGGTAAAGATAATCTGGGCAAGTCAATCTGGCCATAACAAAGTTGAAATCAACCATCTTGAATTCATGCCAACGACTTTTCATCCCTCTCTTTAAAGGAAACTGTCCAAAGAGATGAAAACAATTAAATGTACCATAAATGAGGACGAGAAAGGAAAAGACACGATGGTGCAGCTATAATTCTAAGATGAAACACATGGGTAGCCCACATGAACAGTAAATGGTAGTCGAGAACGCACTGACGCGCTTCACATGAAAAATTAACAAAGCTCGGCCTACGACAAATTCTACATGAACATGAATGTATAATTGGAATTGATGAATACTTTCTGATGAGATTGTCGTCGATAATGATGAATTTGAGGGATAAAGGAGCGCCTCCCTCCAGTATTTCAATTTGATTTCTCTTTGGTTGTTCTCTCAAGAAGAAGCAATTTCCTCTTAGCTACCAACCAATATAAAATGTTTTCTCTGAGGGTGTGTTTGATTTTTTTTTTCAAAGGAAAACTATGAAAATAGTTGAGATGTACTTGAGATAAAATAGCAAGTGAGAAAAGTTTTCAGTTTTCATCCAATGATGATGAAGATAGGCATTTTTTTTAGTTTTTCATGGAAAAGGTTTTCTTAGCCCTCCTTTCTCTCTTCTCTTCCATTATCTCTTAAGTTTTCCATGGAAAACAAAAATCAAACACGCCCTTAGTTTCTCCTTATTATTCTAAAAGGGTTAAAAGCACTTTTATATGGTTATAATGGGTATTTACATCTTCATTAGAGGATATGGATATTGACTTCTTGGATTATAACTTTTCTAGTTATTGTTCGCACTGGAAATAGGTTGATTCTGTCATTTTCGGTATCTTTTATTTTATTGGATGGTTTCTGCATGTGTTCCTGTCTTTTGTCATTGGCTATGTTTTTTATGTACTTTTCATATTATCAGTTGATTGGATTTCCAGACAAGTATTAGGGTAGACAATATAGATTCATTATGAATCAGAAATCATTTATCCTTTTCTGTTCAAGTAAATGAATGGACAAAGAGAAAGTTTGCAATAGTCTTCTACATCTGATATGAGCTTTGGTCATTCTATTGCATGACCAATGCATTTCTGGTTTCAAAAATTGTTTACATCAACACCCGAAAAATACATGCGTCTCTAGCTCTCAACTATGAACTATGAACACGCTCTTGGAGCCTTGTTAAGAACATACTCTACATATATTTATAATGAAAAGGAAATGTAACAAAAACAGTTGTGAAAACATAACCATGTACTATCAAGTCAGGACATGAGTTCCTACCTTCAATATCACATATGAATCTCCCGTGAAAAACTTCCCATGAGAGGACTGTGGCACGGGCACAGGGCGGAAGTTCTCAATGCGCCATATTTCAATTCCACTATACATTGTCAAGGAAAATATTATAGACAATTTTCTTTATATTCAAAAAGAAACAACAATGCCATGCCCAGCTAAAGACAATTTTACTGTGGACTACCCAGCCTTTTTTAATATTCAAATCATGCTTAGAATCCAGACCAAAACAAACATTAAAAATTAAATCCACCATTTAATTCAGTCATTTCATAGTAGTTATAGAAAGCAATGCATACAATCAGCATAACTCATGAATGAACATAAAAGTTCCCAGAAACACAGGAATGAAGAATGCTTATAGAAACCACAATAACTACTGGTTATGTAAACAAGTTAGTCTATCACATTTAAGGATACGCCTTTTGTCCAGCTCCCTGGAAGGCCGAATCTAAATCTCTCATGGAAACTGACATAGTGTTCTTTGGCTTTGAAGATGCACTCTCTGCAAATTTTGACTTAAGAAAGGAAGGCGATATATCCTGCAAGGAGTTTTCATCAGTAAAGTTATACAAGATCATAAATTTCAAGAGGTATCGCGAATTTAAGATATGTGAAATCATAATCTACAATCACAATCTAAAACCAGACAATCACCAAAGCAAGACTCAGGAAGACAATTCAAAGAATACTCCACCGATGATATAAATAACAATTAAAAGCAAATTGAAATACAAAACTTCCAATTTCCGCATCGAATTGCAAAATGTTTTCAGATCTTAACCAACTAATCAACTCAATCCTCCTATAATATTACACTACCAATCCACAACAATCCTAAACTTCTCGACTTCCGCGCCTTTGTTAACCAAAATTCAACTTTGTTAGAACAATTTGAAATGTCACACAACACAATATTCTAAATTCTAAACATTTTCTTCTAAACTTACAAACTCCCGCAAAAAAAAACACAAAAAAATTGAAAAAACAAATGCCTCAAATATCGAAATTCGCCTGATTCACAAATCTAAACGAAAGTTCCGCAAATCATCTCCCTCCAAATCCTTCACAACATAAACAACAATTCAATTCTTGATCACAAACACACTCTCTCTTCTTTCCTACATACCGTTCGAAAGAACTTCAGCTGCCTCATCTCGCAATTCTTTCACCACAAAACACAATCAATCCAATCGAAATCGAAATCGAAATAAAATTCAATCTCTCTCTCTCTCTCTCGCTGTCTGGTCTCACCAAACTCACTCAACTCGATCTGAAAACTCTAAAGAGGAAACGAGATGGACTAATAATTAAAAAAAAAACTCATTATTAAATTCAAGAAAAGCAGAATTCAACAGTGTCATGACCATACCTTCTCGCGATACGATCAATTAATCAATATTTGCGCGCGCCGACGTCGAAGAAGAATCGAATCTGAAAATTTAAGAAAACAAAGCGAACAAAAACCCTAGAAATGAAAAATTAACTGAGATTGAAAGCGATAGCTAAGGAAGAAGTAGAGAGAAAGAGTGTCGTATAGAGAGAGAAAGCAAAAAGCGAAAAGAGAGAGAGAGAGAGAAATGATGGATGATGAGTGGCAGGCGTGGTTATCACTAAACTAATTGGGCGTGAAAGAATGAACAAAAAAAGTGGGACCCACCAGGTGATGATTATGATGATGAACTGTGATTCTCTGTAAGTAAATCTCTGGATTAAGGAATGTAATTAGCTACTAATCACTCTGTTTAGGAGCTTTTTTTGTGAAAATTTACCTCAGGTGAAAAAATTGTGGTTTGTTTTTACAGTGACTGAGCCATTGGGGGTGAGACTCACTAGAGGAGGAGGGAGGTCAATGTGGGTTATTGTGTTTTTATTTTTTGGTTTTTTGGGTTAATTATTATTTTCTTTTTGATAATTTCGTTGATTGAAATGAACAAAAATGAGCTAAAATTAGGAGGGATTTGAAGGTTGAGATTGGGTTTTGGGGGTGATGTCTATAATTAAGGCGAGAAGAGGGAGTCACCAACCAACTAAGGGGTTGGCTTTTGGCTATTAAACATTATATCGGAATGGATTTTGTTCTTTGAAAAAATAATATGCACCCGAATGTTTTGGATGCATGGTGAATTAAATGGCAACTCTTGTCACATGATAATAACTTTATGTATACCGAGGGCGATAAGTTGACGTATGGATATCCCATACATCCAAATTGGTTGGTGTAATGAAACAATACGCGTGATTAAATTACAAGAAACTTGACTAGAAGTAAATTGAATTTAGTCGAAAGTAAATTCTTCAAGGAGTTATAAGTATTGCACCCAAAATGCAAACAAATCTCAATTTTAGAGAAAACTCGTTTATAATCTTTATTTTTCAAATAATTATAAGTAGAATTAAAACTATGTCAGCTCTTCTATTAAAGAGATCAAGATTGATTTAACGTAATAAAAAAGACACTTTTGTATCCTATATAAAATCGAAAATGCTAGGAAACCATGGTGACGTAGCGTGATCTTGAAAGAATGATGAAATCTCCAAAATATTTATGTGTATCTCGAGATTGTAAAGAATGGTTGTGTTTTAAAGAAAATAAGTAAAATTTGTTAAAAAAATCAAAACTCATAATAAAAAATCACTACCAAACCTAATCACCTAGACTTACTCTTCCATCTGTGAGTTTAAAAACACTACAAATGCAAGTTCCACATTATAGTAATTATTGATTTTTCTTGTAAATATTGTCCAGACGTGTTTGTTCATCTTGTCATTGATTTTACTTACCAAAACCCATTTTTTTACGGTTTCATTACACAAGATATAAAGAATGCGTACAACTATCACAAACATAATTAAACACAGAAGCGTTTGTGTTGGTTAGGAAGAAGTCCTTGCCGTCAATTTGCAGCTCCATAACAACAGAAGCGTCTAATGCTTCAGCAAATCAACCTAAGACACGTTTCAGTACTTTAGACAGAAAATGCTGGGCCGTGGGCCTAACGACAGAACACATTGCCTGGTCCTGAAGCCTGTCTTCAGCAACTTTAAGACAGATCGTTGTCCGTTATAACTACGGTCTTACCCATACGGTGCTGGAATATAACTACGGTCTTACCCATATGCTGTTCTTCGAGAGTGAATTGACAGTTATGCCCTCGAAATGGGGTCAATGTGCCTCATAGGTCAATCATAGCCTACTAAGCTGAAAGTCAATTTTAAGTAGGTTTGATCCCCCACCCACATTTTGGGTTGGCCCAGTACAGTGCAATTTAATATTGGGCTTCATTTGTGCAATCTTGAAGGGACGTCGTTTGATTGTATTTATATAATAATATTTATTTTAAAAAAGTTATTTTTTTCATAAAACACCCAAATATCAAACACACCCTAAAAGTTAAAATTATCTTAAAATTATCTTAAAGTTAAAAAGTTATTTATTTATCTTTGTTGGCCATCAAAAGACCTTAAAATTATGGACTTTCGAGATGGTTACAGGGGACATGGTTGAAGAACTGAGATTGAGTTTGTTTAGGCAGTTAGGTTTTAAAGCCATTTTTTTGTGAGAAATTCTAAATCAGCGAGGGAGGAAGAGAGGGAGAGAGGGGACCGCCCATCCCCTTTGGGATGTGCACATGAAAAATGACGGCGCGCATCCCAAGGGAGATGGGCGGTCCCCTCTCTCCCTCCCTCGCTGATTTCCTCGCCCACTTCCTCGCTGTGTAGAACAGCTCTTTTTTTGTTAGGCTTGGTTTTTTTACATTTTTGTCCATTCTCTTTAAAATACAACCACAAACATTATTGGCCCTTTCCCAACTAGTGTAAAAAGTGTAAACCTCAGCTAAAAAATTGCTGCCTGACTGCCAAGAATTGGGGTACTGAAATTAATTTTGAGGGTTCATCACTAGTTTTTAGTGTATTGTGAATTTGTTATCTCATGTGTATGTATTGTAATTTTCACAATGCATTTCAATTGAAAAATGGAAACTACTTTTTATGCATAGTTAACAAATAAAAATAAGTGAACAAATAAATAAAACATATGGATAGATTCTGAATTTTGATCAGATAATTTGCAAAATTAAACTATCTATATAATGGGACTGAAGGCTAGCTACATTCATCCATGTTCCAAAGTCCAACAGCCTTTCATAACCTTTCCAACTTATAGGGTATCAAGTTAGATCTTCTCAACTGATTGAAAGTTCAGTCGAATCGTTCACTCATACAGCTCGATCTACATAGTCGCGCTTCTCTTGAAACCCTTGGTTCAATAACTAATATCGCGGAACAAATTTAAGAACTTAGTTCAAGGAACCTTTGAGCCATGGGGTGTTTGGCTTCACTAAGCCTATCAGGTTTCAAAACTTCAACAATTTCCCCATCTACAAGGAGACATACAATGTCAGCTATCCTTTGTATTTGCTTTACACTGTGAGATACCATAATTGTTGTCAACCCTTGTTTGTTCTTCAGATTCACTATAGCATTCTCTATGTTCTCCGTCGATATTGGGTCCAAAGCACTTGTTGGCTCATCTAACAACAATACCTTCAAAATCAAATAGAAATGAAATTAAACACCATTTGTATCAAGTCATAGTTGCTTGATGAGATTTTCATGTTCACGGTAGTTTCATTCTCACCATTGATTACAAAATTTAATGATAAGATTTCAAATGTGTGAACTAAAATAACTTATGGACCATAGAACATACCTCGGGTTGATTTGCCAGAGTCCTAGCAAGTGCAACTCGTTGAGCTTGACCGACGGATAATTCACTGCCATTCTTGGTGGCAAATGAGGAATCAAGGTCTGCAAGGGTGAGTAACCTGGATACCTCAACATCTGATAGTTTTTCGCCTCTCAGTTGTGGCCCATATCTTACATTGTCTGCAACTGTGCCTGTTACAAAAATTTCATGGTAATGTTGGTTTGAATTAACTTAATTAAGTCATAATTATGAAATAACTTTTAACAAATATATAAAAAAGTCATAATTAGGAAATAACTACATAGTCTATTTACAAATTTCAAATCTCTAGCCTGTTATAAAAAGAAACTGGAATGTCAACTCTCTCCATCACATTTTAACTACAACTAATCTTATGAAAGCCATAGTTTCTTACATTTTCATAAATTATCTCTCAATACGAAGGTATTAAGAAATCAGGAAAGAATGATGAAATTTTTAGAGTATTTATGTGTATTTCGAGATTGTAATAAATCTCCTTCTCTAATACATTCTGATTGTAAAACCTAATTCTCTGTCGTATATCAACCAAAACATACACACGAGACTACAACATATATCGGTGGATACTAATTGATACCTGAAAAGAGAGCTGACAACATATATCGGTGGATACTAATTGATACCTGGAAATAGAGCTGGTAGCTGAAAAAGCATCCCTACTTTCCGACGCAAGTTAAGCACATCAAGTTCACAAATATCACAGCCATCCAAAAACACCGTTCCTGCGGGAGGCTCCCACAACCGATTCAAAGCTCGCAACATGGTCGATTTACCGCTACCACTCGGTCCAATTATGCCAACAATCACTCCCTTCGGTATGTCAACACTCACCCCTCGCAGGATATCAGTGCCAGTTGTTTCGGATACTTTAGTCAGGTTGTGTATCCAAAATTTCGGTTTCGATTCGGTGTCGCCATTTAAATCTATCAGTAAGTGTGCTTGATGGTCATCTGTGAATAACACAAGGAGAAATTCAATGGGGTTTTGAGAATTATCACCTACTAAACTTCTATGTGTTTTTATATATAAAAAAAAAAAAAAAATCAGGTTATGACTAAGATGAATTCTTACCATTTCCATTGGTCTCCATTTGCTTTTTTGATGAATTAACCAGACTGGTTTTTATTCTGGTTTGTGTGTTGTGTGTTGGAGGGAGAGATGAAACATAAAGAGGAGCACCAGATGAACAAATCACCAGAAAAACAAGGCTTGGATGAGACCTACATTTGATGGCAAAGTTGAGTCATTATTTGGTGGAGTTCTCTATTCAGACTGAAATTTTGAAGTTGCGTGTTTTTGGAATCTATAATAAGAAGTCAATTGTAAATAGTGTGAAGTGACATAAATGGGCATGTGTGTGAGTTTCTGTGGTTTGTGGTGGGGTGAATTTTGGAAGTTGTGAGGGGAAATTGTGTCATTGAAAGTTCCGTGCAATAAAAGTTGACGGAAAGGACATTTAAGGGAGGGGTCGTATCAATCCGTATTGACAGTAGAAACAAGAGGACCTTGTGTAGAAGAATCTGTTCCTAAACATAAACAAATATCCCAATGCTGTGGGCCAAGAATACATCCCATTTCCAAGGCTCCATTGAGGGAAGGTAGTGACTAACACTTCTGCTGAAAAATATCACATGCAACCTGACCCTTTTTTTTTTCTTTTTTTTTTTGTTTTTTTCAAATCTGCTGAATTACACGAATATCCTTCACCTTCTCTTCTCTATTCGCAGGAGCAGCACTACCGTTTTTTTTCACATATATTTCTCTTCTTCTTCTTCTCAAAGAACAACCGAAGAAGATGAGATCAGAAGGGAAAAAAAAAAAAAAAAAAAAAACGAAGAAGAAGAGCGAAGAATTTGTTCTAAACATAAACAAAATATCCCAATGTTGTGGGCCAATAATAGAACCAAAATCTCAAAGGCATCATTGAGAGAATTTGGAACGTGGAAAGGGATTGGTTGGTGGGGAATTTTTTTTTAGTAGGTGAGCAATCCAATCTTTGGATGTTTTATTCTTGGGTAAGACATCAAACAATTGTCCAATCACAATTGAATAGGTGGCAAATATCAATTCTAATGAGAAATGTTTGGATATCATGTTCAGTCCTTAAGTCAAACCCAAATAATGTAAGCCAATATGATGAAAGTCTTAGAGCATGGCCCAGGACACAGTTCCGCTGATTGAGACAAAAACTCATTTATACTATTGAGGGTCCAATTAAGCATTAAGTCCTACATAGATCTAAGAGCCAAAGAAGATCAGTTGTGAACAAGTGAAGAATCTTACATTGACATAACTAACTTGATAAAAGAAGATTATGAGCAAAATCTCCTCATTCCATCACGCATTCAAAGGTAGAGTCAATGAATAAGTAAAACACTCTCGTTATATAAGGTGAACAAAACGGATGAGAAATGTATACACATGCAACCCTAAATTTTATCATTCTAACTTCATCCTTATTCAATAACCTGACTTTACCATCCGAGTGTCTTTAATCGTTACCACAATGGTATCTGGTTCAATGTTGCTCATTTTTGTAGTTCAAAGTTAAGAGACGATTTTTGATGCATCAGATTGAATGGAGCAAACTGATGTTTGTTTCGAACTTGTTTGACCATGACCAACTCGAGCTTCTTTATATTGAGCATATGATGCAACAAACTCGAACAGAAAGTTAAGCGCTCCATCTCAAAGGTCTCAAATGATGTAACTTTGGCAATATACGTACGCGCTCTCTCATTTTCTTACGGAGTTGGGGATATCCGGAGTCATCAAGGACACAAATTGGCCACTCAAATGTACAACCAATTCTTATTTTAGTAGTTTAAAAAGTTTAGAATGGCATGATCTTCTCGAGGTGATCTTCTTACTAGGTGAATCACTCAACAAAAATATATATGTTTTAAATTCCTTAACGCCATCAAATAAGATCTTCAATTTAATGGTGAAAATGAACTGAAGATAATATTCTAATTTTAATAGTTCATTTAATCCTGCTAAAAGTCTTTAATTTATTATTTATTTATTTATTTTTAAACGATCTACGTAGTGAGGACATCATCCCCACAAAGAATCAAGTCAATGGTGAAATAAAATTTTTGTGTTTAAATTTGGGTCACCATTCTGATTTCTGTGTCCCAAATTTCAACCCTTTTTTTGTTACTGTCATCCAATATTATTTAGAAAATGATCAAAATCAAGGGCCTTAAATCTTGTCACTTCTAAATCCTTCAAGGTAAACTGTCTGCGTATCCAGAGCATTTCTCTATTTGAATTATAAAATTTAGTTGAAATGTACATTCATTTTTAGTTGACTTTACAAACATCTTGGTGTTTTGAACCAAAATAAAAATAAAAAAAAAGACTTTACAAAACCCACATCTCCCCATTTTTATAATTAATTAGTGCTCCAACAACATAATCAATTAAAATAAGTTCCCTAATCGACTATAATCAATAGCACCATCAACGACCCCTTTGCACATTGGATTACTTAAACTTTGAAGCCGAAGCTGGTTGTAAATTAAAATTGGGTGAAGGTCCTATCAAGGTAGAATTGTCTCGAACATAGAACTTTCAAACAATAGCTCACAAAGTTGTTATATCTGAAATACATGGTTGAGTAGCAAAAATTAGTATACCACGACGATAAAGTCTCAGGATAGTCATGTGAAAGAGGCATCATAGCCACATACAAAGCTGTCATGTCAAAAATACATGGTTGAATAGCAGTTGAAAATTAGTTTACCACGCATACAACGAACAAGGCAACACTTGAAAATTAGTTAGTCGCGTGTAATGACAAATAAACACCTCTCACGGTACCAACGATGAGAAACCAAAATTAAATTGACCCGGTCAACCCAACACTTAATCCTTGTTGGATTAATTAGGCTAAACCTAATATCAGTTTCTAATCCTCATTCACCACCCCATTTTAAAACATGCGTACAACTCTCTCAACCCATCAACATATAACAACCTTTTCTCTATTTTCTTTGCTTCTTCTTTCTCCCTTCATTCCTCTATTTTTTTTTCATTACAACATCTCTCATTTTCTTCTCTCTTTGTTCATCTTCAAGGCTTCCAAATGGAGAATCTCATTTGAGTTCTGTATGGTATGTTTTTGTTACCCTCCCAGGTTAAAATTTATTTACACATTCACTATAATTGTTTTTTGAATGGTTGGTTTTCTTATAACACCCAAATGTTGATTTTTTTTTTTTTTAATACTTGTAAATTGTGTAATATGTTATTGAAAAATGCATGCAATATTGCTATGAACTTCAGTGTGAATTCTTTGCTTGAAGAGTAGCATTTTAGGCTTGATTGAAAAAAAAAAAAAAAAAAAAAAAACCTCGTAGAAATAAGTATTGTTTGTGTTCCAAGGGTGACATGCAAACAACACCGAAAAGTTGTCAAAGTTCTTGTAGTTCATTAAAAATTATCTATAAGGTTGTGTTTAGTTGGGGTTTCATCATTCTTTCAAGATCATGCTTTGTCATCTTGATTGCTTGGTTGTAATAACCTGGTTTCCTAGTTTTTTTGGGAAAAAACTGATGTTGAATGTCATTTTCAATGTCAAGGTTCACCCTTTGTTTCATCATTATCTTATTCCTTTTTTTTATTTTTTATTTTAATTTTAAGACTAAACACAACATAAGTTTTGTCTAGGGTTGAAAATCGAACCGACTTAGGTCGGTTTTAAAATTTTCAAATCGAAACCGAACCGACCATTAACAAAACCGATCTGAAATCGAACCGATTCTAATTTATGTAAACCGTAGCCGAATCGACTAAAATCGAACCAAAACCAAACTGACCGACTATTTTAAACATATTATATTATTTATATGTAAAATATATATTATTTATTATATATATTCGGACGGTTCGGTTTGGTCGGTTAAAATTACATAGAAACCGAAAACCGAACCGACCACTTCGGTTTTGAATTTTCTAAAATCGAAACCGAAACCGATCCGAACCACATTTAAACCAAACCAATCGGTTCGGTTTTGATTGGTTCGGTCGATTTAATCGGTTTGATCGGTTTTTTGTTCAGCCCTAGTTTTGTCAGGATAGAGCTACGACCTTGTGCGATTAGGGTGACCTAATTTTGATTGATTCATCCATTTTCCCAAACTATGTTTACGGAGACTGGATCAGAGTTAAAATGGAATTTACAAATAATAGAGCATAATTTTCAATGTTTATATATTTTTTTTCTTCGTCTCATCAGTCACTAATTTGATTTAGAATGTAGGTCTATTAAAAAAGTGATGGCTACAACCGCTAAGGACAAGGTGAAGAGACCAACATCTCAGCCAAATGACAGCATCTCTCAAGCAAGAAGAGCAACTACAAAGGCCACAGTTGGTGCAAGCACCTCTGATAAAGGTCTCTCCTTTCTCACAGAGAAACCAAGCCCACATTATCTAAAGCCAACAATAAGCTCAAACAAGGATGCATTTTGTAAGTATGGGAAGAAACAAGCTGTTGATGATACAAGTCTCAAGTACAACTCTCAATCTAGAAGAAGATCCATTGACAAGCCGCCTTCGCCTTCTGCTCTTCAAAGAACTCTTTCGGCTAGCCCAAGAGTGAGATCTATCATACCTTCGTCGCCCCCTCCTAGAAAGATGACTGCCTCTCCTAAACAACAGCTTACAATTTCCAAGTCATTTGTTCCCCCTAGAAATGGGAAATCCACGCCGGTGTTGACCAAGGCGTGGACTATGAAGAAGCCTACAAGTACAAGTACTAATACTAGTACTAGTAGTACTGGTACGACCAAGAAAGTTCAGAGAGTTGCGAAAACAACTCCTGTTGGTAGTATTGTCTCTACTACTATTGTTGAAGCGATTGAAGCACCACCACCATCAGTTAAGTCCTCTGACGGAGAAGAGAATGATGAAGTAGTTGTGCAGGAAGTACAAGAAGAGATTACTAATAAAAATGTGGGTGAGGAGGGAAATCATGTTGAAGCACCACCAAATGATAGTATGATCGAAGATCATGTTCATGAAGCGGAGAAGAATAATCATGTTACATCAGTAGAAGAAAATGAATCAGTCTCGGATCACTCATTGGAAGGGAGCCAAGAGAAGAAAGATGAGCAAATGGAAATTGATCATATTGAAAAAGATGAGGTGAATGAAGAACATAATCATGAAAATGAAGATTGTCCTGAAAACAGCGAAGAAGGCAAACTTGGAGAAGAGGAGAAGACCGAGGCAGATGAAGTAAATGAAGGCAAAGAAAAGGGATTTGATCACAAAGGAAAGAAGGCTAATACTGAAGGTGAAGGCGAAGAAGAGAAACCATATAAGTTGAAGTTCAAACAAGGTAAAGAGTTGGAAGAGAAAGATGAGGAAATCGGAGGAGGACTACAAAGGCTTAAGTTCAAGGAAAAGAAGGAAGAAGGCGCGGAAGGTGTTGAAGAGGAAAAGGGTGAAGCAGGAAATGTTGTCTTAAAGAAACAAGAATCCCAGGGTAAGAAAGAGTCGCCTGCATACAACGATGTGATTGAAGAGACTGCAAGCAAGCTTGTGGGGAAGAGGAAGAGCAAGGTGAAGGCACTTGTTGGAGCATTCGAGACTGTCATTTCATTGCAAGAACCTGAGGGACAACAAGCTGAAGATAAAAGTGATTGAGAGAGGAAGTTGAGCATGCATTCATGAATGTATTATATGTTTCTTTTATTCTTTGATTTTTTATGTTTGTACTTAAAGATGGATTTGATCATTTCCCATTGTGAAGCTTATGATGATGAACAGATGACCGTGCGTTAATTCCTTACAAATTAAGTCTCTTCATTTACTGTTTATAAACATGTTTGCTTGATTGACTAGAACTTACTCTGAATATGGTTAAGTAGTTAACCAAAGTCGTTCTTTTCATTTGCACGAGATTAATTGTCTAAGCTTACGGGGAACTTGTTAGGACATTGGTTGAATGTGTATTACTGCTTCATCTGCTCCTCTCCGAAGAAGCTTCTGCAATCCCTAATGAAAAACTTAAGAATCTATTTATTTCCAAGCAAGGGAGCAAAGTGTCATGTCTTTCACTCGTTGGCCTTCGTTTCTTCACCATCTTATCTTAGAGAATCTTTAACCCAAATGTTTAAGTGAAGTCTTTGATCATTCACTTTTTTGACAGTAAACTGAATTCATTTAATTTGACGTAACTAACAGAACAAAATGCAAGTATGCATAAACCATGTGTATGAGAACAGATTTTTGCGTTCTTCTTCCAAAAAGCGTGAAGGGGCCAGTGAATGAACCGTGTCACTCACCGGGACTTGGACCATACAATTCTGATTGTCTAAGGAAATGAAATGTGTATTCAGATATGTTATCATAACTGATGAATACGATCATTTGTGGTCTACATGTGGTTGTATACCGCAAACTACCCAGCATGGATCATGATGAACTAATTCGAGTTGAATGAACAGAATACAAGCTAGGAATTGCAAAATGGAAAAAAAATAAAATGAATTACCCTCATTTTTTTCCCTTTGGCTTTTGTATAGGATTTCGAAACTGTCATATTAGTCTTTTGTTCCTTTGGTTCAATTAGTACAACTAGACGCTAAAACTAATATCACCATCGCTGATAATAGTTTCAATTCAATTCTCTGTGACCAAACATACTCACACATCAGTGACAACATCAGCAATACAACATTTCCACTATATGAGAGCTATTGTAATCTGCTACAGAAATGCTAACATCAGTTGATGTTGCTCGCGACACAAACAGTATGCAGAATCAATCAATAAATACGTCTCGATCACAAACTTAAAACAAAATTCAAACTGAATTTTATCTTGTTCTTTCAAAGTGGAATCCAAATGTCCATTTCAAGTGTTACTATTGGAATAAAATTCGGAATAACTTTTGAGATAATGCCCATTTACAACTAATGTGGTTTCCATGTATGAGCATCAAGATCAGTCTCTATCATTTCTACCTAGTAGTCGAAGAATGCACCGAAAATTATAAATTTGACTACCTATCAGAGCATTTGTGATATGGAGTTGTGCTTTTCGTTCCGATTTGGCATTTTCTAGTATTTTCCAGTGCTTACGCTGAGAGTAAGTGTATTAAGAATAAAATCAGGTTCATTTGCCGCGAGCTATCTCCTAAACTTTTCTAGAGCTTAGGTGAAAGCGATTATAAATAAAATCCACTAACATTGCCTAGTCCTATCTTAATTGCATAAACCTTCTACTAGTGGTAACGCTCATGCTCTCAAACCTTGCTTTGCCATTTTGGGATGAATTCTTTTCAAATTCTCACTCTATGGTTTATCAAATCCCGCTCTCAAAATCTTAGATTTTTGCTTTAACAATTTGAGCTAATTGTTCTTGAATCTCCGGTTATGGTTTATAGAACTTTTTACTTCCAAATTTAAATCACCTTTCAAATGTTTTTCTTTCATCAATCTTTTGGGTTTTTTTTTTAATAACTATATTTTAATGTATATTACTAAAAATGTTTATACGTAACAGTTTCTAAGTTATGTATATTCAAATAATATGGGATCTTCAAAAAGTCAAATTTTAAAAGGGTTAAAGCCAGGATATAAATCCCAAGTAAATAATGACATTTTCTTAAAATTTATCAGTTCCGATCTTTCTTTTTCTATTTTCGATGAAAAGAGCAATTTCATACGTAAATCAAAATGCTATTTACCACATAATTTTGAGCTGGATTTTAGGCTAGTTCATTCCCGCGAAAAGTTTAAGGCAAGCAGTTTTTGAAATAGATCATTACTATGTTAGAATATGTAGGGCTTGCACTCAACATAACCAAACTCAAATCCAGAATTGCAAGGAAAGTACAATGTTAAGTATAAAAAAAAATGCTAGGAAATCAAGTTTTTGCAACCAGGATGACGTGTAATGATCTGGAAAGAATGATGAAATCTCCAAAGATTTTATGTGTATCTCAAAGTTGTAAAAAACTCCTCTAACGATGCCACATCATCCTGATTGCAAAACATGTTTACAAAACATGGTTTCCTAGCCTCACTCTAAGTATAATGATAAGAATAATATGAATAGTTGTCATAGAGCTTTGCTAGGGTGCACTGCTGTTTTACCTGGGATTTAGCCTGGATGGTGCTAGGCACGTGCACCATCCACGCATGCCAGGCACGTGGGATTAAAGGTGAGCAAAAAAAAAAAAAAAAAAAAAATGAACCCAAATCGACAGAGAAGAAAATTTCTCTAGCAAACCTTCTTCAACAAAACCATAGATCTGTTAGATCTGGTTTCAGAGAGGAGGAGGAGGAGCAAGTGATGGATTATTGGGATGATATATAGTGGGGTTAGGATGAAGAGGATGGGAGTGTTGAAGATGATGAGGAGGATGATAATGGGGACCCCAAAGATGTGGTTCAGTCGATTGCGCAGGAGTTTATGAGTAATTGGGACAAGAACAAGAGGGCGAGGACTAAGAAAAGTGGATTTGGTGGATCCCCAGAGCGATTGGAGACGTTCTTGGTTGATGATGTTGAAGGTGTTGATGATGGGGTTGGTTTTTTAGCTAATGGGGTTCTCAGGGATTCTTACAAGGTTGAAGAAGAGGGAGTTGGGGGAAATAAGGGATTTGGGGTTGAAATTGCAAATGAAGTAGTTGATGAGGAGTCAGTGGGGCTTCAATTCATTTGTTGTTTGCATTCTTCGTATTGTTCCATTTTCTGACAATTAATCCATTAGATATTCACAGCTTTTTCTGTTGATCAGGGGAAGAACAAGTTTTTAATTTCTTGAGATTGCTTGGCGTATAAGTTCATTTTTATGTGTAGATTTTAGTATTGAGATTGCTTCACTTGGCTTAGCTTCAAGTATTCATACATCCCTTGATACTTAATGTTTGCTCTGAACGCTTTTGAGATGTGATTGTCCTCTATTTTGTGTATGTTCTACTTTCTGGGCTTAGCTTGTAAATTAGAACAATGTGATTTCTAAAGAATCGGCAATGTGTGGAATGTGCAATTTGCACCTTACTCATAGCCGAGTTCATCCTTCCCCGAAGAGCATATGCAGTAAGTTGAAGGTAGCTGTTACCATTTTTAGCCTATCGATTGTCCAGTTGAAGGTTATAAGCAATGAATATAAGTAGCTATAAATCAAAGGGCCGGCTTTTCCTTCTGCAGATCAAGTTCAACACAACTTACTTTAAAGGCACGTGACTGGCATGCGGGGATGGTGCACGTGCTTGGCACCATCCAGGCTAAATCCCAGGTAAAAAACCAGTGCATTTTAGAATTGTTGGTTGTCATAACAACCTATCTAATTATTCTTATCATTATACTTAACATACAAGAATAGAAAAGTACAAAAATAAGAAAGTACAAGAATATGAAAGTCACAAATAAGAAAGTCAGAATAAGAAATAGGACACAATTAGAATATCTTGTATAGGAAATTTTAAGTTTCATGTTTCCATAAGGTTAGGTAAAGTTAGCTTATATAAGCTTGTATTCAGTCAAGGAAAAAAATACAACAAAACAATAATACAATTCCCAAATTATTTTCTTTACATGGTATTAGAGCAACTTTATCCTCGCCTTCGACGACTACACTAGACGCAAGAGGCGGGGAAGGGATGACAGCAAGTTCAACCAAATTGAAGGAAAATCACACTATGTAATAGAGTTCACACGCCATCGCAAACCATCACCTTGCTTCCACTCTCTCCATAACAGATTCGACATCGCAGCTTTCGCCGACTCACAAAAAAAAATGTGTTGACTCGAATTGAGCAATACCAAAATTTGTGTTAACTCGAATTGAGTAATACCAAGACTCGAATTGAGTCATGATTTCTTCATATAGGAATCATCTAGAATTTGACAATCATGATGCCTCGAGTTGAATCATTAGCAACTTCACTCGACAATCATGATTTCTTCCAAGCTGCATATTTTGTCTGTGTCTACATGTCTAGCTTGTGGGGGAGTGTTAGAATATGTAGGATTTACACTCAACATAGCCAAACTCAAGTCCAAAATTGTAAGAAAAGTACAAAAATAAGAAAGTCACAAATAAGAAAGTCAGAATAAGAAATATTACACAATTAGAATATCTTGTATAAGAAGTTTTAAGTTTCTTGTTTCCATAAAGTTAGATAAAGTTAGCTTATATAAGCTTGTATTCAGTCAAGGAAAAAATACAAAATAATAATAATACAATTCCCTAATTATTTTCTTTACATACTAGATTGGAATGGGTCAAAAGCGTTCCAATAAATGATCGGATTGGATTCTTACAAGGCAAAAAGATCAGGACCAAAACCATCGTCGTCATCCATCGAAGGCATTCCTATCTAGAGATCTTCACATCAAATCACAATGATGAGAAAGCAAACACAATACAAGTCGAAGGTAGTGGAATATTCAAGTAGTCGAAGGTAGTGCAATCTAATAAGTACATGGAAGAAACAAAGCCGATACATGAAAATCAGGATGGATAGAACACATTCAAACTCGAAGGTGGTAAGTGACACCACACCAACAACCAGTCCATGAGATGAGACTATTAGGTCTGAATGTCTTTTGTAACCGAAAATCTTGAAAAACAAGACATGAACAAAGTGTACAAATAATATATTCAAAGTCATCAAAGATAAACTTATCTAATCTACCCAAGTTACAACCCCAATTTAAAACTTATCTTAAAAATTGAATTCTGTGATGTTTGACATTAATTTTGTATTGATGACACTATACTATATGGGTTTGTCTATATGTCGAGGGAACCAACGAAGGAAACCAGCGAGGGAGGGGGATGAAGCTGTTTATCCCTCTCGCAATGCGTGAAAGAACCTCAAAATTCGCTGTTTCACACATCTTGAGGGGGTGAACGGCCCTCGCTGGTTCCCTCGCCATTTAGAATTTCCCATACTATATACACTGCAAAATATCAGTGAAAATATCCCTCGATGAAATCTCTAAAATATTAAGATTGTGGATTTAATAGTCATGCTTGAATCCAAAAAAAAAGTACTCAAACATAAAGCCAAAACACAAACACTATCCATTGAAAACCATCCACATCTCCAAAACACACCTAGAAAATGAAATGAAGTGATAAGCTTGTACGTCCAAAGAAGAGAATTTGATAAGCAAAAGGCAATTTACAATCACCACCTTTATCAGTTGAGCTTCCACTCTGCACCATACAATTTACATACAATTTACAGTTCCGTTAAGTCCACATCATTAATAGGTGAGACAATATTATAGTCTCAGCCGGTGGAGAAAATTGATGAATGCTCGCTAAAGTAGGTATAATACGCGTGTTGCGCATTGTTTTGTTTTTGACAATTCTTATCACTAGATTTGTATATTTGTCTGAACCTTTATAAAGAGAAGAAGAAGAAGAGAAATATTTATCTCTGTAATTTCCTCAGACTCCTCGTCTGTGTTAGAGGAGTTCTTACAGGTCAGAGTTGAACTGGATTGATCATGGCTTTGTGGGAGGAGATGGTATTTCGGATGAGAAGAGTTTGGATCACTGTTGCCAACCGGGATAAAGCCAGGAAAAATGGTGAGTACTTACCATTGCTTATTCTGCTGTCATTCTCTTTCACAGTTTTTATTTCAATTTGATTATGAAACTTTTCGCAATACTACAAATTTATTTTATTTTCTTTGGATGATGTTTTTTTTAGAAGACGAGCGTGCTGCCGACCATTTATATTATCATTGTTTTTTATATTACTAGAGAGTATAGGTAAACCAGTTCAATAGTAGATTTGTGACAGATAGAATCACAAATCCAAAGTTCAAACTCTGCCGACCACATTTAAAGTGGAAAGAGTTAAGGAATAAACAAATAAATTATGAGCGTATAGAGAAAGGTAGTAACTGTACCTAACTCAACCACAATGTATTTTCAAACCAATGCAGTCTCCACTGACAATTAGTTCATTTAATTTGTTTATTATTGTTTCAAAGATTGAAATCTATTAAGGAAAGTTCTAATGTAGATATAATTCATTTCTTGGTGTTTCCGAATAGGTAGTGGACTACTGAAGCTTCGCAAAGATGTAAAAACCTGTGGGTATGAAGATGTGCAGGTTATGTGGGAACTGTTGACGAAGATCAGAGACACAAATAATATGTTGATGGTTCATCATCATCGATCAACCTTGGAAACAAATGTAAACAAGGCCCCTTATGGAGAATGTTAGTTTAGTCCTACCAACAGTAACTCAAATCAGCTTCACCAATTGATATGTTGTGTATAAAGGCTGAGTACCACCTCACAACTGTGGTTGTGGAGGCAAGAGTACCTAAAATTTTTTGTAACATCACAAACCTCAAGTTGTATGAAAATACATATTTAGATATATGGATGAAGTGATTTTTCAAATGAAGGGATTTTGAGTTTTCCCCTTTTGTATGTAGTTTTGAGTGTTCTTCTTTTATAGCACATTTTCTAGTACATGCATTGGCGCGATCGAATTTCAACTGATCAGCAGAAAGGGAATGCCACAATGAGGGAGGTTAGATCGATTCTTAAAGATACTGTTGCATTGATCTGTTCTTCCATTTTAACTAGGCTAAATCGCTAAATCCAAAGTGCTAGGATTGGTCTTAGTCATTCAATCCTAATTGTCTATATCATGTCCACGCTCTAAGGTGGCTAGATCAATTCTATTTTATGTTCATCATGAGGGCTAAAACATACTGTTTTACATTGAACATGAGAGGAGAATCAAAGCATCTATACACTATGTGGTCCACAAGAAGTCTACGATGTGTTTTGGTGATCTCATAAACAGCGGTCGTATCACATGGTACTACAAAAGGTTTATGGGTTCATTAACGCGTCTCCATCGATGAACAAGGTAGTAATTCATTTCAATATGTCATAATGTTGTACAAAGTTGAAATCTAGATAGCAACCCTTCAACCTAAAGAAATTGACATTAATATTGTGGATCTGCAGGTCAAACTTTAGTGCTCACTTAAAATCTTAAAGAGTCTAGGGAGGTTGAATCAAGCCGAGACTATGGGTGCTCTACTCAGTGGTGTCAATTGTTTTCATTCTATATTGTTCGTTATTTCATTTCCCCCCCCCCCCCCCCCCCCCCCCCCCCGTACTAAGTCTTAAATTAAATTCATTACTAATGATACATTAAATAAGACTATCATCTCGATGTACAGTGGCAAAGATCACGTATTTCAATCTAGAGCTGACTCGCAAAGCTAAAAAATGATTGGATCTGTCGTTTTGATAATTCACAAAAGAATCCCTATATTTTAGGCTAATTTTAGATATCACTTCACATCCACCATTTAATTTTGTGATCAATGGTGAGAATGAAAGTCCCATGAACATGAGAATCACATGCCTTGAGAGACTAAAAAGTGTGATTCTCATGTTCATAAGACTTTCATTCTCATCATTGATATCAAAATCAAATGTTGAATGTAAAGTGACACGTCAATTTAACCTAAAATATAGAAATCCCCTCATAAATTTTCATGACATAAGATTACGTACAACCAAACACACCCTTGTAAAAACAAATTTTCGATTCCGTCATCTATATACAATCACGGGTCAAAACCTAACTACACCTTCAATAAAAACACTCCCATGTTTGATGTGGCACAAGGAGCACCACATGACTTGATATCCACACCCTCCTCTTTATTCACTCCCACCCACACCATCATTTTCCACTAGACCCCTCTCTCTTATTCACCACCAACCAAACCCCTCCTCCTGTCCCACCACCACTAACACGTGTCGTCCGCTCCACTACACACCATTACATTTTCTCTACATAAAAAACACCGTCACATACATAGTCACACCACACCATTCTCTCTTCTCAATCGGTGGGCATTGTTCAGCCAAACCAATAAACAGCACACCCAAGCTAGAGGTGGAAGCAAGGAAGAAAGCTCCTTCAACATAGAGCCGCCTGACATTCCAAATAACGTGTTCTTTTTGCCACACGCGGCTTTCAACTTCAAACGTGCTTAATTGTTTGTGATATATGAATTCATTTTCCTAATCTTCCTCTTCGATTTAGTTCAGTGAGTCTGGCGGCGGGAATAAGATCGCTGTTGAATCGGTTCTGTAGGAGGAGGAAGAAGGTGAGGTTAAAGGTGAAAGTGGAGGACAAATTGATGGATATATGGCAGAAGATGGTATTTCCGGTGAGGAGAGTTTGGTTCGCTGTTTCTGCTCGTGTTAAAGCCAGAAAAAATGGTGGGTACATCGTCACTCTAACTGTGACTACTAATGCTAACTTGCGCGTGGTGTGTAATTGGAGAAATTTTTTTATCTGAATTTGAATAGGTGTTCCTGAATTTGCGGTTCCGTTAGATGAATTTGTTCGAGTTGAATGGAGAGTTTTATGGTCTGACTGCTGCGCATGTTAGCAAAAACTGGTTTTCTCTTTTTGTTTTCGTTTCGTGTTTGTAACATGTCTTGCGATCAGGACGATGTTGCATCGTTAGAGGAATTTTTTATAACCTTGTGATATACACAAAATCTTTGAGATTTTCATCATTGTTTCGAGACCACTGATTACAAAATATGGTTGCAAAAATTTGGTTTTTTAATAAAATCGGATTACTGATTTCAAAATGTTTTGATTTCCATTTATCCATTTTGCTTGAAATTTTATTAGCTTTTAACGTTTTTATATTTATTTTAATTTATTAATCTAAGTGCCCGATTGATCGAAACACTACATACACGTGTTAGCAAAAACTCATTCTTTTCGCTAACACGTGCATGGAATAATTGAGGGATGGAGCTTTATTGATTGCTCATCCCTCACTGTTTCACTTAAACAGAGTATAAGCAAAATATGCTTTACATGCGCATGTTAGCAAAACATTATGATCTAAGACACTTGTTTATGTAAAATTGATTATTCTTCTTCATTTTCATTTTAAAGCAATTTAAGAATTTTAAATTGTAGATTTCATGTTTTTAATCAATTAAATAATTGCAATAAATCCTTGAAATTTAGGTTTTAAATGAAGATGACAATGAATGCAACACGTGCGAGACATACAGATCTCCGTGGGCCTAAATGGACCCAACACATTTTTATTGCCAAGATCCACCGGATTCTGCCGACAATTCATCGATCACAGCATTTAACTGATCAACAGCCCAGATCTTCCAACATGCAAAAACTGCATTATTTCATTTTTTATTGACTAATATGTAATACTGGTGTATCCTTTATTGATGTCTATGTGTTTTTGGTGCAACAGGTGGAGCACTATTGAAGCTTCGCAACGATGTACAGACGTGTGGATACGAAGATGTACAGGTGATGTGGGAAATGTTGAGAAGATCAGAGACTGAATTGATGGCTCATCCTCAACAAGCTTCGAGTAAGCGAAAGCAACGACCATTTTGGCGAGTTTTCGTCTGGTCATACAACCACCATAGATCTTCATCGTCGTCTTCGCCAAAGCGCTCTTGATGATGAATGGATCAATGGTCTGAGTTGAGTGGTATATGTGTAGCTTATGTTACTTACTACATTACTATTATACAATAAATCACAAAGTTTAATCTAATTAGAATTCCCCCTTTTTATTAGTACACATATTATATGAACAGAAAAAGGGTCCTTTTGATGGATTGAGTTTTGTGGTGAAAAGGGGATTTTGATAATGCTTTGTCTCTCCTTTTGTTTTGTTAATTTGTGCTTTCGCTTTTGGGTTGATTCCTTGTGATTAGAGGTAGAGGGTTTTGAGCATCTTTGGTATTCCTTTAAAGGGAATTTAGAGGTTGGGATTTAAAGGGTGTTGTTTTCAAGAATTTTGCTAGATTAAGAGATAAAAACAAACATTCCCTTATTTTACTCGCGAAAAATAAAATAAAAAATAAGTGCGTGAGATTAACGTAGAAGTAAGATGTTTAATGTGGGAATTGGGAAGTCTTGTATCGGGAATGTCAAAATCTAAAGTGTTTCTATATACCATTTGAGTAATTCTATGGAGCTAAGTTTGGGAGTCACGTTTGAGTCAAGTTTTGGTTTTTTTTTATAACATTAATAGAAGGGGTAGGAAGTGTAAAAAACCCTAACCGTATTCAAAAGTGATTCCTAAACCTTGCTCTTTAGAATTGTTGATACCATTTTGAATGTGCACCTAACCAAAACCATATGCTTTGGTTGGACTTTTTTGTGTTGATGAAAGGCGTGAAGAGGTCTCTTCAACGGTTCAACAAGCTAGGTTTCTTTTATTGGTTCAACTCTAGCTTGCCTTGTGCAACATAAACATCTATTTTTCAATTAGAAATGTTAGAATTTTTTTTTACCATTTTTGTTGCTCTAAGGGAAAAGGTCTAAAGCTTGAATAGGGAAAGGTCTAGGCTTGAATGATATTCGAGTAGTCTAAATGAAAGAATCTTTCTATGCAGTTTGGGGAGAGAGCATTGATTAGTGTTTGGAGAAGGTGTTCAGCACGTGAGTGCAAACTCTACTCTTATCTAGTTATTTCCATAAAAAGGGATAAAATTGACATTCACGTATCGAACATTCTTCTCAAACACAAGAACTAGGCTGAGTAGATTTTTTCCCAAATGAATCTACATAATTGTAGGGTTCAACTTCAGAAATTTGGAATGTTGATGTAGCAATATTTGTTGCAGTTCTAGATACCAAAGCAAAAAAAAAAAAAACACAAGTGCTTTGGGCAAGTGCACATGATTTCCCATATTGCTTTCATATCATCTCATATCAGTAAGTACTAATTGGACTCATTAGCTGGGTTTTGTTGGTGTTTAACCCAAGCCCAAGGAAAGCTTTCATACTTTATCTTGGCAAAGATATCGAAATGGAATAAAATCTCAACCTTATGATAGGAAATAGGTTCATACTTATAATATGAAATATCTGTGAATGGTTTTCTTTCTAGGTAACTCGAAACCTAAAATTAGTGCTTGATGGATTATTTTCGGTCACTTGTATAAAATGACTAATGACGACTAATGGCTAAAATAAAACTCTAACAAGTTGCTAAAGGAAGCCATGATTTATTGTCGTACTTTTCATTATCATTATGTTCTAAGACCAGAAATTTCTTATGCTTATATAATGGTGCTATAGGTATATGCTATGAGTAAGGCAAAAAGTTACTTATAATTTAAGCTAAACCAAATTAGGGCACTTAGACTTTCCATCAAAAGACTTCTCCTTCAAGTTCCAAATAAGTTGCCATCACTTTTTCTTTCAAAAGCCATATAATCATCTCAATCAAATCTTATCTAAAACACCAGTGCTTCTACGGAGTCTGGTCCCAGAGCATTGATTTGTGTCTGGGAGAGTGGTTTATACGTGATTGGACCACTCTACCCTTTTTTCCATGAGTTTTAGAGAAGTTGGAGATGAGTAGAGTTGGTTTGATCACGTGTAAACCACCCTCTTAGACATAAATCAGTGCTTTCGGACCGTGCTCTCTAGAATTTTTCCTAAAACACATGAAAATGCACCCTAATTTTCACATCAAGCACCTTTCACATTTCATCGATCGTTTTCTACACAAATCTCGACATTTTTTTCGCTTAACCATCGACATCAACAGTGGTGAACCTAGCCAAGTCCAAGCCCAAGCCCATCTCTTTCAATATTATCCATCAAACATTATTTTCCTCCACTCAGGCATTCACACAACATATTCTTCCACTTCTCCACACAAAATTTAAACAAATTCTATGCTTTCAGACCAGTGTCCCCCCAAAGGTTCTAAACTACTTGCAAAAGCAACTTTCTTTTTCTATTCATTGATGAGTAAACTTCTATTTTAGCTTCTTTTTAAAGCTGATGAAAAACTTCACAAGCTTTTCTAAGCAATTAGTGTGATTAAAGAGAAAGCAATCAAGTGCTTTGTCTCTCCTAAAAAGAAATAAAATACAAACCATATGTGGATATTCTAATCAAAAGTCAGAAGTTATTTTTATTTTTTTCAACTTTTTAAAATTCTTTTGTTCTACTACCTAAGGAAGAAAGGAAAAGAAAGCAATAGAGAAAACTCTTGCAATGCTATTGGTTCAATCTTTCAAGAGCACTAAATTGTGTAGAACTTACAAACCAACTTATCCAAACACCTACATTTGTTTTTCCAAAAATATGTTCATTTTTTAGGTTTATCCTCATTAAATAAAGAAGAACAACAACACCCAAATCCAATTTTTTATTTTATTTCAAGTTCTAATAATAGTGCTAATATAACTAATCCAAAATGATTTCTATAAATAACTAGGGTGTTTGGTTACATGGCTGGCAAAATTTTCTCGATTTTCCCCTAACAATGGGAAAAATGTGTTATTCGGGCTATATATATATATATATATATATATTAGGTCAAAGTTTCGCAATCAAACACTTGAAAAACTATTTTGCCTAAAAAAAAAAAATTCTAAGCAATTAAACACATCCAATAAAATATTGAAATATATATTGTGTTTTCACGCTCTTGGTCCAGGGCTAAAGATGCTTTTAGCGAACCAAATAGTTTCTAATATACTAATGATGAAGAGTGGTCACAATGATTTATATGTTTGTGTCAAAATGGTGCGCTTACGTACCACAATCCAATTATTAATTACTCAAGAAAAAAATTAAGTGGAGCGGTACCTACTTAAATTAACAAAAAAAATCTAAACCTATTCCACTTTATTTAATTAATATTGTGTGTTCGGCCAAAACTTGTTTATTAGTTACAAAGTAAGGTTTAATATCTCAAGAACCTATAGCAAGTAGACCAAACATTGCTCCAAAACTTAAAAAATCCATTCTTTTCATTTGTTTAATTTTTGTTGGTTTTTTTCTTATTTTCTTGCAAAGATCTTTAATTATTAAAGTGATTGATGGATACTTATTTGTATTTTCATGAGGTTTTAAAAGAATTATTAAGCTTATCTCTACTTAATAATGTTGTTAAGAAACAAACAAGTCATAAATAAATATCTAAATCATGACAAGTGGATATGATGAGAGCACCCATTTGTTTGTCTTACACGTGTCACAATTAGAGACTATTGTGAATGAGAGTCCACATCACCACCATTATTTATTTATAGTCAATTAAGTAATTGATTCAAAATGGTTGTTAGAAATGAACAAGTTTTTGAAAAAATTCAATTAATAAGTATAAACTTTGGATTTTAGAAATCGCGATAGAGATTAAAAATTAGAGTTTAATCATTGTCCGAAAACATCAATGATAAATCGCAATATGTGTTTATTGTATTGGAAATCCTAGTGTAAATGTCAGTGATAGTCTCAAGTACGAAAAAAAAAAAAATTTATATCGACTTGTTTATTTTGGAAGATGTTAGTTCAATGAAATCATATACTTCTATATAATTCGTAAAAATAACTAGTGTATTATAGTGTCGTGGGAGACGAGAAATGTTTATCTAAGTGAAGGTAGGAAATGAAAATGAGAGGAGAAAGATCGTCAAGATATTGATGAAGATACAAGACAAATGGACACTCTAATACAAAATTGTCACACCCCAACTCTATTTAAGCATAACTAACAAAAAAATCTTGATCTTGAAAAGTCGAAGCACGATACAACCATCTGCCAGAACACTACTCGACACGACTACCTTGACTTGTAAAAATTGAAATAAGGTAAAATGTTGATACAACTACTGCCCCAAATAAAGACATGTTTACATAAGTATAACCACAATCATACTCATTATCTTCTCGTAGAGGGTAATTGTTCATACATGCAACAGACAAACATATATAATTTCAAGAGAGACAAAAGAACAACTAACTCAATAACAAGGATTGTGATTTCGTTTTTCGAGTTCATTTTGGTATCCTGATTTTAAGAAATATTTTGGTGTAAAAAAACGTAAAAATTTCGAGGTATAATATATATATAATGAATTTTGAGTCTTATGGAATATGTGATGAAAAAATTAAAATGCAAGTAAATAAATCTATTAAACAGATCAAATGAAGCCTAAATAAATGAAACAAACATGCCATTAATATATAATTAGAAAATCAGAGGGGTTGTTTCAAAAATCAACAAATAATTAAAAGAATTGATAATATGAAAAAACTCCAAAATTTTTTGGAAAAAAACCTTCGAAAAAATGTAGTTTTTGGTAGTTGTATTTTTCCGAAATTAATGAAAAACCTCGAAAATTTTTCAAAGAAACCCTTGAAAAATGTAATTTTTTCTTACGCCCTTTTCTTTTTGTAATTTCAAAAGACAAAAATTTTGCTGAAATTTTGCGAATTCACATTCCTTGCTCAGTAACCCTGATTTTTTTTTTGCCCTTTAATAATAACAAATAAAAATGTTGAAATTAAATAACAAAATACAATAAATATGGATATGAGGTATTTTACTTAAATGCCCTTTTAAGTCCTAAACAATTTTCGGACTTTCAAGATAGCTTGTGGGTTAGCTTACCATAACCAACATTGGGGATTTAGAGTGTATCACACAGAATCAGGTGACCTTCTCTCTTCATTTCATTCATTCTAGTCTTCCTTGGATCTTACAGCCACTCATCTCTTTATAACAACCCCTCGTGAGCTCCTCTTCAATCTCTGCTCAAGTGAAACTCTCCTCTTCTTCCAACCCAATCAAAGAAATCATAGAATCAGACCATAAAGGTACCTTTTTGTGCCAGTTGAGCTCATCTATTCCATGAGAAACTTGAAACCCACTATTCTTTTCATGTTTGATTTGTGGGGTTTTCTTCCCTGATTGAGACTTGTAATGGGTTTTTGAGTTCTGATTATTTGTGTTTGTATATTTGATGAATTTTCAAGAAAAAATTGAGCTTGATGTGTTTGGTTTGCTTTCTTGATAATTTGCTCAAATGGGGTTTTCTAACTGAAGTTCTGTTAAATGGGTTTCCTTTGTTTCTATAATTGCTTCAATATTACTAGGTGAGATTTGGTATTTTTGGTCTAAATTTGCCTAATATGATGAAATGAGATGGGGTGTTTGATAAGCATAGTTTATTTATTGATTGAAGTATTGAAGTATTTTATTATTTAGTTTTTGCTTACAAAAATAAGCTTGTTTGGCTCCTGAAATTGCGGAACATAAACGTCTCTCCATAACTAGAAAACGAAAATAATGTTCAGACCAAGAATTCAAGGCTCCTAAATAAAGCAAACTGAGCCTTTATGTTGTCTAGTCTTCATCTCTTTTGCTTCTTTTTCATTTTGTTGTGAAGGGATATAAGATAGCAAGGCTTTCTCTCTTAATCTTCTCTCTTGGTGAGTTATTTGAAGCACATGGTCCTTTATTGCTTTTTGGTTCCATTGTTTCTTTGTTGATTTCGATTGGTGTTTGTTTTTTTTTTTTTGTGATTGAACTAATAAGTTCTAGATAATTTTGTTCTGATTCTATTTGGGTGATGGAGAAAAAACCCATTTCATGATCACAACAAAGATAAGGTTGGGTAAAGAGAGGAAAAGCTAGATGGGGTTTGAAATGGATAGTCTCTTGATTGAACTTGTGAGGCGAAGACCTCCGCAAATGATCAGAATCCATTCTTTGCACATAAATTTTTTTTCTACTATATTATCAGCATCATAATTTCCTACATAAACTAGACTTATTTGTAGAGATAATTTTTCTGCCGCACTCTTCACCTTTGCCCATAAAGCAACACTGTTTTATCTAAATGTCCTTGAGGAAATACTGAAAATTTGATCAGGATATATGTTACTTAAGGCTCGCATTTTACTCAATTATGTTATATTGTGGGTCTGATTTTCTTGTAATAGTATAGTCCTTACGTGTTTCCTTGTCTATGATCATAGGATGGTTCTCTCTTCAGATTCGGTAAATTGTATCTTGGGGTATGTTCAATCCCATCGTAGTGTATTTGTTGTGCATTTTCATGTCTATAATCATGGGATCTTTCTTTTCTTCATACTCAGTAAATTGAATGTTGGACTTGGGAGTTCATGTGATGGAACATAGGAAACTTTAGTACTTCTCATAGGGAGTTTAAGCACATCAAACACCTCTCAGAATTTCACCTAGTTCCCTCTACTGGACAGTGATCATACCCAATTCAAAACTTCTGTGAGACTTCATGATACTCTTCCACAAACAGTGTATGCTTCATGCTCTGTATTCTATCTTGTTGCTGTTGAAAAGATCTTCATTCCAGACCCAGACTATGTTGTGTTAGTGGCCAAAATGTCGTTTCATCGGTTCTTTCTTGTGCTAAATCTTCTATTGATCATGCATCCTAGGATCATTCTTTAATCCCTCAACCTTTGTTCTAATCTCTTATGTAGTCTTAGTTTTCCTTCCTTTTCCCATCCGAATCTATGTTTCTTATTCTAGCATCCATTGATCCTTATGTCCTTTTTATTTTCTTCTAGTTTTGCTTAAGATTTTCACGTCTTGTTCTAAGTTTCTTATTCCCGGATCTATTTTGATGTTCTGTACTGATAAATCATAATATCTCCACTCTGCCAAATTGTTGATTAGTTATTCTTTTTCTTAAATGCCCGATATCCATCTAAAACATACTTGGTCATATCATCCAAGATCTTCAAGTTGTTGATTGTTATACATCAGTCAGGTACAATCTAGTAGCAGCTCTCCATTTTCATACCCTTGAACCCCTATTTAATCTTTTGTGCAGTTAATGGCTGCCTTTCCTTAATGATTTCCTTCTGCAAATTGTGGATTACTGCAATTAGGTACAAGCGCATCCCATCACAGTTTGCTATGATGCAAAAGTCTCCCTGATGTCTTCTGTTGTTCACTAATTTGTTATTCCCCATAAGAGAAACTGTTTCAGATCCCGTATTTATGTGCTCAGCCAGGGTAAATTTTGATACTTAATTACTTATCTATGAAACAAGGATTCTACTTCTGACTGATGAAAGATGGATGCCCTGTTCCCTGGCTTTATTGATTATATTGCTGAGGATTTTAATATCTCCAGCATAGAAGTATCCCTTAGGGTGTTGTATTTGATACTTCCTCAAAATTTTATCATTCTTACTATCGTATTGTTTCACTCCGTTAATCCTCACTTTTGTACGTCTTGTCAGCAAAATTGTGGATGCCATATTCTGCTTAAAAGTTTTTTCATATGAGTGTCGCGATTTGTAAAGTTTCACTTTATAAGATAGGTGCAGTAGAAGATAAAATTTAGCTAAAGAATTAAAACTAAAGCACGGATTGGACTAGATTAGCAATGTCATTTTTAGTGTTCCGGGTCTATTTACAAGTTTTGTTTGTTGACGGATGTTTCAAAATCTTGAAGTAAAATTTTATATGACTTGCGTCTCCAGTTTTGCATTATAAAGTTCTGGATAGCAACTGATTTTGGTAGAGTTTTGCATTATAAAGTACTGATTGATGACTTTCTGAAAACTTATTCGCTTGCTTTAAGTCATCAGCTCCTCAATTTTCTTACTAACTGCATTTTCAAATAATTCCTGTAGAGCTGAAGTAAGCAGATATTTTGTTCATGGACGAGTATAATGGTAAGAAAGCTGTTGGTAGATTTAGCATTGGGGGAAGGGGGTCTGGCCTTGCTTTCAGAGATGCATCCAGCCGTGAGAATCGAAGTGGCCAGTTCTGCAATCGACTTGTTTGCAGCAATAGACCTAACTCTAGGAGAAGTGCCCAAGTTGGCAGCTCGGAAAGAGATAAGTTCGCCAGTTCTTTGTGTTCAACAAGCGGCAAAGCAACAGTCGGAAGTTCCTCTAAAACATGCACACCTGTGACCAACCTTAGAAAGCCTCACTCTGAACGCCAAAATTCATCTTCCCGTAAAGAAACAGTGCCAGTCCACGCTGATAACATGCAGGTGGAGGGACCCAGTTCTTCATCTGAAGTTGATGAGATGGGGCTTGAAACCATTGGCGCGGACTCGTGGGTTCTAAAAGATTTATCTTTAGAAACATTTGCAGAAGTGGAGAGCAATAACTTAGCCTCAAGTAGAAGAACCAGAAAACCAACTAATAAGCGATCTGGACAGGGTAACGAGGGGACTTCTCCAAGTCCTTCCACCCAATTTTCTTTTGCATATAGAAACACCAGCCAAGTTGCAAAATCTTCCTCCCATGGCCAGGGTTCTAGTTCAAGCACACCATCCTCATCAACATCTAGCTTGAGCAGGTATGGTCTTAGAAATCTCAGATGCGCATCCATATCTGATATCCTCCCACCAGGTCGCTCATCTTCAGACCCAAGTCACACTAAAAGGACCGAGATGATGACAAAGAGAAGACTTGATGGAGAGTGTTCTTCTTCTAGAGGAAAAATTGCGAGTGAATCATCAAGCATAGGAAACTCAGGCAGTTGGAAGAGTTCCTTCGGCAACACTAGCCTCTCTCTGTCTGAAAAATCACCGTCTCAACCATCTTCAAGAAGGACTAGATACTGGCCTTCAACCCGGAACACTGTAACATCTGTTAGGACTCGGAAGTCAACCAATGGAGAAACAAGGTCTAAAGTTGTTGAACATGACAGTGATAATAGTGAAATACAGTCTGAGCCTCCTACTATGATACTACAAGAGCTTCAAACTAGTTTATCATCCAGTGAATCCAGTTCTTCATCCCAACTGTCTTCACCTGAACTTCTCTCAAGTAGTCGGAACTATTCTTTGAGACTGGGCAATAGAAATGAGAATATACTCAATAGGCAGGTTACTCATCCTGAAGATGGCAGTGCTCAACCATTCAACAGTCTCTCAATCGATCAAGATGGTCCCCGACGCTTTCAAATTGACGGGATTGCAGAGGTATTTGCCGTTAAAAAGAAATAAAACAAGAATGTTACATTTCAACCAAGCATGTGAAAGTGAATAATTCTTTATGCACTGTGCAGGTATTACTGGCACTGGAAAGAATTGAACATGATGCAGAGCTCACCTATGAGGTGGTTGATCTGTATGTTTGTTTGTTCTATTTTAGCTTTTATTTTCTAACTCTGTTATTTTACCCAATGCAGCAATTGTTGGTTCTTGAGACGAACTTGTTCTTGGGTGGCCTTGGTCTTCATGATCAGCATAGGGATATGAGACTGGACATAGATAACATGTCGTATGAGGTTTGTCACTCTCCTTACTGTGATAGAAACTTATCCATCTTGTCGAGCACTGGCATTCTACTCTTGGTGCGTTTGGAAGCAATTCCAGTGAACTGGGGCTGTTTCATGCCCAGGCAGCTAAAACTCTTGAGAGCTACACCTTCAGAAAGAGCCACTTTTCCAAAGTTTTTCAAGAGTCCTAACAAGTAACATCTAACTATTTATTAAAAATGAATACGAAGAGCTCTTTTGGAAGTTGTAGTACACAGTAATGTCTTCTGCAATCAAAATTGCTATATGCTAATATCAACATCTCTCTTGATCATTTTTATTTTTATATTTTATTATTTGGTTCCACTCTTCATTGACTTTTGTTCAATGTATCTGGATAAAATCACGACTCATCCATTGTGGTATTATAAGAGATAGTGGCGATTGTACTTATTTTCTTAGGCTTTTTAGATAAGCTAAATGCTTGAAAATTCAGGTTTTAATACACATGTATTTACTGTTACAGGAATTGTTAGCTTTAGGAGAGAAGATGGGTACTGTTAGCACGGCCCTTACACAAGAGCAGTTGTCAAACTGTCTTCAAAAGAGCTACTATATGCACCTGCCTCCAAACAAAGGGAGAATAGGTTGCGGAGATGACAATGTCAAATGCAGCATCTGTCAGGTAAATCCTTGTAACATTTATCTCAAACATTATACTCTCAAAATCTCCTTCTTCATAACATGGGCTGTCAAGTCTTGAAGTTTTCTCTTTCTTCCACCCGAGTGTATGTTCATTTCTTTTCATCTCTTGCGAAAATTCCAATACTGCAATCTTAACCAATGCGTTTGGTCGGATTTTTAGAAACAAAACCAACATATATCTATTAGTATGCAATGCAAATTCTTACAGAGCTTCAAATTGTGCACAGATGCATTCACTTTTTCAATTATAATCAACATCGGTGATTAGTTTAATTATGTTGGCATTTGATATACCTGGCAGCGTGGAAGCCAGTGCACTAAATACATTGGCAATGTTTGCTTTTGCAGGAAGAGTATGTTAATGCAGATGAAATGGGAACATTAAAGTGCGAACATTTTTATCATTTTGCCTGTATCCACCAGTGGCTGCAGCTCAAGAATTGGTGCCCAATTTGCAAATCTCATGCAACAGCTGCTTCCTAGTTCTTCCCTTCCATGTCGTGGAACAATCACTCTTTACGTACAATCCTGGATTCTTGCTCACTAGATATCATATGTTCTCCATCAAAATAAGAGACAGTACTGTACGGCTACCTCAAAGGGACCACTTGTACCACAGAAAACCATCAAAGAACATTGATAAATGCCTGTTGTCTGTATATATGATAACGGTCGTTGTGTCTTGGATATTGTGAACAGTGATACTTGTTAATGATCTCTCATTGCTCAAAATTCGAGTAATGTTGTGAGAAACTGTATGGCACTAAGGAATTGATGCTTTGTTCAAAACATGAATCATGATAACAACCTTTGTAGATAAGACACTAACTTTTGTCATTTTAATGCAAACTTTATGGATGCTACTGCTAGCAGGTGACAACACTTCGATGGTGATGGAGATCATGGACTTTCAGTCTTCACACTTCTCTTTCCCATGTTTATTTCCTTGGTTACTCTAGGAACTATGTTTCTGAACTTAATTTGGTAACTTTCACCTAAACCTTCTTGTTTTTGGCAAAACAAGGTCCATATCCGATGGTGCCTCTATATCAAGGGATCCCATATAACATTACAAAAACTTATCACCTGTAATCCGTTCATCGGAAAGGTCATTGGATTTTAGCCTGAAACTTTTCCGAGGAAATATAATTTTTAATATATGAATATTTTCACTGATAATCTATAAAGCGCATGTAGAATTGCTAGAATGTTTTATCTCTGTTTTCATTAGAACAGAGACAAACATATTGCTAATTTTGGACATAGGCTAATACTTCAGACCAAAATGATAGTCGAAACGAGTTGAATGTGCACCTATTATTCCTAATGTTAATTCACACAATTTCTCAAAAGTGCGACATAGTTCATTCATTGGGTAGAGTCACAATGGAAAACTGTCTGTGACATCAAATTTAAACCAACCACAATATCATGGACCACCCATCTGAATAAGCACTGCCCTTGTTGGATTGAATGAACTAACCAACTTGGAGATGGAAAAATCCTTCCGTCAGGGTTTATCAATTTGCAACTGCCCACATCTAAAACCATGTCTACCATCACCCATATTCAGCCACCACCAACCAAGATACCCAAACGAAGCTAAGTTATGTGAAAGCAGACTAATATCGACAACCACCACCATACCATGCCGTTTAGGACCCTTGCCCCTGCTCTAGAACCCGAGTTTAGATATCCGACCCATAGCTTTTTTAACTAGTTGGTTTCGGGTCGGATCTGGATCCATTGACATCTACTTTATAACTGGAATTCAATTGTCAGTGTTCTTAAATGTGTCAAGATTTTGAGTTATCTACACTGCCTTCGCCCATATTACAAAAACCCTCACCTTATCCTAGTCCTCTCTCTGTTAAAATAGGGCTAATTGCAATTTCCCCCCTAAAACATATAGCTAATTTAGCTTTGCTCCAAATTAACATTCATATCGCATATTTCCCTTCAGACAAACAATCAACGTGCTTTGACTGTCAAGGCACGTGCTAGATTAAAAAAGGTCATATTTTACTGTCCAAAATACCCTTTAATGATCTGAGGGCTGAGATTCAAAGTTGATGCAATTAAAATCGAAGGCTGAGTTCAAACTTTCACTAAGACGTTGGGATAATCCGCCAACTCCTCCTTCGCCACCACCGTCTCCACTTCACCACCAATAACTCTCACATCTGCTTCTACTACTGTATTTACATGTTATTTCACTGTAAATTAAATATTCAAGCATCAATAAGTGAAAAAACTTGCTAAGTTTTGATGGCAAACTTGAGTTACAGCTCATGTTCATCATCTGTTATGTCAGTTCTATTGCAGGGGGCAAAATTACATTCAAATTTATTTTAAGGGGTTAAGTTTCTGCCAGTAATTTATTTTAGAGAGTTAAGTTACTGCTAATTAACAACTCTTAATTGATTTTCTTGCAGATCTCATGGTGTCACAAACACAATTAAACAAGTGAATATGAGGTTTGAATTAGGCAAATTTTTTAAAAAGTACATGCACATTGGATGTTAAAGCACAATGTAAATTCATTTGATGTTCATTGGATGTTTTTGCAACAAAGTTTGATGTTCTTTCAACAATGTAAATTCGTTTGATGTTCATTAGGTGTTAATAGCACATTTTAATCAAATGTCTTAACATCAGCGCAATTCAATTGAGGCAACATCATTGCAATTCAAAACCTGACATAGCACTTTCAATAACATGGATTTACAAACATTCAATAACATTCAGTACCTAACAACCTGAAGTGCAAAAACCTGAATTTACAAGCAACAATAACCAACCTGAATTTACAAGCATTCAATAATAGTCAGCACCTAACAACCTGAAGTGTACCATACCAACATATATTCAATATCATACCATACCAACAAACATTCACTACCATTTAACAGAAGTTGCAACCAACACAATTGTATATTTAGTGTACTATACCAACATGTACAAGTGTATCAGTTAGTGTACCATACCAACACAAGTCTGACATAAGTCTCAGATAACATTCTCATACCAGCAAGCATTCAATACTATCAGAAAACACATAATGACAATGTCAATAAACAAAAAAAAATGTCTTTCACTAACTATTTTCACCAAAATGATAATGTCAATATGAAGGTCATCTCCAGGGCCCCCTAGGTCTCCAATTGCTTTGTCCCATTGCAAATTGAGTTTGTGCCCTCCTGCCTCTACCATTCCCACGCTGAAACACTGTATTAACTGGTGGCCTCATTGGTGGGGTCGAACTCCTTGTGCAAATGGCTGAGTTGTGAACATGGTACTTTGATTGTTGTGTAAAGTTAGAGTTGTAGGCATCTCAGGCTGGAAGTTTTGTGGTTGTGGAGGGCATGTGGGCATTTTCTTTGGAGGTTCACTGTTTCATCGTCCACTAGCAGTCTCTGCAGTCCTTGCACCCCTTGGCTTGTTGCTCCTTGCCCTCGTGCATTTAGGCCTTTTAGATGTCTGTTCATCCTCAGCAGTCTGATCCCTAGGAGGGTTTCTATAGATTCTACTGTTGTGACCCTCATTTCCACACTTTCTGCAACTTCTGTGTTCCTAGTGAACCTCATCTTCATCTCTTTTTCTTTTTCTTTGTCTTTTAGGTCTCCCAATACCTCTTTTCACTAGAGGAGGCAATACTAAGTATCTTAGCTGCCACATAAAAGCTCTAATCAGACATGGAAATAAGCCAAAGATTGTATTATACACAAACAATGAAGATAAAACTTATTTCATCTCATTCACGCATATTTCTTATGCTCACAATGCCCCTAGAGTATTCTTCCAAATAGGCTTTCACAGAATGATAGGGGCTACAATACCTGCATAAAATGAAAATAAACATATAAGCAATGATATGATCACTGAGGTCTCTGATTATATAAGCAATGACATATAAGCAATGAGAAAACTTATACTTACTCTGCCCACCGAGGTCTCTGATTGACTAGAGTCAAGACTCCATGCACACATATGATGCATGTGAATTCCCATTGTCTACAGTCACAATATCTAATAGATGTCTTGACTCTAAACCTATCACCAGTGTCATTATGTTGCACTGTGATGAAGCCATCACTAGACCTAAACATCTTGAATTGGTTCTTCATTTCGTAGTACTTGTCAACTAGCTTTTGAGCCCTAGGTACTAACTCATTGATGTCCCAAGTGCTACTTTTCACCCTTCTGTCATACATAAGTCTCATGACAAGCATGTGATAGTCATCAATGAACTTGCTGATTGGTTTGTCCCTTAGATGAATGATCCAGTTATTGAAGGTTTCATTAAAATTGTTAGTGATTTGCTCTGAGAATAGCCTAGTGTCAAAATAGGTCATGCACCAACTCTTCACATCCCTATCAACCAGCCACTTATGAGCCCTTGGATTAGCTTACTTAATCTCTTTCAAGTGGGAGACACACTCAAACTCTTTGTATGCCCTTGCAGCCTTCCAACTTAGTCTTATCAATAAAGTCCCACCAAAATCAGCCTTCTTGAAGTTCTTGTACATATGCATAAAACATAATCTATGATTTGAATCTGGAAAGAGTCGTTTCACTGTTTCAATCAAGCATTTCTGTTGGTCAGAGATAAAGGTCAGTTTCCCTGCATGATTACTTGTTGAGCATGTAGCAATGCTTCCTGAGTTTGCTGTCAACAACTCCATGCAACAAGAAGGGGTCATCTTGTAATTGTCCTCATAGCTACCAATTATTTTTGCCATCAGTTTCTGCTTTGGCGCCCTCCATCCTACACGGTAGCTGACTTCAACAGTGTTATCCTTCCATGTTTGTTTCACAAGGGAGTCAAGTGTGATAGATTGGAAGTGTGTATTAAACATGAACTTACACTCCTTAGCAACAAACCTAGCATCCGCCATAGGGTGTTTCCCATCAACAATCCCCAGACATGTGTGTGTTGTTGCCCCATGGTCCTAACACTAATGGTGTTCCCATCTTTGTTTTTTGCTACATACCAATGCCATTTGCATTATTCATCTGTACATTTAACTAAAAGCCTGTCAGGATCATTCTTCTTAAACCTCATCAGAAACTTCTTTCTTACTGCATATTTCCTCAACCAAAACTTAACATCATCTAATGTGGGTCATTCCTTCCCAACCTCCAAAACTCATTCCTCATCCTCATGGTGAGCCTCATGATCACTCTCATCACCATGAACATTCTCAGTCTCAGCCACAAAACTAGCATGCACACCTAGAGGTGTCTCATCTTCAGTGTTATGGCCTGAATGATACTCCTCTTCTACTGAAAGATCATCTAGCTCAGCAAACTCAGATGTACTTTCTTTAGATGGACCTAGTTCAGATGGACATGCTTCAGATGGATCTGCTTCATGGGTTGGTTCCTCATCAGGTCCCTGTGGTACTACATCAGGTAGGCCTTCATCTAGTTCTTCTTCACTCAACTCATCATATAACTTCACTCTTGTCTTACTTGACTTTATCCCTTTCTTGCTACCATCTTTTCTTGGAGAGTACTAATCACTAGGTTTACTCTTCCTTGGGGTTGGAACATTCCTCCTGGTCCAAGGCCTTTTGGCCCTGCATTTAGGCTTTAAATACATTTTTTTAGGAGAGGTGGATTGTGTTATAGGGGCAAGGTCTACATCAACTATAGGTGGGGTTGAAATTTGTTCAGGCGCCATTACACTAATCCCAGGAGTGTTGTTTTCATGTACTTGTGCTGCCACTTTAACCTCAACAAACACATGTAAAACATCATTGTCGTCAATGTCTGCATGGGTCCAAAATTACATTAAGTCTTTATCATTTGTAATGTTCATCCTCACCCCATTCTCCACATAGGTATGTGTTCTTCCAAGGGTTAAGACATGCTTATGTGGGTTTGGGATAGCTTCAAGGATACTCTTGTTTAACTTATCCCAATTCAGGTAATCCTCATTCACTTGTACAAACTCTATAGATAATCCATCTTTATAATCACTAACCTTCCATAGACCAGGAATCTCTACAATCTTATTCCATTTTCCATTGTAATGAATCACTAAGTTCCAGACTTTCAGTTCTTGTCCCCATTTACCATTGCTGCAAACAGACAAACAAAACAAAATCATACCATTTTCACTGATGCAAACAGAAGACTGAAAACAGACAAATAGAACAAAATCATACAATTTTCACTGATGCAAACAAAACTAAATCACACTAAATCATGCAATCAAACGTGAATAGTAAACTGATAATATAACATCAAAAATCCAAAATGAACACTGTGACTGATTCATGGAAGCACCAACCACTAGCAACACTAAATCACTTTTAGAAACAATATTTTCATTGATGCAAACAACAACCACCAAATAAACAATGGAGAAACCCAAATTTGTGCAAATGAACAAAATACTAACAAAATCATACAATTCACATCATCCATTCAAACATGTATTACATATAGAAACACCAAAATGAAAATCCTAAAATAGCAAAGAAGACTTACAATATATCACGCCAATGAACAGGAGGAGGTTTCACATCCTCTTCAGTGTCTGAAGGAGTGAAATCTCGCCTCAGATTTGGCTCCTCATTGCTTGGAATCTGACTAAAGAAGTCACTCAAATCACTGAACGAACTGCAATCATCACAATGTATGCTAGAAGCAATGCTGCCATCATCACCGCTGCTACTAATAGAGATTTTGACACAAAAAACAACCTTCTTCCCTTTCTTTGTTTCGGTACTACGCTTCTTCATTTTGGTGAGAAGTTAGAGAGAGTGAAAACGCAGGGAGAGATGAGAAACGGAACAGAGAATGAAAACGGAGGGAGTTTTCCCTCCACTGTCTGTCTCTTCAATGGTACGAACTGGAGTAATCCATCGCCATCCACGTGCCTGGTTCAGGTAACAGATGATTGAGATTGACATGCTATCACATCAGACGTGATAAGCATGTGAAGGGCATTTTTGTCATGTAAAATAGGAAAAATGGTGGCATGTGAGGTGTTTGACAATCAAGTCACGTTGACTGCCTTGATTGTTAGTGTGAGGGGTAAAGTGCAATATGAATGTTAATCGAGGGCAAATCTGAATAAGCCATATGTTTTAGCCAATAAATTGCAATTAACCCGTTAAAATACGACTGATCTCTCCGTGAGAACTTGATAGAGGTCGAAGTCTCTTCTTTCTTCTTCTACATGTTGATTAGTAGTGGTTGATTCAGCTGGTGGTGTTGATGGAGGAGCTGAGACTCGAAGAGGGGTCGAAAGTTTCGATCTTTTTCGTGAATTGCTTGTGGTGGTGATTGATAGGGTTGAGGTGGTGATCTTTCTCACTGATTTCAGACCCAATTTCAGTACGAAAAGCTTTCTCTGGATCTTCTGTCTTTGCTCTGAATCAATCAGAGGTATGCAACGCCGTACGATGGATTTCACTATACTGTTAATTTGTCACTGATAGCTTTATTGGAAGCTGCTATTGCATTTGTTTTTAGTTCACCTAAGCCTGGATTTTGATTTTTTATTGCTCATAATGTAATGGGTATCGTTCATTTCCACTCTCCATGATGATTCGAGGTTATGTTCTGTGTGAGTTTTTGCAAATGCAATGCCTCTAGGGCTACCAAATAAACCGTTTGATGGATAGAAAAGCTACCGATTCATGGGTTTCTATGTTGTCTCCATATTTCGTGTAATATATGCTTTGCATATCATGCATGTTGTAAATCTCTTGCATAAACAGTAGTTTAATTAGATACCTATTTGTGTGGATTGATTCAAGAACTTTTTTTCCCTTTAAATCTGTGAAGTAGTTGAAGGTTGAGAAACTAATGAAGTTGTGTGTAGTGGTTTCCCTTCAAATGGAGAAGACTCTTTGTTGATAACCTGAAACCCCAATAGCCAGTACATAATCAGATTTTTTTGGTTAATAGTGCTCATGTGATTTTGGTTTTTGATTGATTAACCTGGGCGTGTATTTTCTGTGAATGTATGAAACTTTTGGGCTTTTCTTTTGAACTGATTTTGGTGTTTTGTTTTTTGCTTCATATCTAGGCTTTCCAGTTCCAAGTTCTAGAGGAGCAAAATTTGGGAGTTGTTCTTCTCTTCTTGATTTGAAGCAAAGGTAAACATTGAACAAATTTATCTTGCAAAGTTCAGATCTGAATAGTCCCAACATGCACGCTTTGATCAAATTCACTCTATAGTTGCTACAATACCAAATAATTCTCGCGCTTGCTTTTCAAAAAAAAAAAAAAAACCAAATAATTCTGCATATATAGTATGATGACCAGAAGTATAAGTCGAATCAGTTTTGACAAGTCTGTAGCTGTTTGAGTGGTGCTTATGCGAATGATTATCTGCCATGTGGTGTAACTTGTGATTGAGTTGATTACTTTAAGAATCTAGAATTGTAAGTTTTCTGATTCTCATGATATTTTAGAGCCAATCTTCTTCATAGTGAGTGCCTTTTCTTTTTATAGTTGTTTATTTTTCAGGACTGGTTAGATATGTTTCTAGGTTGTCTATTTTTTATTAATAGTTTCAGTGTATGATTACTGGAAAAGTACTTATTGCAGTCTGTTGGTCTATAATCACCAGTATGAAAACTTGAAAATTTCAAGATTTTTCCCATGTTAAATTTGTTATGCTAAAAGTATAATTTACCACCGACTCTATGGATCTTCACACATCAATTTCTGTTTTTATTTTCAAGCACTGCATCTGATTGTTGTTGCTGCCTGTTATAGAACTTGAATGATCTCTGGCCCTTTCTGATGTTTTGGAAAGAGTTGTGTTGGAGGATGAGGATGATAATTCTGGAGGAATGATAGATGTTCAATGTTCAGTGTGTTATTTCTTTTCTTCATTGGCCAGGGGTCTTATGCCCATTGGAAACTTTCATAATTTTGTGAAGCAAGGTGTCTCTTCTAGGTGTCTTTCTTTATGTTGACAATGGGTGTAGGATAGGCTCGCTTCTAAAGTCTAGTTAGTTCACGAGGCATGGAGATTAGTGTTGGTTGGCCTTTTTGTGGTCTTAATCAGGACAACACAGCTCATCTTCTTATGCATTGTGATTGGTTTATAGATTGTTGATGCATATCATGGGGGATGTTTGGTTTATGTTGGAAATATAACGGTTTATTATTACGACGATAGTAGGATATATCCCGGTTTTGTTTCATTCACGATCGACATGCCCCTTTCCGATTCCCTCACCCAATCTCATGAGAAGCAAGCCCGGCAAGCCTTGTGGATTGCCACACCACTTTGTTGGTCCCCTTGGCGTGGATTGCTCTGAACCAGAGCTTTTCGAACATCGTAATTGTCTCTAGTGGGATTGAGACAATGGTTTTGCAATGGGATTTGAAGACTGGAGGGCTGTGAGGACCATGAGAAGGCATAACTTGTAGGTTATGGGGATTGCAGTCGACAATAATGGCGACACTCTGTCCACTTCGATTGGTGGTTTTTTTTTTATGAATTTGGTACATGAACTTTGTTGAACAATAATTGTATAGTATAGAATTGTTTTGGAGGGAATAAACTTAGGTGGAGATTACTAGGTTTGGGTTGAGCTTTTAGAATACAGATTTTAGACTTCCATACTCAGAATGAAATATTTGTAATTAGGTGAAGATATGTGGAAACATGGTTGAGTTATATAGTTGGACTGAAGTAATGGTGATAGTATGTTGATGATCATCATAGAATAAGAGAGTGAAGCTTTGGAACACCAGGCGCAAAAGTGGGACGTATAATAAGTGGAGTGACGGACAATATGTGTTGATTGATTGTCAATGAGTATCATAGACATGAGAAACTGTTCTATGCATGTACTTCTACTTTGCCATAATTGTTAATGAATGCCTCAACATGCGTTTCCTCAAGAGATGGATCGGTTGCTCAATTTAGTCCCAGAAATTGTAAATTCATCGTTCTGGAGAAATCTGAAATCACTAGTAGCTAGTGATGGACGCATTTTGTAGGCAGTTATCGAAGTACTTGTGTTCGAAACACGGGAAATAAGCATGTGCTGCTAAGTAAGGAATCCACAAAAGCATCATTCAGCGTGGTGCATCCTGTCAAGCTGCACTTTTGCCACAAGATATTGAGATACATGGATGAAGTCCTATAAGTGCAAATAGTGTACAAAAGAAATTTGAGGTCGACAGATTTGGTTGTTTAGCTTGTTAACGTATTAAACTCAGTTATTAATATTACACATTTTTTTATTTGTTTGATCAGTTTGTATATTTATGGCCTTGCACATGTATTGTTAAAAAAAAAAATTTGGTTTATTGTCTTCCACTGATTTGATTGAGCTAAAATTAGAAAGGAATTTACACATTGTCAAGAATACCATCATAACTTTGATGTCACTTTCCTAGAAAGGAAGTTGAATCAAATCCATTGTTAATCGAAGATGCCCAGAATATCTCAAACACAAACTAGGATATGATGGATTTGGCGCTGAACTAAAGATGCTCTGAAACTCACACCAATGAGTTAATTGAATAAAATCCATTGTTGACTGAGTAACAAACAAAATTTATGATAGAAATGTCGGATTATCTTACAAATGTTTTAAGAATATATCCAACCCAAACTAGGATATGATAGATTTGACACAGGATTGAAGATGCTCACTGCTAGAAATTCACACCGACAATTGTTAGTTGCATTGAAAATTACATATCAGAGTCCAGCAATGAGTGCTACTTTTCTTTAATCAAAGTAAGAATAAAACTTCAAATGCCATTTCAATTATTTGTATTTTTTTAATTTTTAATTTCTACTTTTTATTCTCAACTTTTAACTTTTATTCTCTCCTATAGATAATCTCAACTCAAAAAAAAAAAAAAGGATAATCTCAACTCGGAGATACTGACTTTAGAAGTTTTGGTAACAAGAGATTGCTTCGATTTAGGTTGCAGAACTTGTGACAAACCATTCGGTGCGCTTTCATATTCATATAAAATACTAATTCAACTTAAAAGATAGTGAAACTACAAAGCAAATTAACTAAATTTTGAGACACAATGTGCATGGAATACTTGACTGATTGAGTTGGGAGTTTTCCTTGAATTCGGTAATGAGATCGCTAAGAGGGGAGCTTTCGAAGTGGTTCTCAGATTCTACAAAGTAGAATTGGTTGGGGAATTGTGGGATCTCCATAATTTTAAAAATAAAAAAACAAAAAATAAATCTCATGATTAGTTTTAGGCAACCAAACATTCGCAATAGGAATTGGAATCCAATTCCCATGGACAACCAAACAACAAAGTTGGTCAAGTCCATGGCATGGGATGTCATAACATGGGATTCCAATTCCCATCTTAGGATTCCATGCAACCAAACACACCCGAAATGTGAATTTCTTCCGGATGTTGATTTTTTAAACTTTCGTGTATTTGATTGCAATCCTTGTATAAATAGGATTCTTTTTAGAGCTTTCTTATTTTTAGCAGTATGCTGGCATATCTCGGATATTGTGGACTTATTGTTATATGTTTACTTATGTGAAATAAATCCATGTAACTGATGGTTTAACTTTGTTTTCAAGGTTGACAAATGACTTTTTTGTAGGAACTGGTTTTCTTCCTTGTGTCTTTTGTTTATGGTGGCCGCCTTTGTAAGATGAAAGAGGTCAAAATGGAGTTCAATGTCACAGGTTGAGATATGATCAAGTTGGAGTTACTGTATGTTGTTGAAATTATTGAAGAAACATATTTCATAATATATATTTGTTAGCGAGAGGAATGGCTTGCTTGATGACAATGCCGTGTTACCTTGAGGCAATATGATACCAGTTATACAATTGTTCCCACAACTGTAGGTTCTGAACTGTCCAACCAAAGATGTTGAGGTCTTCGGCCGATTTTCCTAAGTCAAGGGTATTTGATACCTTTAGCTTTGGAATTCTGCAAAGGATTTCTTCTCTCAAATGGAAAGAGACAATTAAGTTTGGTCCTTTTAACTTGAATACGCAGAAGAGATGGAAAAAACCTGTGGTGTCAGCACAGACTCGTTTAGAAGACAGGACAAGAGATCTCAGTCTTGAGAAAGTGATGAGCCAACTAAAGAGAATGAAAATAGTTATGCAATTGCAGAAACTGATGTTAAAGCGAAGGGGACCGTATGTCTCGGTGAATCTGGTCTCAAGGTGGAAGAATATTGTTGGGTTGAATATAGGTGCCGGTATTTTCATACGCAAGTATCCCCATATCTTCGACGTATTTGTACACCCTTTGAGGAAAAATCTATGTTGCAAACTAACCCAGAAAATGTCTAACTTGAACAAGGAGGAGGCTAAGGCGGTTAAGGATTGTGAATTAGAAGCCGTGCAACGATTAAAGAAACTTCTGATGATCTCAACTAATGGAACTTTGCATATTCATGCTTTGCGGTTAATAAGAAGTGAACTGGGTTTACTTGAAGATTTCAGAGATTCTATCCTTCTTAAATATCACGATCATTTCAAGTTGGTCAATCTAGAAATTGTTGCTTTGGTTTCTAGGGATGAAAACTTGACTGTTGCTGAGGTTGAAAAATGGAGAGGGAAAGAATATAGAGAAAAATGGCTAAGTGAGTTTGAAACAAAGTATGCTTTTCAAATTCATTTTCCTACAGGGTATAAGATTGAGAAAGGTTTTAGGAAGAAATTAAAGAATTGGCAAAGGATGCCTTACTTTGAAACCTTACGAGAAAAAGGAAATTGTCCGCGCCCGTACTTGTGACGACATTGAGCGATTTGAGAAGCGTGTTGTTGGCATTATTCATGAGTTTCTGACCTTAACAGTGGAGAAAATGGTTGAAATTGAGCGTTTATCTCACTTTAGAAAGGATTTCAGCATAGAAGTAAACCTGCGAGAGATATTTCTAAAGCACCCAGGCATATTTTATATATCTACAAAGGGAAACACGCAAACTGTGTTTCTTAGAGAAGCATATAGCAAAGGGTTCTTGGCTGAGACAAACCCCATATATACAGTTCGAAGAAAAATGCTTAATCTTCTCTTGCTAGGACGTAGAAACAGTAGAAATTTCCAATCTCGGAAGGAGATTAAGGAAAGGACAAAAGTATGCTTCAACAATGATGGAGATAGAATGAGAGATGGAGAATGGGTTATTCCCATGTTAGAGAGTTCCAATGGTCTACATCCTTCGGAAAATTTCAGGAACAATGGTGATATGACTGAGGAGGATCCCAATGAAAAATTGTGAAAATGAGAGTATTATTTGTTGATGTAACAAAAGTTGAATAAAATACATCATATGTAGATGGACTTGGGTACTTTCTTCTTGATTTTCAGTCATATTTTCATTTGATAAAAAGCAGGGCAGCCGAAGTTTACATTATTTGGTGAGACAGTGAAGGCAACCTTGATATAACATCATTCTTGTTGAACATTTCCAGTTATATGATACATCATTGCAACTGGAACTGTTCCTAATCAAGCATTTCCTTGAAAGTGCCTAATCTTTGTTTTAACTCAAAATTACATTGCAGTGGACTGATGCTAGTGATATTTCATGAGCTCACATAATTATATACTTATATCAACATGGGATGAGAGCTGATAGAACGCAATATTCAAAGGTAAAATATTCTGCTTCGATTTACTTCAAACATTTCTGTTGTAGTTGTAATTTTGTCATCATCTTTACTGCTGTCATAAAAAAGGGTTCAATTTAGGTATGCTGCCAAAATTGTACATTATCAAGTGACATCCTGTGTTCCCTTGGTGAAGCTGCATCCTCTTGTTGGAAGTAAAATGTTGTATGCCTTTAGTTGCAAACCTGATATTTCGCGAAAGCAAAAATAAATAACTTTAGTTGCGGAAACTCTTGAGTATGTAGGAAACAGTGGTACTGAGAATATTACCAAATATAGTTTTCTGCCAGGTGTAGGTATTTCTTGGGGCTTCTTTAGTGTGCTGTGTTGTCTGTGTTGTCGGTTCTCTTACCAAAATGAATGTCACCTATTTGTTATTTATTTAACGGCAGTAAAAAAATTTTGAAAAAATAATGGTTCAAGTTAAATACTTTCCTTGATGGTATAGTGTTTTGTTTAATGGAATTCAAACAACTTATTTTGATTTTTTTTCTTCTTAAATAGGACGACTTTCAGGCATCCAAATGTGTGATGCTGTAGCTTTGTTGTAGAGGACAGAAAATCCAGACAATCTATTCCAGAGGTAACGCTGCAATGACTATGTCTCAAATTAAATGAACTTAGCGTCCCTCTTCACCTGCCGATGAAAGTTTCTTGGAGGTAGCTTTCTATTGGTCATCTGAATTACGTGAGTCGGATTTGTTTAGATTTATGCACTATCTTTTTAACCAATTCAAAATAGGTTCTGAGTATATGTTAGATTTGCCTTGGCGATAAACTGCCTCCAGCAAACAACCATTCTGGTGGTAAGCTGCCTGTAGCAAACAACCACTCACTGTTTCTGAGTTACTTCTAGTCCTTGAGCGCAAGGAGCAAATCAATGGGATTTTATATAGTACTTCTAACCCATGAGATCAAGGAGTTAAGGATCAAGTTCTAGGCCTATCTACTGGGTCGAGACTAGTGGTTTGCTGACTATAGATGTTAAGATGGTGACGAAAGCTAAAATTGATTCTTGCATATTACATTAATGGAGCATTGTCATTAGTAAGGTGTAAAATTGAGATTTTGTGTTTCTTGGTGTAGGGCTTGTCTTATTAGCGAGGAAACGGGCGATGGAGGGTTCCCTCCCTTGCCTGTTTCCTCGCCAATTAGAATTCCCCCTTGGTGTAACAGTGAATCGTGATAACAACCTTTGTAGATAAGACAGTGTGACTTTTGTCATTTTAATATAATTTTTTTTTTTTTTTTTTTTTTTTTTACGATCAATTATTCCGAATGTGTGAATCATCTGATAGGAGAGATTTTCACTAATAATCTAGAGTTGCTGGGCCATACAAGCATGTATAAAGAGTACAGTTATAAAGTCCCAAAACTGTATGATCAAACCTGGAAGAGAACACCAAGAAAATGAGAATAGATTTAGCATTTAGTTGACGTTTTACAAGGCTATAATGTACCCTTTTAATGCAGAATTTCAAATGATTAAAACCATTCTTATAAAGAGAACAGACTAGATATGGCAATGTGGAAGGGTGCACCAGGAAACATGTTCAGAAGTTGCGTAAGAGCTGAATGAAGTATATTTTGGGAACAAAACAACATTTTTCATCCTCCTCAATACTACAAATAGTGCACTTTCTGTTTTTATTACAATGTGGCAATCTCTGAAATGATCTAAGATTTTGGTGTTTCATCCTCCTCAATAATAACTGAGTTCTGCCAAGCTAACTTATAAAGACCAAATAGCTCTGCTACAAGAAAATTATTAGAGCTGCAAGAAATGATGCGTCTTTTGTTCTGGAATGAGAGGACTAAGTTCCATATATACAAAAAGGAAAATTCTAGGGGTCGAGGGAGGGAACGAGGGAGGGAGCGAGGGATGGGTGAAAGCCACCCATCCGCCTCGAGATGAGCGTCATCGCACATCTCAAATCTGATGCGCTTATCTCGAGGCGGATGGGTGGTTACCACCCATCCCTCGCCCCCTTTCCCTCGCTCCCTCCCTCGCTCTGTAGCAAAGCTCATACAAAAATATCTTAACATGACTGCCAAAAGTTTGGTACAGTTGACACATCTTAAAAGTCTTTTGCTAAAAGATTGCCGCAGTTGCATCGAGTGTCCTGCACAAGCAATTCAGCTTTAGAATATAGCTTCTAAGAGTTCATCGCCATGTTCAACTACATGAAAACATCAAATGTTATACACTTTGATACTGTTCAATGTTCACATAAACCTTCTGCCAATGGCAGTTTATCCGTAAAGCTCTCAAAAGGAAATCACTGGTGATAATTTTATGTTGGAATGGCCCCTGGACCTCTGTAGGCAGCATTATATCAAAGGTTATGCCTGTTCAATACATTTTGCAAATCATCGTAAGGACCTAGGAAAAAGTACAAACTGATACATGACCAAAGGGGGCGTTTGTTTTCACCTCTTAATATAATTAGATATCTGTATTTTTTTGAAAAGTATGCATTGTCTAATAAATTTCAAATCTCTGATTAGATTCAGATGCCAAAAGACACCCCCTAAGTTCTCTAGGTAATTAGCATATTGAGTACAAAACCTCCATGTTACAATTTTCTGTAAGTTGATTTCTTCAACTCCAGGTCCTCCTGTTCAAACTTCTTGATGTATAACCTCCTGATCCTGAAGCTTACATTTACAAAAGTGACCAAAAAAAGGTATCAAAAACCCAAGAGATATAGTTGGATCAATGCAAAATTTTCATGAATCGATGCAAGTTTCACAAGTCTTAAGATAGAACTATGCCTAACTCACTATGCAATAAGTTGTTGGGTTCACGATAAACTAATTGAGTAAACTTCTGTAGAGTACATGGTCCTTGCACAACTCAAAGTAAGCTTAAGTGTTAAAACCGACGATACAAAAAACCAAACCCTAATATCTTGCTCAAATGCTAATACAAACCAAACCCTAATATCTTGCTCAAATGCTAATACAAACAGCTTAAGACACATGACTCTTCGAGTAAGAGACCCTAAGGTTGAAATATGTCTGAATCACTAACAAGAGGTGCTTGAATCAAAGATCCAACAATATGATATTTTTTAGTCAAATCCTCGATAGGTATCTAACAAATGAACCCTTAGTTTACAAACTCTTCCGGTCCAGTCTTACAAAGTTATGGAGATGGAAGATATTACTCTTCCTAGTTTAAGACATTAGATGATTCTCAGATGCTGAACAAAAAATGGCATGTCATCCTACAGAAAGCATAAAAACTAAAAGATGTCAGCCAAAACTTTATATGTTTTATATCAGAGGCAGATGAACAGTAATTGAAAGAACATAACAAAATAAAAAATAAAAAAGAGAATTGCAAGCAAAATAAATCAGGACATCTACACTTAAAAGTAAGAAATATTCTAAGCTCATCATTAAAATAGTAGCAGAGAGTATAATCTCCTCAACCAAGAAGAGTACACACTGGTTTTTTATAAACAATTTGAAAGGAAACACTTGACCAACCAACCTAGATTAGGCAACAACAACAACATGGTCAATATAGGCAAATCTTCACAAATACTCGCTAGAAGTACATTGACTAGATGACATAAGTGCTAGAACTACCTCTGTTGGGAAAAACACGACAATTTCCCAATTAACCAGATTACAAGAGTGCGGAAAAACAAATTTTGCGTGACTGGTGCATAGAACTGTATGTATATATAATATTGTACATGTGAACAATGAACAATGTACAGTACTGTCGTCTTCTTGTGAACAATACTATAAATTCGTGAACAGTACTGTAAACAGAAATTCAGAGTTTTGACACACAATTTACATAGGTCACCTAACTTGGACTACGTCCACGGGCTGGTGCAGATTTTACTAAGGGGAGAAAATTGTACAAGGGGTTACAAGACTCTACTCACTAACACCCATAACCCAATTTTACATCCAAAAGAATTTTCTCACTAAAACTCTCTTTCACAAAGCTTATCTCTCTCAAGGTTTTCCTCTCTTTCAAATTGGGATGACTGCTTGATGAATGAAACTGAAAGAGGAGGAGGCCTTTATATATAGGCTTTTGTTCCCTCCATTGTCAATATTCGGTGGCCATTCTCAGAGACTTCACAAATCGGTGGTTGATTTTCGGTGACTTGAACAAATCGGTGCCGCTTTCTGAGACTTCAACAATCAGTGACCCCCTTTTTTGACATTTTCAACAATCTCCCACTTGAAGACTGATTTCAATTACCTCCACATCTCAATTAATGCAGCAACTCTTTCTGATCCTTTCACGTTCGTAGGCCAACTAAAGTTGAACATTTTGTCAATCGTTACCGTCTTTGTTAGCATATCCTCCAGATTTTGAGTTCCACGAATCTTCTCATGTTTCAAAATCTCATATTCCAAAAGTGACTTGATGGAATGATACCACACCTGTATGTGCTTCGTTATGAAATGAAAAGATGAAATTTTCACTAAATGGATAGCACTTTGATTGTCGCAATACAAGATATTGTCTTTGTTTCTTGGCCAATTCCTCCAAGAAACTTTATAGCCAAACCATCTTTTTACTGGCTTTAAGTAATAGTGGCATATTCCGCTTCAGTTGTGGAGAGAGCAACGAGCTTCTACAACTGAGACACCTAACTCACTGTTGTTGTACCTCCTAGAGTATAAACATACTCGATAGTGTTTTTCGACATTACCAGCTAAATCAACATCCACATATCATGTTAATGTCATACTTCCACTTCCAAAATAGAGTGTCATATTTGTGGTACTTCGCAAATATCTAAGGATCCATTTGACTGCTTCCCAGTGTACTTTGCCTAGATAACAACTCCCATTACTCGTACAACAATAGAATAATAAAGCTATTGTCGAACTTCTTGATGTAGCAACAATGATCTGCTTGGCATCTTATGAAACCGTTGATGCCCATGAAGCCATCAAGCTTCTTATACCATTGCCTAGGAGCTTGTTTCAAGCCATACAAGCTCTTCTTCAGCCGGCAAACTAAGTCTTCCTTGCTTGCTTTTATGAAGCCTTCTGGTTGCTTCATATAAATCTCTTCCTCCAAATCACCATGTAGGAAAGTTGTCTTTACATCTAACTGCTCAAGATGTAAATTCTGCAACTACAATTTTCAACATTGTAGTTAGCTTCACCACTGAAAAAATTTCTTTGTAGTCAATACCTTCTTTTTACTGAAAACCTTTAGCCACCAGTCTTGCTTTGTAGCGCTTGCTACCGTCATGTTCTTATTTGATCCTGAAAACCACTTGGTATGGAGAGTTTTCTTGCCTTTGGGTAGTTAAGCTAATTCCCATGTCTTATTTGACATGCGTGAGTTAATCTCATCATTTATGGTAGACTCCCACTTGACTGAATCCTCCACTGACATTGCTTCACCATAGCACTTCGGTTCTCCATTGTCAGTCAACAATAAATAGTGCAAAGAAGGCGAATAACGCTTGATTGGTTTAGGAATTCTGGAGGAGTGTATCAATTATGGTGTGCCTGGTTCTTCTTGAACCATTTTCGGATTATTCTAAATCATTTCTTGCACATCGTTCCCGGTGATCTCCTCGAACTCAGCATAATCTTTCTTTTTCAGCATCGATACTGGAGTTGTTTGATTCTATAGGTAGACATGTCTTTATACATCACATTCTCATTGAATATGACATCTCTACTTCTAATGATTTTCCAATTTTCGTAATCCCAAAATTGGTATCCAAACTCATCACCACCATATCCGACAAAGGCACATTTCTTAGACTTCGGGTCAAGTTTACTTCTTTCAACATAATATATGTGTACATAAAAGGTACAACCAAACACTCCTAAATGCGAAAGGTTTACCTCTTTTCCACTCCAAACTTCCTCTGGTAATCTTCCAACCAATGGAATAGAGGGCCAACGATTGATCAGGTAGGCTGCGGTATTGACTGCTTCGGTCCAAAATATCTTGGGTAAGCCGACATATATCCTCATGCTTCTAGCATGTTCATTCAGAGTTTTGTTCATGCACTCCACTACACCATTCTGTTGTGGTGTCATGGGAACAATTTTATCCATCTTGATCCCATTGTTAATTTGCACAAAATTCTCTGAATCTTCGATCTTTGTACTCTCCCCCGTTGTCAGACCTCAAGCATTTGACTTTCAGACCAATTTCACTTTCCAACATAGCTTTCCATTTTCTAAATGTATCAAAGACTTATGATTTCTTCTTCAGAAAATAAATCCGCACCTTCCCCGTGAAGTCATCAATGAAGATGACATAATACAAAGAGCCTACAAGAGATTGAATTGGAGATGGTCTACATACATCAGTATGAACCAACTTTAACTTTTCTGACTTGGGTGTCTTGCCAATTGTTGAGAAAATGACCTTCTTCTGTTTTCCGAAAATGCAATCCTCACATAGGCCGGCATCTACGCACTTTAGATCTGGTAGCTTCCCTTTGGACAAAAGTGTCTTCATCCCTTTCTCACTCATGTGACCAAGCCTTTGGTGCCATAGGTTTGATTTCCTATCAGCATCTGTAAATGCGATGATATTCTCTAAGTTTGAGGTTACATAGAGAGTACCAGCCTTCTTACCACGGGGAATAACAAGAGCTTCTTTAGTAACTTTCTATTCATAGCCTGCAAAAGGTTGTATGATAACCTTCTTCATCTAGATGTCCCTATGCGATCAAATTCCTTTTAATACCAGGAATATGTCTCTCTCCTTTCAACTTCCACATAGTCCGATTCGGCAACTTTATTCAGACGTCTCCTCTTCCCACGATCTTCAAGGTTTCATCATCGGCCAGTTGAACCTTCCTGAAATCACCGCTAACATAGTTCTCTATGATTTCTCGGCATGGGTAGAGTGAAAAAATGCCCCCGAATCCAAAATACAGGTTCAATCTGACTGTTGACACTCAAAATCATAGCATCACCTACTTACTCGGTCACGTTGGCAGATTCATGTTCACCATTTTTGTTTGGAGCTCGACAACCCCTTTTGAAGTGACCCTTTTAGCCACAACTGCAGCAATTGACTTCTTTATTTCCAAATCTAGATTTGCCCTGTCTAGATTTCGATCTCCTACGATTTGAGTTTCTTTCTGAGGTTCTCCCTTTAGACTCCGTGTGCAAAGCTGAGGAGGTTGGTGCTTCACTTGATTCTCTTCGGCGAATTTCTTCGCTCAAAACTAGATCCCGAACATCGTCGAATTTCAATTTATTATTTCTTGACGAATTGTTGATCGCCGTGACTGTAACGTTCCAGCTTTCAGGTAGAGATGATAAGAGAATCAAGGCTCAAACTTCATCATCGAAGTCGATCTTTACTAGACTAAACTGGGTTGTGATCGTAGTGAGTTCGTTAAGATGTTGAGCTACCGATGTGCCTTCCGTCATCTCCAAATTGAATAACCGCCTCATCAAGTGAACTTTGATTGAGGTTGATGGCTTCTCGTACATATTAGAGAGAGCCGACATAAGACCCTTCATGGTCTTTTCTTTTGCTATGTTGAAAGCAACATTGCAGGGTAATGTCAATTGGATAATTCCAAGGGCCTGTTTATTGAGAAGAGCCACTCTTCATCTTTTAGTTCCTCTGGTTTCATTCCTGAAAGAGGTTGATATAGCTTTTTCAGTACAAATAATCTTCAATTTGCATCTTCCAAAAGCCAAAGTCTGCACCATTGAACTTTTCAATTTTCACCTTTCCTTCATCTGCAACAACCATTCCCACTCGAATTTGGTAACTTCTAAATCATTTCTGATTACGTTTGCAAACACCTTCGTTGACAAACATATACCGCTGATGACTTAAATATTCACGTGAATAGTACCCACCTGAAAAAACTAACTGAATTAACGACCAACCAACACTCTAATACCAATGTTGGGATGGGAAAAACATTGTAATTGCACAACTAACCAGATTACGAGAGTGGAAAAACAAATTTTGTGTAATTGGTGAATGGTATCATATGTATATACAGTATGGTACATATGAATAGCATTGTACATGTGAACACTGTACCCGTCGTTTTCTCGTGAAAAACACTTTAAACAAAAATTCAGATTTTTTACACAATTTTCATGGTTCACCCAACTTGGGCTACGTCCACAGGCTGCTGCAGATCTTTACTAAGGAGAGAAAATTGTACTAAATGTTTACAATACTCTACTCACACAACCCATAACCCAATTTTACATCCAAAAAATTTTCCCACTAAAATTCTGTCTCACAAAGCTCATCTCTCTCAAGCTTTTCCTCTCTCTCAAATTGGGATGCCTTGCTCGAGGAATAAAACTGAAGGAGGAGGCCTTTATATATGGGCACCTGCTTCCCTACATTGTCAACATTCGGTGGCCGTTTCAGAGACTTCACAAATTGGTGGCTGATTTCTGTGACTTCAACAAATCGGTGCCGCTTTCTAAGACTTCAACAATTGGTGGCGCCTTTTGCTGATATTCTCAACTAACCTCTGCAGCATCAGTTCAGTGTCACAAGAGATAAGTTGATTAAAAAATATCCCTTCTCTCTTTTTCAACAAAAAAATGAAAGAAACGTATCAGTCCTGAATGAGTAATGCTCTGGAAAACAGTTAAACATAATCATGAGAAATCGTCACAAACTTACCTATACCTAGAAATATTTATGACAAAACAAACTAGGATCCTGAGACGAGCTAAATAGATCAAATCAATCTTCAGCACAAATTTTTTGACTTAATAAAGAGTTTTAAGCAAACAATCACGATCCTAAAGGAGAACCACCACAGAAGTAATACAGATGGTTGTCTTCAGAGCAAAGGAAAGTCAAACTGTAGGATTACAAGCTCCTCATCTAGAGGCGTGCATAATGTCTGCGAAAAACTATTTGGATGAAATGATACCTCTAAAAATTCCCTTGTCTCTGACAGATGCTAATGACCTTGTTCTTAACCATCACAATCCAAAATATTCTGATAATTTGCCTGAGAAAAAATAACTAGAATTGAATTGATTAGCATTTACGTTCGATTACCTTCCTTCTAGGAGCTATGACCAGCCGAACACGTGAGGAGACCTACACACCCGCCCATGTATGAACATCCTGACACAAGATATACACATGCACGCAAACAAACAACTTCTACAACCTATATATGAGTGTTTTGGTTAACACTGTTATACTCGAGCACCAAACAAGACGATTAAATTGAATCCATGTCAAGGGAGAGAGAGAGAAGATAGTCTTTGAAAATGATATTCTCGTAAGGGTTTGATGATCCCAATTGGGAGATCTGATGGTCAGCTAGTCATGGATTTAAGCTTCTGAGGACCTTAATTTAATTTATTTTACCGGAGATTTATTAAATTATTAACATGGTTGGAAATACTAACGAACTACACTTGTCTTGAGTTATCTGTATATAGATGCATACGTATAACGTTAGATTATTATGACACCTCCTTCATTGACATGCCTTCCAAAATCTTCATGCAGGAGGTCCAAGATAGGGTGTCAAATAGTATTAAGCAGATGGTTTCATAGTGACTTTTCCTCTATGTAGAATATTTGTTTTAGTAAACGCGTGTTAGGTAAAAGAACTCAGAGAACTCACTAATACAGAAAAGGGGAAAAAATAGTAATAACATATCAAATCTGAATACCCTAAGGCAGAATTATCTCTGTCCCTCAGCTCAGAACTTCATTTAAAATGCCAGGTCATCAAATGTACCCCTTTCATTGGGACTCAACTGGCACCATGCTAGAGCCTTACTGATATGATGATGATATCTTGAACATCTTGAATAGGATCAACCTAATCCCTAAATATTCTACCATTTAGTTTTAGCTAGGGGTGGGCACGGGACGGGATGGACCTCATCTCTATCTCATCTCGTTCGTTCGAGATGGGATAGACCTCATCCCGACCTTATCTAATCCCAAACAGGTTCGAGACGGGATCAACAGGCAATTAAAAAATGTGCTGAAAAAATTTGCTAAAATTTGTGGAGAAGATTTAAGAACTAAGCTAAATAGCTAAGCACATGAATCGTTGATGCATCAGAAAAGAAACCAAGTGAAATATGTGAAGAAGATCTAAGAACTAAGCTAATCACATGAATCGTTCATGCATCAAAAAAGAAAACAAGTGAAATTTGTGGAGAAAATTGAGATGAGATCTGACCTGATTTGATCTTACTGATAGCAAACAGATAGCTGAAAACAGCCAAATCTGCTTAGGGCATAGAAGAAGATCGAATGAGAGACAGTGTGAGTGAGCGAGCGAGAGATACGAATCTTAGTGTTACGCGTGCAAAATTTTCTTCGTTGGTTGTATTTTCAAGTCAAGTCTGGATTCGGGTTTCCGGTTTGTATGGAGATCGAAACGCTCCGCTTCTTTTCTCTTCAAGCCTTGTGCAAGACCCAAAGAGATTGAACCCTAGATGGCTTCTCTTCTCTTCTTCAGGACCGTAGATGAGAAAGACCCAAAGAGAAACAAAGCAAAATAGCAAATCAGTTCTTGTTCTTGACTTCTCTTCTTCAGGAACCCTAGACAATAACAATAGTAAATTTTGCAATATTGAAGCACAAATAATACAATAGTAAATACGGAAAGGAGATGTGTGTAAGAGAGACAGATTGAGAAATGAGAATTATTGAGATGTTGAATTGATATCTCCACTAGTGGATGTTATGTGGGCATAAAAAAAATTGCACTCCTAAAAAATATAAAAATAAAATATAAAACTTATTAATAATAAATATTAAAAAATTAGTTCAGGACGGGATGGGATTAGCGAGATTGAAATCTACTCTAGATCGGGATGGGATGGGATAAGGATGGGATTGATCAATCCAAATAAGACCCGAGAGAAATTGGATGGGATCGCGGGATGGGATACCCACCCCTAGTTCTAGCCATAGCTTCCCCCACAAAAACAAAAACAAAAACAAAAACAAAAACAAAAACAAAAACAAAAACAAAAACAAAAACAAAAACAAAAACAAAAGATAATTTTCCAATATGATAGAAATTACCCCTAGATAGGAACGTTCAAACTATATGAAAAAAAATACATGTGGAACTTTTGAAGAGTTTTACAGTATCAACTGTAAGCCAACTTTAAATACCACTATAAGCTAAAAAATGTCAAAAGCTGGAAACAAGTTAAGCTATTTATCCACTTAAGTTACTTTCCGAAGCATGTAAATGAGAGAAATGGCGCATCTTGAATATGAATGTTTATTACGATATTATACTATTTATGTTATGTTTCATTGAGAGCAGAGATAAACATACCAAAGAATTAAAGAGAAATTTATTAGTATGTTATGATGTAAGCGATATAAATACGAGTACCATAGGGTGTAAGCATCAAGGCCATACAAGGCACCTCATCCACATAAAAACTGCTCAAATTATTTCAGAAAGAATAACAATAGAATCTGAAACAAAGAAATAAAACCATATCATATGATGAATCAGCTACTATTTTCTGATCACTTACCTTATCAAGTGGCAAGTGACATCCTATTCCTGATATCTTCATGAACATAATTTATCAGTTAACCAAGTATTGACAGACATCGCAAATTAGAAGAAGAAGAAGAACAACTAAAGAAGTGTAATTAGAAGAATAAGAACTAAGAAGCGTAATTAGAACAAGAAGAATAGGAAGAAATGAAGAATACGTACAGAAATAGAGCTTGGATAGTTGGATCAAAGGGTTCGAATGGCAAATGAAAGGGTTTTGATCTTCTCTTCGGCTGGTTCGACCTCTTCGGCTGGTTCAAAGTGTTCGGCTGGTTCGATCTTCTCTTTGGCTGGTTCGACCTCTTCGGCTGGTTCGATCTTCTCTATTCCTCTCTTCTTCATTTTTTCTTCTGCTCTTTCTTTGTCTGCAAAGTATGAGATTGAGAATAGGTCGAGTTAGGTTAAGTAAAAACTCTTAATTTCAGCCGTTGGATCTGTCTAAAGATCCGAAACAGATTTGATGAGCCCATATGTTTGAAGCGTACGCCTCAAAGCGTGTGCCTCGTCACAGTGAGGCGAACGCCTTCCAATAACATTCCGACTCATACGCTTAGAGGCGCTTTTTGGTCGCCCCGCCTCAAGGCGTACGCCCCAATCGCTTTTTAAATCATTAACGACACTAGTTGGACACTTGGTTTCGCACATATCACGGGATTGGCATGCCTCAGACACTTCTTGGACAATTCATCCATCATTTTGTCGATTCGAATGATGAATAAAAAACTCAATAAAATAGGCTCCATTCATATAATCTTTTACCCTATGTCATAACGATAAACATGTATGTGTTTCTTTTGATTAACATAAATTTATAATTAATGACTACAGTACAAAGAAATAAATGATGGACATGAATGGTTAATATTTGTGATATTGAATGATTTCATATATCATTAATTGGGCGCCTTTTCTTATTGATAGAATTTTGTAGGAATCAAATCATAAATATATGATAAACTACTAAATATGTGTTTATTCACACCATGTCCATGTTTGTGCTTCCCAGGCATGAATGAGGAGGAACACATTAGATTTGGATTCAAGAGAACTACCTCCAAAAGTGAAATGGAATTCTTCCAATTTTCAAATTGCTTTAATTATTACATTTTTTTATCTGCAAACCAAAAGTGCAAAGCAAACAAAGAGACTATAAGAAGACAAAATGAACAGACAATACAAGAAATGATATATTCAATAAAAGGACAGAATAGGTATAAAATACATGGAAAGTAGGCATATATTAGGCAGAGACCTGAGAAAGGGATTCAGATACAACTTTAGAGGAGTCTTGACTTTCTTACCTTGAAGTACGCCTAAATCACCTCTATCACACCAGTTTGCCTGTTAATTGATCGAAAAGAGTTCCTCACTCTTTTCAGTTAGCAGAAGCACAATCTTGAGACTTTGGGCTCAAATGAAATTTGAAAGACTGGGAAATCAACATTTTGGCAAGCCTCCTGGATAGAACTAGCGATCCCACCCAAAAGAGTATCTGACCGGCAACCTGCATTCAGACTGCAAAGTATCTTTCGTAAGTTATCTGTCAGCTGATTTTATTCGGATTTATATTCATCATTCCTTGGTGAAAATTCTCATATCTTTTACCTGGTCCAACCTGTGCAGTTTCCTTGCCCCGCCAAAAATAGGACTCTTTAGTCTTTACCTTCACCCCTAGTAATTTCGAGTCGAGCCAATTTTGGAGGAATGTTATTCTTGTCTATGCTTGTCCGCTGTGCCTATCAGATGGAGTCATGGAGAGACCTTACACCACTTGTTTACACATTTTTCACCAATACATTGAACTGCCATGTAGGCAATAGTCAGAGATCAGCTGGGTATGCCTGAAAAAGATAGAGAGCTATTCTTACAATGATAACTAACCACGGTCTGCCTAAAAGGTAACTAATGCTAGAAACTCATCATTTTGGTAAACCAATATGGTGAGGGTGACTTGAGAGGGGGGAAAAAGGTAAAATGGAAAGGGAGAAGTGGATGGTTAATGATGGGATGTGAAGGGTTTCCTATTTAGTTGGACCAGAGCATTACTTATGAATTCATGTTCCAATCACTCTTTTTATTCTGATGTAATTTATCGAATCCATATGAATTGTTATTTGATAGGTTGGTCCTTCATTTTTGTTTTGTATGGTCATTTTGTTTTTTTTTGTCACAGCTTGGCTATCTCGGCCTTTCGATTCTGATACAATTTTTTTGGCAGATGCATCAACAAATAACTACCAAAAAGCAAACAAGGGAAAACATTTTCTATCTTTATCTCTTCTAAATTAATAAACTCATTAGCAACTCTAATCAATGCCCTAGTCTACTAATTAGGGCCTCGAGAAAATAACCCCAATTATCTATTTTAGAACCATGAATACGCCTAAAAGGAAGTAACACAGGCCTTAATCCCTAGTCGCTCGGATTATCAAACTGTATCAGTTTTTCTATAGCTCATGTTTTTCTTTTATCAAGGGGTAAATTAATAAATAACTTGTTCCTCAAAGTCAAACTCCCAATGACTGGTTGAATTTCAGATATCTAACTGTTACCTGTATATTCGACGCACATTTGCTCCATCCATAATCTTATGTAGCAGAAAATACTAGACACTGAGAAAGAAACTCAATGAAAGCACTGCACAGTACTGGAGATTGTGGATAAAAAAGATTCAACAATTTTTCCATCAGATTAAAATATATCACAAAAGAAGCTGCAAGAAATACATGTAAAGCCACTCTGAAAAATTGGTTTTAGCCTCTTACCTTCAGAGGACAACAATTCCCTTGTGTTAGTTCGCGAACAGAAGACGGAAGCCATCTATAATCCGATCCATTGAAAACATCAGTAGTCCTTTACCATTTCAAATAATAAATGAGACAAAGGTCTGATATCATACCCAGACAGATGGTAGAAATGACTTATAGTAGGTTCTAATTTTTTTCCTACTTCATACGAAGTTCAGATTTATATTTTTTTTTAGTCAAATACTACCAAGACTTTTCAACATCAAAATAACTATAAACGAAGATATTTCATAACCAAGCAAAAATATGCTCACAATTCCATTGACAGTAAATTCATAATCTAATAACAATGATAATAAAGAACATCCATGCCTAATAACAAAAATGAGAAAAATCCACCTGATGAAATCAGCAGTTCTGCAATGCTAAAGAAAACAGAATGAATGCATCAGTGAGGCTGCAAAGCACAATAGAGATATTTAACTACGTAATGAGGCAGTTTCTTTATGTCAATTGAACAGAATATTAAAATGAAACTATCAGAAATGGACCAAAATGTTAAAAGTGTTGTTAATATTGAGAATTCAATAAATTTTCAGATTTGATACAGAGAGAGACAGCAGCATTTTGATCCATGGTTGAAGTGCTTGTCCCTTTAACATTCTACTAGACAGTATTTCTGCAAAACTGTGCTAAGTTCCCTTGTTGGCTGCAAGTTGCAAGAAGCTCGAACTTTTTGGTGACGGTGTTAAACCAGCAATGCAAATGGTAAACATACAACAGTGCAACCAAAAAAAAGGTAACTTATATTCAAATTTCCTTTTCAATGGTTGCTGATCGGTGTATTCTTGATTGGTGTGGGCCCTGCATGGCAGATTGCTCCAATCCTGTATTGTCATCTTGAAAAGGTGGAGCTTTATGCCAGGGGAACTGGAGCCATTCATCATCATCATTGTGGAGAAAGTGGATTGACCATGTCTATCCAAAACTATGAAACCCAATGGGACCCATCTCAAACCATAAAATGGAAGAAATCAAATTTTTCTTTCAATGTTTTATTCCTCACATGCATGCATACAGATCTTTTCCAGCAGCAAAGGCCAGTCTTCTCCAAGCTGCTGCGGGTTTAGTTCCATTGCCACCTTGAAATCCAACATGGATATCGAATAGCCAGTTCTTCGTTCTTGAATACTATCCATCGGAACACCACCACTTTGCATCTGTAATTGATGACTCGGCCAGATGCCATTCATAAGCTTCCCAGGAGGCTGTTGCTTGTACATACGTTGCCTTAAGGATTCATGTCCAGACCTCGACCCTACTAGCTCAACACAAGATCTGATCAGCCTTTTCAAGTATACATCCAACCCACTATTCAACAAGTTAACACAGTCAAGTGACACCCCTTCTAGGCCTTGAGCTCCCACAATCTGCTCCATGCGTTTCCTTAATGTCTCAGAATCAAATAGTGCACCACTATCAGAGGAGGCAAGAAAACCACTGTTATTAAATGAAGGCAAAGCTCTGTGTGGCCCACCCACACTGGCTGAGCAAAATGGAATGCCGAGAGGAGCACAGAGTGGACTTCTAGCAGGAATCGTGTTACCACCCTGTTGCACTTCTTCACCATCTTCAAAGACGACTGCTTCACTCTGACCTTTGCTATGTGTAGAAACCGGATCATCTGGCGACTTCTTTGTTCTTGGTCTTTTTGTGGGTCTCTGAAGCAAAGCATCCTGCTCATTCCCAGGGTGCTCGGCAAGTCCTTGATGATGATGATGCACAGGCCTCCGAAAGTCGCACAAATTCACATCCCCATTTTCTGTAACAGCCTTGACACTGTTGTCATCTGGAGCAGCTGAAGAGTGAGATATCAATTCTGTCTTCCCATTCGGACCTAGTGGACTAGGTCGATCACGAGGCCTACGATCACGAACCCCTGACCTGCTCTTGCGCGGAGACGTTGGCAAATCCCCATTTGACCAGACGAGTGGAGTTGGCCCAGGAGCTGAATTGAGCAATGGCCCACTTTGCTGATACCCATTCTCTCCTAATGGAGAACACTTCCCTACACTTACTGCCAACTTCGACGGAGCTTCCTTCTCATGGACTGGAGGTGGAACCTTGGAATGACAAGTATTCTTCAGAATAGACCGTATCAACTGATTGTGCAACGGCAAATTCTCTCTCCCAATGGTTCGAACACATATCTTATCAAACTCACCCTTACTTACTTTCTGACTAAAAAGTCTATTCAGATAATAAAAATATCGCTTTGAACGCTCTGGACCAAGTTTCTTCACTAACTGCGACTTCAACTCAGTCAAATTGATCCGCAACTGCTGATTTTCTAACGGTTGCATTCTCACTACTTCCTAAATTCCATAAAACAAATGCAGTAATAACTTAACCCTAAAACCCCAATTTTTTCTCAAACAAAATTAGGGTTTTCCCCTCTTCCAAGTTCCAACTCCTATAAATGTGTTCCCCCAATCCTTGCCCTAATTTCTCCAATTTCAAACAACACAATGCAGTATCAACAAATCTCATCTCTTCCACTCAACCCCCAAAACCCCAAACTATTGGTGGGACCCACAATTCCTCCCAGAGTTTCTTCTTTCTTCTTCAAAGCAAGCAGAGATCTTCACTAAACCAAAAACCCACACTCAAAACTTGAAATTTTTCGATCCCCGGAAATCAAAACCCTAATTTTCCAACACCCAACCCTTGAAAACCCCTCATTTCCAAGCCCCTCCTCGAGTAACGGAATTAACGGTTCCAAGTTCTGCGATCGCAAAATGAAGTTAAAACGCGACGGATCGCAAAGGGGTTTTTTAGTTCCTCAATGGGTATTTGAGTTCGAATCGAAAGCTCAAAATTTTCATTCAGAAACACAAGATACAATCAAAGTACACAAATTTCAAAGCTTCTAAAGAGGGGAAGAGATCGAAAGCTGACCTTTTTTCAATTCGAGCTTCTTCCTCTTCGATTCAGAAACAAATCTCTCAACTCTCTCTGCTTGGATTGATTTGCTCTGAAGCTTCTCTTCTTTCTTCTTCTTCTTCTTTCGAATTGGGACTTCGCTCGCTCGCGAGCTTGCTTTTGGTTTCGTTTATTTTTTTCTTTCTATCTCATAAGAAAAGAAAATTATATATATTTTTCTCGCGCTCTTCTTCTGTTAATTGGGGGTTAATTGGATTGAAACCTCGATCGCTGCAAATACTCTCTTTTTCTGTCTCTTTTTTATCTATTTTTCTCTCATGTTATAATTTGTAGAGAGTGTTGTATTTTCACCCAATGGAGTGTTGTTCTTTTTTATAGAGTTTTTTTCTTCTCTCATTTTTCATGTAAGTTTAGGTATTACATAGTTACAAATAACGGTGGAATGTAGATGTTATGAAAATATTCGAATTGTATTCTAAGTATGGGAAATTAAATAGCGAACGGCTAAATATCTTTCAAAAGGATATGTACACAGTCTGGAGTTGAATATTCCATGTCGATGTCATACAGTAATTTTACCCGGCAATGGCAATTTTCATGTTATGGACAATCTTTATCTGATTTTTAGTTCCAAAAGCGTTGTTTCCATACAGGTAACCTATATGGATAAGAAATGTGGTGCAGTAATGGAAAACGTTTATGTTGATTATTGGTGTTAAGGGGCATTTTCCATGAATTGAGATCTTCATGTTCTAGACAGTATTTAGTTGATCAGCAATTCTAGGATGTCTGCAGCACCATTGATCTTGCCTAGAGATGAGTGTTACACATATCCCGATGCTATATCAACGGTGCCTGATCCTACCAGGCACAGTGCTAGACATCCTAGTAGTGTTGGTATACATTTTCAAAAGCGCGCATCTGGATATGGATTGACATGCAGTAATGGAGAACCTGAAATTGATTACTACTTGTATTGGAGGACATTCTCTTGTCATAGACAATCTTTAGTTTAGTATATTTTCAAATATGTATACATTATGTTGTGCAGTAGTAGATAACTTGATCTATATTGATGGCATTATAATACATTTTTCTTGTCAATGGCAATATTGATGTTATAGACAATCTTTAATTGATTTACATTTTCAAAAGCATTGTTTCCAAACAAATAACCTTGCATATGCATACAGATGCTTTAAGAAAAATACGTTTTCATTGACATTAAAGACACAATTGGTGATGTGCTACTAGTCATCCTACCTTAGAGAAACACTTGAATACAACGTTTAGTTGCCCACCAATTCGTGTTTTACAATTACTCATCATGAGTAACGAAACATGTTTAATTCCTAATGGCTCTGATACTAATTTCTACCTAGGACTACCAACATAGAGACTAAGGAACACATAATTACAAAGAAGATAGAAAATAGAAGACAGGAGAGAACAAGATATACAGAATCAAAATTAAACTTAAGAAACTATAAACTAATGTAAATAAAACTAAGATTTCAAAAGACATTTCTTTGAACTGTTCAAGAGAACGGTGTCGATATTAGGTTTTAATCTAGTATAACGAGATGTTCAAGCAAGAATAGTTTTTAGAAGGTTTTGAAGAAGAAAAAGAAATAAACAATGCATGCTTTTATTAATGAAAATAGAAGTACAGAGGAAAGACTTAGGAGATAGAATCTTACAAGAAAAGAGTTATGGTTTACATGGGGAAAAACTCGGATGTCTAAAACTAAGGATACAAACTGGCTCTTATAGCCTTCATAATATTTACAATAATTGAAAAGATAAGCTTCTCGTGAGTGAGTGGAGAGTGGGTGAGATGTGGACATCTTGTCCTTTGTAATCATGGAAGAGCTGAATGGAGAAGTTTTGTCTTGAAGTGAACGTAGTTGTTGAAATAGTTGAAGATGCTTCAACTTTTGACTCTGAGTGTTGCTTTGTAATGATGTGTTTGTTAGCCGAAAGAAACTTTGTCTTGTAGTGGAGGTGGCAGATGTTTTTGTAATAATTGTGGCAAAAGTCATGATGACTTAAAACACAAAGATGTCAAAGCAATCATCTTCATTGAGTGGAACTGTTGGAGCTTCGTCTGAGTCTGAGTCTTCAGCACAGATTTTTGACATGGTTTCCAAAAGCTAAGTCTTTGTAGGTTTGCCTTGAAGCTGCTTCTTGATAAACTGTCGAAGAAGTTTTGCTTCTGAAGGAACTTGTATTGGATTGACTAGAGGCTTGGCAGGAGACTGGTTTTTTCCTTAAAGGAATCTTGTAACTGCTTCTTTTGTAGCATGGGAGTCATCAAAAGATGACCACCATTTGACTTTGTAACGGCGACAGAACCAGAGAGGTGCCTGAGGCGATTGGCTTGGGCCTGAAAGGGCTGTGACAGTGTAGTCACAGCAACAGATCCAAAAGAGTTTGAATTTTGTAAAAAACTAAAACGACAATACCTGTTGAGGTACTGGAATTGGTGGATTGAATTTTGATTTAAAAACTTGTCATCCTTCATTGACTGCAGGGGGCAAGATATCTTGTAAAGGTCCAAAATGATTCCACCAAGAATGTTGGAACCAAAGAGGGACAGAGTTTTGGTTGAATTTTTGGCAGAAGAGGAAGAACCATGAATGAGCACAGTTCTGGGAGAAGATGAAGAAAGCTCTGGACCAAGCTTTATGATAGTCTAGATAATTATAGGAGGCTGGAAGATAATTGACCGAAAACTTCTTATGAAAACGAGAATGTTGTTTCCAATCGGCTTCAGACAAAATTTTCAAAATTTGACATTTAGAATGAGAAATCTTCTCAGGATGAGAAGGCTCTCGATGATGAGTAATCACTACTGAGTCAGTGTCGACCAGTATGAACTCATAGAAGTTTTGAGTTTTGAGGATATCAGATTCCTCAAAAAGGGCATTTGAATTGAAGAGATTATTTGCTATGGAATGGGTATCTTTTGTAAGCGAATAAAAACATGGTTCGATCAATGTGATCGGATCCAAACAAGGTTTTGTACGATAAGGATTTGGAGGAGGAATTTGAGGTTTTGGGAAGCTTGTCATTGCAGAGCTTGATTTTTCTGCATTTGTAAGAAGTTGGTAGGGATTTGTAAGAGATAAGGCATAAGAAAGAGGGGTCTTGAGCTGTGAAGCAGAAGGCTTCATAATATATTGGGCTTTTGATTGAGGTTTAGGAGGAGGAGGTCTAAATGAAGATGATGATTGATATCTCATTTTTGTAAGAATTCTCTTGTTAAGAAATCTGCAAGATAGTTATCTGCTCCTTTTATATACTCGATATCAAAATCAAAAACTGACAAAAGACATTGCCATCTGGCGAAAATCTATTTGGAAACAAGATTTAAAACATCTTTGGTTAAAATTTCTTTGGCAGATTTGCAATCAACATGAAGTAAAAAACTTTTGATTAAATAAATCATCTTGAAATTTCATGATGCACAAACGATTGATAAAACTTCTTTTTTTACAGTTGAATAATTGATTTGGGCAGAATTTCAAATACCAGAATGGTATCGGACTAATTGTATTTGTGTAGATACAGGAAGAGGTTGTTTAAGGATACCCCCCATACCCTTGGTTAGATGCATCTGTTTCTACGATCTTGAAGGCTTCAGGATTTGAGATCCCTAGACAAGGAAGATTTTTGACTTGGACTTTAACTTGGCTGACAATTTGAGAATGGGCTTGGGTTAGACTTGAGTCTTGCATACAAGGGCTTAAGTAAAACTCTAAGATTTTTGTAAAAGTCTGCAACATAATTCAAAGATCCTAAAAATCGTTGCAGTTGATTTTTATATTTGATTTCATTAGGGAATTTATCAGCAAACTCTATGGCTCCAGAGATTTGAGTGATCATCCCATAATGGATTTTGTGACCTAAAAACCTGACATTTGTTTGAAAAATGTCAATTTTTGTAGGAGAAAGAACTAAACTATTTTCTTTGATAATTTTGTAAAATTGATACAAGTGTTTCCAGTGGTCGTCTAAGGAAGAAGAGAAGATCAGTATATCATCGATATACACAATTGAGAAATGAGAAAAATGAGTAAAATATCATTCATGATATTTTGAAACTCACTGGGTGCATTCTTGAAGCCAAAAGGCATAACATTCCATTCATAATGACCAAAAGGAACATTGAAGGCAGTCTAGTAACAATCATGGGGATGGATTTGGACTTGCCAAAATCCAGATTTGAGATCAAATTTAGAGAAGACACGTGCTGAGTGTAATTTCTTAATGAGGTATCTCCTATTAGGTATTGGATAAATAATCCATTGTAAAACTTTGTTCAAGGGTTTGTAATTGATGACAAGACGAGGAGATCCCCGTTCGAGTTCAACAGTTTTTCTGACATAGAAGGCTGCACAACTCCAAAGAGATTTGGAATGACGAATTAAGTTTTTGGAAAGCAAACTCTGGATTTCAGATTTGCAAAATTCCATTAATTCATAATTCATTTGTATGGGACGAGATTTAGTAGGAATCTTAGATTTGCTAAAAGAAGGTTTATAAGGTAACCGAACCACATGATGATTACGATTCCAAAAAGCATTTGGAAGATCAGAACATAGTTCTGAAGTCAATTGTTCCTTAAAATGAACAATTCGAGATTGTGTCAGTGTGTCTTTGAGTTGATCATCGATCCGACGATAAGCAATTTCATTTTTAAGAAAATGTAAATGTCGTTTCCTTTGAGAAATGAAATTAATGAAACAATTGTCTAATTTTAAAGAATTAATTTCAGCAATTTTGGCTTTGCACAATAATTTGAAGATAATCTTATTACCAAGGATATTGGTAGAGATACCTTCATTTGTAACATAAAATGGATAAATTGTAATTAGGAATGGTGTCCCCAAAATCATTTTTTGAGATATATCTTTAACTACCAAGAAATCTTGTTGTATACAAATATTTTCTTAGGTGGTCCTATAGCTGTTTTTGAAAATAATGCCCTTTCTAAATATGAACATAAGATTGAAAATAAGTGATTGGTTGGAAACATCTATGGGACCACATAAGGTTGAAAGGATGAACTCGGCATATGCATACATTATGTTGTGCAATAGTAGATAACTTGATCCATATTAATGGCATTAAAATACATTTTTCTTGTCAATGGCAATATTGATGTTATAGACAATCTTTAATTGATTTACATTTTCAAAAGCATTGTTTCCAAACAAATAACCCTGCATATGCATACAGATGCTTTAAGAAAAATACGTTTTCATTGACATTAAAGACACAATTGGTGATGTGCTACTAGTCATCCTACCTTAGAGAAACACTTGAATACAATGTTTAGTTGCCCACCAATTCGTGTTTTACAATTACTCATCATGAGTAACGAAACATGTTTAATTCCTAATGGCTCTGATACTAATTTCTACCTAGGACTACCAACATAGAGACTAAGGAACACATAATTACAAAGAAGATAGAAAATAGAAGACAGGAGAGAACAAGATATACAGAATCAAAATTAAACTTAAGAAACTATAAACTAATGTAAATAAAACTAAGATTTCAAAAGACATTTCTTTGAACTGTTCAAGAGAACGGTGTCGATATTAGGTTTTAATCTAGTATAACGAGATGTTCAAGCAAGAATAATTTTTAGAAGGTTTTGAAGAAGAAAAAGAAATAAACAATGCATGCTTTTATTAATGAAAATAGAAGTACAGAGGAAAGACTTAGGAGATAGAAACTTACAAGAAAAGAGTTATGGTTTACATGGGGAAAAACTCGGATGTCTAAAACTAAGGATACAAACTGGCTCTTAGTAGTCATCCTACCTTGGAGAAACACTTGAATACAACGTTTAGTTGCACGCCAATTCGTGTTTTACAATTACTCATCATGAGTAACGAAATTTTGTAATTGTATAATTAGATACTTCACACTGCAGCATAATTATGCTCTAAAGTGTTAAGGTAAAATCAGTAAGGAATGATAAACCAAATATTTCAGATAAAAAGCTATGCTAATTGTGATACTTTTCCTTGGTAGATATGGAATCTCTGTTGGATCTTATGAAGCCTAGTTGCAATCCATCACCATGCATGGGTGCCAAAATGTACTCAGGCTTTCCCCTCTAGGGAAAAGTTAGTTGAATGGGCATCATCCCAACAGTTGTTGAACAATTTGAATACAAAATTCAACAAGTCGACAAAACTTTACCATAGTCAAAAACCTTTACAAGTCTGACATTTTATCAACATGGATCACGAAGTCCACCCAAAGCAACCCAACATAAGCTCAAATCAATCCACAGTAAAGGCACAGCACCGACAGACAAACAACCATTACATGAATACCCTTCAAAAGCTAGTTAACATGCATATAAGATCTTAGCAGTTGAACAGTTTCAATACGGATGCTGCAGGATTCTGTTTTTGATACCCTCATACAACATGCAATAACGAAACCTAAAAACACATACAACATAAATGTAAAAGGCACATTTTATCTATTTGTATTTGGTGTATATTTCAGAAACTCTGGATCAAATTGTCTTAAAAGTCATTCAGGAAACGAGTTGAGAGAGAGAGACTCACCCATACTACTACCCAAACTGCACCTTACAGGAGAAGATACAAAAGCTTTCAGTTATAGCTCCCTATCATTTGTTTCAAGTTTTTTCACTCCTAAAGATACATGAAACAAGCACTGGCCACCACATTCTTTTTCCCTTCTTCTTTTTTTTTTTTTTTTTTGTTCATTTTTTCTCCTATTGACATACCAAATATTACTCCATGAAAAAGTAACATCATTATTATGATAAGAGTTCTGGTAATAACAAATCCGCCTGTCAGTAAAAAGACCCGGCGAGAATTCACTGCCAAGCCTTGATCCCAGAATCTAACGAGAAAGTCTGCAAAAACCAAACCCTGATAAGTTTGAGATTAAGAATGAATAAACAGCAGGCCTTGTCTCTGACATATCCAACATAAAGAATGTGAAAGGCAAAGTTTTTGCCAAACATTAAATGAAATCGCAAGATTCAACTATGCTAGCTAACCACTAAGAGCATCGAGAATAAGCTCTGTTAGGGGTGCAAGTGTGCAAATATGCACACCCAACCACCTGCAGTAAGCTCTGATTCTGTGCTAAAAGAGTGTGTAATGCGACCGCACTACCTGAGATTGCACCGGCATGGCAAAGTCAACCAAACAACAAAATGCAGTAAGTCTGGCCATCTTCACAAATGTGATCTAAATTGAGCTCATCTTGCCGCGCCATCTAAGATGGCACTGCATTATCTCAGATGGCGCAGCAACATTAGCTATTGTGGGTGAAAACATCTTATAAATTTTTTCAAGTGTAAAAGTGCCCCTGCTTACTGTGGATGCTCTAAAACTGAAAAATCTAATCCAAGATGCAAAAATTGATTTAAAATACTAAGGTTTCGATTACAAATTAAAAAAAAATTGTCAAATTTATCAGTGGTGCCCAAGTATTAACAAGACTTTCAAATGTCTATGTTTAGAATTAAATATTAAAATACAACTACACAACTAACTTAATTATGGCTATCATGAAGACACCTATGCACTATAGGAAGGAAAGTTTGATACTCAAAAAAGAAGTTCATTCATTGTTTTGTGATTCCTATTAGAATCTTGTCCTGCTGATAGCTGTATAAAACTATAAATAAACTGGGAGACGACTGATGTACAACAGTTTTCTACAAGCATTGTTTTGGGCATAAACTTCTTATATCATATAATCACCTGGTTTATCATGATGGTTTTCCACAACAAGAGTTGACAGAAAAGGAGATTGCTAACATCTAAAATGAACTGATTCTGTGTCAAGGTTTTGTTTTCCAGAATGCTTTACATAACTAGAAATGTGTGGTTGTATTAGGACTTATAGAAGTTAGAAGTATACAACATTGGTTTAGAAAATGTACCTGTACAGCATATGCATCAGGTAGATTGACCTTTCAGCTACTCAGCATAACCCTCCTAGGATCCAATTGTCCACTGCAGTAACTAGAAGGGACAGTAGACAGCTCCTGCCTTCCTCTCCACTCTTCCCCAGGTTTCAGGGTGATCGGTTTCTCCACAGCTGCAGCCTCCACACATAACATATATTTGTACTCATCATCCCCGAAATCAGCCATGGCCTTTGCCTTCTTGTCCCATGGATTCCATACCACTGCACAGGAGGAGACAATGCATAATAAATTACTGTAAAGTTTCTGGTAATTTAGTATAAGAGCTAGTAGCATTGTTATTACAGATTTTTAGTCAATCATTCAGTTGCAAAGTTGAGATTGCCACTTCATGGAGTGATCACAATTATATTCAAGTGTTTCAGCTAACCTACTTTATATATATATATATATATATATATATATATATATATATATATATATTCAAAGCAGTTGATGGTCAAGAAAAAGACAACTCCTTATGGACTATCAACATATTACCATGTTCAAGAAAAACTAAGCACCTGGTAACCAATATTTATATCATAAATCATCACCATCAGCTAAACCCTGAGGCAATGTCATGTTGAGCACAAAAATAAATGGAAATTATCAAGTAGATTACACTATTACATCAAGCAATCTGATTTCAGTGTCGATCTGAATATCTTCCCTGAAACCGAGTTATGGGCAGCAGATTCCAGGCACTGACAGAGTACCGGTGGCCTCTACACCACATATAAAAAGAGGTTGTTTCAGGCCACCACGATTGTAAAAATAGTTTAACACAAACAACGAGATCCAAATGGTTACAATGACCCTGCAGAGGCCAGTGGGCTACATGTTGCGCCTCGCGAAAGCGTAACAGATTGCGGAACACAATTGATAGTTGCAATAGAAAGTAATAAATCTAAATTATAAACAAGACAATATAAAGTAAATGGAAATAAATAAAACACATACCGCACACAACAATTTAACGTGGTTCGACAAGTTTGCCTACGTCCACGGGCAAAGAGAATAGCTTTACTAATGAGATCGAGGAGTACAAATGGAAAGAATTACACAACATCAACGACGTTAATACACACGTGTCTGAGTGACACCACGGATAAACGCAGGGGTGCGTATATCCTTCACAAACAAAAGAAAGAAAAGATCTCTCGTTTCTCTCTCCTCTCTTTCACATACTCAAACAGATATTTGAGGAACCCTAAGCTCCTCAACTCACACTCTCAATCTCTCAAATTTCTCTCAATGGAAGATGATTTAAAGAGGAAGGGGATTCCTCCTTTTATAGCCGCTCTTTGGCGGTGGGGAAAGGCGGTGATAGAGGGTTCCATCACCTTCCACCATCTTCTTTCTTCCTCCAGTTGTCTTCTTGAAGGTTCAACTCAGATCCAGCAAATCCACAGCTCAAATCCAGTTGTCTTCCATGCCGACATGCCGCAATCCATTGCCGACAAGCCGAAATTGAGCATTCACAGGTATTTTTTTGTTCTTTATGTTCTTTGTCATGTTCCCTGTTTCAACAATTCTCCACCTCGGTGAAGATTTCACAAATCTGAGCCGATTGCACAAGCAATATCCGTCTTTGCCTTTCACAACCCCAAAGAACAGAAAAGTACACAAAGAACAGAAAAGTACCTGTGAATACTCAATTTCGGCTTGTCGGCAATGGATTGCGGCATGGAGGACAACTGGATTTGAGCTGTGGATTTGCTGGATCTGAGTTGAACCTTCAAGAAGACAGCTGGAGGAAGAAAGAAGAAGATGGTGGAAGGTGATGGAACCCTCCATCACCGCCTTTCTCCACTGCCCAAGAGCGGCTATAAAAGGAGGAATCCCCTTCCTCTTTAAATCATCTTCTTCCATTGAGAGAAATTTGAGAGATTGAGAGTGTGAGTTGAGGAACTTAGGGTTCCTCAAATATCTGTTTGAGTATGTGAAGGAGAGGAGAGAGAAACGAGAGAAAGAAAAGAGATTTCCTTTTCTTTCTTTTGTTTGTGAAGGATATACGCACCCCTGCGTTTATCCGTGGTGTTAAACGTCGTTGACGTTGTGTAACTCTCTCCATTTGTACCCCTCGATCTCATTAGTAAAGTTATTCTCTTTGCCCGTGACGTAGACAAACTTGTCGAACCACGTTAAATTGTTGTGTGCGGTACGTGTTTTATTTATTTCCATTTACTTTACATTGTCTTGTTTATAATTTGGATTTATTACTTTCTATTGCAACTATCAATTGTGTTCCGCAATCTGTTACGCTTTCGCGAGGCGCAACAAGTGGTATCAGAGTTGATGGTTCAGCCTTGGGCTTGGCGAGTTGGAAGTGCAGAATAGCACGTTGTGGTGGAGCTTACCCTGGGCCCGGGTAAGTTCAATAAGTTTCGCCAGGGTGGAGATTGTTAAAAATGGGGTTGGCTCAACTTAGTCCCACATCAACTAAGAAACCAAGTGAGTTAAGTATATATGAAGTTGGATATGTCTTAATAGTGACGAGGCCTTTTGGGAGCATTTGAAAAGTTGAGCTCCGTTCGTAAAAACCTCATACCCGGGCGGTGGTGGGTGTCTAAATTGGGGACAATATCGTTGTTCGAGACATATCGTGTAGTGGTGGTGTCGGGGGGCTTCGCTGCTTCACCGCCGAGCACAACACTACACACCATACGCTTCATGTAAAAGAGGTTGTTTTAGATACGATTACACTCTACCATCAAGGTAGTTTACAACTCATCAGGAAATAGCCTCATGTTAAATTGAAATAAGGACATAAGATCTTCAAGAAAACAAAGAATAATCAACCAAACTCACCAGCATCTGGAAGTCCCTCTTTGCGAAGTTCAAATGTTCTCTTCTTTTCATGATCCAGAATTGCAATCTTTGTAGGTGTGCTGACATAGATTTTGTCCACCTGTATGCATAAAGAGCACGGAATAAGCTTTTGAATGAAATTTGGGGATGAATTAAAGCAAAAACATCACTACACCAAAGAAATACTAACTTCTGATTCAAATGTTATAGCATCGCCTTGTTCAGTAGACCGCTCCTTGTTTCGCAGGTTATCCAGATAATCAATTGTCTCCAGTCCTTCTACCCGCACTTCACTGCACACAAGCAAATAATGTTAACATGCATATAAGCACAAAGCAAATAATGTTAACATGCATATAAGCACAGAACTCATTGTCCGACCGCAAGATATTTATGAAGCTCGTCATTCAATGACATGAAGTCAAGGTTTATGCAAATGTAATAACAAGTTCTTTCGTCGACTAGAATAACAAAAACTTGAATCATCTTTATATAGTATCTTGATGTTACTCATCAATTCAGTGGGAATGAACAACATGCATATGGCTCAACTCCCATGTAATAAACTTTTAATTGACAATTTGACATGGATACGAACATTACTGGAGTCTCTCTTTTTTTCAACCCTATACTCCACTAGACCAACAACATGGTCTTGGATCAAGCATAACTTTTGCAACAGGAGAGTAATATCCGGGTATTGGTGGAATATTGAGAAGATAAAGCATAGACGACTTCATCCTGGTCATTGATTTGGAAACACTGTAAAGGCAAAAAAGGCATGCAACAAGACTTGAAGCAGAAATCAAGAGTCAGGCAGCAGAGAGACCCCCAAATTCTAAAATTTCCATGCTGTTGAAAACTCAAAAGAATATCAAGCCAATATCCTGCCTAACTAATAAAGACAAACTGAATAATTATCTAGACAGTCAGGACAAACATAGGTGACAATATCCATAGCTGCCTCCAGTACCATCGCATGCTATGACCCTTTTATTATTAGTCAGACTTGAACTATTCTACCATTGCATGCAATGGCCCTCTTGATGTTTCTGTGAGAATCATCAAGAGGGCATTGCTCATATTCCTGCACCGTCTCCCATTTAGTTTCACATGGGAGGGTCCCTTCCCCTTGGAGCTTCTTTAGAAGATTGGATTGCACGCTGGTTCAATTTCAATTCTCTTTCCGCCTAAGGCAAATGGCTATGGGATCATCTCTCCGTGGCCGCCATGTGAGTGTTGTGGAAAGAGCGCAACAGAGGCATCTTTGAAGGAAAAAAAAACTTTCAGATTGTGGAAGAAATCAAAATTACGTGGTTGTTATGAGCTATTCTATGGGGCATTTTCAAGCAAGAAGACTGAACTGACTGCCACTTCGCTTGGGCTCAGCTGATGCACTCATAGTCTTTCTGGAATTGTGCTTTCTTTAGTGTGGATGATGTTGTTTGTGGGGGGTTTTTAGTTGGGTTTAGTTTCAGTGTTGTGCTGTTCGGACTGTATTTTTGCCCTGCAAGGAGTGTCCCTTCTCTTCTTTCTTGGGTGTTTCTCACTCACAAGGTTTGAGCTTTAACACAATCTATTGGTGGTTTATTGATAAAAACAATGTTTTATTTATCTCAAAAAAAAAGTTCATTCTACTAATAAGAAAGAGAACCTAAAATGAGAGTTAAAGAAACAAACAAATAAAATAAACATAAATAATCAATCAACAAAATACAAGAGAAAATCTTAAAAGAAAGGGAGAAAGAATAACCATAGATGGTTACATCTCCACATCAACCCGGTGAAATAGTATGCACTAGATTGAGCATGCAACATTCTCTGAAGTACTAATGAAATATAGAATGAGATAAAAAAAAATTTAACTGAATAAAAATCAGATAATGAAAGCATACATATGAAACACATGATGGTACCTTATGTCAGACACAGAAAAGTAGGTGTGATATGCAAAGGTAAAAGTAAAAGGTTTTCCATCAGTATTGGTATTTCTGATGCGTGATATCATCATCAAATCTCCTCCAGGTCCCAGCGTTACTCTCAAACGGAACTCATAACTGCAAATCACCACAAGCTATCAGGTTTTTTCAATTACACAAGGAAATGCAATTCAGTAGTATCTAGCAGGTTAAAAGTTGAAAGGAAACTTCACTCACTAAAATTCGCCTAAGGAATGAAATTTTATCAAGGCAAGCAACTTTTAGATATCTACCTGTGAGGCCAGGTCTTATGATCTTCTTCAGATGGCTTAAGAATCAAATCAACAAAAGCCTTGTTGTTGCTAGGCCTAGGGGTCTTCAAATTCAATGGAGGAGGATCAGTGTCAATGCTCCAAAGCCTGTTCCTCGCAAACCCATGTTGTTCAAGAGATCCTGTATTTGAGAACTTCAAACAAAGACCATTTGTTTGAGCATGACGACTAGAGCTACAAGAAGCAAACAATGGGGACTACGAAATTTAAAGAGAAGCACATACCTGAGGAAAGCATATGGGAATACCACCACGTATGGGCTTTGGAGGCTTGAAATTAGCCTACAAAATCATACAAGTGATGATTGAGAAGATACAAAGTGCAAACTACCACTGGACATGGTAAACAAAAGTACATCATTCACACATAAAATAGTTCAGTGTTGCTGCCAAACAACTTAAACATGGGCTGTAAGGAAGCTGAGTCATTGAGAAAATAAAAAAGAATAACATGATCCACATTCACAAAAAATTTTAATCACTTGTTAAAATAGTTTCAAAATCTTTACCCTCTACCAAAGAGTATCTTGCACTGAAATTAAATAGTAATATCTATGTCAAAGAATTATGTGGATAAACCTTGCCCAAAAATGTAAACTTAGCACAGAGAAACAAGCTTTACTGCTTTACATTCATATGTGAAATAAAATAACTAAACTGGACGAATTCTTCCTAGAAGAGTCAATACGTGATGAGAGTTTTTATAGAGGTTTGAGACACCTAACCCATGTTATTCATGTGAGAATAAATTTTTGACGCTCCAATTAAACTATGTGAACACAACCAACAAAAGTCAAATGAAGACCACCAGGATACAGATCCACAGGCTTTGGAACTAATATTAAATAACCCAAACAAAAGAAGTTAAGAAACATGGGAACAACAACCATCCACCTGACAATGATGCCAAGTTCATTTGTTAAAAGATCTATCTGCTCCCTTCCTCACGTAACACCTTTCCAGAACTACACACCATAGTTGGCGAAGAAGCTTTGATGATGATTGGCCCATTTGCTGATATGGATAGCATGATAATGTGCAGAAGCAGACACAACTGGTCTAGTTGAGACGATCGACTGAAAGAGGCCTATCCTAGGCAAATACACAATAGAAGCGACCTTCGTTGAGCCAATGCATACTCAAGCAGACCTCTATTGAGCTAATACACAAGTACATCCTGAAAAAGGATTCTGATGGGCTAAAATACATTATGAGCCTAATCGTAATCAAGAGGGGGATGCTGAAATGGGATTCTCTAGGAGGATACTGGAAGCTTGAATACATTAAGAACTTCGAAAATATGTATAAACAAAGGCATGAAGATAAAATTAAAAACATAATATTTCTTTTGAGCAGGGAGTGGGTTTAATGTTTAAAGAACCCCAAACACTTTTTTAATCGCACAAAACAAAGATTTTCATTCAACAGGAAAAACCATGACTCACTAAAGGCAAAGATACAACTAAACATGCATAAACATGCACAGTTGGACAAAAAATAAAGTGGTCCCAATATAACACAAAATCATCCAACATCAAGATCAAGTTCCTTGTTAGCCTACCTATGCTCGCCCAATACCATAGGATTGATTTCATTTGGAGGACGAGACGTTCAACTAGTTTCACAACTTCCTTGAAAATTTTAGAATTGTGCTCTTTCCATATCAGCGACAAGATGGGTGAGGAGTTTTAGCTCAAATCCAAGACCCAGTCGGATTAACTTGGTAGCATCCCATGAATTAACCCATAAAATTGATGAATCACTCATATCATACAAACCTGAGAATAACTTTTATTTATAAGGTAAAAAAAATTATTATATAAAAAAAATTTGGATACAACAAGAAAACTTAAAGAGCATTATGGCCCAACAAAGTTCTCCAATTAGCACAAAAAAACCACAAAAAAACCACAAAAAAAAAAAAAAAAAACACTCAAAATTCCGGGAGATGTGACACTTAACACTACATTAAGATCTACACTTCTACCTCATCAACATTTGCTACTTTGTTGTTGAAAATTCTATTATTGCACTCCTTTCAAACAGTTCAGCACAAAGCAAAATAAACCAATTTTCACAAAACTTTTCGAACTTTTCCTTTTGTCATGAGATGACTGGAGTCTTCCAACATACTATTTGTAGATGGTGGCATCACCAAGTATAACCCAAAACATTCCATGTAGTGCATCCAGAACATGTAATCCCCAACTACATTGAAGCAAAGGATAAACTGAATCCTCCGGCTCCACATCACAAAAACTATACCCAACATTCAATTTCATTTGAGCAAACTTTACCTTAGCCAGAATCTTTCTCATACCGTTCTCAATATAAAAAACGACACCCTAGGTTGAAATTTTTTCCTTCAAAGCAACTTCGTTGGAAAACGCACCAACCTCTAGATTCTAGAAGCAAGAACTCGTTGAAAATCCTCCTTCCAAAATCGCTTATCATCTTCATCCTCCAACTATAAGTTCTTCAACACCACAAACAACGTCCTCATTCAATTCCCCCACCAAAAGACCTACCCTGCGAAGATGTAAATCCCATGTCATAACCCCATTAACATGACTAGCAAGCTTTGCCACCTTCCCATGTTTCCTATTGCATAATTCATACAATCTCGAAAACCTAACTTTAAACACCTCATCGCCAATCCAAATATTCGACCAAAATTTACCTTATCATAACCACTTATACTCCTTGGACGAATTCTTCCTTATAGTTGGAAAGTCTTCCAAGTGGTAGTACCATATGCCCCTATAGGATGGCTTAGAATCCATTTAGTACCCCTTTTTCTACAAACATTCCTTCATCATGCCACATCCCCACAACGACTAACTCAGTGCTCTATTCATAAATTGAATAGATCGGATTCCAAGCCCACCCACATCTTTAGACAAACAAACGAGATCCCAACTCAACCCATGAAATCTTTCATCTTCTTTGCTTGCACACCACCAAAAATTTTGGACACACTCAGGCATGTGGAAAAACAACATATAATAAATAAGCATGTTTAAAAAAGCCTCCCATAGGCAAAAGTTTCATTTTCCAAATAGCTAGAAGTTTTCTCAATGAAATTTCACATCTTCATTTTTTCATCAAGTAAAGTAGGACTAAAGACACGGGTGAGTAAATGAAAGGAACCATTGAAGTGGAAAAATAATTCCCCAGAGTAGATAGCCTCTTCTAATAAAGCCTTCTATGAAATAGTCTCGAGTAGCTTAGAAGACAAGAGTAGTAGTCAACAAAGTCTTCTATAAAATCTTCCACCTCTCCGTGTATTACTTAGATGGGACCTTGAGCTAACTTGGTTGGGAGTTGGGACTTTAGGCTAACTTGGTGCAAGTCCATTGACTTAATCAAGTTGATTTGAATCAAGAATTAACCTCGTAATTCAAGAAGTAAACCTCGTCTTGAACCAAATTCAAACATCAATTAATTGCGGTTCTAGCTGGGAGAGACGAGGATCCCATGTTACCATCAAGGAAAGGGCAAGGATCCTTAATATAAATAACGAAAAATGGGGATTTCGAGGTACAATAGTTAGCGGGGACGGGGACTATGGTTGCAAAAATCCACCTTTACCTTCTTGCCATATGTCACAACCAAATTGCCTCTTATACTTCTCAGAACTCAAACCCCTTGATGCGCATCAGGGAGAAAAACCGAATCAATGGTCTGCATTTTGAATGGTACAAAACGAGAAGTTGAAGAATCAAAACTAGTCATACATATTCTATACATCAAATCAATTTTGTGACCTAACTTCCCCAACCCGATCATCCTTTCTATCACATCAATTGACCATCCATCATATCCACCTCCCTCACTCATCGACCAATCGCCAACAATTTGCTTTCACCCATTTTACTCTCTTGGATTTTAGCAATTCAATCATATGAATTGTCTTTGAGACCATTTCGGGTTCAGTACATATTTTGCATAGAAATTCAGATTTAGTCCATATTCTAAAAGCCTGCAATCTACTGTTTTGAAAAACCCAATAGGTTTGAAGAGGAATGGGTTATTTATGTATTTCTGTTTGGACTTTTAGTTGTATTTAATGTAAAACATATAAGGTCTGTGGGAAGAGCTCATTTAATGGTTTGTCACTCTGCTAAACTCCAAATCAAAATGTTGAAAGGAATAGAAGAGCACCAGTTATTCTGACTTGAGCACAAAGAATTTATCATGGCAATGTTCAGGATTGGATGAGCTCTACCTGGATACGTGGTGTGAACAATCTCACAATCATCATTAACCATCCGACCATCATCATGAACCATCTTACTATCATCAAAATTAAACCTGGCTCTGGCTCTCGTCTCTGTGAAGAATTTGGACGTGTGGCCATAACACTTATACTATGCATTTGAACCGTAAATAATTGAAGTAATTGAACTTGCAATTTTGCAAATCCATATCGAAATCATAAGTCAGCCACAACCAGCCAGAAGAGATCTTGTAGGCTTGTGGAAAATTACTTGAATTGTGGGATATCATTCAAATATGTTTCTTTCCATATCAAATACATTCAAACATGTTGATTGACTTGTTGCATTTTCTCAAATCTGTACACTCAGGAACAACAACAGGGATCTTGTATTTGAATGTTATCCATATCAGCCAGAAGCTCTTGTATTTGAACCCATGAATAAACAAAAATATCAACTTCATGGTATCGGCAAGCCTTTCTTTCTTTTTTCCTTTTTCTTTTCTTCCTCGGTGATACATACACCCTCTTCTTCTTTTTCATTCTCCATTGCTCTTTCCTATTCTGTCGGGATCTGCTCGCTCAAATCTTGACTCATATCTTAACCTCTCAAAACCATTTTAGATTTTTTCGTTACAACTTTCACTCAGGTCTGTTGACATTAAATGACCAAGTTATCTTCAATCACATCTCTGACCTCCCTCCCCTACTGCTTAGAATCTTTAGATCACTCCATCCTCTATAAGCAAAGAAATGGCCACTAAAAGCTCTACTGATTCCACCACCATATTTGCCCTCCTACTGAGTTATTAAATCGGTGAGAAATCGCCGATTAATCACCGAAAATTCGGAATTCGGGACTAGACCGATCCGAGCTGGGCTAAAATCGGCAGGGTTTCACGGACTCATCAAAATCGGCGAGTTGCCTCATAATCGGCCGATTTGACCCCCAGCGATTTATCGTTTATATAAGATTGAAAAAAAAAAACCTAATCTCTTCGGTCATTTGCAGAGCAGAGAAGAAGAACGAAGAAGAAGAAAAAGAAGAAGAAAAAGAAGAAGAAGAAGATGAAGCAGAGACGAAGAGACGAAGCAGAGATTTCACCGTGGTTAAGATCTGTTCCAGGAAGAAGAAGAGACGAAGCAGATTGAAGAACTGATTTCCTCCCTCCTTCAAGTAAGATCTGTTCTTCTTCTTTAGATCTCCTCTTCTTCTTCTTCTTCTTTCAGATTTGTTTTTCTTCTTCTTCTTTCTGTTTTTTTTTTCTTCTTTCTGTTTTTCTTCTTCTTCTTCTTTCAGATTTGTTCTTCTACTCTTCTTCTCTGAAGTTGCGGAGTCTCTGGTTTTTTTTTTTTTTTTTCTCAGAATCAGATCAAACCCACTGATCGAGTCCGAAATCACATGAGAAAAAGACTGAATTAACCTGAATCTCAGATGTTTCTTGACCTGAACCTCCTTAGATGTTCCTCCTGTTGGGGTTTTAGAACTATTGCTCAACTGGGATAAGCGTCAGAATCTTTATGGAACCTCAAGGATCTGATGTTCATCTGACTGAAAAGAAGAAAGCAGTGCTACTCCAGATAAGAGTAGAAGAACAATGGAGAGCTCACAAGCAGCTGATCGTGGAGTTGTGGTCGACTATAAACAGAGTAAACGATTTTTGGGAATACAAATATTTTAGCTTTAGTCTCTGTTTAATAAGATGCAAGCAAGCCTGATTTAACTTTAGTCTCTGTTTAATTATTGGGAATACAAATATTTTCTCATATTGCACATTTTGTAAAGTATTTTGATTAATTATTTATTTTGATTAATTATTCATTTTGTAAAGTGAAGTAATATAATTACAAATTTATAATATTTTGATTAATTATTTATTTTTGTATATGACTATCATTAAATTTTAAAAATATATTATTTAAAAAAATATATCGATTAAATCCCGATTTTTTCCGATTAATTGTAAATCGCTCCTGGACCGCGAAGCGATTTAACTACCCAACCCTCCTGTGGTGCATCCTTCTCGGTACCAACATCATCAATCTTATGATAGACATTTTAACTACTAAAATAAATGCTACAACTCCTTTCTATCTAAGAGTCTTTACATTATAGTCACTTCACAAGCTGAACTACCTTCCTCTTCATTTTACAAATGACTGTGAATTGCCATTTCATAAAGTCCTCACTATGTGACATTCCACCAAATGCTCCCTACTGACACTAACTCAACTACCTTCTGGTGAAAAGGTTTTAACGACTTCCTATGCAGCTAGATCCCATCACTTAAACTCTATACACACCCCTCATTTTCAGCCAAATTACCCAGTCACCTACCCCCAACAACACACAAAGGTTGCAATAAGATTGTTATTTTCGTCTTGAAAAGACATGAGAATATCCTTAAATAGACACTATTCAATATGCATACTGGAGTTGAACTTGGTATTTATACTATGGCAGTGAGTGTGGCTAGAGAAACATACAAAGAACTTTTGGTGGAAGAGTGTATTTTCAGTGAATAATTCACATGTTTGTTTTTAATGTCGAATTGGTAAAGGTTTCTATAAAAATAAAGCATGCGTAAAAAATAAAATAATAATGACGATGATAATAATAATAATAATAATAATAATAATAATAATAATAATAATAATAATAATAATAATAATAATAATAATAATAATAATATGATGAGAACAACAACAACAACAATAATATTAATAATAACAATATAATAATAAAATGGCTTTGTCCTTTTAGCCTTGGCCCATCTGCACTACCTTTCCACTGACAAAAAGCAGCTCCTCTCCATGATCATTCTTCCAAGATGTCACATGAGCCCCATGCAAGTACACCTGTAAACAGAATAAGTATCATTAGGAAGCTAAATATCATTAGGGAAATATTGTAAAGCAATCTTATGTCGTGGGCGTTGGAAGAGAATGGATGTAAAATCCTCCACCAGTTCCACTTTTGTTGTTTTTTTAAGACATTATACTTTTTATCAAAATAAAAAAGGTAAAAAATCTATATTAAATATATACTTTTTCGCATCATAACATTTGCTACTGATGGGGTGGGTGATCAAGGAAAGAAAGATGATGGTGGCTTGTTTAATCTTTCAGTCAAAATGAGCATGCACATATCAATACGATAGTAACAAAATAGTATACAACTTTCAATAAACAGTGATTGGAATATATATATATATATATAATCACAAATAAATAAACGAACTAATAAGAGCTTGACGTTCAGATGTCCATTTCCAAGTAATATTGTTCGCAAACAAGGCAAATAGAACCAAGTTAATTGAGTGTATTCTATTCCTTGTCCATCGAAGTCCTCGTTTTGAAGAAATATCACTCCTAGAAGTTACAAATTAGTCCACTAAAAGCTAACAGGAAAAAGAAATGGCAAAATCTCCATAGCTAGGTAGGTTTCATGAATCAAGCCTCTTCACAATATCTGAATTACAAACGCTATTTCCTTATCAATATATCATTATAAGAAGAAACAGGTATTCTCATTGACACTCTTGTTCACCAAAGTAAATACTAAATAGTGTCAATGCAAGTAACTTTTAGTCCATCAACAACAAGTAAACTTTTTTTTTTGGATTGCAGTTTCTAGTTTGTTTTTTGAAAAATTGAATAAAAATTTTCTGAATGGGAGGGATCAATGCATCCAATAGCAGATGATAGTGTAGAGTAAAAATTCATGCTCTTTGGACAAAGGTGTTTTGGAACTACATGTTCTTACCACCCCTCTCAACCTAAAAATGATTTGCAGGTGCACAGCAGAATGGAGCAGCGGAGCTTTCGAGGTGCAGAGTTGACCAGTAAGAGACTCGAAATAGTATTCTACACTTTTACAAACAAGTTAGATTTATATCATGTTAATGAGGATGTACAACTCAGGTTTGGAGGTAAAGTCGAGGATAAATCAATTATCAAGGAATTCAAACAACACCTAGTGTCATGTGGTAGGCCCATAGCAACTGCTACTGTGAGAAATGGCCAAGACAAAATGCTCTTGCAGGTCACAGAGATTACTATAAGAGTATAAGGAGACTAAGAGCAAACCTAGCACGTCATACTTGAAACACCTCAGCCGTTAACAACTAATCTTAAAAAAGGCTTGTTTCAGGGATTGTTTCAGTACTTAAAAGCATACATGTTGAGGATTCATACGGGATATGCACATTCCAGGTAGAGTTGCCCGTGAAGAGTCAACAATTTCACAAATACTAATTTATGCTTCAAAGGAACAGGAAAGAAGCTTTTCATCCAGGACATAATATTCAATCAAAACCTTTTGCAGAGACGGTAAAGAGCCATTTTTTTACTTGCACGAAAGGAGTATGGGTTTCTAATCACTGCCCACTGACTTCAAACCTTACCCACATCATCTAGACTCTTTTCATACTTGGGTTATCAATATAATATCCTTGACGCAACACTTTCTTGTTCCCCTTCTCTATCCTGAATACGATATCGTTTTTCATTCACATCGAATCGGTTTATTCTAAATATCCAACTGAAAAATTGCAGCTAAACTAAACAAATCCTGTAAATGCCAATAAACTCTTTGGAACCATAGATTCACATGCCCAACATTTGCATAAATAATATTTCCTAATACAGATGACATATGATCAAACAACAAAACACTCCCTTGAAACACTTTTCTAAAAGATGAGAATAATCGCTCTTCCTCAAAGATCATCAGTATTTCCAGTTTATTTTTGTGAGCAAACAATAACTTCAAGTGAATGAACAAAACCTAACCAATAACCACGTCTTGGCATAACAAGACAGATTCATCAATTTTTCAAGAATGAAGTCATATAGAACTATGTTTTTCCAATTTTTAATAGACGAAACAATGCCACTGTCGCCATAAAGTATCAAACACATGCAATTTTGAAGGCAAATATGTATTCAATTCACGTGCAACTCAATAAGATGAACTACAACAAGAATCACAGGTTATTGAACCAGCAAGAACACAAATCAAACCAACTGCCAGACTCAAGATCAAACTTCTTCCAGTTTTCCTCACAAAACCAATCAAAACTTCTAAACGGGATCATAGACGATGAAGATAATCCACAATCAAGAACTGATTTCACATCAATCTATCGACAATTCGACACGAGAAGCACAAATTTCATCGAATTTCAAGAAAAACGATGGAACATTTCACATCAAGCACCAGATCCACAACAAGAACAACAGATCCAGCTAAACAGAAGCAAATTTCAACAAAAACCTCTCCAAACGAATTCATTCGCAACGCAATCGAATCAAGAAAGAAGAAGAGACAGAGAGAGAGAGAGAGAGAGACAAACCTCAGCAGAGCTGCCGCGAACTTCTCTCAAGACGACCTTGTCGAGGCCATTGTTAGAGTCCTTTCGCAAATCGACGTATTTGAAGACCGACGACATGGCTGAAGATCGGCCGAGTGAACTCGCTCTGTGTTTCTTCTTCGCTTCGATTCGCCTGAGACGAGACGAAACGAAACACACTCTGCTTTTGCTTGTGTGACAGAGATGAAACCAACTGGAACAGGTTTTTCTCTGTCCGTATTTATAGACGGAAATGAAGTGAGTGATGGAGAGCAAAAGAGAGTTTTGGCTAGGTGTGGTGTGGACAGTAAAAAAAGGCACACGGTTACTATTCTCCATTTTGATTTTTCACTGTTTGTTGGAGAAATAACATGTATGTTTTACTGCCTTTTGCATTGGGGTTAATTATCGTGGACATTGTCATATATTTTGAACGAAAATACTAGAAAATCAGGATGTCATGACGTAACCTCGAAAGAATGATGAAATCTTTAAAGTGTTTATGTGTATTTTGAGGTTGTAAATAACATTCTCTGATAATGCCACATCATCATGTTCTCTAACAGATCAAACATGGTTTCACATAGGGGGGCGAAGTGGAGAGGGCAAGAAAAAAATAGCAAATTTTTAGGAGGGCAATTAATTAAATATACCACAATTATCCACAATTCAATATACTAAATTTGAATTTTAAAAATTTTAGGAGGGCCAACTGCCCCATGTCTTCGTATGTGGCTCGGCCACTGTTACGAACGAAAATGTATAAGAGACTGAAAAGGATGAATGAACCCATTTGAATATTCTCAACCTTCTAACCCCATTGAGAATTTTTCTTTCAAAACACAAGTATGCCAGAGAGATACAATTTCATGAAAAAATCACTTTCATATTAAATCCATTAAAAAATCAAGAAGCCCATTGGACTGTCAAATAAAAAAGTTAAAACAAGTTGAACTTGATCTTTATGGCATTAACCATAGCATACACATAGTAAAGGGAAGGGACAGAGAAAAAGCAAAAGCAAAAGCAAAGTGTGTCTAACATAGTAGTAATCCATTGAATTAAGTCATTATATATGATGCATGAAAAGGAAAGGGGAAATTGAGTTAGACCTGCAAGCTTAGGGACAGCTAGCCCTCCAACAGCATTGGCCATTAGTGAGAATGAAGTTGACGAGTTTCTTATCTTCTTCAACAGTCCATGGCCCTTTCTTCAATCCCACTTTGTCACAACAAGGTTGCCTACCCATCTTTTTCTTCTTAGCTAGAGACTTACTGTGTTTGTGAGAGAGAAAAATAAAGAGAGAGTTTGTTAAGACTTCAAAGAGGAAAGAATGCAAGAGCACCACCTTCCTTTATAACCCCCAAAGCAATACACATATACACAAACGGAGGTTCACACACTCAAGATAGACACAATGTGCAATATCGAAAGTACTGAAACGCGTAAGTATTCAAACATCATAAACCTGCAAATGACAACATTCAAATTTTGATTGAAACTTGAACAGAATGGAGGTATGACTGTCATTGTTGTATCATACCACCTTGTGAAAACTCATCATAAATGCCATATCAGATGCGTAGAAATCTCTAAAATAAAATTAGGTTCATTTTCTTTTCAGCTTTCTAAATTAACTTGCACCCTTTTGGTCCATATTTTATTGGAAGACAATACCCAGAGTTTCATCCAATTTTCTTTCATGCAAAGTAATGCAAGTCTCTCTTCATACTCCACCAGTTGTTTTTCATTTATATGTACTGCTTTGATGCCATCCAGTGCATGCACTTAGAATCAAACATCTCACACAGTGCTGACTGTTGTAGCGAAAGTCTGGCTGAGAAGTCGGTTGAGAGAAACGGACAACGATGAATTGCAACTTTCATTATGTGATATTGATTTTTAGGATTTGGGATTCTTCTTCATTATCTGGTTATAGGTTTGCAACGGGGTGAAAATTTTAAGCCATAAGCATAGCCAAAAAGTTGTTTGTTAGAGCATTTTCAATGGTAAACGCTAATTTAGGGGTCCCCATATTTCTTTATTGTTGGAATATTAAACCCACTACAATTATCCATGGGCCTAAAATTGCCCATGTGCTTATCTACGGTAGTACCGTGTGAATTTACGGTATAATTATACGATTACCCACCGGATATAGTTATAGTCCCACGACTCCGCTCTCACTTCCGCTTGATATATGATTGAATTCACATTCTCTGCAAGTTCGAGCTTTTAGAGAATTGGCAACTTATCATGGTATCAGAGCATTGGTCCTCGAAGGTCGTGGGTTCGAGTCTCGTCCAGGATGCGAGAATTTTTAGTATTTTCCCCGCGCTTGCGCTGAGTGGGAGTGTTGGAATATTAAACATACTCCAATTATCCATGGGCCTAAAATTGCCAACAACTCCGCTCTCACTTCCGCTTGATATATGATTGAATTCACATTCTCTACAAGTTCGAGCTTTTAGAGAGTTAGCAATTTATCATTTATCACTCCAACCACATTTCCCATTTTAAGTTTTTTTCACCATTATTTAAATATATTTTTTCTAGTTTTTTAAATTTTCTATTTAAATTTTAATAATTGGAGGAGATAATGAAGAAAATTGACTTTTTTTTAATATTTATTATAATTTGGGGATGGAATGGATGCCCCCAAATATAAGAGGAAGGAAGATGTAATTCTAAAATAGCCAAAAAACTATTTTGGGTTCTCATGTGAGAAAAACCTTGCTCTAAGGGATTCCCTATCCAAACTCCCATTTAACTTTACATCTTCCTTCCCCTATATTAGGGGCATCAATTTCATCCCCAAATCCTAATAAATTAATATATATATCATTTTTTTCTCTCTCCTCCAATCATTAAAACTTAAATAGAAAATAAAAAAAACTAGGGAAAATATATTAAAATAGTGATAAAAAGTAAAAATGTGGAATGTGGTTAGAGTGCTGAAAAATATGGGAACCCTAAAATTAGGGGTATTCAATTCGGGATTTGAATGGACTCTGAAAGATTTTAAATCTCGTGAATTTTAAAAGATTTCAAAGGATTTATAAAATCTACTGGATTTTGATGGGTTTTAAATGATTAGATTTTGTAGATTTTATAAAGGTTTGTTATGGATTTCTATGGATTCTTTTAAATTCAGTGAATTCTTATAGATATGTTCTTAGTCATGTGAAGCAATGAAATAACATCACCTACGTTAGTATCCATGCCAACACAAATCATAAAACACCTATCAAAATATCAATTAAACAATTGTTTGTACGCTACGAGAAGTTTACTTCAAATTAAAAAAAATTCTAATACATTAAAGATGGTCCAAAAGTAATACAAATAACTATTTTCTTTTTTCTTTATGAAAATGAAAGAAATGCAAATAATTTTCCAATAAAAATAGATAGATAAACCAGGAAAAAAAAAACCATATTCATTGCTTATCGTTGACTCCCAACTCATAGCATTTCCCCACATATTTGAAGTTATAGTTGCTCTCCCTTCAATAGTTCTCTCTCGTTATTGATCTTAGGTTTGAAAAACTTATTATTCTTCTTCTGACAGTAATGAAGGTTCATTGTCTTCTTCAATTGGAAATTCGTCAGAACGACACTTTTTACAAAAAAAGTTGTGTAAGGCTATGCACGCTAGCACTAACTCCGCTTGTGTTTTATATAGAAATTGTTCAATTGAGATTGAGATGGGGGAGTTTATTGATCTTCATTAGAAAGACCAAGAATCCTGGAAGATAGAGGGAGAGAGGGCAAGGGGAGAGAAAAAAAAAAGGGAATGAAATACGCCACCAACCCCCTACTTTCTGAATGACACCACCACCTTTCTGAATGACGCCCCACCTGCTGAAGGATACTATCAATATAACAAAAAAAAACCTTAAATTATTTTTTCCTCTATTTTCATCTCCCATGTTTTTCTCTATCAATCACCACCACCACCTCTCCTCATCCTCCTCCCCTTCACCACCACTACCTCTCCTCATCCCATTCCTTCATTCTTCTTCTTCAATCACCACTACCACCACGCTACCGCCACCGCCACCTCTCATTCTCCTCCCCTTATTTTTTTTTCCACTAATCACCACCGCCACCTCTCATCCCACCATTTCACATCTTCACCTTCTTATTCTCATCCTCTTCCCCCTCAGTTCTTCTTATTATTATATGTTTTTTTCCTTATTCTCCTTCCCTTTTTCTCATATATTCTTATTTTTATTTTTTCTTCTCTTATTCTTCTTTTTGCCATCACGAAGGTTTTAGTAAGTGGAGAACCTCCATTCGCAGGAACCTTTCTACAAGGGCGAAGGAGAAAAAAAACATGGGAAAAGAATAATGGAGGAGAAAAAAATAGAAGAAGAAAAGGAAAACAGAGAGAAAAAAAAATATAAATTTAGATGAAAAAAATTAGAAGAACAAAAAACAAAGATGAAGATAAAAAAGAGGACAATAAAAAGAAAAAAATAAGAGGAAAAAAAATGAAAAGAAGAATAATAATAATAAAAAAAAAGAACAATAACAAATGAGAATAGGAAGTGTGGGCGGTGATGCATCTAGTGGTGGTAGGGCGTGGTAGTGTGGTCGGAAGTTGTGGGGCGAGGTGGTATTGCTCATCTGAGGAGATAAGAGAAGGTGGAGAAGGGAAGGTGGTGGTGTCTTTCAGCAAAGCTAAAAAATGTGGGGTGGTGGTGTCCTTAAGCGAAAATGGTGGTGTTATTTAACAATGACCAATATAAATCAGTTAAAATACGAGAAGGAAGATTGGATTTGAAATGACTTTTGTTATATATACTTTCCACTCACAAATCCTTCAAAATCCACAATTTTGACAAATTCATTAAAATCCACTACTTATTGAATATCCCCTGATTTTGGTAGACATTTGAAAAACATGAATTGAATATTTTTAATTTTAATGAATTTAAAAAAAATCATTTAAAATCTGTATTTGAATACCCCTAGATTTACATGTATTATTTTAAATGATCAACTGAATATCCCTAAATTTTAGAGGGTGGTATTCAATTACGAATTTTAATGGATTGTGAAAGATTTTAAAATTCAGGGGTATTCAATTAAGGGTTTAAAATAACACATGTAAATCTAGGGGTATTCAAATATCGATTTAAATGATTGTTTTAAAATCCATCAAAATCAGAGGGTATTCAATTCATGTTTTTCAAAAGTCCACCAAAATCGGGGGGTATTCAAGAAGTAGTGAATTTTAATGAATTTGTTAAAGTTGTGGATTTTGAAGGATTTGTGAGTGAAAGGTATATATAACAAGAGTTATTTCAAATCCAACATTCTTCCCTCATATTTCAACGGATTTGTATTGGCTATTGTTAAATAACACCACTATTTTTGCTGAAGGACATCACCATCCCATTTTTTTGTGATCTGCTGAAGGACACCATCACCACCTTCCCTTATCTTATTTCTTCACAGGAGCAACACTACCTCGTCCCATAACTTTCGACCACACCACCGTGCCCTACCACCGCTGACTGCACCACTGCCCGCACTTCCTATTCTCTTTTGTTCTCAATCTTCTTTTTTGTTATTATTATTATTATTATTATTATCATCTTCCTCTTATTTTCTCTTATTCTTGTCATCTCTTCATTTTTTTTTTGTTATTCTCTTTTTTTTCCTTCTGATTTATTCTTATTTTTCTTCTTCTACTTTTCTCTTTGTTTTTTTTTTTTCTTATTCTTCTATTTATTTCCCCTCTCTTTTTCTTTTCCCATTTTTTTTTATTCTTCACTCTTGCAGAGGTTCCTGTGGGTGGAGGTTCCCCACTTGCCAGAACCTTCGCGAGGGCAAAAAGAAAAAGAAAAAAAAATAGGAGAAAAAGAAAAAAAAATAGAGAAAAAAAATGAAGGAGAAAGAGAAGAAGAACAAATAAATAAAAAAGAAAAGAACAGAGAAAAATAAGAGGTGAGGGGGAGGAGGTTGAGAATAAGAAGATGAAAATGGGTGAAGGTGGGATGAGAGGTGGCGGTGGTGATTGATGGAAAAGAATAAGAAGAAGAAAAATAAGTGGCGGTAGCGTGGTGGTGGCGGTGATTAAAGAAGAAGGGAGGAGAGGTGGCGATGGCGGAGATAACAATTTAAAGTAAAATAATTATTTGTATTACTTTTGAACCATCTTCAATGTATTTGATTTTTTTTTTATTTGATGTAAAATTATTGTAACATACAAACAATTGTTTAATTGATGTTTTGAGAGATGTTTTATGATTTTGTGTTGGCATGAATAACAATGTAGGTGATGTTATTTCATTGTTATGATTAATAACACATTTATAATAATCCATTCAAATCCTGAATTGAATACCCTCATTATAATGAATTGAATTGAATAATTCTAATTCATTAAAATTCAAATCCCATGATTTTGGTAGATATTTGAAAAACATGAATTGAATATTTCTAATTTTAATGAATTTAAAAAAAAAATAATTTAAAATCTGTATTTGAATAGCCCTAGATTTACGTGTATTATTTTAAATGATTAATTGAATATCCATGAATTTTAATGAATTTTAAAATGTTTCGCGATTCATTGAAACTCGTAATCGAATGCCACCCCCCTAAAAATCTCCATCTCTCTCGATCGATCGCGTGCGTCTTTCTACTCGGCCTCCTTCTCGACATCATCCTCGCAATCTCTGCGATCCCATCTCTCTCACTCGATTGTTTTCGAACGGAACTTCGGAGCTCAAGTCAGTCCCCGACCACAAGAACTTCCTGCAAATTGCATTTGGGAAGGATAAAAGAGGTGAAGATCTCCTCTCTCACTCGCACGCACTCGAAGGTCTCATCTGCGATCTCCCTGGTTTGTCAAACCCTCTTCCTCACTCTCTCTCTCTCCATCTTTCTTCTCTTTTTCTCTCTGCTCATTGTGTTACTCACTGGTTAGATTTGTTCCATTCCATTGTGTCTATTGTTGTTATCTAGGATCTCTACACTGCGATTTGAGTTGGTGGTGACGGATTGCCTTTTGATTTGGGTTGGTTTGGTTAGTCTTCTTCTTCACCAAAATCCTACCCTTTGATTTGTTGCTTCATTTCGTTTTGTTGGTTTGAGATGGGGATTTTGTGTTCACGGTGTTGATTGATGGATTTGGGTTGTTTTGGGATTTGGCTGATTTTGTTAGTGGGGATTTATTGAATTGGCTGTTATTGATTGACTTGTTAGAGTAAGATTTTAAAATAGATTAGTTGCCATCTTAGAAGGACGTCAAGTTTGTCATGGCTCTAAGTGTTAAACTAACTCCTTAATTTATCTCTGTAAGATCTTGCACCTTAGAGTGTTTCGCTACTTGTATAAGCTACCTGGCTCTACATGGAAATATATTGCACTCAACCAGGTTGATCCACCAGAAGTTGGGTTCAGCAACCTGTTACATAGATCTCGCAGGAAGTTATCTATCCTATTGCACAATATGCAAATTCCTCAGGTTTTCATATTCCAAATTCAACTAAACTTCAAGATCCTATTCCCCATTGAATTGTAAAATACAGAAAAAAAATAAAAATTTGGGGAGGGGGGTGGCAGGATTGAAAATCTTCATCCCGATCCCATCCCACTCTAGATCGGGATGGGACGGGATCGGGATGAGCTTGATCAATCCCAAAAGAACCCAAAAAAATCGGGACGAGACGGGATCGGGATCGCGGGATGGGATGCCCACCCTTACTTTTAAGGGGGGCCATTCCTGGACGAACCCTTACTTTTAAGGGGGGCCATTCCTGGACGAACTTGCTCCAACAAATTCTACTGCAGCTACGACTGCTGACCGATCCAGTCCTTTGATCTAGTCTAATATTTTTCCCGATAATTGGTAAAGTCCGGTTCAACTAAGGAGTAGGTCGCCCTATCTGATGGAGCGAGGAGACTGGTCCAATTGTTTTGTTGTTTTTCATCTTGCAGCTACAGGAAGGAAGGAGAGGATTTAGACTAGAGCGTCAACACCTAACTCCAAATGCCTGTGCCAAACCAAGAATCTGCCCCTCGCTTTATCACTCAACCGTCATTTCTATCCCGGAAAGTGACATCATATCGTGTATTCGTGTGACGATACCATCTTCGTGATTATGGTATTTGCCAATTTGAAACCTTGAAGGAATTATTAAATTTTTGATATTCATCATTTCGTATTGTCGTTGATTATTGAAGAAAAATTTTCCATACTTTAAGAATAATCCATTCCATAGTGTGGAAACACAAGCAAAAATAATTATTGTATGTTGTGCCTTCCACAACTTGCGAGATGGAGATCCTAATGATGTTTATGAGGGGATGACTCTAACGATAGCGATGAAAATGAAGATGCTGACATTGTTATTGCTTCCTCACCTACGTGGATATCGTCAAGAGATAGGATGAACTTGAGATGTACTCAAATCATCGTCAGTTATTGTGTACATTAACTCAATTTTATCTTTATATTATTTTGGTTTGTTCTTGTGTAAACAAGTTTACTAGTAGTATTTGTTGTATTAAACTCAATTTATGTGTGTTTTAGATCTTTTATTCAAATGAAGACTTGATTTAATTCCATGTTGGCTAAGCTTGTCATTGTTAATTTGAACGTTATTTTTTGTCTTGTTGATGTTATACATACTTTAATATATTTATGTTCTTCAAGTGTCATGTTGTTGATTAATTTATTACTGGTTGCTTTATGCCACGATTGGGATAAATTGACTTTAAGTTTAAGAGCCGTTCCAAATATCACAAGGATAAGAATTTTAGATGCTCTAAACTTGTTTGGGGAGAAACCAAATTTAATCCACACTTTCTTATCTCTAAACCTTGAAGAACGAGAAGAGTAGTTAGTGAGGAAGCTTGGTTATTAAGAAATTTTCATACAATTAATTAGAAAGTAGATTTATGTATTTTGTTGGGTGGTTTGCATGACTTTTAAAACTTCAATGTTAATGTGTAGTAGATCTTCTACATAGCATGGTAATAGTATTTAGTATCTAATCTTGTTTTGGTTCATATATTTATGAATTTTTTTTCTAGTTTTGATGGGTAATATAGGCTATATGTCTCAACTTTGTTTATATGACGTATGTTCAATTTATTTAATATAATAGAAACTTAGCCTTAAAGCAAATTCACCATTGAAAAAGATTCTGTAATCAAACAGTGGAAAATTAGTTTTTTTTTTCTTTCACAATCAAACAGTGGAAAAAAATTGAGTGAAAATTTTTCCAAAAAGTTTTTTTTCCATGGTAAACTTTGTTTTAAATGTAAAAGTCTTCCAAAAATCAAACACACCTTAATGTCCCTACTTTTTGTGTTTTACCCTTGTCTTGTATTTTTTTTTTCCCGATTGAACTTGATAACTCATAGATCTCTCTCTCAACTTACAGTAGTCACTCTTCTTTCCTCCTTTCTTCCTCAGTTGGCGATTTTGGAAGACAACAGGATAGTAGCAGAGATGGATCCAGAGGCGTTTAAGTCGAGAATGTCCAATCTGAATTTCGGGAATGTAATGGCCGCAGCCGCTCGTGATTATCAAAAGGTATCTTCTCATCTTCTCCCTTTTCTACCCACCCCCTTTGTTTATCGTAGCTCATCTGCTCTGCTCTGTGTGTGGGAGGCCTTATTGAATGTGCCCCTCTAGATTGTAGAAAATGGGAGAAACCCCAAGATCTTAATCTGAGTTTTTATTTGACCCCAGATCGAATTATGCATAAAGATGAAGTGGAGAGTCAGTAAAACTCGAAATTAACGTACCTTCTTGTTTTTAACTACTACTACTAAAAATCAAATTATCTATCATGCTTTTGAGAACCCCATTTCTTAAATTAGATTTGGTAGATGGAATTGTTCAAAGATAATATGGGTGATGGAAGGAACTCAAATTTAATTTAATGAGTAGCTAATGGAGTTGGGACAATCAATGTGGATTGCAACTTTAGTAGTTAAGTTATGTTCACCAAATTCTGATATAGGCATATAGCAAATTTTCATAATGATTTTGTTGATGGCTTTTTCCTTTTTTTTGGTTCGCTGCTAACTGAGCATTTGCGGAATGATAATAAAATGAATGTTATCTAATTTTCTCCCTTGATCAGTCATTATATACTACGAGCCATTGGTGAATTCATTCGACATTTGAGAATCGGTGGGCTGGTTTTGTAAAATGATTATTTGCTGAGAGATTAGCTTGCTAAGCTCTTTTCTAGTTAGAGTTTGCTTCTACAAGCCTCTCTTGAGTCTTGATTATTGAATTAAGCTTCAGTAGTCATCTTGACCCAATATAAAGCATTATTTGAGAGCTTAAGTGATGGGAAAAGATTGTCTTGACCATTAGCATCTGAGCAGTGACAAGCTCTAAAGTTGGGTACTTTCCATTTGTAATTTAAACAATTGTAGAAGATATGCTCCAAAGTTGGGTACTTTCATAGTGTTGAAAATAGTTTAGATCGTTAGATGATTATCCTGAGAGGAAAGCCTGGTGATAAAGTAAAAACTTGCCATTTTTTAAGTTGACCCTTTAGATGGGCATTCTCGTTGGGTTGAGCTGGTGCTGTATGGAGTTGGATCAATGGATGCGACTCACACACATACACAAACCTGACCTTGTAATTTTCATCAATGCCAATATCCTTCCAATTCTTACCTACAAAGTAGCATAGGTGATGAGTTTAAGGTGTTCAAATAGTATGATGAGGAAACAAAAGGTTCTTTTGAAGTAGTTCAGGACATAGTTATTAATCTTGAATTTACCGGTTGGTATACCGGCCGGTAGATACCATACTGGACTCCAACGGGTACATACTAATACCAGGCCAATTTATCATTTTTGCACCCATTCATTCATGCACTTATACAAAGATGATATATCCTTGCAGTGGTGTATCGTGCGATATGTATTGATAGGCTTAGATACGATATGTACAGTAAGACGGATAACTATCATGCAACACATGCTACAACTATAGTGTGAAAACAAGAATTCTTCATGATGAATGGTTATAATACCTGACCGTGAATTGAAGCATGTTTACGTCTACATCTATGCTTAGGTTACATCTTCATGTAATACTGTCCTCCTTTGGCAAATTAATGACACCGTGATCTACTTCTACAGGAAATGCTAGTTCAAGGAAAGGCTCAGACTTCTACTTCAACCAACGAAGAAGTTGATCTTGACGAGTTGATGGATGTAAGTTGGATTATAATCAATTTTCTCTGTGGCATGTGTCTATTTACCTATCTACCACATCAATGTACTCTTATAGTTGAATTCAGGATCCTGAGCTGGAAAAGCTACATGCTGAGAGGATTGCAGCTCTCAAGGTATAATACTTCAATTCTTCTGATTATGCCCTTGCAATTTTGATTATGGAAGTGGAATTCTGTTTGGGGATCTGTTTAAATTAAAAAAAAAATGACTAATTTCTCCAGAGAGAATCAGAAAAGCGACAAGCTTTACAGAGGAAAGGCCATGGAGAATACCGAGATATTTCTGAAGGGGACTTCTTGGGAGAGGTTACTGGGACTGAAAAGGCGATATGTCATTTCTATCATGGGGAGTTCTACCGGTGCAAGTAAATAATTCATTCATTTTCATAAAACTAAGCCGCTCATTTACAAATTTATTGTGCTTACTTTTGATCTTTTGTAGAATTATGGATAAGCATCTGAAGTCTCTTGCACCAAGACACCTCGAAACCAAGTTCATAAAGTTGGATGCAGAGGTTAGTTTATCCAAACCATTTTGTTAGTATCTTCAACCCCAACTCAATAGGAATTCTCTTTAGTATACCGTGCAATGTTGGTTCATTTTCCCGATCATGCAATGGGAAACTGACTCCTTCACAAAATGCAGAATGCGCCCTTCTTTGTCAACAAACTGGGAGTGAAAACTTTGCCCTGCGTCATTTTGTTCAGGTGAAATTTTCCTTCCTTTATCATCCAAATGAACTTTTGTGGATTTTGTTTGTACGTTTACCATATTCCGTAGCATGTTGTGTGTGATCATGTTAATGCACGATTGTGAACTCGGGAAACGTGTGCATACGTGCTCTTGTAGTTTTCGAAATCCAAGTTGGGTTTTTTTTTTTTTTGGGGGTCTAAAATACTCATCATGAACTCTTTCAGGAAGGGAATTGCAATAGATAGGGTGGTCGGGTTTCAAGACCTAGGAGCGAAAGATGATTTCACCACAACGAAACTAGAGAATCTACTCATAAAGAAAGGTAACATCTTTTCATTTACTTCCTTTGCTGCGACATATTATTTTGTACATTGTCTAAACTCCCAAATTTCAGGTATAATTGATGTAAAGAAAAACGATGAAGATGATGAAGACGAAAGAAACAATGGTGATAACAGCAAAGGGAGGTCTGTAAGGTCATCTTTGAATCATGATTCTGATTCCGACTAGAAACCAGAGGAAGAAACTATTTTTGAATAATTACTGTTTTTTATCTTTTTGGCCAAAGTGAAACTGGTGGTATAAATATTAATTTAGATTGATTTTGTTCTGTACCAACGACTAGCTGATTTTGTGTTGATACATTTTACAGAATTCTCCAAAATTCAACTTTTCTGCATCATCAGTTTCTTCACTTTGAGTAATCTTTAGATGTTCAGAATAGATACTTGTTGAGAAATTGATGATGGCAGTGTGATATACATGGAATAATGTTTGACAGGTGAATTGTTGAGATCAACATAATAAGAATCGAAGTCCAACATTTTTTTTATCATAAACTTTTCTTTTACTTGGCCTTGATATTTTGAGTGCCTACTTAAAAGTTTTCTTGCGCTTGCTAGGTATTTCAAACTGAGTACACAAGACATTGTTGAATGTTAACCACACAAAAAAGAAAAGAAAATGAAACACTCTTATCGCATGCTTGTCTCCCGTCTTCTTCACCCTCCTTCTGTTTCATAGCATTACACTACATAATGTTCCAAATACCTCTCTTATGTAGATTCTCGTATGCAGGACGTTAATAATGTTCACTTGAGTAATCTTAGATTTCAGAATAGATAATTGTTGAGAAATTGATGATGGCAGTGTGGTATATATGGAATAATGTTTAACAGGTGAATTGTTGAGATCAATAGAATAAGAATCAAAGTCCAATAGTTTCTTGATCATAAACTTTTGAGCTGTTCTACACAGCGAGGACACGGGCGAGGAAATCAGCGAGGGAGGGAGAGAGGGGACCGCCATCCCCTCGGAATGCGCACATGAAAAATTCCTAGCCATTTAGAATTTCTCTAAACTTTTCTTTTACTTGGCTTTGATATTTTGGGTAGTGCAACATAGCAAATCTTGACTTGACGTAGCTTCGATCTTCACAGTGCATGGTAAGTAGTCTAGAGCTACAGTTGAACACATTGTATCTAATGATACAAACTTGTTATAGTATTTGCCTTGCTTCTGACTTTGTACGAAATAACCACTTACAAACTCAATTCTTTGAAAATATAGCCGTATAAAGTGTGCATTGTGCATGTTCAGCTCACGTATGTTGCTGAATATGCGTTTGCATAGACCTAGAGATTCCAACGGTACTCGAGCTAGTACTTCAAAATTTTCATCTCCACCCAAACTAGACCATGATGACATTGCTTCAATTGCTTTACAATCCTCCACCATCTTATTCTTCTTCTTGTAATTATCTTTTGTTGTGTTTATGAATTTATGAATATACGATTGAGGGGTTATTTTTAGGGAGTTGCCACGTACATCCAACTGTTTGGCTCGATGCCTCCAACTTCATTTTTAGATTTAATTTTTAAAAATTGTTTGGTGTACCCAACCACATTTTGTTAAACCCAAAATAACTCTAATTAATTGCCAAGAGAATAAGAGTACTAATCCTATTGATGGAGGATTTTGTAGAAATAATTTCAATTATGGATTTTTGGATGTAAGATTTTTTTTTTTAATATTTTTTCGAATTTGTTATAGTAGTTACATGCAATTTTGGGATGTAATAATTTTTTGATTTTACATGTAATTTTTTTCAATTTTATTTTTTGATACACTCATTTACATATTTATTTATTAGTCTGATGAACACATTATACTCTTTAGCACTTTATTTTAGATGCACAGAGAAGAGAAAATTTGTTTGCAGGGTAATTTTATAAGATTTTTTTCACAACCTACCAATGTGTTTGCCATTTATTGTAGAACTTTTGACCATGATTAGTGTATATTTGATGTTTGTAAGCAAAATTTAAAGTTAAGAATTTGTGACTGAAGTTAATTTTATCGATAATATCTACTTTTGTTCTTTCGTCAAGAACAAATTACTGCTCATAAACGAGAAAATTTAACCATCAAATGATTTAATTGATAAAAATGGTAAGTCAGTGTTACCAGGGGCGGAGCCAAGATTGTAGACAAAGGGGGGCAAACAATACATAACTATTTAACTATACAACTATACAAATAGTATACATGACATGATTAATTCAATCATAGCTAGCTAATTAAGAGCTTATTTGACTTGTAGAAATAAAAAGCAGGCATGGTGGTATAAGATGAGAGTTGGCAACGAGCAGACCTCTGACTTTCTTTCTGGCATTTTGATTTTGAGGCACCGGGATGATATAGTCCAAGTTCAATTAGTAGTTGCAACAGTAACCTAGGAATTGTCTATTCTCTGGACCAGATGGATTCAAATGAATTTTGAGGCATCGGAGCTTTAAATATATTAGTTGTTCGCAGGTGTGCTGCACGCGTTTCTTATGCATTATTATTTTAATGTATAGGCAAATTTTATTTTCTTGTATCTAGTCATTTTTTTGGTTATAATAAACCTATTTTTTTACGATAATCCTTTGTACAAAGTATTTTTTTATTATTCAACTAAATATCGAACATATCTTTATTTATTTAAATTGGGATCTATATAATCAAGACCTGGGAGTGAAAGATGATTTCACCACAACGAAACTAGAAAATCTACTCATAAAGAAAGGTAACATCTATTCATTTACTTCCTTTGCAGCTACATATAATTCTACATTGTCTAAACTCTCAAATTTCAGGTATAATTGATGTAAAGAAAAATGATGAAGATGATGAAGACAAAAGAAACAAAAGCAACAATGGTGATAACAGTAAAGGGAGGTCTGTAAGGTCATCTTTGAATCATGATTCTAATTCCGACTAGAAACCAGAGGAAGAAACTAGTTTTGAATAATTACTGTTTTTAAAGTGTGGTGTATTTTTTTTTCCCGATTGAACTTGATAACTCATAGATCTCTCTCTCAATTTACAGTATTCACTCTTCTTCCTTCTTCCTCAGTTGGTGATTTTGGAAGACAACAGATAGTAGCAGAGATGGATCCAGAGGCGTTTAAGTCGAGAATGTCCGATCTGAATTTTGGGAATGTAATGCCGCTCGTGATTATCAAAAGGTATGCTCTCTTATTCTCCTTTTTACCCACCTCCTTTGTTTATTGTATCTCATCTGCTCTGCTCTGCTCTGTGTGTGGGAGACCTTATTGAATATACCCTTCTAGATTGTAGAAAATGGAAGAACCCCAGATTTTAATCTGAGTTTTTGACCCCAAATCGAATTATGCATAAAGATGAAGTGGAGAATCAGTAAAACTCGAAATTAACCTACTTTCTTGTTTTTAACTACTACTACAAATCAAATTATCTATCATGCTTTTGAGAACCCCATTTCTTAAATTAGTTTTGGTAGATGGAATTGTTCAAAGATGAAATATGGGTGATGGAAGGAACTCTAATTTAACTTATTGAGTAGCTAATGGAGTTGGGTGCTAGAAGAGAGAGGGACAATCAATTTGGATTCCGACTTTAGTAGTTAAGTTATGATCACCAAATTTTGATATAGGCATATAGCGCATTTTCATAATTTGTTTGCTAAACTCTAATGGATTTTTCCTTTTTTTTAGTTCGTTGCTAACTGAGCATTTGCTGAATGATAATAAAATGAATGTTATCCAATTTTCTCCCTTGATCAGTCCTCCTATACTACGAGCCATTGGTGAATTCATTCTACATTTGAGAATCGGTGTCTTGGTTTTGTAAAAAAATTATTTGCTGAGAGATTACCTTGATAAGCTCTTTTCTAGTTAGAGTTTGCTTCGACAAGCCCCCTTGAGTCTTGACTATTGAATTAAGCTTCAGTTGTCATCTTGGTCCAATATAAAGCATTATTTGAGAGCTTAAGTGACGGGAAAAGATTGTCTTGACCATTAGCAACTGAGCGGTGACAAGCTCTAAAGTTGGGTACTTTCCATTTGTCTTTTAAACAATTACTGGAAGGGTGTCTACTCGTCCTTCATGAGGATGGTATGCACACTCTAGAAGATATGACTGTTGGATTGTCCCAAAAATGCGTTAGTGTTGAAAATAGTTTAAATTGTCTGATGATTATCCTGAGAGGAAAGCCTGGCGATAAAGTAAAAACTTGCTATTTTTTAAGTTAACCCCTTAGGGGGCATTCTCGTTGGGTTGAGCTGGTGCTGTATGGAGTTGGATCAATGGATGCGACTCGCACACATACATAAACCTGACCTTGTAATTTTCATCAATGCCAATATCCTTCCATTTCTTACCTACAAAGTAGCATAGGTGATGAGGTTAAGGTGTTCAAATAGTATGATGAGGAAACAAAAAGGTTCTTTTGAAGTAGTTCAGGACATCGTTATTAATCTTGGATCTACCGGCCGGTATATATTGTACTGGACACCAACTGGTACATACCAGACCAATTTATCATTTTTGCACCATTCATTCATGCACTTATACAAAGATGATATATCCTTGCAGTGGTGTATCATGCGATCTGTCTTGATATGGCTTAGAAACGATACGTAAAGTAAGATGGATAACTATTATGCAACACATGCTACAACTATAGTGTAAAAACGAGAATTCTTGATGATGAATGGTTATAATACCTGACCTTGAACTGAAGCATGTTTATGTCTATATGCTTGGGTTACATCTTCATGTAATACTGTCCTTCTTTGGCAAATTAATGACACCGTGATCTACTTCTACAGGAAATGCTAGTTCAAGGAAAGGCTCAGACTTCTACTTCAACCAACAAAGAAGTTGATCTTGACGAGTTGATGGATGTAAGTTGGATTATAATCAATTTTCTATGTGGCATGTGTCTATTACCTATCTACCACATCAATGTACTCTTATAGTTGAATTCAGGATCCTGAGCTGGAAAAGCTACATGCTGAGAGGATTGCAGCTCTCAAGGTATAATACTTCAATTCTTCTGATTATGCCCTTGCAATGTTGATTATGGAAGTGGAATTCTGTTAAATTTTTTTTAAAAAAAATGACTAATTTCTCCAGAGAGAATCAGAAAAGCGACAAGCTTTACAGAGGAAAGGCCATGGAGAATACCGAGATATTTCTGAAGGGGACTTCTTGGGAGAGGTTACTGGGACTGAAAAGGCGATACGTCATTTCTATCATCGGGAGTTCTACCGGTGCAAGTAAATAATTCATTCATTTTCATAAAACTAAGCTGCTCGTTTACAAATTTATCGTGATCACTTTTGATCTTTTGTAGGATTATGGATAAGCATCTGAAGTCTCCTGCACCAAGACACCTCTAAACAAAGTTCATAAAGCTGGATGCAGAGGTTAATTTTTCCAAACCAATTTGTTAGTATCTTCAACCCCACCTCAATAGCAATTCTCTTTAGTATACCTTGCAATGTTGGTTCATTTTCCCGATCATGTAAGGAGGAAACTGACTCCTTCCCAAAATGCAGAATGCGCCCTTCTTTGTCAACAAACTGGGAGTGAAAACTTTGCCCTGCGTCATTTTGTTCAGGTGAAAATTTCCTTTATCATCCAAATGACCTTTTGTGGACTTTGTTTGTATGTTATCCATATTCCATAGCTGTGGTGTGTGATCATGTTAATGCACGATTGTGAGCTTGCGAATGTTGTGGTTTGGTTTGCCAATTCATGCACGTGTGCGTACATGCTCTTGTAGTTTTCTAAATCCAAGTTGGGAATTGTTTTGGTCCAAAATACTCGTGATGAACTCTTTCAGGAAGGGAATTGCAATAGATAGGGTGGTTGGGTTTCAAGACCTGGGAGCGAAAGATGATTTCATCACAATGAAACTAGAGAATCTACTCATAAAGAAAGGTAACATCTTTTCATTTATTTTCTTTGCTGCCACATATAATTCTGTACATTGTCTAAAGTCCCAAATTTCAGGTATAATTGATGGAAAGAAAAACGTGAAGATGATGAAGACGAAAGAAACAATGGTGATAACAGCAAAGGGAGGTCTCTAAGGTCATCTTTGAATCATGATTCTGATTCCGATTAGAAACCGGAGGAAGAAACTAGCTTTGAATAATTATTGTATAAATATTAATTTAGATTGATTTTGTTCTGTACCAACGACTAGCTGATTTTATGTTGATACATTTTACAGAATTCTCCAAAGTGTCAACTTTTTTGCATCATTAGTTTCTTCACTTTGAGTAATCTTAGATGTTCAGAATAGATAATTGTTGAGAAATTGATGATGGCAGTGAATTGTTGAGATCAACATTTTCTTGATCTAAAACTTTTATTTTAGTTAGCCTTGGTATTTTCAGTGCCTACTAAAACAAAAGTTTTCTTGTGCTTGTTGGGCACTTCGCACCGAGTACACCAGACATTGCTGAATGTTAACCACACAGAAAAAAGAAGGAAACGCTCTTAATGCATGCTCGTCTCCCAGTCTTCTTCACCCTCTTTCCATATAATGTTACACAAACCTCTCCTGTACATCCCAAGAAGGAAAATTCTAGGGGTCGAGGGAGGGAACGAGGGAGGGAGCGAGGGATGGGTGGTAGCCACCCATCCGCCCCGAGATAAGCGCAATCGCGCATCTCCAATCCGATGCGCTTATCTCGAGGCGGATGGGTGGTTACCACCCATCCCTCGCCCCTTTCCCTCGCTCCCTCACCCCTTTTGGATCCCATAGGGCAGTCTGCTCACTTATCATTTAATCTTTGAGTGTCTGAACCACTCTCAAGCTGATCTAGCCATTCTATCACCAATAATTGAAAATCCAATATTGTTGCTATGCATAATGGACCGGTGAAGGTACGTGCCTAATGCGCCAACAAGACTGGTTTGAGCCATACCCGAGCTAGGTTCGGCTATTGGATCAAATGGGGTAGTAGGGGTTCAAGTAGTTGAATTAGCCAGTGGGGGGCAAAAACTTGATTTGAATCAACTGGAGTACATACATGTGCATAAAACAACAAAGGCATTTGAAACATCTGCAGTTTGTTGAATGATTATGGGTGGAGGAAACGTGGTAGATTTCGAGAGGACGCAGCAGGTATGCAAGCATATGGTTATTGTTTCAATAGGTGGAATGAATTTTCAAGCTAATGATAGAAGAACTTGATTCACAACATAAAAGTTTGATTCACTTCGAAGAGGCTACATCTATGATGAGAAAGCATCACAAGGTTATGCACTTTCAATTACTGGTTAGATTAGAAAGATGGGCTCTACAAGAGCTTCTCTCTTGTCTCATTGCAATTTCTTGGTACGCAACTATACAGAACAAATGAAAAAGGATGAGTGTAGAGATAGCTTTGCGTCTCTTTAGAACTATCAACCATGATGAACAAAACAAAAATCAAGATTTCAATTGAAAACACCAAATCCTATACAAAATTATTTTAGAAATTTTAGTGCCTTTTTCCAAATAAATAAAAACTTGTAACATAGACACAATCCGCAACATCAAAAGTACTGAAACACGTAAAAAAAATTAATTATTCAAACACTATAAACTTACAAATGACAACATTCAAAATTTGACTGAAACTTGAACACCTCTTCAGGACAAATATTATCAATTTTGGCTTCAGTGGAGGTATGATTGTCATTGTTGTACCACACCACTTTGTGAAAACCCATAAAAAATGTCATATCAGATGTGTAGAAATCTCCAAAATTAAAATTAGGCTCATTTTCTTTTTGCCATTCTAAGTTCACTTGCATCCTTTTGGTCCAGATCTTATTGGAAGACAATACCCAGAGTTCTATCCATTTTTCTTCCATGCAAAGTAATGTAAGTCTCCCTTCATACTCCACCAGTTGTTTTTTATCAGGAAAGTTGGAGTCTTTGAAAAATGTTTCTAGTGGTAAAGAAATCAATTTCCAGTTATTCATATCATGGATGTTGAATGCAAAAATAGAATTTTGATTCGTCAACCAATGGAAGGCTCCATTTGCTAAAATAGGGGAACCTCCTTTAAGTACCATGGAGAATGGTAATTGTATGTACTGCTTTGATGCCCTCCATTGCATGGACTTAGAATCAAACATCTCACAATGGAGACTGTTGTAGCGAAAGTCAGGTTGAGAAATCGGTTGAGAAAAACGGACAATGATGAATTGCAATGGATTTGATTGAGCTACCATTGCAACTTTCACTGTGTGATATCGATTTTTAGGATTTGGTATTCTTCTCCATTCTCTAGTTGTAGGTTTGCAAATATAGTATTGTGAAAAACGAGTTCCTTGGGTAGTGCAACATAGCAAACCTTGACTTGATATAGCTTCGATCTTCACAGTGCATGGTAAGTAGTCTAGAGCAACAGTTGAAGACATTGTATCCAAGGATACAAACTTGGTATAATATCTGCCTTGTTTCTGACTTTGTACAAAATAACCACTTGCAAACCCAGTTCTTTGAAAATATAGCCGCATAAAGTATGCATTGTGCATGTTCAATTCATGTATGTTGTTGAACATGCGTTTGCATAGACCTAGAGATTCCAATGGTACTCGAGTCAATACTTCAAAAATTTCATCTCGATGCAAGCCCGAACATGACGACATTGCTTCAATTGCTTTACAATCCTCCACCATCTTCTTCTTCTTGTAATTCTTTGTTGCTGTGTCTATGAATTTATGAATATATGATAGAGGGGTTATTTTTATAGCCTTGCTATGGTTTCCTACAAATAAAATTACTAAAATAGTAAGTATTGTTTGATTTAGATATGGAAACCTATTTGATTTTCCAATCTGAATTAGACTTGCAATTTCTATAAGTTACTAAAATAATTTTTTTTTTAATTTTTTAATTTATTTATTTTGTTAAAGAGTTATTAAAAGAAGTTTCGTTTATGGAAAGCTGGGCTTTGGGGGTGAAAAGTTTAAGCCATAAGCTCAGCCATAAAGCGGGTTGTTATAAGCCATAAGCCACAAGCCGTTCCGAAACGGCGAAACCTGGTTAGGCCTTGGGTGAAAATATTAAGCCATAAGCAAATTTTGTTTCAAAAAAACAGAAATTCTAAATGTCGAGGAAGTGGGCGAGGAAACGAGCGAGGGAAGTGAGGTGGCGGGGGTGGGAGCCGTTCAACTCGCTCGAGATGTGTGCGTTGACTTTTCACGCACGCATCCCGACCGGGATGAACGGTTCCCACCCCCGCCACCTCACTCCCCTCGCCCATTTCCTCGCTGTGTAGCCTCTCTAAAAAAAAACTCGACAAAGACTGAAAATTTCTACCCCAAATTTCTAGGGTTTTTGAAAAACCATGGCGAGCAGCGACATGGAAGAGTACACTGTGAGGAAGACCAGCGGCGTCAAGAAGAAGCCGATGGTCCCCAGCGATACCGCTCGTAAGGTTCGTTTTCAATCCCTCTCTCTCACTTTCGATTATTGTCTAATCAATTTGATGTTTGAAATGAAATTTCGGGAAGTTTTGATGTTTTCGTCAATTTGATGCATTTTCGTTATGGGATTTGTGCAGCATTTGGAACTGATCAAGGGAAAGGGGTTTCCATTTACAGGAGAAGTTGTAAGTGTTCTTGGTTCAATTGCCTTAGTGAAGAAGAGTGTTGTAGAAATGTTGTTTATAAAAATGATCTCAATTAGGTTATTGTTAAGTAGCAATGTTGCATATTAATTGTTTGCTTATATTCTTAAGTGGAGATGATAGATTGTTTGTAAAAAATTATGGCAACTAAATTCAAGTTTTGATGAGACTGAAGAAGCAATTTAGCAGCGGTTAGATACGTCCCAAGTATAAATGACCAAAATGGGAACATGCCCTTACAACTATGGATCAAGATTGCTACTTATATGCTAGCATCTTACTATGATATATTATGCGAGGAATGATGTGTAGTGTTCAAAAAGTATTGCTCCCCCAAATGAAGTGTCATTGTTAACATCATAGCCTAAAAACTAAAAATGTCATTGCTTTACTATTTTTTAACTTGCTGGCTGAGCGGTTGGTCAGGACTTCTTGCATGTCATTTTTATTGCACGAAACTGAATGAGAGATTTCATATCTCTTTGATTTTGATTCAAACTTTCATATGTTATTGTGTGAAATCCTAGGGCTTTAAATATACTAGTCCGCACGTGCGCTGCACACGTTTCTTATGCATTATTTATTTTAATGTATAGCAAATTTTTTTTCCCTTGTATCTAGTAATTTTGTTGGTTACAATAAACCTAAATTTTTTTACGATAATCCTTTGTACAAAGTATTCAGTATTATTCAACTAAATGTCAAACACATCTCTATCTATTTAATTTGGGATCTACATACTAAGTAAATGTTTTGAATTAGAAAAAATAAAAATTGCTGGCTTTTGAAGAAAGCAACCAGATTTTCTTAGATATAGAGTGTAACCATTCATTATGGGAGAATAAATAGGAATGGAAACTGTAGTTGGTCGCAGAATCTGGGAGAGGTGGAGATAAACTAGGAAAAGATTTAGCAAATGATTAAAAAGTGACTAAAAGTAGATTCAAATATGGAATAATTGGGTTTGTTTGGAGCGTGAAGTTTGCCCCCACCTGGGGCGTTCTAAAAGTAGATTAAATATGTTTGTAATGTATGTCGTTTTCTTTTCTTTTGCTTTTTGGGGTCTCCAACTCCATCAAATTACTACTTAGTAGTGATGTCAATCATTTTGGATTAAAATTCATAGATTACTCCAATTTTTAGTTTCACAGATCCTCAGTTCAAGATCTTGGAGATTTTCTAGTTTTAACATCATAAAGGAGCAAACCCTTGAGCAGAAAGGCAGGGAAGTATAGGATTAGTAACTTGCAAGATTACCGGGCACAACACAGTGAAGACCTCATGCAACACAGTTGCATATTAAATTCTTTACAGTGTAAGATCAATAGATTCTATCATACAAAAAGGTTATCGTTGGAGCGCCCGTTGGAGATGCTAGTCATTATTAAGTATTAACCTTAAATAGAAGTACATGAAAATAGTAAACTAAGGAGGAGGTGGCCATAATTGACCCAACTTTTAAGTCCTGCAAAGAATAACTCTGGAATAGTACCATACACTGAGGTAGAGTTTTTATTTTAAGTTTGACACCAATTATTACATGTATATGGGACATTCTTGTAACCATAAACTAAATGTATTTTACTTGATCATATATTAGATACTTTTGGCTTTAGACTCATTCCTACCTTTTCATTTTCCTTGGTCAACTCACATTCTTTATCTTTCTTGCTGCTTCTGTTACAGAACTTTATGCAAGAGGAAGACTTAAGATTGGAGACTACTCGAATGAGACGTACAAGTTTTATCTTTTCCATATGAGTTTGATTTATCTTGTTTTCTCTTGTCTTTTCTAAACCTTTGTTTTGCTTTCAGTATCAAATGTTCTAAAAAGACATGAAGTATTAAAAGAGCGTCTTTCAAGGTATTCCTTTCAAGGATTTTTTAGGATTTCGTCTTTGCATACTTGTCTCATCCTATTGGATCTGTCTCTCTAATATTGTTAGTAGCTTACTAAATAACATGACAAAAGGCTTAGATAAAAAAACTTGCAATACATAACATTAGTCTAAGCCTCATTGATGCCGTACATATATCTTACGATATATAGATATAAGATGATGCAGGGATGTGTACATGACGTGAGTGAATGTATGATAAGTAGTAATTACTACCCTTTTAAAAAAGTGTCAATGGCATGACAAGAGGTCGTAACAGGTTGAAAATTCGTCGCAATATGTCTTTAGCAGCGGCTATATCTGTGGCAATGCGTGTCACCACAAATGGCGTGACAAGAGGTCTGTTGCGAATGCCACTTATAAGTTGCCGCATCAGGGTTGTCTGTTGCGACAATGATGGCCATTGCAAAAGACTACATAAGCAAAAGTGATGTTGCAACTATAAGATTACATAAAATAGTTTGTTTAATTTAAATATAACAAAACACCTTCAAGAGTTTAGATAACATGCTTTCTTTCATCAATTTCAACATATAAAATTCGTACAATCATAACCGAACTTTTTACAAAAATTTGCCTTTAAGCTACATGTACAAAATAAGCAGTAATTAACTAAAACCAACCTGAATTAAGGAAAGTAAATAAATAGATTAGACATGTAAAAAGTAACGAATGACACAAGCAAAAAAATTGTAAAACAAAGAAACATCGTAACAAATTGACTTGTTGCATAGAGTAAAAAAAGTAGTTATATCAACATAGATAGATATCACCACAAATCTTATAACATTCTAAACTCCCCAAGCTTTTAAGTATACAATGAAAATGTATGAGTGATTTATCTTTTTGTTGAAAGGTTGAATCTATTATCAAAAGAAGAATCAATAAATAAAAAAGATGTTCTTTATTGAAACAAACCAAACACTTCCATAAAACTCTCATTCATCCATAACTTTATCCAATTTGGAGGAATCACTTATAAGGTGGTTGGAGGGAAAGAAAGCTTACGAATATATATATTTTTTTAATCCATGACCTGGACAAGTTAAGACAGACAAGTGTGTCATAAACAAGTAAAGAATTTCCGGGAACAAGTTAATTAGCATAATAATTTTCTATTGATAACATACTTTTCCACATGGGCAGGGCCACTATGGAGACAAGGGGGCAATTGCCGCCCTCAGCTTTGAAAATGTTATTGATTTACCCATAAAATAGTGGGATCCACTCGGTTAATCCTACTGATTACCCTCCTAAAAATTATGCATTTTTTCTTTCACCCCATTTTGCCCCCTCACATTTCCTTAAATGGTTGATCCATTACTCTACTAATTCACATAATAATTAGTTGTCCCCATTTCATGAGAATTTTGGCTTCTTCCTTACTTTTCCAAGAAAAAAATGCACTCGTTTCTCTAAATAAAGCGTAGTATCTATACCTAATGTGCTTTATTTGGTAATTGCAACAAGAAACTACGAGAAGACACTCAATACACTACAAAGAACAAATGCTTACCACTTCTAGTGCAAACAACACAGGCAATAAAGGAAATAACTCACTCACCGACCTTAATATTCTTTGGACCCTCATTTTCATTGATTGAAAATGCCTAAACCCACTCGTTATTTACTTGAGCAATTATCATCTGTTAGTCAGGGCAAGTGTTCAGATCTATTATGACGTAGCCGTAGGGCTGGCAACAGACCTTTAAAACCGAGGAAACCTTTTCTCGGATTCAACTTGACACAATAAGTTTTTTTTTTTTTTTTTAGTTTGAATCATAGAAAGGAATATATTCCGTACTATCTCCGCGTATTCTTTCGAAATAGAAACAAGTTTAGAAGAGTTATGAAATTCCTTACCTTAATTGACTATTCCCAGAAGAATAATCCCCATTTTTTTACTAATGGATCCAACAAAAATTTAAATATAAATTTCAAGATTAATAAATAGGGTGTTCTTATTTAAAGCGCCTCGTGATCTTCAACCAATTATGAGCTTCAGTATAATTATCTAGAATTTTTATGATAGTAACGACGATGACCTTGACCTTGATATTGAAAAGGAGCTGCTAACTTTGACGAGTGAGATAACTATAGATAGGGAAATGACGCCGAAACAAACCTATTTGATATCACCCTTCAACTCGAATTAGCAAAATCAATGTTTCCTTGCATAAGATGGATTCGTGCTATAGCTTGCTTAGCAGCTTGAGCGAACCAAGACTCTGCAATTTCAAAATCTCCTTGTTGAATGGCATGTTCCTAGTCGAAATCGGTGGATCAATTCCTTTCCTTTAGTCGTACTTGAGAATTTCCTACCTCATACGGCTCAACAATCAATAATTTTTTGTGGCGTACCATCTTAATCCATCGTATGGAACTGAATAAGATTCTTCGTAAATCCATCTTAGTTATATTTCTCAGGTTAACCAAAATAGGTTAATTACATTTCCATGAGTTTCAAACTTGAATTTGGATTAATAATCAATTTTCTTTTTTATCCCACTTTCAAAAAAATGAACGTAGGTATCCATGCTATCGGTAGAATTTTTTGAAAGGCAACTATCTCGGCTTCATATCCAAATGAATATAGAATCTTTGAAAATACTTTTCTCCATAAGTAAAGAAAAAACTTGCTATCTTTGGGATCTGTTGCTGCTCAATACCTTAGTGGATTGACTCTATTATATAAGTTGATTCCTAACTTTTATCGCATATCATGAGATAAACAATTCTTGTTGCATCGGCCAAAAACCTCTCTAATTGATTCTTACAATGCTTCCTATACCAATTAGATCTTTTATCCATAGAATAAAATAATATAATATAGGCATATATATCTTTTTTTTTTTTAGGTCAGAAATTAGTTAAGTGGCGGGAGGCTTTAGAGAGTAAAGGTTTTAGAATTAGCCGTTCGAAGACGGAGTATCTAGTGTGTAACTTTGGGTGTGAACCAAGAAGGAGAAGTAATGCAATTGAGATCGAAGGTGTCGAGGTCCCAGAGTGTGAGGCTTTTCGATATCTAGGATTTTTAATTCAAAAGAATGGGGCTATTGGAGAAGATGTAGACCATAGGATTAAAGCTGGTTGGTTGAAATGGAGAATGGCGTCAGGAGTATTATGCGATAGAAGGATGCCTGCAAGGCTAAAAGGGAAATGCTATAAGACAATTGTTCGACCAGCCATGCTATACGGTTCAGAATGTTGGGCTACTAGGGGACAACAGACGCATAGGATGACAGTAGCAGAAATGCGTATGTTAAGGTGGATGTGTGGTAAAACTCGTAAGGATAAAATTAGAAATGAAAGAATTAGGAAATACTTAGGTGTAGCGCCCATAGAGGAAAAAATTAGAGAAAGACGTTTAACTTGGTTTGGTCATGTGCGGAGGAGATCAAGCTCGGCGCCAATTAGAAAATGTTTAGATTGACAAGTTCATGGAAGGTGTAGACGGAGGGGACGGCCGTTGAAAACTTGGATGAAGACGGTGAATGAAGATATCATTGAGCTTGGATTAGGCGATGAAATGTGGGAAGATCGCATTGCTTGGAGAACCAAAATCCATGTAGCCGACCTCGAAAATCTCAGGAATGGGCTTTGATGATGATGATGATGATGATGATGATGATGATGATGATTTTGGCTTCTATAAGAGTCTCTTTGTTTGCTTTGTTATAGTTGATAAGATTCGTTGCTTTGTATGATACATATGTAGAAAGCCCATCTACGATGAGTTCTTTTTGTTGGCGCTTAAATTGGCACCAGAATTGGACCAATAAAGTATTTGGCAGCTATTGTTCTCTTGTTCCCTTGAATCCACAGAGTGAGACATGAATTTATCAATAAGATAAGTTATGTTGATTGCACGATGGACTCATGTTAAAAAAAATTGGCGCGCGTGTAAACGTGGTGCTCTACTTAACTGAGCTATGTGTAGCTCAAATAGGGCTTAGTAGATCTTATTACAAAAGATCAACATGAACACTTAGAAATTGATCAGATTTTAGATGTGGTCCATACTTACATGTACATAAATTTTCAAAAAAAAAAAATATCCTAAGCTAATTATCGTCAAAGTTTCTTCACAATAATCATAATGTAGAAAATACAAATTCTAATTGAATAAGTTCAAAATCATATTACTGGATGGACTGGGATTATAAATTCTCCCATTTTCATCCATTAAATAATATTTAAGTATTTGGATTTGGAAAGTTTGTTTAATTGTCAAGTAGCAAATATTTATTTACGAGATATTTGTATCCTATCGAAGATAGATATTTATACCATGTTGAAGTAAAGAACTACCACTTCCATTTTTTTGAGAGATTTGTTCGTTTGAAGATTCTCTCCATTTGCCGTTTTCCAACGCGTCTCTTTAGACAAACACTTATTTTTTCCCTCTTTTCGGCGTGTTCATATTTATTTGAACATGGAATGTGAATCAAACCCATGTTTGAATAGAAATTGAGATACTAATGCAAGTTCTTCCCTTACGAATCAAAAGAGGTTGACAATAAGTTCTTTCTGAATTGACCATTTGTCCCTCTGTTAGAGATGTTCCAAAAATGTCTGCAATCGCATAAAGAGCTCTACGAATGAATCGAGCGGATAGAATGATTGCAATAAAGAAAATTTGTTCCAAATTTGCCAATTAAATTAGTCAATGAAACCCCTTAATAAGAAAATAATTTGAACTTTTGCAACCCAATTTCTCCAATACTATCTAATAAATTCTATACATATGTTGTCCACCATAAGACATTATACACACACCATTGGCAATTGCATCAACCTTGAGAACTAAACCTACCAATCAAAAACTTAAAAGACTAACATGCTATATGATAAAATGAGATTAAAAAAAATATTACACTCATTCCCAACTCGGTGCAACTTTTCTCCTTATCTAAAAGGCTTAGAATTGGGCTCTCAACTTTCTCGATATAGAAGTTGAAATAAAGAGGTAATGGACCCCTTTATGAATTCAACTCAAAACAACTTAAACTTATGATAGTTCTATTGATTATGGTAAACCACATTATGGTTATATTAGGGTAAAACCGTTTGAGTGTAATTAATTGGGAAGGTTCTTGACTATCACTTATGCAAAATCTAAGCATCCAAATATAAACTAAAGATTAAAGAAATCTTTGATTGGCTTTTGACTTTCATAATGTAGAAAGAGTTCACAAAATAAAATAAAATCAAGTCAAATAAAGGGCAATGAAGAAAGAGAATATTTAATTGGCTTTAGAAGTCTAATTGCCCTTTCTAATTGTTATGTTGGAAAATTATCTATAGAAATCTCTACATTATCCCTTTCATCCGTTCATCAAAGTACAATAGAACAATTGGAAAAGGAAATGGTGAAAGGGATATTGCCTTCACTGTCAACAAAAAATAATCCTATAATCAATTTACAACAGTTCTTAAAACATTTTATTGTAGTTAAAAATCTAAGGTTTATATGAAACCAAATAGAACCCACATACTAAATCACCAAGACTTTTAGAGATATTTAGAATAGGACAGAACACGAGAGAAACAATGATTGAGAGAGTGATAAATCGTGAGAGCACATGAAAAGAAAAAAGAAAAGAAAATGTATGTATACACTGCTCAAGGAAGAAGAGATTAGATGAGCTCCTCTGTCTTCGCCCACACCGATTGGTTGTTAGAAGGTTGAGAGCAATCTCAGATAAGAGAAACCAGAGGAGAAGATCAAGATCAACGTGGAGGCAAGGAAGCGATATTGGTGATGAGGAGAGACGAAGAGTGGTTAGTAGAGAGAATGAGAAGACCTAGTTTTTTCTTAAAATTTTTGACTAAATAAAAATAAAATTATTTTTCTCTCGTCGCAATAGGATTCCATGTCAAAAGGTTTATGAGTATGTTGTGACAATGATGTCGCAAAAGGATGCTTTGAGCGACTTGAATTTAATGCTTCTTGCGAAAGGGAGCTTTTATTGACTAGATTCTAATAGCCGTCACAAAAGAATGCTTTTACAACCAGATTTTGTGGCCGCCACGTAAGCTTTACCGCAGTAGAACATTTTTTAGTGTTAATATGTGTTACGTAAATAATATATCAATTCAAGTGTTTTTGGACCTCCTTGCGTGCCATAAAACATTGTTTCATTTTCTATACTAGGTAAAGTGAATGGTAGTTGCTAGGCTTGCAAATTCTTTCACTTTTTTTTCCCCTTCTACTGAGGTGTCTTCTTTTAGCTATCATATCATATGTGACATGGTTCAGTTATATTTAAGAAAGAAAGGAAAAAAAAGTGATACCCACACATACAAGCAGACCCGAATCCTTGGCCACTCAAAGAAGGGTATTCATTGATAGATGCATCGAACTTGTTATGAATAATAAGACAAAGTTTATCTAAGAACTTATCAAATGGTCCTTGGTGATTGGCTTCGGCAGTGTAATTGCTTAAATCTGAGTTGCGGTGCGAGGAAATTTTGTGGTGGCTGAAAATCAAGGCTTTTTATTGTTGTTGTGTATGTGTGAGGACCAAGGGATAACTGGTAAGGTGGGATGCTATTGAACAAGTCAAAGGTGGCAAATATGGAGGAATAATAAATGTGCTAAATGAGGCTAAAAGGTTAACAGGCCTAGGAAAGACCAGGAAGTTCTATATGGGCTTAATGGATATGGCCCACATGGGAATACTGGAATAGTTAGTTAATTGTACGACAATAATTTCTGAAAGTGAGATTGGTTATATGGTAAGTGGAGTAGATTTTATTGTTGAGAAGCAGACTCAAAAGGTTGGAAAAAGAAGTTGAATGTTCTAAAATTAAGTCATAATTAGAAAAAAAAAACTAGAAAATATACAACATATATGTTCCAACATCATTATGACTTCTCTTTCTTTTATTTGTTTATATGTTTATTTATTTACATATTGGTCTCGACTATGTTGGTGATCATGTATTGCAGACCTTTTTTTTATAGAAAACAAATTATCAGAATTTGGTCATTTGCATCATGAAAAAGCCATTTCTTGTTTTTTCCATGCAATTATTTCCGAGAGTAAGTTCATAATAAGGTTTTAGTGCCTACCACAGGGATTCTGAAAAGATGGTCTATGAGCGTTTACAAAAGGAATTTGAAGCTGCAAGAGCAGCAGAAACTGAAGGTATTGTTATCAATTTGATTTTATCCGTTCCTTTTGTTGCTTTGCTAATATTTGGTTTTCCATTTGTTGAATTAGGCTTTGTTGAGTTCTCAACAAGATCTTGTTTTGCATTCTCTATCTTTGTAACATGTCATCGTTCCGATCATATTGGTCAAATCTTAGAACATTTTGTGTGAGTGTCAATTGCAAAATGTTTTAGTCAGTCGTATTGGGTACACCATACATTGTACACTTGTAAAGATGTTATGCAATTAACATAGCAAACTCTTTGCAAGTTTATTGTCTTGTTCAAAATTATAACATTGCTGAACGGGTGTGTCCACTAAAAGTGGGTTAAAATTGTGAGAAAATTTTCGAGGCAATAACCTTGTATGGAAGGTTAGTAACTTCCATTAATAAAGTTCACAATGAAGTTCAAATTGATCCAAATTATTTGGATAATACTTTTATACATGTGCCCAATAAGATCAACTAGAATTCTCAGCATTAGCGTCTGGTAAAATAGAAGACAAATTGTGACGAATATGGAGAATATATTCAAGAATTACTAGGATGAAAAGATGTACACGAGGCAGAGAATGCAAGAAGAGTCTCCCCAAAGTACAAAGCCTAATAAATGGAAGTTACAAAAAAACCTCGATAAATTAATACACTTGGGACCGGATATCATTTCACGTAAGAGTTGAACATTATACTTCGGATCAGGTCTAAACCTACATAAAAATGGATTGATATACGTGTTGGATAAAGTAGTTTGAGCATTAGGCTCAAATCCAGTTAATAACCATGGTGCATTATCTTGATCTTGTCTATGTGCAACTGTGACATTCATTTATATTTAACTACTCGATACTTGGTTATTTTGCTTTTCTAATTGCAAGTTATTTTTACTGCAGAGATATATTTAGATGGTGAAGAGTGGAATGATGGAAAATTAGCGACAATTAGGGAACGGGTAATACTTTGAAGTATTTCATATTTTTCGAATGAGTTAGACAGTTCATTTCATCTGTTTCAATTTAAAGGACCAATGCCTACATTTACAAATCTATCCATATCTTTATGATTTATCGTATTGTATTTCCATTGTCAGGAGGCTCACTCGAAATTCATTTGACACCCTCTCTGTCTCTAGTACAAAAGAGTCAGGTTTGAGTATGTTAGCCACTTAGCCACATCAAATCAAGTTGTCCAGTGAGCAAATAGCTACACCTAAAAGTTGTGCCCAACATCATAATAATTAGAAAAAAACTGTACTGCGTATGTTATTATTATGATGTAAAATGACAGTGCACACCAATCAGCTCTTCTCCCATTTTAGCACATATTCATCATTTTTCTCATTTATTTTCCCTCATTTTATTTGATTAAAAGCAATCCATGATCATCATTATTTCTCCAATAATTAAAGATCATTTTGATTAATTGTCCAGGCTGAGAAATATATACACTAAAGTGAAACTTTATAGTCAGCTTTCTGATTATATTGTTCCCTTGAATGAAATGCTAAACCATTATTTAAATTTCGTGATCAGGTTCACATGGAGGTGGATAGGAAGACAATGGCTGAGGATGCAGGCATGCTGCCAGATCATCATTTTGGTGCGAAAGCTACTTATAGAGTTGGAAATAAGGTACCAATTACAAAGTAGGTGAATTATCTCTTTGCTGATGAAATGCATATCTGCCCTAGAATCATAAATGGAAAAAATAGGTATGAAGAAGATCGTGAATTCGTGATCCATTACATAATTTTCTGTTTGAATATTTATTTTTTTATCTTCAGTTAACATTCTTTTATTATGATTTTGGGGTGTTATAGACTTTAACTTCTGTAATACGGAGTACAGTAAGCAATATGTTGGACATTATGGCTTCTTTGGTTAATTGGGATGAGTTTAACCTATGAGAAAATAAATTATCCAAACTGCCCATTGGACTACAATCCTATTTATAAAACAAAATATGAGAAAGAAGAAGAATCCTAAACATAATTCCAAGTTTCCAACATAAGTAGGAAGCTAAAATAGGCTGAAATTAGGAACTAAAATGCCTTTTTGTTTTATAAAATTTTATTGCAAACGACCGTTGAAAACTTGGATGAAGGCGGTGAATGAAGATATCATTGAGCTTGGATTAGGCAAGGATATGTGGGAAGACCGCATTGTTTGGAGAACCAAAATCCATGTAGCCGACCCCGAAAATATCGAGAATGGGCTTTGATGATGATGATATTGCAAAAACACCCCCTTTAGTGAGAGAGAAGCTCACTAAAGGGGGCAAATGATCGCATGCAAGAGACTAAAATACCTCCAAACCTCACTAAAGGGACTAAAATACCTTTGAAATAGCCATATGCTTTATTTCCTTGGTGTTGTTTGGGAGCCTTGGAGGCTCACTGATCAAACCGAATAGATCTGCTTGGGGTATTTGCAGTGGTTCAGAGCCAGATAACCAGAACATAGCAGCATGTGGGTGCAACTTGGGCTGTTTAGGCGGGATTAGGGGTCAGCCTAAGCCCAATTTGAGTTTTTGAGGGGTCAACCGACATCCTTCCCCCAAAACCTGAAGTTGAGCCCAATCACGCGAACCCATGTGCTAATTTTTGGTTGGGTATGGTATGGCTCGACTCACCGAAGATGTTATTCTATCCAAATGCAAGGAATTTTCTTCAAACTTTATTAACTTTTCAAAAAATAATTTTTCAAAATAGTGTTTCTAGTTGCAAAGTTCAAACAAGTTGGGTTTGGGTCGGCCTGCCAATGTTGCACCCCGCAGTGGAAATGGACGATAGTGGGCTGGCGATCTGATTTCGGATGATGATGCTGGGATGAAAACATTTAGATCTGCAATGGCAACGTTGAGCATCACTAGTTTTGTTGTGGGGGGTTGAACACTTCCTTTTTTACCACAATTTTGAGAATCAGTGAAAATAAAATTTCTAACTACAAGAACAAAGCAACCATTTTGTTTTATTTTGCTGATAAAAAAACTGTAGGTTCAACAACCTCGCCCTTAGAAAAATCAAAGAGAAGCCTCTTCTAAACTCAATTCCTCATTAACTAAATCACCAAGCTACCCTATTTATAAACTATAACTTGAGAAAGATGAAACAATCCTAAACATAATTATAGTTAAATTAGGAAAGAAAATTGCCTGAAATTTCCTGTTGCACCAGCTTGTTCACTTGGGAGTTTTCAAATTTGAGTTTTTATCACATTATGCATTTGTCAGTCAGGTTGTTTTGAAACAACCTTTTGTCACACACACATTATGGCTTATTGACGAAACATTCTGTTAACCATTGCTTCATTTTTGTCATTACTCATTAGGTAATCTGTTGTTTGGAAGGAGCAAGGATTGGCATACAATACGAGACATCTTTTGCTGGTAATGTTAACACTACTACGTAAGTTATTGTTTTGGGTTAATTTGCGTTTGGGTCCCATGATTTTTACCAACTTTGAGTTTGGGTCCCAAATTTGTCCAGTTTTGAGTCTATTTCCCAAGACACGTTGGCTGTTAACTCTTCATCCAGCTATTGAATGAATCTTTATTTTTTTGAAACAATATTGAATTTGGTATAGATAAATTTAGATTTTAGGTCCCACAATTTATACCAATTTTGCACTTAGGTCCTATATTTGTAATGGAGAGTTGACAGTCAATGTACCACTCATTTTACGCAAATTAACCCTATCGTTTTAAATATATCCCCACACACAAGAAAATAATTGAGCAAGTCTTACAATGGATAGTATTTACCCCCTAAGTTGCATCAAGTTTCAATATTCAATAATAAGCTTCAGCCAGTTTCCCATTATTGATCTTTAGTACCATGTCAACTGAAAAAATGCAGAGATTTCTTTCTTTTTGGAAAGTGAGAGTTGGGGCTGGTTTAGGAGCCCCTAACCTTGAAAATAATAGATGAGACAATTACATTGGTTCATATATATGATTTTTATAGCATTTTCGTATGCAATTTTCTTCAAGTATTCTGCAAATGAGCTAAGGAATTATTTCAAGCAGCTCCACATTGGGATAAAGACTAGCTAAATGGCCAGTAACCTGGTTGGTCTCTCTGTAGTGGTGCTTATTTTATAGTCATCAAGGGCACGAAGTTCTCTTTCAATTGTTTTTATTATATGTCTGAGGTTTCAGGGGTTCCTTGTCTTCTGTTAGATGATCTTTGACTGATGTGGAGTCTGTGCTTAGCTCTAGAAGCCTGATTCCATATGCTGGCCAATTTTATAGCTGCGTGTACTCCTTGGAGCTCATGCTTGATAACTGAATGGCCTAGGTTTGACCCCGTACAAGCTGTGACAACTCTTCTGTGTTCATCTCTGATCGCATCACCATACCAGAACTCCTTTGATTTCCTGCCAGCAGTACAGGTTGATTTAAAAATGGCTGAATCTTCCTGACCAGCCCAGAATAAATGCTAATATTTGTAGCACTGACCTTTCTTCTGAACAGATCTTGTAGGCTGTGTTTTTGGACCTGTTTGTCACACGTTTGTTTCCTTAATGTGTTTGCATGAGGCTCAAGGGAAGTTGGTTGTTGACTTTGTAACCTCAATGCCTAGCTGCAAGCAAGAGTTCTGCTTTCCCTAAATAATGTTCCTATTTCTCTCCTTCTGGAGGGTGGCAATCGACTTTGCAAACTGGTGAGACCAGATGGCCATTTACCTTTGGCAGAGAAACTGATGCAACTAAACCACTCTTGAATCCAGTCTCAAGAGACAAACCAATAGGAAGGCGGCCTCCCAGATCCACCACCAAAGCCGACCAGAAATTCACTGAGAAAGGACACAGGAGGAGCAGATGATGGTAGATTCCTGATGCATCTAACATAAGCTACATTTATTGTGATGGATCCCCTTCTAGCAAGATTATCAAACCACCTGATCTATTCTATTCCAAACCCATTCATCTCCAGTGTTTGCTGCTGGAACAGTGTATAAAGCTGAAGAATTATGCAAGTCTAGCAACTTCCCAAATCCCAACCATTCAAAGCTTGCCTTGGAGCCAAATCCTACACAAGAGACAGTCCATTAGCATCGCTAAACCTGAACTTCTCGACTGTGCCTTCAGAACGAGAAGAGATTGCATGTCTCATTAAAATCTTCCTTCAAGATTCTGCCATTAAGCCATTATCAGTCCAGAACTGGACTATGTTTCCCCTATCCACCTTGAAAGAAATATTTTGCTGAAACTTTGGGTTGTGATTCATGATATGCCTCCACAGACCACACCCATAGGAAGAAGAAGGGACTTCAGAGGACCACCCACTGTCATCAACAAAATTTTCAGCGATGAATATCCTCCAAAGACCTTGTTCTTTGGACCCAAACCTCTGTAGCCATTTCGAGAGAAGGGATAATTTTTTTTCAACTTAGTATGATGGACTTTAATTATTGTTGATGGTTATTGGCTGTTTTGACGATCTCTAAGTTGGAGTTGGTCCAAGATAAGCATCTAGTTTAGCGGGGACAAGTGGTTGGTGGAATTGCTATATACCATCACAAACTGTGGAGATGATGTAGTATGAGAAAATACTTGTATGTAGAGGGCTTCAAAGAAGCTATTAGGCCATTTTCTGATTGTGCTAGAAAATATCTTGTAATGACGTTTTAGGAAGTTACACTGTCATATACATTGGAATTTGGAAACCCATTGAGAAATTTATGCAAGTAGGATGGATAACACGTGCATGCATGACACGTTTGGGCCCTTGATAGAAAGTGCACTTTTACTTTATGTTCAGTCGTCATTTTGTGCCATCTCCTTTAAAATAAGATTTAAATTTCAAGCTTTTGAAAAGTAGTATCTGAAGTGGAAGTTTTGCACTTGTGATTGAAGTATCGATAGAGTGGAAATTTGTAAGGGTTGAGCTTGTATACGATGAATGACGGTTTTACCCCAGAGATTAGGGCTAAGGTGAAGTGTAAGTGTTGTATGGGGATAGAGATGACATAATGGTTTGCTAAGGTGTTGTTGGTAGTACCTAAAAGGAGCAAGGTTCTTTGAGGTACAATTAGCCTCTGGTAAGTTACCGCACCTAAAATTGTCAATTTCCTCGTGGATGCATAGCATTAAGCTTACCAAGACATTTGTCTGTGTTATCTGTTTTATTATTTGTCCAAGAAGAGTGCTTTGAGAACTGAATAGTTATCATACTAAAACTGAATTTGGTTAGTATCTAGGTCTGTGGTTGAGTGTGGAAGTGTTGACCTCAATACCCCTTCTAAAAGTTGCTGGACACATGGACCAACCAAGGTCTCAAATATTTGTGAATGTGAACTTGTCGTAAATATATGACACTTCCCTATACTCACCTTTATTATCTCCAGTACTTCTATCCTTAGATTCCCTTCTTTCTCTGGTGTAATTCCCTACTATCTGATCATCAGAATGCATCAGTCTAAATGATATTCACTATATTCATTTAAAAAAAAAAGAAGGAAAATGGATGTCTTACACTTTGTGTGCTGAAGTTCTGATGTAGTTCTTGTATAATGGTCCATTTGAAGAACGGGGAAACTGAAGTATTTCGATTCTACTTGTGCAGATGAATCTCATGAATTGTTTCATTGTGTACTTGAGAGCAAATCATTTCTTGAAAAAATGACTGTTGTTGAACACACAGTTCCTTTCTTTCTACCAATTCGAGAAGCAGAAAATGATCTTCTCTCTTCTAATGCTATAGTAAGTTCAGTTACTTCATTGTCCAGGTTATCAACAGTTTATATTGTATGCATATATTAGTCCAAGATTTAATTATCCTTTTAACTTACATTAAAAATTGTTTTGTGATCTACTGTCAGAAATTCATCGACTATGTTGAAGATCTTGTTCAGTGTTATGTAGATAGACGAGAGCAGGTATGTTGCGCAGAAGTTTTATAACCCAACTACCTCTTTGTTGGGAATTTATACATCTCTTTCTTGTAATTATACATGCTTAGTTCATTATGGATGTAGTCATGTGCATGGCATATCGTGCCAGTGGGAGCACCTGAGATTGCATGATACTCTGCCCCACTAAACAGTTCTTGGTAATCCACTCCACTTGAGCCGAACATCATGGACTTGGCAGTGTGTTGTCTTGGTTATGCTGGTAGTATCTGCATTTGGAATCGGTCTCATTCATAAGCTGGCTTTGTGCATCGTATGTTTTTAGTTGTACTAGTATTTATTGGAATCTCTCTCTTACTTTACTTGTAATTGAGTTAATTTTCCACCATATATTGTGCCTTCATGTTTCATTTTCCAGTTCGTGTTGCAACATCTTTTAATTGTACGAAAGTTTAAAATGACTATTTGTGATTTCTTTATTGCTCCTATGTAGGTTGGCCTTATCAAGGAGTTGTATGGCAATCAAATTGGAGAACTTTATCACAGCCTTCCTTATCATGTTATTGAATTCGTGTTGGATGATTTTGATTGGTGGGTGGCTATTTTTACCCCTTTTGATGTGATACAAAGTTCCATCAATTTCAGCTTATCTGTTTCATATTACTATTGAGATTTTGAATGACTTGTACTGTAGTTCTTATTCTATATTTTTTGGCTTTTATTCAATTTAGTATGATGGACTTTAATTTAGTTAATAGTATTTATTTGGCGTTCCTTGTAATCTCTAAGTTGGAGGCAATCTAAGGTACAACATTTAAAATCTGGTTTAGGTGATTGGAGACACAATTGGTTAGTGCAATGGCTGTAGGATTAGTGCAAGAGGTGGGATAATATAATAGTAGAAAATATTAAGCAGACTTGTGTGAAGTGCTATCAATAATGAGCTATTAGGCCATTTATAACCATGTAAGACAAACTTTGTTGTCCTAAAAAACTCATTAGCTGTCAGGTAATAATTTGAATATCTGTTTCTTGCCAAATTTCATCTTTGTATCTGAAATTCTACTTTTAACTCGTTTGCAAGCTTTGTCAGTCATGATTTTTAACGGGATCATATTCGTCCAAATATTATCTAACATCTGTTGATAGTTAGCAAGTAGCAGCAGCTGTTTAGAAACAACTTCCTAATTGTTATTTGCAAGCTTTTCGGGTTCTTATTATTATTTTTTACTTGCGGCAAGTAAACAGTGAAACTGCCATGATCTTCTTGCTTTATGTATTTGCTCATCATCCATTTACTTTATGTTTTCTCCATTCATTTTTTTTTTCAAATTTTTGCTTGTGGTAATGAAAAAAATACCATTTGATGTGTTCGGTTCTTGTATTTTTTAATTTTAGTACTTTAATTGGCATGGCTTTCATTGTGCAGCAAAGTGACAGTGAGTCTTAGATATGCGGATCTAGTCTCTACACGACCAACTCGAATCAGAGTTTTAGCATGGCCAGTGCATCCCTCAAAAAAGAGTGCAATGTCGTTCATGAACAGGAAAGGAAATGCAATGCCTATTGGTCAGTCAGTTCCTGCTCGTCTTTCTTACGCCGAGGAAGCCTTGAAAAAAATGTCCCTGCCAGAAGGTTGAATTATTTTCTAAATATCAAAACCCAACTTTAATTTGGTTGAAACTTAACCCCAAGGGCAGTAGTGCAGTTGGCAGACTGCCATTGTGGTCACACTGATGAAACTATTAGGTTGTGTGGTACTAATTTGTTTATGCTCCATTAATTGAGCGTTACCATCTTACCCTTTACATTCTTACTATTTTTTTTTCCCTTGCATTGCAGCTTATGCAGAAATTGTGTTGAACTTGCCCCAAGCCCTCCAAGAAATGTTTCCGAATCTGGGTTCAGTTGGTGGTTCATAGAATGCTTGTAGACTCTCCTGAAATCCCTTGGGAAGATTGAAACTTTACAATCACTATAATGTACTCTGTCTAGTCTGAGTAGGTTTAGACAAGAGCTGTAGATGTATGAGTACATTTTGTGGATATTGACTAGTGAAAAGCTGTATGGTTCTTTTGTCAAAAGTAGTAGTAGAAGCTAGAAACCGAAACTCGTGTCGTTGTAGGAAATGAACTTGAATACCATAAATGTTCAGTTACTGGCGCATGCTTCCTTGCTGGTTTGGGATGTTGGGATGTAAATCGATGAATGTCAAATTTTAATGAAAGAAGTTTTACTCAAGAAATTATGAATGGTATCTCTACTCTTTTTTTTCTTTCAAATTATGAATGGTATCTCTGCTCCTTTTTTTTTTTTCGTTTCTTTCGCAGCATCAGCTAAAAGAGTTCTGTGAGATTTGCATCTTGGATAATATCTGTCGTTTTTTTTGCATGGCAGTGTCAGATAAACAAGTTGATTTGGATCTCTTTAGCAATGGTGTAGAAACAATAGGTGGCCTCTGGAAGCAGCACAAGTTGCTATTATACTTTGATGGACTGGAAGTTTATTGCAGAATTTAATCACAGAGACATCGTTCTCCTATAATTTGCGAACTACATAATTGATCAACGTATTGAGCTTTTTTTGAACATTAATTTGTTCTAGTAAAACAGAAAAGCTCATAACGTCGCATGAAACCACCACCAACTTTTTCTCTTTACGAACTTATAATTGACAAGTTGCCATATGCCACGACAACAAATTTAATCATTTTAAACATCAAAACCAGTTTTGTGTGTTTTATAATCCAAGATGACAACATGACTATCTATGGAACTTCCAAGATCTAATCAGCTTTATCAAGCCAGTCCTCAACAAGACTTTGAATTGTATTTTTCATATATAGATCTATTTTGTTCTCCTTACCCAAATCCTGTGTGTGCGCCATGTGACCTAATCAAAGAGTTGTCATTCTAGTTTGCCTTTATTTTTTAGTACAGCCTCAATCATGTTCTAATTAACAAACATTGCCTGTGATGTGAGTCATGTGAGCTTTATCTTGACTTAGTGTCTTGAGATTGTCAACCCTTTCAAAATTGTTTTGTGATCTGTTTCGTAAGCATATTCCTGGAAGCAAGTATACTGCAGACTTGATTGGTGAGCTTCATCGAACATTGGACAATTATCAATGGGGAATTGTGAAGTTTCTTAGTAATGAGGTATATTAGAATGTATGGTTTGTGATGCTTGACGCAGAGCAGGAATGTGTGGATTAAACACTTACAAGTAGACGTAAACAAACATGTTATGTAAGTTGGTGCATGCAGATAAACACCTCCTTAATTGGCCTGTGTATCCAAGTTAAACAAAAAGCCTCAAACCAAAAAAGGAAAAGTTCTTCAGTTGATTATATTTGCTTCTTTACACACTTGACATTTTGGGCAGTTGAGTTTTCTATTTCCTTCTTCTTGTCAATGCCCCTTCAGAGTATTGTTTAAGCTATCTTTGTTATATCTCTGTTTCTTGATTGCCCTTGAATAATTCAAGGCGCAAATGAAAACTGCACCCAAAAAAAAAACTTGTGGGTAATGAGATCCAAAGTGTGCATGCATGTTCACTACAAGTTCACGTTCTATCGATCAATCTAACCAACGCATCTTAGTTACAACCCAACCACTTGCAACCTCAAACAAAAGCAAAGTCAATTTTTCATAGTTTTAGACAAAACCAGGTCCCTTATTATAATACCTCCTCTAAAATGCCTACATTCAAATAAAATTTTATATCTTGATGAGCAGCCAGTGTACTGGTCAGTTTTGTTTTGCAATCCTACTAGCTATTATTCTTGACAGATAAGAACAGCCCATCTCCCATCTCCATCATCTTTGCATATATAAACCTTTCAACTACTACTGCAGCTAACACACTACAACAAGAGTAGCAGACAGAACAATAGATAGGAAGTGACATGGATCATCGTAGACTTTTAGTTCTGACATTCTTGCTGCCTCTCTTATTAGCTACAGCTTCTGCTCAGCTTCAACGCAACTTTTACCAGAACACTTGCCCAAATGTTGAGTCTATTGTACGTAATGCAGTGACGAAAAAGTTTCAGCAGACTTTTGTCACTGCTCCTGCCACACTGAGGCTCTTTTTCCATGATTGCTTTGTTCGGGTTTGTTACATTCTCTTTATACGTATTTTATTTTGATTTAGATTCATCATGTTTATGTAGAATTAACCAACCTAGATCACAAAATTTTCAATTATCATAAAATGCGCAAATGATACAACTTCTATTTGAGCTTAACTTGTTCCTGAAATAATGTTGGTGGATATCTGGCATTCCTGATGATTAATCAACAGATTGTAGCATAAATGGCCATGGTCTGAAACGAAAGGTTACTACACTTGGCTAACTTAAGCATCTGAGTGTCTTACAATTACTCCATGCTCGTTGTACTAAATATCTTGTAGCTAAGTTGGTCATGGGTTTTTCTTTCCTGGATTGTTGTGGTCTATCGTAACACTAGTCCATTCATGGTGTCAAGAATGCAATCTTGTGATTCTTTTAAATGGACTAAATTAAGTTATTCTTGTTTTGGGTTCTAACACCAGGTTCTTCTTATCTGGGGTACGATGCTTTTCTTCTTAAATGAAATGAATTTGGTTAACATTATTTGGGTTAAAAGACTAACTTATTCATGTTTTTCAGGGTTGTGATGCTTCAGTTCTTCTTGCTTCATCTAGTAATACCGCAGAAAAGGATCACCCAGACGACATCTCACTTGCAGGAGATGGGTTTGACACAGTGATCAAAGCCAAGGCTGCAGTTGATAGTAACCCTAGATGTAGGAACAAGGTTTCCTGTGCTGATATACTGGCCATGGCTACCAGAGATGTTGTATCATTGGTATACATACAACCCCAATCAACCCTTAAAAGTCTTCTTATAACAAATTCTATATGGTTTGCTAAATGATTGCACATTCTCTAATGCAGACTGGCGGGCCATTTTACAATGTCGAATTGGGAAGACGTGATGGTAGGATCTCTACTAAAGCTAGCGTTCAACGACGTCTCCCTCATCCTGAATTTACCTTAGACCAACTTAATAGCATGTTTGCTACTCATGGGCTTTCACAGACTGATATGATTGCTTTGTCAGGTAATTCTAGGTTCCTATCTCCATTTCCTAGTTATCTTCGTGATTTTCAATCATTTTCCTTTACTCACTTGATTTCCGTGCATGTGTAGGAGCGCATACACTTGGGTTTTCTCATTGCGGCAAGTTCTCAAAAAGGATCTACAATTTTGGTCGTAATGGTGGGGTTGATCCAACACTTAGCAGAAGTTATGCAAAGCAGCTACAACAGATGTGCCCAAGGAACGTAGATCCAAGAATAGCCATCAACATGGACCCTACTAGCCCTGGAACATTCGACAATGCTTACTATAAGAACCTACAACAAGGAAGGGGGCTGTTAACTTCTGATCAAATCTTGTTTACAGATAAAAGATCACGGGGTACTGTGAACGTGTTTGCTTCAAACAATGCTGCTTTCCAACAGGCATTTGTAAGTGCAATGACAAAGCTAGGAAGAGTTGGAGTTAAGACCGGGAATCAGGGTGAAATTCGTCGTGATTGCACTGCACCAAATTAGAAGACATGTTCTTATGGATGTCAATGGGATGGGTTTGAGTTTATCATGTACACTATATCTGGATATCAGGTCTGGTCTATACTAAATTAACCAAATGCTAAACCCATACCCGCCGCATTGATTGTATCACTTCTGAATTCTTTTTCTTCTAGTTTTAGTTTTCCTTTCTCATTGAGAGTTCTGTATTAGTTCTTATGCAATAATGAAAATCTTTGATAGCTTTGCTTTTGTAAATTCGGATGTTGTTTATATGGGTTGTTTGAGTAGAAAATGAAATTGAAGACGAGAAAAATTAGTATAAATTCTCTCAAACAAGACATTATGTAGTTCATCAACTACAAGAAATTAATAACAACAAAAGAAGTTCCAGAACTGCCTACTGATGTACTGTATCTTGACATTAATGAAATGTTCAAGTTCATCCAATTTTAAATTCGATGTTCAAACACAAACCTAAGCCTAATACATCTGTTGCTGGCTTCCAAGAGCTATATGGTCAAGATATTGAATGTGAGATATTGGAGGAAATCAAACTGCTTCTAGCAAATATGCTAACAGGTTCGATTTCATCCAATACTTACTTTCAACCCCATATGAAAAAAAACCAATCTTCTATGAACATGTGGGATTTGATATTTTGATGATAAGATATTGGAGGAATCCAAACCCTTTAATCAAAAATGGCAAAATGGTTTAGTTTCATCCAATTCTCATCATCAAACCCAATTTTTACCATGAATCTCGACTTAGTCATTGTAATGAAGGTAAGACATTGGAGGAAACTAAACACTCTTATTAGCTCTACTATAAATAGGTGCCACAAGTGTATTTAGTTTCATCCAATTCTTACATTCAGACTACCAACTTTGCTAAGCAATCTCAGTTCATTCCGATCAACACTGAAATCCTACTCCATTTATATAATGAGTTACACCACATGCATGTTAATATTGTGACATTTCTCTTCATGATAATTTAGCAATGTTTTCATGTAAACTGTGAGGTTCTTGAACTAAAAAGTTGTTCTTGGATAAATGTTAGTCCTTTATTGCCACAAAAAAATGCAGTTTCAGGGAGAACAAATCATATGAGTCGAACATACTTTTCGCCTTGGTACTGAATTTGTTAGTCATGTTGCATGTCTCACTTAAAGGACCATTTCAAATATGAAGCTTTTAGATGAGGTTTTTCAATAGTTTCAGTTGTGTTATAGGAACCATATTAATTTGAGGAGCCTAAATGTCAAAAAATATTAGAATTATTAGGGCTGAACAAAAAACCGATCAAACCGACCGAACCGATCTAAACCGAACCAATCGGTTCGGTTTAAATTCGGTTCGGATCGGTTTCGGTTTTAAAAAATTCAAAACCGAAGTGGTCGGTTCGGTTTTCGGTTTCTATGTGATTTTAACCGACTAAACCGAACCGACCGAATATATATAATAAATAATATATATTTTATATATAAATAATACAATATGTTTTAAATAGTCGGTCGGTTCAGTTTTATTTCGGTTTTGGTTTGATTTTAGTCGGTTCGGTTCGGTTACGGTTTGTATAAATTAGAATCGGTTCGGTTTCGGATCGTTTTTGTTAATGGTCGGTTCGGTTTCGGTTTGAAAATTTTAAAACCGACCTAAGTCGGTTCGGTTTTCAGCCCTAAGAATTATTGTTTAAGTCTCGTCTTTGTTTGCAAGATTATCTCCACGAAGAGTCGTGTAATAATTTAGAAATTTTAAGTTGGTTAACTAGTGAAAAATACAGAACATGAAACAACTTTTTTTTTTTTTTAAACATCTCAAGGGTCTTCCTAATGCTTTTGTGAACGAGCCTGTCTAACTGTCGAGGAAACCAGCGAGGGAGGGGGTGGCAACCCTCCATCCCCCTCGGGATGCGTGAAGGGGGATGAAGGCACCCATCCCGAGGGGATGGAGGGTTGCCACCCCCTCCCTTGCTGGTTTCCTCGCCAGTTAGAATTTTTGTTTGTGAACATATGAAATTTCCAGTGAAAAATGTGGGGGCAATTGAGAGGAAATTTAGGGTGCACATAGCAGCCATGTAAAAACTAAAATTGAATTAGGGGTGGGCATTTAGGATCGAAAACCCGGACCGAACCGACAACCAGACCGATCGGTTTTAATTAATTAAAAAAATTTCGATTGTAAAAGCCCAGCCCGACCCAAAGTTTCTGGTCCGGGCCTCGGTTTCCATTTCTGAAGCCCGTCGGGTAACCGGCCCGGCCCGACTCCTTCACTTAACTAATTCTCTCTCCCCTCAACTTCATCTCATTCTCCAGAAATTCAAAATGGCGAGGAAACTAGCGAGGAAACCAGAGTTTCATTCTCTAGAAGCCGCGGACGCCTCCCTCTCCCTTCTTTTCTCACAGCGGAGGCGGAGGCCGATCCGAGGCCCCCTCCCTCTCCCCTCCCTTCTCACAGCGGAGGCGAAGCTGCGGACGCCTCTTCTCTTCTCACAGCGGAGGCCGATCTGAGGCGGAGGCCGAGGTCGAGGCCGTCTCCCTCTCCCCTCCCTTCCCCACTCTGGAAACTTTGTTACAGATCTGAGCCCGAGGCCGATCTGGAGCAGAGGCCGATCCAGTGGAAAGCAATGATCGGATCAGATCATCCACACTCTGGAACACAGATCAGATCATCCACACTCACTTTGCAATGATCAGATCCCCTCCCTTCCCCATTTTTGCAATGATTAGATCGATCTGATCTCGGTTCTTGATAGATCTCGATCAGATCTGATCTCGGATCTTAATCAGATCTGATCTCAAATCTTTGATCAGATCCGATTTTTTTTTTTTGGATGTTGCTTGTCTGTGTCTCAGTTGTATCCAATTTGGATGTTACTTGATCAGATTTTGATTTTGATATTGATCAGATTTTGATTTTGATCAGATCTTGATCTTGATTTTGATCAGATCTTGATTTCAATATCAACAGGAATAAAATTTTTGCTATGCTTATTAACCGCAAATAAAACGTGATTATTAGCCACCTTGATTTTGCTGTGAATTTGCAAATAAAACGTGATTCTAATCCTTGATTTTGATCCTTCATTTTGCTGTGATTATTAGCCGCAAATTTTGATTAAATTTTGCATTTTAATAAATTAGGTTTTGATAAGATCTTGTTAGGACCGAGACCGACCCGAAATTCGGTTAACCGGGACCTCGGTTAACCGGTCAATTCGACTTGGTTTCGGGCCTCATAAACACGGGCCCAAATTTCTCGGTCCAGTTTTCGGTTTTTACACTTTGGGCCGGTTACCCGTACTTGCCCAGCCCTAGTTTGAATGAAGTAGGGGTGGGCATTTAGGACCGAACCGACAACCGGACCGATCGGCTCGGTTTTTATTAATTATAAATGTTTCGGTTTTAAAAGTCCGACTCAGCCCGAAGTTTCTGGTCCGGGCCTCGGTTTCCATTTTTGAAGCCCGTCGGGTAACCGACCCAGCCCGAATTAAATAGTTAAAATTATGAAACAGAGGCTCTGTTTTCATGTCGACTACTCTTCGATGGCATCCACTACTCTCCCCTTTGGTAGGAGATCCAATTGCATAATGTGAGTATGATTGTTGTTGTGATCTTCTTATGGTAGGAGTTCATGAGTAAGTGTAAGGCCTATATGTATCTATTTCAACAGTTTTAATGTTAACAGGTTGCTGCTGCTCCCTTTGATCTGTTAGGGAAAATTATGAGTGAGCTCAGGGAAACTGACTCCTGATTCATTGAAGCACGGTTGGAGGGTGTTCGTGTTGGGAACTTTGATCAAATGAGATAGCTCTGAACAAGAACACAACAACCTGGATTGAAATTGAGTGTTCTTCTTATTGAACAAGCTTGGCTTTATATAGCCTTACAGAGATAACATGAAAGCTAAAAGAGAGCACACGTTTAGCATTACATCCGCTAACGTGGCTTAGTGGATCACTAACCGTCCCAACTAGTCCTAAAGACTAGGGATTTATTAACAATAGCAAAGACTGAGTAAACAGGACTCAGTAGCAGACTCCTAAAAACAAGCAACAATAGCAGACTCCTAAAGACAAGCAACAACCTTTCAATGCCTCCCCTAAACTAACTGTGATACACAATTAGTTTAGCTCAACTGCCTTGCAAATGCCCATCTGACTTCTAAGCTTCAGGAAAGCATCCAACTTCAATGGCTTTGTCATCACATCTGCAGTCTGCTCCTTCGTTCCACAATGCAACAGCTCAACAGTTCCATCCTTAGCAAGCTCTCTCAAGAAGTGAAAACGTACATCAATATGTTTACTTCTCCCATGCATGACAGGATTCTTTGACAATTTGATGGTGGAGCTGTTGTCACACATGACTATGGTACCCTTCTTCTGAACGTGTCCCAGCTGCTCCAAGACCCTTCTCATCCACACCACTTGACTTGCACACCCAGCTGCTGCCACAAACTCTGCCTCTGTGGTTGACAATGTGACAATTGGTTGTTTCTTTGAAAGCCAAGATACTGCTCCAGAACTTAAGAGGAAAACATAACCGGAAGTGATTTTCCGATCATCTAAGTCACCAGCATAGTCACTGTCTGTGTAAGCAATCAACTCATCTGAACTTCCCTTCTTGTACATGATTCCATAATCAAAGGTACTCTTCAAGTACCTCAATATCCTCTTGGCAGCTTGCAAATGAAGCTCGGTAGGTTTAGCCATGTATCTGCTGATCAAGCTTACACTATACATTATGTCTGGACGAGTTGTCGTGAGATACATGAGACTCCCTACAATTTGCTTGTAATATGATTCATCAATTTCCACTCCATCTTCATCCTTGCTTAGCTTGCAACCTGGAACAATAGGACTATTGACTTCATGACTTTCTAGCATTCCAAATCTCTTCAAAACCCGCAGTGCATAATTCTTTTGGCAAATGAAGATACCATCGGATTGTTGTGACACTTCAATGCCGAGAAAGAACTTCATTTTTCCCAGATCAGTCATCTCAAAAACTTGCATCATTGAACACTTGAAACTGCTAAGCATCTCTTCATCATCACCAGTATAAATTAAATCATCAACATAAACACTTACAATAAGCATTTTACCTTCTTTGTTCCGTTTTGTGAAAAGGGTATGTTCATTTGGACATCTTTCGAAACCCTCATTGACAAAGTAAGTCTCTATGCGATTGAACCAAGCTCGTGGAGCTTGTTTTAAGCCGTATAGAGCCTTGTGCAGTTTGCAGACCTTGTCCTCACTTTCCTTGATCTCATAACCCCTTGGTTGCTCAACATACACATTTTCATTTAGTTCACCATGGAGGAAGGCTGACTTCACATCTAACTGGAATATTTTCCAGTTGCTTTGAGCTGCCAGGGCCACTACCATCCTCACAGTTTCCATTCTTGCCACCGGAGCATATACATCTGTGTAGTCTATTCCATGTTTCTGTGTGTACCCTTTAGCCACCAAACATGCTTTGTGCTTCTCAAGTTCTCCATGCTCATTATACTTGGTTTTATAGATCCATTTCACCCCAATTTTCTTGGCTCCGACAGGCAACACAACCAATGTCCATGTCTTGTTTTTCTCTATGGACTTGATTTCGCTGTCCATGGCCAATCTCCAACCTGCATCCTTCACTGCTTCTTCATAGTATAATGGATCACTTGACGCCATTAGTGCCAAGTTACCTTCATCTTCAGATAACCCGAGACCCTCCCCACTAACATAATCCCTCATCCATGCTGGAGACTCTCTCATTCTCCTACCACCTTCATTATCCTCAACCTCAATGTCCCCACTATTTGAAGATACATCTCCTTCTCTCTCACCACTGCTAGTCTTACCTGTATCTTCACCATCATTTTCAACTCCATCATTGTTTTCACCTCCCTCACCATTATTATCACCTACTCCCGTTACATCATCATCTCCCCATTCTAAATCTAACAAAATTTGCTCTTCATAACTCACATCCCAATCCCATTGCTTCCCTTCTTCGAAAATTACATCCCTACTCACGACAATCCTCTTAGAAATAGGATCAAGTAGTCTATAACCCTTAGACTCCTCACTAACTCCCAACAACACACAAGAAATGCTTCTCTTATCAAGCTTAGTCCTCCTTGCTTCTGGAACATGTACATGTGCTATGCACCCAAATACCCGAAAATGTTCTACAGAGGGCTTCACTCCACTCCATGCTTCAGCTGGCGTAACATCCTTGACAACTAGTGTAGGACACCTGTTTAGGATATAGATAGCCCAATTCACCGCCTCTGCCCAAAAGGTCTTGGGAATGTCTTTGTCAGAGAGCATTGAACGAACCATATTCATCACAGTTCTATTCTTTCTTTAAGCTACGCCGTTTTGTTGCGGAGTGTGAGCAATGGTCAGCTGCCTCTTGATGCCACTTTGTTTGCAGAAATCATTGAACTCATTTGAATTGAATTCTCCTCCTCTATCAGTGCGCAAACACTTAACAAACAACCCTGTTTCTTTTTCAACCATATTCTTAAAGCATTTAAAAAAGTTTAAAGCTTCTGATTTCTCTACCAAGAAATACACCCATGATTTTCTACTATAATCATCAATGAAACACAAGATGTACCTCTTCCTGCTGTTGGATGTAGGAGTGATCGGACCACAGATATCTGCATGAATAAGCTCCAGCTTCTTTGTTGCTCTCCAAGTACTCCTCTTTGGAATAGGATCACGGTGTTGTTTCCCATTGATGCAGTCAGCACATGTCACACTTGAGGTAGAGAATTGAGGAAGCCCATGCACCATTTTCTTGGACTGCAGGGTTCTTAAACCCTTATAACTCAGATGGTCGTACCTCTGATGCCAAAGATGAGAGGAGTTTTGTGCTCTTGTGTGAAGGCACTGATCCGATTGTGCTTGAGCATGAGCTTGAGACTGGTTGTGCAAAATAAACATCCTGTTGGTACTCATGTTGGTTTGAATGATCAAACCCTTAACTGGATGAAATATCTTGCACATCCCTCCCTTCATCAGAACAGTCAAGCCTTTTTCTTGTAATTGTCCTATGCTCAAGAGATTAGTTCTCAACTCTGGAACATAGTACACTGCAGCAATAACATGACTGACCCCATTCAGCAACAACTTCACACTTCCCTTTCCCATCACATTCATCTTGGTGTTGTTCCCCAATTTCACAGAATGTCTAAATCCTTCATCGAACTCTCTGAACATAGCTCGATCTCCACACATGTGATTAGAACATCCTGAATCAAGGAACCATGCATCTTCTCTGTTGGCCTCATACAACTCCACATAAGACATCAGAAGCATCTCATCTTCATCATTAAGTTCTGCATAATTTGCTTCTTTATTCCCATATGGACATTCATATTGAAAATGGCCAAGATTGTGGCATCGGTAACACTCCACAGATCCCTTGTTGAAACCTGCTCGACCTCTCCCTCTTCCTCTGTAGACACCACGACCACGACCTCTTCCTCCTTCATATGTCACCTTCAAGGCTTGCTCTTCACTAGTGTGTTTCTGGAACTTCTGTTCATGCACTATTAATGAGCTTTGTAACTCATCAATGGTGAGAGAATCAATGTCCTTTGATTCCTCAATGGAACAAACGACATAGTTGAACTTCTCAGTTAAAGTGCGTAGAATTTTCTCTACCACTTTAACATCCTGCATGTCTTCTCCATAAACCCGCATCTTGTTGGCCACTGTCAGGACCCTTGAGAAGTACCCTGTCACTCCTTCACCGGATCTCATCTCAAGAGTTTCAAACTCCCGTCGGAGAGCTTGAAGATGAGACTTCTTGACCCTTACATTCCCTTCAAACTTTTTCTTCATGGCATCCCATATTTCTTTAGCAGTATCCTTCTTGAGAATGGTGTCAAGAACTGTGCGATCGATGGCCTGGAAGAGGTAGTTCTTCACTTTCAGATCCTTCAACTTCATCTCCTCAAGCTTCTCTGTCACAGTTGAACTTCCCTCTGCCTCTGTGTAGCCTGTCTCTACTAGGCTCCAATACTCTTTGTTTCTCAAGAAATTCTCCATGAGCATACTCCAATGGTCATAGTGACCATCGAAGCGTGGTATTGCAGGTTGGACAAACCTTTTGTCACTTTCCATTTCTTTCTTTTACTGTGTTTGCAAATCACTCAAAGCTGCGGCTTTCTTTCTTCTCAGGACCAGTGGTGGCTCTGATACCAGATGTTGGGAACTTTGATCAAATGAGATAGCTCTGAACAAGAACACAACAACCTGGATTGAAATTGAGTGTTCTTCTTATTGAACAAGCTTGGCTTTATATAGCCTTACAGAGATAACATGAAAAATAAAAAAGAGAGCACACGTTTAGCATTACATCCGCTAACGTGGCTTAGTGGATCACTAACCGTCCCAACTAGTCCTAAAGACTAGGGATTTATTAACAATAGCAAAAACTGAGTAAACAGGACTCAGTAGCAGACTCCTAAAAACAAGCAACAACAGAAGACTCCTAAAGACAAGCAACAACCTTTCAGTTCGACCACTGCTACGACCGGCGAAAGAGTCGGTTGTATCGCATCGCGACATGGCAGGCATAATGAAACTGAGATCCCAATCGCACCTCTATATAATGGCATATGTTGGACCTATTGTTGAAAAAAAGAAAGAAACCATCTTCCCCCTGGCCGAAAGTCAGTTTATGTAGAAAGAAAGTGGCGCCATAGAAGACGGGGCATAAGATCTTGGCCAGTTGCAAATCCAGGTTGCGGAACAGATTTTTACTTTGATGTGTAATTTTTTGGTTTGAATGAATCTATGTGGATGGGGTTGGTGATGTGGGTTCAGTGCCTGTAAGAGATGTGTGAGTGTTTTGGATAGTTTTAATGTTAACAGGTTGCTGCTGCTCCCTTCTTATGGTAGGGATTCTCTAACATTGCTTGAATCTCCTCCAGCGTGTGTGGGCGGTCGTCCCAGTCACCTCCTCCTACACTGCTTCCATCTCTCGACTAATTAAGCATAGAGAATAATTCGATTATAAATTCAGCACTTTGGGCTGAACTTGAAGGACTGAAATCGGCCCAAAATTCGATTAACCGGGCCCTTGGTTAACCGATCAACTCGGTTCGGTTTGAAGCCTCATAAATACAGGCTTAAATTTTTTGAGCCGATTTTCAATTTTTACTTTTTGGGCCGGTTACCCGAACCTGCCCAGCCCTAGTTTGAAGGGATGGTAGATTGGTAGAGTAACATTCATGGTTTTATTTTTTCTTTTATTAGCATTTGTGCAAAATATGGTGATATTGACATCTAAACATTAAAGTCTTGATTTTTATTTCAGGATCCAGTGGAGCTTCCCAAAAAAAGAAAAACAAGTACCAAATGGGTTTTCATTGCCAGGAAAGAGGAAGACATTACTCCCACAACACCCAGGGATTTATTTTTGTGATTTCAAGAAAAAACCCAAGGTTGAAGGGGAGTAATACAGGTAATTGATGATGATAATACAGGTAGACTGCAAATGCTTATTAGAATCTTGTAGGGATGCTAGATTAGTGCTAGCATTCAATGGTTTCTATATCATGATTCATTGTGTTTCGATTCTTTACGACAACTTGTCATACATCCTAGGACCCACATTAGGTATAAATCAGGTCATGAGAGTGCTTAAAGGATTGATTCGTAATTACGAGGAAGAAAAGTTATGGCAGGTCTATCATGCAATGCAACCACTTTAGTAGCAAAATACTTTGCAAGGTTACTCCCTAACCTAGAGACGGTGAAGCTAGAACTAATTAGGTTCTTTGTTGAAGCTTTGAAGCAAGTTTATTGTTTTGTAGATGATGAAACGAGTGAACGTATGAGCAATTGTAAACTTCATCATCAACTTTTTTATTAATATAAGATTTGGGGATCCTAAAAACCCCATCTCACTTTCCAAAAAAAAAAAAACTTGCATAAGATGAAAGTGGAACTTAACTATTTATGAAGATGTGGAAGTTCATTTTATACAAATACATTTAAGCATTCAAACATTTTCTTCCTCTATGCATGTGCTTGCTCAATTCTCGCGGAGTTTCATAGGAAGATCTTTGAATTTAAAACTAGATAGTAATTGTCACCTAAAATTCTGAAAGGCATATGAAGCGAATAATTTCATTAGTCATTTATAACTTTTTCCAAAATACAAATCTTCAAGACTTGATATCCATTAATTTATATTAGTAAAATCATTTAATTGAATGCTCTAACAAAGCGTACTAGGAATGATCATCAAAAACATTCTTCTGCAACGCTTCTCATACATAGTATAAAATGAAGAACTAAAAGTGTTCATATTCACAAATCAAGTTCAGATTTTTTTTATTTTGTATTTTTTCTTGTAGGAAATCACTACAGTGGACAAGGCTGGTGATTCTTATGTTTGCGCATTAGCCACAATTTTTCATCAATGAAATACTCCACCATGGGCGGAGCCAGGATTGCAGACAAAGGGGGGCAAAAAAATAAATCACAGATAATTTAATTCTTAAAATAAATAAATAAATAAATATGATTAAAACAAAGTTTCAAAAGTAGAACAAGATAAACATATTTTATGTGTCAATGTTGTTGCACATTGGATTTTAGTAAAAACTCTCTGCGAGTTATCATGTTCATAGGGTTTACCAAACCAGACCCGAATGCTACAATATTGTTGCCACTTAATATCCTCTGCGTTGTAATCCATGCCCGAAGGCTATATAACTGACCCTATAGGGTTTACCAAACCAGGTCCGAAGGCTATAATGTTGTTGCCACTTAATATCCTCGTCGCCTCTATCTTGTAGGGAGACTTGCTTTTGCTCCGGTCCGTTGTCTCCACCTTGCATGAAGACGACTTATCCACGGCGAAGCACATGTGCTTCTAATAATCAGGTGAAAACTCACAAAATCTTAACTGGTGAGTCTCGAACCTGCGACCTCTTAAAAGGAGAGTTGATGTCTGATCAACTGAGCTTCAATTGGTGGACAACTGTTAATATTAAGAATGTTACCGTCCAATTGCTTAGCTGAAACAGGCTACTGTGAAGATTGAAGAGTGTCGATGAGGAGCAAACAAGCAAGAGAGAGAGTAAGACCACCTCCATAAATCAATCTATGTCTAATCGAAATCTTATTGTGTGATTGGAGAAATCAATCTCCGTTGAAATCGTCTTGTGCGATTGGAGGAGATTGGAGAAAATCGATCTTTGTCAAAATCATTTTGGGCAATTGAGAAGGTGGAGAGGTGAACTTGCGAAGGTTTGCGAACTTGTGAAGGGTTTGCGATTTTGTGTATATTTGTATTTTATTATCTATGAGAGGGGGCAATCTAAAATTTTAAAGGGGGGCAAAATTGCAAATATTGTTAGTTTGGTGAAATTTCTTAAAAAGCCAAGGGGGTAGCTTCAAGGTAGATCCGCCCATGGTGCATAGAGTCCTCTGAGTGATTTATGATCGTCTTTCTAGGCCAAATAATTCATTTAGTGTCATGATCTGGACTTTGGTTTTGACGTTCCTTGTAAACAAAGGTGACAAGTTTTGGCCACGAGTTTGGGTGGGTGGTAAACTAGCAGTTCAGACTATCAGTTCAATAGATGGACTAAATGAGTAATATACACTTAATCCCTTTTTTTTGTGCTCTTGGTTGAGCTTGATGTTTCTGGTTTGTTTTGAGCTTTCTGGTATTGGTTTGAGTTTGTTTCGAGCTTGCAAGGACCATACCACAATTTAATAAGTGATATAACAAATAAAATTATTCACTTCTAATTTTTCGTAGAGGACTAACACCCCACTGATCCCCTGTGTTTGCACTACCATATTTTTTTTTCCACTGCACTCCATAACAGTACTGTTGCAAATTTGGTTTTTTAAAAATAAAAACAAATGTGTGTTTACCTGGTTTTGAACCCTGGACCTCTCTCTCCCATTTTGATCTTTGAATCACTCTCTATTTTATAGTCCCATATCTATTATGTATCTCTTTGTGGTAGAGTATATAAGGAGATAGTTAGGACTTGGGTTTGGACCCCTTGGGGGTACCACTCTTTTATGAGGAGGGGAGAGATAGACTCTCGCGTCCGCCGCCGCCGCCGTCCGTCCGGTCGGTTGGGTCATTTAGAGAGCAAAACATTTTTTTACTGAAAATTTATTTAAACGAGAAATAAATTTCTGAAGAGGACTGAGTCTAAACGGTCTCTTTAAATCATGTTTTGGCCCCGCGATTTCTGGCATAAATCTCGCCGCCATTTCTTCTCCACGATTTGATACGCGATTGATGCCAATGAATACAGACGGTATTTCGTTTTTGTATGTATGATTTTCTACCTATAAATACCATCTCGTTTTTGAGTTTTAAGATATAGAAAAACAAAAGGAGAGAAACATAGAGTTAAAAAAAAAAAAAACATAGAGTTAAAAAAAAAAAAAACAGAGAGTATAAAAGTTTTTGCAAACAGTTTCGAGCTTCTGCTATTTACAAAAACAGTCTTGCATCCAGTTCTTCGACATCAAAACAGTTTTGCGAAAACAGTCTCTATTTTGTTTGCCAAGTTTCTGCTTCTTGCTTTTTGCCAAGTTTTGCGAAAACGGTATTGGTGATTCTGAGCAAATACGAAGATTAAGGGTGAATTGTTTTCCGTTCATCTACTGTGCAATTTTTGAACGAGACAGAGAAGATTCTGGGCTGTTTTATCCTGGGGACGGCGGGGCTACGTTACTGCTTGCACAATTTTGGGCAGAGCCGCGAAACGTCTTAAAGAGAGCGACCTAGTCCGCGACTCAACCCAAGCAAAATTGGTACCATCGTTCCTTCCTTTTAATTCGAATTTTCAGCATATTTTGTCAACAATTTTAAGACGAATTTCTATGTCTGCCATGAATTCAATTACTGAAATTGCTGCAAAAGACCTTAATAGGCCCTTTCGTTTTGAGGGCCAACACTTTAAAAGATGGAGACAAAAGATGTTGTTCTTTCTAACAACACAAAAGGTTGCATATGTTTGTGATACTGAAAAACCAACAATGCCTGCTGAACTTACTGAAACCCAAACTAAAGAATTAGACCGTTGGATTGAAAATGATTTTTTATGTAAAAATTTTATCCTGAATGGTCTGTCTGGTGATCTTTATGATTATTACTGTTCTGAACAAACTGCAAAAGATATTTGGGAAGCCCTTAGAAAGAAATATGACACTGAGGAGGCTGGCACAAAGAAATATGCTGTCAGTCGCTATCTGAAATTTCAAATGACTGATGATAAGTCTGTGGAAACCCAATCACACGAGCTTCAAAAGATTGCTCATGAAATTATATCTGAGGGAATGACTTTAGATGAGCAATTTCAAGTAGCTGTTGTGATAGACAAATTGCCCCCTAGCTGGAAAGATTTTAAGAATGTCCTTAGGCATAAAACTAAAGAGTTTTCCCTAGAAAGCCTGATAACCCGACTTCGTATTGAGGAGGAAGCCAGGAAAAAAGATCAGAAAGATGAAGTTCTGATTATATCAAACCATAAGAAGTCTACCCCTGTTTCTCTGAAACCCAATGGAAATACAATGAAAAATCAGAATAACAATAAAAATCGGAACTATCAGAATCGGAACCAGCAGAACCGGAACAATCAGAACCGCAACCATCAGAATCCTCCGCGAAATCAGAATGGACAGAAACATCCCCCCAAGAATGATTCAGCACAGTTCCTTTGCTACACCTGTGGTAGGCCAGGGCATATGGCCAGGAACTGCCGGAATGGATCTCGCCCTGTACCTCAGGCGAACCTAACCGAAGACCAACTTATTGCCATGATCTCTGAGATCAATTTTGTTGGTGGATCCGAGGGATGGTGGGTCGACATTGGTGCTTCTCGACATGTCTGCTATGATCGAGAAATGTTCAAGTCCTATTCTGAAGCTGAGGACAAGAAAGTGTTGTTGGGTGATTCCCACTCCACTATATTTGCTGGAACTGGAACAGTAGAACTGAAGTTTACCTCTGGAAAGACAATTATCCTGAAAGACGTCTTGCATACGCCAGAAATGAGAAAGAATCTAGTATCTGGTTTTCTTCTGAACAAGGCTGGGTTTACTCAAATTATAGGGGCTGATTTATATACTATCACAAAGAATAATGTATTTGTGGGAAAAGGGTATGCTACTGATGGAATGTTTAAGTTAAATGTTGAAGCGAATAAAATTTCTAGTTCTGCTTACATGTTGTGCACTTTTAATATTTGGCATGCTAGACTTTGTCATGTTAATAAACGTATTATTAAAAACATGAGTAACTTAGGACTAATTCCAAAATTGTCCTTAAATGATTTTGAAAAGTGCAACTATTGTAGTCAAGCTAAGATAACCAAAACACCACATAAATCTGTAGTTAGAGAATCTGAACCTTTAGATTTGATACACTCAGATATATGTGAACTTGATGGTATCTTGACTAGAAATGGAAAACGTTATTTTATTACGTTTATTGATGACTGTTCTGATTATACTTTTGTTTACTTAATGAAAAATAAAAGTGATGCCTTTGACATGTTTAAATTATTTTTGACTGAAGTTGAAAATCAATATAATAGAAAGATTAAGAGACTTAGGAGTGATAGAGGCACTGAATATGATAGCAGTACTTTCATAGAGTTCTATAATTCTCAAGGAATTATTCATGAAACAACTGCACCATATTCTCCTGAGATGAATGGCAAAGCTGAAAGAAAAAATAGAACTCTTACCGAGTTAGTAGTTGCCATAATGCTTAACTCCGGTGCTGCATCGCACTGGTGGGGAGAAATCATCTTGACAGTCTGTTATGTGTTAAATAGAGTCCCCAAATCGAAAAGTAAAACATCGCCCTATGAGATTCTGAAAAATAGACAACCCAACTTGTCTTATTTGAAAACTTGGGGTTGTTTAGCTTATGTTAGAATTCCTGATCCTAAAAGGAACAAACTTGCTAGTAGGGCATATGAATGTGCATTCATAGGATATGCCATGAATAGCAAAGCTTATAGATTCTATAATCTTAAAGATCAAGTTATTATAGAATCAAACGACGTTGACTTTTATGAAAATAAATTTCCTTTTATTTCGAGGAATAGTGGGGGTACATCATCAAACAACGTACCCTTGATCAGGGTAAATGAAACTGATAAAGCCACAGAATCTGAGCCAAGAAGAAGTAAACGGAAACGAACTTCTAAAAACTTTGGCCCCGATTACTATGTTTTTTCAGTCGAAGAGGATCCCCTTAGTCCGCGACTCAACCCAAGCAAAATTGGTACCATCGTTCCTTCCTTTTAATTCAAATTTTCAGCATATTTTGTCAACAAGTACGCCTGCTTTTGCTCTACTGCCTTAATAACACCAATAGCGGGAGTTAGTCTCTGTGTTCCCATTAACAACCCATCATCTATAACAATCCGGGGTTTTTGCCCTACACTGGATTTCCATTAACACTTTTTTATTTGTACTACACCGTCTTCTCATAGAGTTCGTTTCTAGTTCCAATACGTATTTTGTACAATCACAACTTTACTTTGTTAGGTGCAATTCATTTAAGACGAATTTTTCAGTTAAAAATATTTACCATTAGCACCTATTGATTCAAGGGTGTGCTTGCTGGTAACAATCTTATATGTTTCGATTCTGGTTTGATTCCTATGGTTCCAAAATGTTTAAATTAAATGGTTTCTCATCTAGTAGTTAAGAATTTGATTCTCAAGTTGACTAGTGTACTGTATGACAGGGGAAGATTGAGTGAGTTGAGAGAGGGATTTGAATCCTACCCTCGGTCTGAGCTGGGGACAATGCTGTGTGGCAGGTAAAGATTGAGTTCGGAGAGGTCAGACTAGTAAGAAGAGGTGGTCAAGAGAGGAGGAGAGAAAGGTGAGGGAGGTGATTTTTTAAGTGACGAAAGTAGATAAATGATGAGAGATGAAGAGTAGAGGTATAGATGTACAGGCTCCCTAGAACAGCTCTATCTTCATATGCATTGATTGATAACACTCTAATATGATTTTGAAATTCATTTGGAAATTTGTATGATTGTGTGCTGAGAAATTGATGTAGTTTGAGTTGCATTACTCGGTTGTATATAAATTTGTGCCTTTTATAGGCACAGTTGCATGTTCTGAAGTTATTATGAGTTGTATTGAAATGTTTAGAACAAGTGACTTATCGATGAAAGAAGAAAGATATGTTGCTATTCAATACAGTGATGATTTTTCAAAGTCTTTTTGTCGCCGTAGCAGGCACAACCAAATGTCGATATACTTTCAAAACCTATATATAAACTGGGGGAATCATGTCAGGATTTTGAATTTTGTTGAATGAAGCACATCATGTTCTTACCTGACAAACATATTGTACTACATAGGAAACATTAGGCATTAGGCAAAGATAGGAAGCGCAGCAGTGTGTGCACTGGGGCTAGTTTCGTATAATCAGTCTTGGACTCTGGCCGTCACCCAGCATATATACATACTAGTTAAAAAATAAAGTAAAAAGGATGTATGTGGTCAGACTTTCGTCAAATCGGTCCTTGGACCATGATTGGGTTCACGCTCCCATCTGACCATATTCTGGATTTTTCTTCAATTATTTGGCATTCGAATCTCGCCCAAATTTAGAACTAACACCATTTGCTCTCTTAAATAACATTTATCCATTTAACAAAAATACTAAGAAACAGAATCACAACTAATAACAAATCAGTAATGGAACACTGAATAAATCCAAATGTACGTTTCGATAGATGTTGAAGAAAAGAAAAAAGCTCAATTATACATCTTGAGAAGAAATCGTGTCATTACATTAGTAGTCCAAGTAGAGCATTGCAGGAACACTGACATACATACAAAAGTTCATGTTCTGTTCAAGCTTAGGGTCTGAAAAAGCCAAGGTGGTTGCTTGGAAGTGCTAGAATTGTTGGTAGGCTTACTGCATTCGTCTCCGCGATCCAATCTGATTGACATCAATGAGTCCATTTGCGTTCTCTCACTACTGCCTGATTCACGACTTGCGTGAGGTTTGTAGTTCTTTGGTTTCTTCTTGCTTGTACCAAGTCCAATGCTCAGTGTTAACTCCACCTCGCTCTCTGCATCCGTATTGGGACATGGACTAGAGATGGCCATCTTGTCTTTTAATGATCTTAGTGAGTTAGGCTCTGCTCGGTGTTCAACCGCACTTGTGACATCTTCTGATGGTCGTTCAAGGTCAAAACCAATGCGCATTCTGGATGTGTCTTTCGTGCAACTACTAGTCTGTTCCCAAGTGTTGGGGTTGCTTCTCGAAGTGGTATGTAGTTGATTGAAGTTATATCCAGAGCTGGTCATCTTTGAGGGATAGTTAGTACCTTCTGAGGAAGTACCAATATTCCAAAGAATGTTTGGGCTATCCATGGTTATGCATTTTGCTCCAACTCTTATTGCTGGGGGGGGATTTGGGTTATTCGGGGAGAAGAGCTTTGATTCATTATTTCTGAGCTCAGCCATCAACCTCTTCTGAACTTTGTAAATCCTATGAAGTTCTTTTACCTGCATTGTCAGTTTACCCGAAACTTTGATTAACTGCAATTTTACCTTATTCAGAATATTGCTCAAGGATTATCTTGAGCCGAATCAAACACGGAGAGTAATGCTTAATTTTAGGTCACTGACCAAGAAAATCTACTGAGGAACGTTCCTTTACCTGCTCTTTGAAGATCTCTTCTTGTTTGAGCATCGTTGTCCTTAAAGAATCTCTGTTGTATTGTTCTAACATTCTATCCATGGAATCTTGAAACTGGTTAGGAGAAAGCAATGTGGTCTTCAAAATTTCTTTGTTAGTATGTACGTCGCTTTTTGGTAAGGTTGCTAAGAGATCAACCGAACGCTGGAGTGCTGTTCCCATACCTGAATATGGTAAAACATGGATAAGTTCGTCGCCATATATAACAAAACTAATCAGAAAACCATCCGACCAATATGTATTAATAACTGGAAATTCGAGGACTCAATTGAAACTGGACTGTATATCTATATATCTAAAAGAAAGTTAAAACTTGTAAATGACAAAGCAATGTAGATCAAATATTAGAGGCCCCGTCTTTCGGTGGAAGAAACTTTAATGTGGGCTAACTCGATGTAATAATAACTGATGACACTTGAGAAATGGAGAAGTTTTTTCAGTGTAGAAAACAAATCAATCATGGGTGATATCTAATTACAGAAAAGCTGGAAAAATAAAAAGATCTTTCAATAAATCGAACCCCATTCCAACAAAATTCAACTCCACACAGATAACTAGATCAACACAGAGAAAACAATGAAGCAGATCAGTCATTGGCGACAAAATTGAATTAAAGGGAAATTCAGTAGAAAATATTCATGTTTTATACTCTTCCATGACAGAACTCAGATGAACAGTTCTTCTCTGGTTCAAAAGACTCATTAAAGAACATTCACAAAAAAAAAAAAAGTCGAATTACCAGACTTTCTGATAGCTTTTATTCAATTATGCCTAGTTCTTCGATATTATTGTTTAAATAAAGATTTACATCTGTTAAAACGTCGAGCTGAACAGAATTCAGGATATCCATTCAATCAATTAGTGCTGAATTCTGAAATTTTCTAAAAGAAAAAAAAAAAACACATCACCAAGAATTAGACACTATCTCTATATTTTTACCAATCAAGAGAACCCGAGCCTTTGAAAAAACATCGAATTGGACAGAATTTAGCATACCCATCATTCAATAAAAAAAAGAAGTTAGGTGCTCTAAAATGCAACCAAGAATTAGACAGTAAATGAAAGATCACTTGAGAGAATTAATTCTTCACATTCAGAATTCTTTTGAATTGAACATAATTCAGGACACCAATGCATGCACTCAGGTGTAGATTTCGAAATACATTAGTCTTCAAAGCAAAATAGAATTCAACACTCTAGGCCTAGAAGAAGAACAATTAAACTAACCTGTGCGAAGTAGCGGCTTGAAACTGAGCTAGTCTAATCTTCTGATGCACATATACCATTTTCTTCCTTCCTCAAGAACCTTATCTCATCCATTCGCAACCAACCTCCTAAATAAGCAAAAATTCAAAACAACCATTACTTCCCAATCCCTCATTAGCATCCCTGATTCATTCCAACAACACAGAAGGCATCACCTACGAATCAATCAAGGGACGGTGAATGACACACACACACAGAGACACTCAGTCAGATATCCAGCCCAGCCAGCCAGCCAGCAATATCTAGCAAGGCAAAAACTATTCCCACACTTTTCTTAGAAAACCAACAAAGAGAAGAAGCTAGGTGTGTTATGTTTTTAGAGAAAAATAAAATAAAAACAACAATAATGAATCAAAAACTTGACAGCCTGTATGAAGAAGAGGTGGAGGAGGAGAAGTCTATGGAGGTGGTGGTGGTGGTGTTGTTATATTGTTTTTGTTGATTCTAATTGTAGTGTACAAAGGTAGGATCAAAAGAGAGTACCTAAATAAAACAAAACAAACATAAAAACAAATCTCACTCTTCTATTACGTAAGCTTAGTTTGTGAACAAGATATTCCAGACAGCTCTTTCAGAACACAAAATTTACAGAAGATGCTTTAAGTGAAGAAAGGGTTGTGAAGGGAAGGGTTGGGGGAGGGGTCCTTATTTATGGAAATTCAAGAATACCCATTTGATTGTTCCAAGTGTACTTCAATACCCATATCTAGTTTTATCTGAAAAAGTAGAAAACAAGTAGTTATATAAGTTGAATCTTTAAGTAGTGTTATTTAGACTAACTTGTAGATCATTGGAGAGAGAAGGAAATAATGGTAAAAAAAGAAGAAGAAGGAGGCTTTAGATTTACTCAAACATGTCTCTCTTTTTTTGTGGCTCTTTGAGATTTGAATGAATGAATGAAAATATTTTCTCTGTTGGTTATTTGTAGAAATTGAATGATACCCATTAGATTATTCTATGTGTACTTCAAAACCCATATCTTGTTATCTCTGAAAAAAGTAGTAAAAAGGAAATTACAGTTTTGAGTCAGAGTATATAGTTGAGAAGTGTAGATTAAAGAAGGAAGGAAAAGATTAGATTAGTCACTTTCTAGTTAATTGAAAAGTACCTTATCAGAATTTCTTCAAACAGTTTTGAAAGCTAATGAAGATAAGAGAAAGAAATTATAAGAAAAGAAAACTTGAAATTTACCAAAAAAAAAATGTCTCTTTCTAATAGATTGAGAAGTACCCCATTAGAGTTATCTATTTGTCCTCGAAGACCCATATTTTAGATTTTTGTAGAGAATTTTTATAGATAACTCTAATGGGGTACTTCTCAATTAGATAACGGTAAAATAACATTTTTGCAAGAATGGCGATGAATCGATTGGGACCCTTTTTTTTTTTTGTTGAGGACACAATTGCTCTCATTGAGGATAAGTTTGTCCTCATATTAAGTAAAAGCAATGGTGAAAAATCCATTGAGGGATGGTGTGGGCAAATTTTAAGGGTAGGTGTCCCAAATTTTCATGGGGTTTTGTAGTTGAGAACTTGAGAGAAAATAGAGGGAAACCTTCTTTTCATATATCACTTTCTTCCAACAACTAAAGAAGCAAAACATATATGTTGGTCCTCATGAAATTAAAGATCTAAAGCTTCAACTAGTTCTCAACAACAAGGGATATACAGAGTCCCACACTGCACCAACACCTACAACCTCACATGTCTCAGTGTCTTTTCATTATCATATTTTTTGTGTTTTTTGTATTCTTCTCATGTATTATGTGGGAGAATGTTGGAGTGGACATAAGCCTTTGTAAAACATCAAGAATCAAAATATTAGTAAAATAGTTTAGTAGATAATTTTGACTATAAATTACATGCTTTGGCATTTACTCTGATAACGATATTGTCCTCAAGGATATAAAAAAAAAGAAAAGAACGATAATGACCTCTGAAGGTCATAAAGGTCTTCGTTGGCAACACGACACTCTTTCTAAGATGCTAGTAACTTTGCACAAAGGATTTTCCATCTCCATCACCTTTAAATCATTGAGTGCTAGTTCAGTTGGTAATATTTGAGGCAGATGGTGTTACAAGTTAGGTCCAAACCCTACGAAAGGTCTTTAATTAGTTCTAGGATCTGGCCGACGTATTTCTGTGTGCATTAAACTAGGATAGTGAATGTTCTAAAAGAATATGGACCATGGGATATATATTTCTCAAAATTTTCATTATCTACAAATATAATCCCTTTGGTGATCCTCAATAACTCCTCCTTGTAGGGTCAATCCCTTGTTTGTCTTACATTTGTTTATATACTCTCACATCTTTTTGGAGGGTAACATGAGCTTGGACCACCCTCTTAATGCAAAGCAACATAAAAAGCAAACATTTTTGTCCTTTTAAAGAAAAAAAATGTGAACAAAAGAAAGAAGAAGGACTGACTTTGATCCTTCCTTTTCTTTAGGAGTGTAGAGGAAGTAATTTCCTATGTGATTTTGCAAAGGTATTAGACATCACAGTTGGCTAGGGTTTTTTTTTTAACCTTCTTGAGAATCTAGTCCCTTTCATGTCCTCTTTATCCTTCTTTGTATTGTACTATGCAAAATGCCCTTGTATTTGTCTTTGATTGATCATTTCCTGATTCTTGGAATGGTTTAATGTATTTAAACTAATCCAACCCCTTAATCAGAAAAAGAATCTAGACTTGAAAAAAAAAAAAAAAACTCGAAAAATCAACTAGGCATGGACTCTATGTGTCGGATTTGATGAGTTATGAATTAAGTTGGGATGAGTAATCAATCGAGAATATGTTTCATGTGAACGGGTTGCATTATGGTTTCCAAATTCTCGAGTGATTGGGTGATGACCCCCATTATTGGGGCGGTATCGTTCCATTTGATGTTGATTCTTAGTTGTTCAATCACATCAGTTTTATTGCATTTGAGGATATGAAATTTATACCACACAATTATTTCAAATAGAGTTCTCTTGTCCTCCTTAAAAATACAGATTGCACTTTGCGTAAAAGATATGTAGGTTTTTGTTTGTCTTAATATAGTAATCTGGTTAGACGTCTCAATTCTTTGAAAAATAATATTTTGCAACATTTACATTTCTAATTGGAGGAAAAAAAAACCCTTACAACCTCTACGAATCTATTTGCAAAAATATCTTTTAGCAAAATTAATAATAATCTTTCATATTGTAACAGTGTTTCCTTAACCCCCTCTCACCTCCTAATGTTGTCACCGATAGAGTTTGAACACTGAACTTGTGATTCCATCTGTCATAAGTCTATCGCTAAGCTGGTATTAGATGCGACCCCTACTAAACCCTAAACTAGAACATAAAACTTTGGTTTTAGAGTTATCTATCAATCAATCATGCAATGAAGGAGAAATGTGCAAATCACCCTTAAAGATAAGGGTGTTTGAGGCTGGATGAAAATTGGGTTGGGTGTGAGTTGCCCTGGAAGTGGGGGTTAGGGTTGGGATTGGGATGGGAACAATCTTTGGGTGGGGAATGGAAAGAAGAAGACAAGAAAGCCTGACAGCATCTTTTTCTTCTTCTCATAAATATTGCAAATAGGGTTTGGAAATTTGGATTAGATTGAAGCAAAGCACGCGTTGTAGTCTTCACAAGGCACAGCAGTAAAGATTGTGGGTCCCTTCCCCTCACTAGGTTTTCCATCATCTTCACATCATCAACCTATTATTTAACCCACTTTATATTATCATATATATATCCAACAAAATAAATAATTATGTATTAATTATCATAAGTGATGCATTTAGATATATTTTCGGCGATTCCGATGATATAAAACCTGCAAAAATGAACAGTGATTAAGCCAATAACCATCATTGCGGTGGTTGAAGGCGCTCCGATGCTTAAGTCAGATATTGGTTCGAGAAAGAGTAAAGACTGTATGTAAATTGCAATGTGTATATCTGCGTACCGTTCTTCTTCCTTTCATCGACTTTTATAGCGAGTGTTCTCTCCTCAATTGTTCCTGCGATCGAAGTCATGATGGAGAGATGAGATCTCGCATAAGATTTTACCTGTGCATGATTGAGTTCTTTGACACTTGGCTCTGTTTAGGACCCAATGTTTGATTGAGCTACAACTAATTTTATGAGATGGGATCTCGAGTATGTGACAACTCTAAGATTCATTGTTCGAGCCTTATTGTCCTAGGTCAAGCCCTAAGATCCGTGCTTCTAGGACTAGCGTGTCTTGGGTCTGAGCACCTGACTTACAGGCTGAACAATAGTTTGCGTATGAGTCCGCTTGAAACTGCATTAAAGTCTTTTATATGCTAGGATTAGTCTATACAACGTGTAAGACTGTGATTGAGTCACTCTATCATCAATAAACATCACTCTTTATTATTGGTATAAATATTAGAGATTTGTCATTCGTGGAAACATTTGATGTAATAGTTTAAGTAGTTTCAAAAGGCATAATTATATAGGGTATGAAGTAAATTTCTCATACTTTTTGAGTCCATTAACAATGGCCTTACATGATGTCGCATCCACATTAGATTCTTTAAGTTGCAGAAGATAGAGACATATAGCAATGGTTGTTAGCATAATACCCTTTAAAATAAGAAATTATCAATGCTAACTCTATATGGATGTGGTTAAGTGGAGATAATATTGCTAAAAAGTAAGCTTAACAATAAAGTAAGAAATATGATTATAAAGATGAGATGATCCACAAAAACTTCTAACATACAAATAAATGTTATATCATAGTTTGACTTAGAAATTGTAAAATTTGAAGTGTCAACAAAAAAAAAAATGAAATTCGCTTCAATATGCTTTAAGTCTACAAATGCTTTTTACATAACACTTGAACTTGAGTTTGAAACTGACAAATACCTAATTCTCTGAAGTGTGAGATTGATCAGATGGTGGGGTTTTGAAATATAAGAATTACTTTAATATCATGTATTACTAATTGACCACTTCATCATGATGTTGATTGAACCATAAGTTCCATTTCCAACAAAAAAAAAAAAAAAAGATGAATGGAATGCTGACATTTATAAATTTGGATTTACACTTCAGGGCTTTTACTAATCTGATATCGTAGTACTGATTTGTGTTTGGGAGGATGGTCTACATATGATCGGACCACTCTAGCATTCTTTTCATGGGTTTGAAAAAGATGGAGAGAGATAAAGTTGGTAAAATTACGTGCAAACCATCATTTCAAGCACAAATCAGTGCTCTAAAATCACGCTCCGTAGAATTTTTCCTTACATTTAGATACCAAATGACAACTTCATCTACAAATGATTCAACAATAATCATATCACTGGAAATCAGTGTTCTAAAAATCGTTAAGCGGTGGTCGGGCGGCCAGCAGGTGCCTAGCGCCTAGGGGCCTAGGCGATTTTAGATTTTGTATTATAATTTTTATAATTTACAAATATTTAGCATAATACATTAATATTTTATCAATTACTTCCAATTTAATGCCAGAATAGTAATACATATGAAAAATTTATAAACATGAAAAATTAAACTTACATTAAAATTTATAATAGCATAAGTTGCATAACATAGAGGAAAGAAATGTTCTTCCCCTTCTTCTTTAGGTATAGTACAAGTCCTCAAGCCAAACTTCAAAAGTGGAGCGAAATGCTTCGTTTGCAGCGGAGAAGCAGAGCGATACCTGCCGGGAAACTCTTCTTCGTCTTCCCCTTCTTCTTCTTCTTCTTCTTCTTCTTCTTCTTCTTCTTCTCCTTTTTCCCTTTTTCTTTTCTCTCTGTTTTGCAAAACCTAAAAATTTCGATGGGTATTTGGTCGATTGGTTTTGGTTATTTGCAACCAGAGAAAGAAAAAAAAAAAAAAAAAAAACGCCCAGACCCTCCCAGAACCCGCCTAGGCGCCCTGACCGATTTTTCCCTCCGCCCAGCAACTAGTCTAGGCGTCTCTCTACCTACTAGCGCCTAGGCGCCCGCCCAGACGCCCGCCCAAGCCGCTTTTTAGAACACTGCTGAAAATAAGAATTATTATACAACTTATTATCAGCTGTTAATAATTTGAAAGGCTCCATTACCTAAAGTTATTTGCCTGATGCGGAATCAACCTAGTGGTTCATACATTATTAGTTCCATGAATTTGAAATTTGGATGATGCGATAGTCACAAGATCGTTTATACTCATTATATCCGATTCGTGCATAATAAATGCTCGTACGACAATATAAAAATACATATAAGGTTTTTTTTTTTTTTTTTTTAATAAATATTATATAACTTTGGCTCCTTATCCTTGTCTCCCTATGATCACGGCCAGCAACTTCCACCCACTAATTAAGCATTTGTAAAAAAAAAAAAAAAGGTTGGCAGATCTACTTCATAAAAATCAACTCCTTTAATTAAACTATAATCCAACCACATGTTCCACCTTTTTCACTATTATAATCCAATTAACAAACATGACAAAACCCTAATTATAATTAGACAACTCTACTCTTGTGTGGGTTTTTGTGTTTAATGTCTCCTCTTTTATGATCCTTGTTATGTTTGATTTTCTTATAACACATTATGATGGAGATTATGATTAAAAATTTCCTTAAAAGTCTAAATGATCGAACAATGTTGTTTTACTTTAGATGTACAAGACATAATAGTTTAGGTTTAATCATGACCGACATAATCGAGCTTTATTAAATTGTAAACAACGCTGGATTAGGGAATCTTGCAAATTAATTATCGATCAGATTAATATGTACTTTATAGTATCCGTCATGGACCCAAAATAGTTGTTCACATTGCCCCGCTCGATCCTTTTAATTTCTTTGAAATTTAGCCTAAGGTTGTTAGCTTATATGATTGTTGTCATTGTTAGTGATGTCGTGATCAGTCAATTAAATTTTTTTTTCATTATGTTCCGATTGACTGGAAGAAACATTATTCAACTAATCTTTACGTAATGTTTTATGATACTAGTTTTAAGACTTAGATGAAACCACAGTGACATCTCGCAGTGGAGATTACAAGTAAGATGGAGCATTTAGAATGATAAGGATATGACAGTGGTTGTCCGATTAAGGACGATACCAAGACAATTCATAAGTAGTGAAGTTGAATGATTAAGCCATGTAATTTATATTAGTTTGTCCTTATTAGTAGACATATATTGTCATTAAAACTCAAAATTTCTAATATGAACCTCTCAATCTACATCAAAGTTAGAATAAAATCTAATACTAAGGTGGTATTTGTTTTCATTAAGTGACAATAAGCGTAAACTTTAACTAATTCGGAAGTTAGAAGTCAGAACTAAATACTTTACTTCTGATTTCTAATGTAGAGATAAAAGCATAAATTTTTTAGTTGCAACTTTCTTCTTATCAAAATTAAAACAAAAATGTTAGGAAATCAGGTTTTTGCAACCAGGATAACGTGTTATGATCTGGAAAGAATGATGAAATTTCCAAAGATTTTATATGTATCTCAAAGTTGTAAAAAACTCCTCTAATGATCTCACATCATCCTTATTGCAAAACATATTTACAAAACATGATTTCCTAGCCTCACTAACACACCTCTAATAGTTTGTATAAATTTTAGATGTCAAACATATATATATATACTTTTTTATTTTAAAAATCCCTTAACCCCTCTTATCTCAGATGTCAACTGGCAGGGTTTAAATTCTTGACTTGTGATTCCATTCACTACATACCTATCACTAAGCATGTACCCCATTGGCGAAGTTATTCTTATTTTTAGCGAAGATAAACATAGGTTTAGGATAGTGTGAAAGATAATTTTTATTAATCAACCAAATAAAGAAATAAATAAGATAAGTACATATTAAACAGGGAGGAGACATAAAGTTGAAGGTTCTTGGAGAGGGAGAGGGACAACCTTTTTAAGCCTGATCTGTTATTGCCTCCACTTCAGTTCTCACATTCAATGCATCAGATTTGGTGAGACTTTCTAACTCAAATAAATAAATAAATATGGATGGGAGAGATTGGGATTGGGACTAAGTAAGGGAATCTCATTTATTCAATTTTTATTGGATGATAAAAGGGTCCCCCAACACAGCAATGGCTTATCTTTTGGATCCTAACATATGTTTTCCACTTTTATAATGATATCAGCATCCCATGTTGTGTGATAATTTAATAATTTTTTTTTTATTATATTTGGTTGAGATTCGAAAAATTAAGTAGAAGATGTGATGATGTTGTCAAGCTAAAGAAAGCATCAAATAATTAGGGTTTTGTTAAGATATCCCCATCATGTAATGTAATAAATCTCATTTTGGCAAATCATATGCCTACTTAATCACTCTTCTTGTTAAATTAAGTTGAAAAGTTAGCTTCTAAAGTATCTTTGCTTCTAAAATGGGTTTTCGTGTTTTTTTTTCCCTAATTTAATTTGAAACTAAACTGCTAGGGCAACTGTTTACCAGAAACACAGATCTCCACAAAGTCGTAAGATTCATATCTAAGAGGCAATCACTTAGTGCCAGAAAGTCAAGACCATGGGGATGCATTAACTTTGGAGATTGCTCTAGAATGATGATGTGTAATTGTTTTTTACTTCATAAGTTGGTTAACACTTTAACTATCCAAAAATATGAGGAAGAGAGCGAGTGATCGCGATTGTTTAAGAGTGGTGCCAGCATTTACATGATAATATCAACATTTTAGAGGCCAACATCAATGTGTTAGTGCATTAAAAGACCATTGGAAAATGTAGAATGGTTCCCATTAGGTTAGATGAGAATCTTAGCAAGACTAATCAATAATGACAGTTATTACTAGACAAGTTAATCATGCAGTTGGTTGTAATTTAGCTGGAAAAAGGTTAGAGCTTACGCCAAGTCACCACACGAAGGTCGACGCATGCCAGCCAGGAGATGCTAAGAACCACTAAAAGAATTTGTCAAACAGAGAACATATGCAGATGTGGACTGATGTTAGTATCTAACTATCTGATATCCCCCACTGTTTTGGAAAAGTCTAATTTCCTGATGGTGATATGTAATTCTCTCTTTGAATATTACATTCAGAAGCTTAATTAGATTCCCAGATGGTTTGTTCTGTAAGTAATGTTATTATCAGGAATTCTATAACTCAGATAATTGTACTTAGGAACACTAAAACATTATAGGCGTAAACGTCGGTTTGGGGGTAGACTTACCTAAAGCGAAGACCGACTCAAATGCAATTAGGTTTAAGATCACGATCAAGCAAAAATCAGAAGTGTGATAACAACATTCTCCTTTTCAGAATAATGAAAAATCAAAAGTGTTCTAGTGGAACATGTGCATATGTGACTAAATGGTCTAGTTGCTCTAGCAAACAAAGTCGAAGATGTAAGAATATTCTTGAATAAAGGAAGGAAATCCAGATACCTCGACAGATTTCATGCTATGAGCACTGCAAGGTGAACATCTCAAGCATCTTTTTGGTCTCGCAAGGTGAACATTCTGCAAGTTGAAAATCTCAGTCCCGCGAACAAACTTTGCTGGACCTTGTGTAAAGCTCACGTTACTGAAGTGCTGATAGCAAGCAATAAGATATTATGCCCACGAATTGGTGCAGTCCCTTTAACAGAACCTATTATTGTCGAATCCTGGTTCTGTTTAATGGTTTGTGCAATTTTCAATTGGATTAGACATTCCGAATTCACAAATGCAACACTGAATCCTGTATATCAGTTCTACTTTCTAACTCAACCTCAAACAAATTATCTGGAATGAGAGAAGAATGTACCGAATCAATTTCAGTTCCAGCTTTTACTTGATCAGTTCCACAGGAGATCTTGAACTAGGTCTGTTCCTGGGCTTTGTCAGACCTGAGAGTCGATCCTGATCTCGAACCGACAACTTTGATGGACCTTGTTTTTAGGGTCTGGCCCAAATATCAGGAACTCTAAACTGTCAAAACACACACCATATAATTTGCATTTTCTTCCTACCTTATTCAATCTGAGGTGGCCTTCTCTGCTTCTTTCTTTAAACTCCATCCACAATTAAATGATAGTTTCACATTCTTTCAGAAAATCACTCCCCATCTTTCATCCAATCAAAACATTCTATCATCTATTCCTTTATAGCAAATCCACAAGTGAAAAAACAAACACTAAAAACTGATTCAACTCTACTCAAATGTTGTAGGCCTACTTCAATGGGCATTTCTCTTTGAGTAGAGAAGATAAAAATGGGTGTTATCTCAACCCAAATACAAGGTGTAAAGACATCAACAAGAGCTCCAAAGTTCAACCCATCTCATCCAATCTCAGCTTCCCATGTATCCCTTCTCAAGGTACTACATATTTATTCATTTATGTGTTTTCTTCATTTATTTGTTTAATTGTTTTGAGTATTTGCCACTTCCTTCAGAACCCCATTTCAGAATTCAATCCATTATCATCAAAGCAAAGCTCTTTTGTCAGAGGAAGCTTCAATATCAAACACTTGCTCAAGTTCAATTCGAGTCAAAGAAGTCGAAAACAGGCTGGTACTTCATATAAAACTACTTGCTTACATGTTATCTATCCCCACCTACTGTTTTATCTAAGTTTTTTTTTTTTTTTTTTTGAAGGTGTTGTGGTATCTCCAAGGTGTGTTCTACCACTGACAGAAGAAAATGTGGAGAAGGTTTTGGATTTAGTTCGGCCGAGCCTAATGGCTGATGGAGGAAATGTAGCTCTTCATGAGATAGATGGACTTGTTGTGGTGTTGAAGCTTCAAGGCGCATGTGGGTCATGCCCAAGCTCAACCATGACTTTGAAAATGGGGATCGAAACTAAACTAAGGGATAAGATTCCGGAGATAATGGAAGTTGAGCAGATCATGGACACTGAGACAGGGCTTGAACTCAATGAGGAAAATGTTGAAAAGGTGAGTGAAACTGTTTTACATTACAAGTGCTTTCTATGTCATAAAGTATTACAAGGTCATTGGTGCAGGTTCACAATTCTTTTGCCAACAATAGGTTTTGTATAGAATCTAATATACAACCTAAAAAATTAAATAAATCGAGTAAGGATGATTATTCCGTAAAATGGATGAGGCATAAGTCATTCTACAATGTACCGAGTCAAAATTGAAATTGAAATTGTTATAGTGACAGGATGAGCTTAATGTAAACTGCTAATCACATTTCCTCTTGCAGGTTCTTTCAGAGATAAGACCATACCTAGCAGGCACAGGCGGCGGAGTGCTTGAGCTTGTTCAAATTGATGGGTACGTAACCAAGGTTCGTCTAAGCGGTCCTGCAGCAGGGGTTGTGACAGTGCGCGTGGCCTTAACGCAGAAGTTGAGAGAAAAAATACCTGTGATAGCAGCAGTCGAATTGATAGAGTAGGAACTAACATAAGAGGTCGGCATTTACTGTAAACTGAAAAATATAACTTTACATCTAAACTATCTTGTTCATAGAAACAAGGTGAGTGATTAATATTGATGAGCTGTGAATTTTGTTATCGATAAATCTGTGATCATTGAGATTATCTAAAACCTATAGTCCGGAGATGAAAAGATCAGAAACAGTAGCAAGGCAAAATCAACATATATTTGAATGCCAAACTGATTCCACTGCTTTAATAAACGAGCCCATTAAAGCATTATACGTCACAGTATCAGGAACGAAGTTTCTAAGCAAAATTTCATCAAACAAATGTTGAGCTTTAGAAATGTTCCGAGCAATTCCTGCTCCATGAATCAAAGTAGTAATAATTTCCACAATCGGCACCAAATCCTAATGCCATAAGTAACAACATTAGGTTTAAAACCTCTTCGAATCATCTCATGATAGAACAATTCAAATGCAGTAAGGTTAAATGTGGCGGGAAAGCCAATATTTGTAAGAGCATCCACAGTGAAGTTTGGTTGTTTTAGCTCTCTTGTGATTTTGATGGTTGAAGTTGTTTAATTTGGATGATCAAAACCAAGACATACTAATAGGAAACTGTAATCCTTATTTGTTAATCTTAAATAGGGTTGAAAGTTGAACCGTCAGTTCGGTTTTTCACCCAAATCATGAACCGAACCGACTTTGGTCAGTTTCAAAATTTTCAAACCGAACATTAACAAAACTGATTCGATTCTAATTTTTGCAAACCGTAACCAACTAAAATCGAACCAAAACCAAAATAAAATCAAAACGACCGACTATTTAAAACATATTATATATATATATTCGGTCGGTTCGGTTTAGTCAGTTAAAATCACATAGAAACCGAAAATCGAATCGACCACTTCAGTTAAATTTTTTTAAAACCGAAACCGATCCAAACCGAATTTATACTGAACCAATCGGTTCGATCAGTTTAATCGATTTGGTCAATTTTTTGTTCAACCACCGCAGCCAATGTGACGACAACCAGTTTCGCCATTTGCATCTCATTCTTCCTATAAAACCAAAAACAACTAGCCCATTTCAACACAAAATTCATATATAATTCACAAAATCACCATTAAAAAAAATTAAAAATGTTTACCTTGGCAAGTCATATATCATCCTTGTTCATAGAGGAATTACATGAGATAATAAATGTTGATGGAATTGAAATCTTGTGTTTGGGTGTAAGGAATCTTTGATTTGATGAAAGAATTGCCATTGTGTTTGATTTTTTTTGATGCTATGTTTTGTGATTTAATTTCTAGAGGGGTTTTCAATTGGTAGATTTTTATTTCAGTTTGTATGATTGGTTTTTGGAGGTTTATCCTTTATATGATTCCGAGCTTGCCACGTGGCAAAAACCCAATGGGTAGAGGAAATTTCTACCTCTTTAGCCAAACTTTAAAAAATTAATTTTTTAAATTTATTTTCAGTTAAATTCTTGTAGAATATTACCAAGTTAAATGTTTTGTGTTTTTTTTAAAATAATTTTTTCTGAATAATTTAGAAAACTCAATAAAGCAAGTTTAGAAATCTGAGATTCACTGATATTTCAACCTTGTCATGGGCAAGGAATGAGAGTTCATAAAATCTCGCAGAAATTTCGTTTTTTTTGAAATTATAAAAAAGAAAAGGGGCAAAAGAAATAATTACATTTTTCTTAAATTTCAAGATTTTTTCGTAAATTTTGTAAAAATACAAAATTCATGTACCAAAAACTACATTTTTTTAGAGTGTTTTTAAAAAATTTCGGAGTTTATTCGTTAATTTCGAGGATTTTTTAAAATTATTTATTGATTTTAGAAACCATCCCTTGATTTTTTTAGTGATTATTTCTTCTACTTATATATAGGTTTTTGAAACCACTACCTAATTTTTTTTAATTATTTATTGATTTCATATTTGTTTCATTTCTTTTATTTAGGCATCATTTAATGTGTTTAATAGATTTATTTAACTGTCTCTTATTACTTCACATATTTCAAATACTCTCGAAATTCATTATATATTTTATATATCTTCGAAATTCTTACGTTTTTTCGTTACACATTGAAATATTTCTTAAAATTAGGAAACCGAAATTAACTCTAAAAATGAAATCACAATCGTTGGTCATGGGTAAACTTGTTTGTGACCTACAAAGTATTAATAGAGGAACCGAGATAAATTTGTCGAATAACCGTAACCGTGGTAGAGTACTGACTAAACTTTTTCCATCAAGTTTATTTTATTTGTTAGTTAAGTTTTTACTACACACCACCAAACGTAAAATAATAAAAAATAAATAGTATAAAAATTGATGAAACAAATGATGGAGAGGGGCTGGCGACTGGTGGGGCGGGGTGGTTGTTGCTGCTTCATCCCTTCCTGTTGTTGTAGAAAAGAGGAGAAGAAAAGAAAAGAAGAATTGAGGAGAAAAAGAGGGAAGGGGAAGAGCAGGGTGGTGCGGCGGCGACAAGGCGGTGCAGTGGTGGTGGTTGTTGTTCCTAAGAGGAAGAAAAGAAAAGAAAATATCATTTTTATTGGTGGTATCCTTCAGCAATCCAAAAAAGAAAAAGAAAAAGGAAGCGGTGTACTTTAGCAAAAGCGGTAGTGTCAAAAGGTGAAAGAGTCTTTTCTTATAGGAGTTGATATGTGTACCCGACTATTTGGCTCGATTGCACCAACTTTAATTTACATGTTTCATCATCATCATCATCAAAGCCCATTCCCGAGATTTTCGGGGTCGGCTACATGAATTTTGATTCTCCAATCAATGCGATCTTCCCACATATCCTCGCCTAATCCAAACTCAACTTTAGTTTACATATTTAACTTATAAAATTTACTTAGTGCACTCAACCACTATTTCTTAACCCTAAAACAACAATACTTAATTATTAGGAGTAAGATAAACAACTCCTAACCTCCTCCCCATCTTCTACGTTCATCAACTTGGTAGTTACTCTTTCAACCAACCATATAATGGATTCACAACTCCAATTATTGAAATAGAAAATGTCACTGAAATAAAAAAAATTAGATGTAGTTCTAACTTCTATGAGCATTGCAATAGTTGTGAATAAAAAATCTTCAAATCTAGCACATATTCAATTTACATGTATGAACCTAATTTCAAATGTCATTGATTTTTTATTTTTTGCTCAAATAAAATAAGACACCCAATAAAATCGTTTTCATAAAAAAGATAAGTTGGTGTTACACATTTTAATTTGGTGCAACAAAGCGAAACATCCCAAAAAATCAGTGTAACAAAGAGTTTGTGCAACCGGGCCAAATAGTCAAGTACACGTAGCAACTCCCTTTCTTATATGGTATAGCAGAATATATACCAAAATGCATTTTTTTTTTGGTCATTTTCTTTTACATGTCCGACAATAGTAGTCACTGTGGAAAAATTAAGGGTTATTTGAACTTTGCCCCCATTAATTTATAGGCATATCAGCAGTGACGGAGCCATAATTTTTATTTTTTTTTGGAAGGGGGGGGGGGGGGGTGGGGGGGGAGAGTGATGTCATAATTAATTAAATATAATATAAAAATTAGTTACTTTAACATGATTTTTTTTAAATACAGCAAAAGGGGAGTACAACAAAATAGTCATTGAAGATGATTACTACTATATTCATTGAAGATTATTACTACTTCTAGAAACACAACACAAAAGAAGAGTTTGAATCGTTGATTACTACTACATGAAGAAAATGAGGAGGAGATTGGGTTGCTTACGATTTTTTTGTGGAGATGACCAACACAGTGATTAATGAAGGCACCTGGTACCTAGAAGAAGAAGAATAAAATGGTTTGGACCCTGCTGAATCTTGTGAAGATGAGCTCAAATAACTTAATAGTTATAGATCTTTGAAGATGGTGAAATATGGGGGTTTCCCTCATCTTATCCAATCGATGGAGTGCGAAGAAGAAACTGTGAATTTTTGTTTATTGGAGAGATTTGAGGGATTTAACCTTTATCTCTAACTATAAAAGTAGAGTTTGGATTTGATATGTACATGACTAAGGTATTCCCCGTGCCGTTGGCACTTTATATACATTTGTTTTGCAAAAAAAGTGAACTTGAAATTGGGGGAACTCGCATCCGTTTGGGAGATTCATCTCTCTGAACAGGTGGAGCTTGTTGGGGCCACCACAACTTGTTGGAGAAGGGATGAGAAGTTGTAGAGGATATTAAAGAAGAAGAAAAGGAAAAGAACAGAGAGGGAGAAGAAAGAAGAAATCGAGAAGAAGAGAGTTGGGGGAGATGGAGGAGAGTTTAGGGTTGAATCTGTGGTAGTGGTTGTTGCAAGAACCAACCAAAACCCTTCTTCTTCCTTTGGCAGAGTGAGATGAAGAATTTGGGGAGAAGAAAGAGGAAGTTGGGCTGTAGAATTGGAATCGCAGAAGAAGAGAGTGGGGAAGGACATGCTTGTGAGGAGGTGGTGTGGAGAGAGTGAGGAAAGCATCGGGTGTAAAAATTTTATACTTAAATTCTATCAAAGGTATAATTTTGCCACATAGGACATATAGACTGTCTACAGTGTCCATAAACAGTAAAATACCTATTTGAATTGTAAGAGAGATTTGAAGGATGAAGTTTTGATTAAAGTGAAAAGTGAAAATAGAAAAGCAAATAAAAAAACTAATTGTGAGGACAAATAAAAATAAATTTTTTTTCTCAAAAGTCATGGAGCACTTGCCCCCACGTGAATCCATGCCTGCATATCACTATAGATGCCAAAAGTTTATGATCATGTCAATCTAACACCCAAAGTTGACATGGTTTAGTTAAGATAAATGATAAGACCCAAATACCCCTCAATTAAACAACACCACCAACCATCTTTGTCTCACTGTCATTCAGTCATCACCATGAAAACTAGTCCCTCAAACATTGGCTAGGCTTTGTCTTTTCGTGCAACATGACTATCCTCAAATTCCTAAGTGTTTTTTCATTCTCGTGGAACAACCGCGTATTCGCTGTTAAATTGCCAACTTTTCTAAAAGTTTAAGTTTAATGAAAGAGTACGCATCTAGCATATATCAAAATCGGAGCCTACAAAACAAATGGAGTGGTGGACTTTTAGTCTCAATAGGCTGTCCTATATACGTTCACGTAAAATTATGCTATCTATATTTTCATGACCAGATTTTGGACTTTGGAGATGATTAGGGTGGCGATTTGGTTCACCTGCAATGCAAACTGGATATGTTCAAAACTTCAAATCAATAACAACAACATGTCTGAAAGAGTTGAAAATAGAGAGAAATTAGGTACACATATTTTCCTTTTTAGCTTTCAAAATTCAAACAAATAACAACAACATATGTCTCTTATGAGCATCTGGTTTTCTGAATTAGAAATGTAAGGACTCCAATGCCTTCTATTTTGAGAGTACAATAATTCTGTTGGTTCCACAGAGTTTGATTTGATGGTAGGAGACACTGTTGTACATAACCTTACAATATGTCCAAATCCTCAATATATGAACATCCAACAATTCTAGGAAACAACAAATAAATTAGTTCAAAATGCAATAAAAAATACTAGGAAACCGGGGTTTTTAATCAGGTTTTGCAAACTGGGTGATCTAGCGTGATATTGAAATAATGATGAAATCAACAAAGTGTTTTATGTATATCGAGATTGTAAAAAAACTCCTCTCATAATGAATGTAAATTGGATGATAAGGTAAAAAATTACAAAAAGCGAATTGAGAACGCGTGCAACTAGAGGAGTTCGTGTTTCCATTATAGGGAATGCACATTTGTTCAAACGCTCGGGGTACATCTCTTTGATTCTAGAATTCGAAAGCTTTACACGAATGTTACATTCATTATTCTCTACCTTGTTTTGCATGTTCATTAAGAATGCTTGTAAAAAATGTTGCAAAAATTGTCAAAATTACTGTGTATCAATCTCATTTTCCATCGTACAAATTAACTTTGAGCATGTGTTTTCGAATGTTGATTGTGAGTCCTAACAAATAGACAATAAAATTTGGCATCATCATGGGGTAAAATCTAAACACAATGAACGACTTAGACTTAGACTTATAAAACAAGCCTTTAATTCTTCATATCCTTCTTTTTCTATGAGATACACCTCATTTTCCTTTAACCCTAGTGTGACGACCCCCTTCTCGCACTGTACAAATATTGTCTGTTTTGGGCTACCATCCGGCCCTCATGGCTTTAAAATGCGTCTGTACAATGGGGAGCTGACCCTGCACATATAAGGATCATCATCCTCCCCTACCCAGGAGATATGGGACTATGATTCCCCTTGTAGCTCGTCCAACCTCTCTCGGCTTGTTGGACCTGTTGGGCTCCAACCCTCACCCTCACCCTCACCCTCACCTCAGGTCCGCCCACTCAAGGTCCCACAATCCACCCCCTTAAGGCCCAACGTCCTCGTTGGCCACACAGGCACAACGTCCACGTTGCCCGAGGGCCCACCTCCACGTGGCATACTTCAGGCTGGGTCAGGCTCTGATACCAAACTGTGACGACCCCCCTCCCGCACTGTACAAATGTTGTCCGCTTTGGGCTACCATCCGGCCCTCACGGCTTTAAAACACGTCTATACAATGGGGAGCTGACCCTGCACATATAATGATCATCCTCCTCCCCTACCCAGGCGATATGGGACTATGATTTCCCTTGTAGTTCGTCCAACCTCTCTTGGCCTGTTGGGCCTATTGAGCCTGTTGGGCTCCAACCCTCACCCTCACCCTCACCTCAGGTCCGCCCACTCAGGGTCCCACACCTAGCCATTGATCGCGGTTCGTACATTTGGATTTTGACTATGATTGATTGCATGAGTATTCGTATAATTCCGTGTGTTAAGCAACAAGTAACGGATGAGCGTACTATTGCCAAAGAGCATCTAAACTATTAAAATTAAACCCCTTTTTTTTTTTTCCCCCTATTGTGGGTTCTTTTACAGACTTATACCATATTTTGCAATGATACAAGGTGAGGGAAAATTACTAGTAGCTAGGAAACCAGAAAAAAAAAAGCTCAAACATGTGAATTATTCTGTCAAAGGTGCTTATCTTCGAGAATTCGATATGAAGATATAGACATTTCAAACACGTTCAGATCATCCAATATATTCTATAAGCATATCATAAGTCAGTTTTCACATGTTAATTAATGTGCCAAAAGCACCTCCTAGATCGAAAAGATTACTCGAATGCATGACAACCAAAGAATCCCTTAGAATGAATACCATTCACATATATACAATCTCATTTCAAACATGAAAATTTTGACAACATATGTAAAATTGTGATTATACTCTAAGATGGCAAAACATACCAATTCTCCCTTCTTAGGTATGGTTTCGCCTTAAGTGCATGCACACACAGTAAGGTCCCTTTCCATTGTGACTTTGATCCTAGCTAAAATCTATTATTGCATTTTGATTCCTTTTGTTTATAGGTTTCACATGGTTCTATATGGATAAAGCTTCATTTATTTGTTATTATCTGGCAAATGGTGTTTCTATGGACCCAAGAACCGTAATATGTCAACAGTGCCATCTGCAGAAGCAAATCGTTAACAATTAAGCTACATACGTTTAGGGGAAGTGTTATTGGATTCACTTGAAAGTTGATATCAGATTATAGTGATAAATTTGTAAAATAAAATAAATGAAGACAATTATTATTATTATTTTCAAATCGAATGACTTTTAAGGATCCCATAAACTATGTCGTGATTATATGCTAGAAATCTTCTCGGAAATTTCATGCAAAATAATCACTTTAGTACGTAATTAACTAATAGATTATCAGTACGTATCACCTCTGGTCCCCTGAACTCCAATTTTCTTCATATAACATGGATTTTGTTGAAAAATAATTGAACGTTTTTCATATCAGCCTAACTTTTCATTAATTGACAGCAAAATTAAGCAATCATTTCTTTGAAAAATACCTTATGTTTCCTCCTGAAAAAAAAAAGAAAAGAACCAGTTTCCATAATGAAATTTCTTTTGATGGAATGCTGAAAGTCACTAAGTCTGACCTGCCGTAACATGCATGCATCTCAAGTAGATCAATCGCCTCCCGATCGCTATCCACATCAGGGTATCGATTTCTCATTCACTGGATAACATGCATGGTAATCATGTGAGTGAAAGTATTCCACCCCGCCCCCCCCCCCCCCCCCCCCCCAGCTCTTTTGTTTCTCTCTAGAAGTATTGGCTTACTATTTGAACTACAAATGTTCTACACGAGTACATGATTCAATTGTCAAAATCAGCTCATTTATATACTTTCAACATCATAATAATGCAAACTAATAAATCGCGAAAGCGAAACATAAGAAGCATAACTAATTACAAGTATCCCTCATATTCCAGCTGCTTTCTTATTACCCTTTCCATGTATTTCTCAATGTATGAACTAACCAAAAATATGTATGCTATATCTTAGACCATCTAATTAATCTCAGTTTAGAATAATCCTGCTGATATATGAGATTTAAATGATCTCTATCCCAAAACTTTGATCGATGGATTTCATCAATGTCTTGAAACCTAGCTACAAACACCTAAGTATGTTAAGAAGATAAATTGTGTACAAATCAAAAAAATTGGCCAAGATAAACACTTTTCAAGATTTGTTTTGTCTGTAGAAATACTTGGTATAGAAAACTAATTAATATAATACCTCAAAAAAATTGTTTAATTTTTGCCTACAAAATTGAGATAAATTTGTGGATAAACCAAGTAATCAAAACATGTATGCCAATAACTAAAACTTCACTGTACTCTGACCAAAAACAAAAACCCTTCAACCACTAGTTTATGCACTCAAAGCTGTATTTTCTGTCAGTGTATCTGATCTGACCTAACCCTAAACCAAGCATCTACACATCTTTGTTGATCCTGAAAAAAGATGGTGACACATGTCATGCAAAAGTGGTAGGAAGTCAGGTTATTGTAGCCCAATTACTGCATTTACTTGATTTTATAATTATTTTTACAAATTATAATTAACCAATATAAAAAGAGAGAAAGTGATAGCTAGCTAGGCACACAAAGAGTCCTTCAAAAAAAAACCAAGGCAACAAATGAGATGCTTTGCTTTCCTCTGCAATTCTCTACCTAAGCTTCAAGACCCTCCCCTAGAGCTACTATACTACCCCCTTCATTTGGTTTTCTCCTCAAACCATCCCAAAGATGGAGACAGCACTACAAACTAGCCTGGAATAGAAAATTCCAAGCTGTACATTGATTTCACCACCCCACTATTTACAGTAGCTAGTTTTTATTTTTTTTTGGGTTTTTGTAATATTTACTTTGAGGAAAATAGAGAGGAAAAGAAAAGGAGAGATACCCTTTGGTTGATTTGTTTGATTGTTTCAACTTTCAACACTATTATTGCACTCAAAGAAGAACATAAGCCAAGCTGATCACATAAAGGTAGAAAACCAACTTCCTTTCTTGGCTTGGCTTTTTATTTTGTTTTTTATATTTTTTTCACTCACTCTCTAGCTCTATCTAGCTATCTTTCATTCTCTCTATTTTTTGGTGGTGAGATTTTGTTATTGTTGTTGTTGTTGTTGTTGTTGTGTAGGTTTGGATGGAGTAGAGAAGAAGATGAACAACATCACTAGTAGTGGTGTTTGTGAGAATTGGAACAACAACAATACCAACACAAACACCACCAACAACCCTTCCATGGTGTCCTTTGTAGGGTTACAAAACAACAATTACAAGCAGTTTTGGGATTGGGAGACCAATCCAAACACCCCCACTTCCACCACCACCACCACCAACACCAACATCAACATCAACAATATTAACAACAATCCTTTCCTTACTAGCTCAAGTAGCAACAACAACAACAACTTCTATGATTATACCACCACCCTCCCTTCATTTTCCTCATCACCAAATTTCAATGAAAATTTCATCACTTCTTCACAATTCACCGATTACTCGGCCCCCACGGTCGGGTTCTTGAAGAAAGAAGCCGATGGATTTGGGATCGAAGGGGGAAGCTATTATAACAACAATGGGGGGAGAATTGGGTTGAATTTAGGTCATAGGACTTATTTTTCGTCTCGAGAGACCGCATTGATCGATCGCCTTTTCCGAAGGCCTAGAGGCTTCTACCAATCAAATCAAGTCCCTAGATGCCAAGCTGAGGGTTGCAAGATTGATCTCACCAATGCTAAGCATTACCATAGAAGACACAAAGTTTGTGAGTTTCACTCCAAAGCCACCAAGGTTATTGCTGGAGGACTTGAACAAAGATTCTGCCAACAATGTAGCAGGTAAAAAAGCTTACCAAAAATAATAACAACAAATCAACTCTTTTTTTTTTTGCTTCTCTTCTTCATTGTTTTAGCCTTTCTTCAAATGGTGATCATTTTTGTCTTGTTTTAGGGATCTAATTGTACTTGTTCTATTTTTTTGGGTTCATAAAAAGAGTGAAAAATGAGTGCAAAATAACACTTATTTACCCAAACTTTTCCAAAACCCATCTTCAATTTTCTTAGTTTTAATTACACTTTAATCTAGAAATGTTTGAGTAAATCCATCACTACAAAAATAGGGTCTTTTTGCTTGGATTTTGATCATGTGATAATGCAACAATATGACCATCAAACATAAAAGTATTTTATGTTTGATCTATTTTTGCATATTTTTCAAGTATTTTATGTCAATTTAGGCAAATCCCATGTCTTCATTTTCTGTCCTACAAGACCTCTCTATTTGCAAGAAGAACACTAGAGGTTTGAGAATGGAGATGGGGTGTCCTCTTCTTCTCTTCCTCTCTTAAGGATTTCAATGTTATAGGTAACAATATTCCATATTATGTATACATGACAAACAAGAGATACAGATTTCAGTAAAGAAATGCTATTCCCTCTTTTTGATATTCAGATTACAACAGCTAGCTTGGACCAATGGGTGTTTGAACAACTGAGATTTCATTCTTTTTTGGGATTTGGGTATCCAATTTTTAATGGGTACTCATTATTTCTCGAAGTTTATTTTTTAATTTTTCATATTTTTTTTTATTTGCTCTCTTTAATGGTGTACCTTCCATTTCTCGTACAAAGCCATCTCAAAGCAAAGTGACAGACATGGATCACCAATTATATAGCTTTTCTTCTTGTTTTCTATGGAAAAAAAAAATTTCTAAACAAAATGGGGTTCCATTTAGAGAGTGTATTTGTACATGTTATTATATTAAATAGAGTATTGTTTTAAAGTGTATAATACAAGTACAAAGAGTGTATGAAAATTGCAAAAATGTTGTTGTAGGTTCCATATGTTAGCAGAGTTTGATCAAGCAAAGAGGAGTTGTAGGAAGAGATTGGCAGATCACAACCGACGCAGAAGAAAGCCACAAATGGGTCAACCTGACTCAGTTCCTGCTGCTGCTAAAATAGCTGAAAATGGTACACTACTCTGTCATCAGTCCCCCCCCACCACACCTTTCTCTCATTCATTGACTCACTTTTCTTTATCTTAACAAGTCTTTCCAATAAAAAAAAACTTAAGCAAGTTAAAACATCCTTTTTTGATAACTCATTGACTCACTATCTTTTATCTTAACACTGGTCTTTCCAATAAAATAAAATAAAAACTTGCTTAAATATTCTATTTTTAATAAATTAGTACAAAAATACAATGTGAGGAAGAAGATGTAGTTTTGAACAAGTCAACCATGTTAGACCAGGTTCCAATAAGTTGAGACTAATTTTTTTGTGAAAAAGCAAGTGCAAGAGTTGCTCTAAATTATCAAAAAATATTAGGTTTGGATATAATTAGGAGAGTCTTATAATTGTCTTTCCATGCTTGAGGTGGTGGTGAAATGTCTAAATGTTTTTCATATTGTCTAATCAAATGGTTAATTATCTATTTGTCCACATAAGGAGTCTTTGTTTGATGACTAATTCTAGCCAGCCATATTTGCTAGCTTTTTCTTGGCATTTTTACGTCTTTTCTTTAAAAAAAAAAACCACTATCTATAAAATGGGTAGAAATGTAAAAAAAAATTCAAAAAATATCAAAAAAAATGCTAGCAAATATGGCTGGCTAGAATTATTGTTGTTTGATTAAAGACATAAGGAATGTTTCATTGAATGGAGAATTCAGAACTACATTCATAATCTATATTCATTTGAGATAAATCAATCTTATAAACATGTTAGTAAAAAATTTCGACAAGTTTTAGTGTTCATAACACAAAAAACAACGATCTAACATAAAAATCTGCGATAAAACAAAAGTTTCGTTAGCCTTTAGGTGAAATCTTAAAGGTAGCCTAGAATTCAATAACTTATCAATCAACACACCATGCTTTTCATTTATGCCATATTTTTCTTTGCTTATGCATCACATATACAGATATATATGAATTTATCTAGGCAGCCAGAGGCTTTAAAGCCATTTTTTAATTAGACTTGGGTGTTTTTACATTTTCACCTTTTTTTAAAAATACAACCATAAACATTATTTATAAAAAGAGTAAAAGTGTAAAAAGCTCAAAACCTAACTAAAATGTGACTATGAAGCGTGGCGGCTTAGAATTGAGGGATATACTATCCTTGTTGTAGTTATATATGCATAAATCAATGGAATTATTTTTGGTTGTGGAATCTGAAACTTGTCAATATGGTTAAAAAAAAGCTACTTTTAACAATATTTACTTCCTCCATTAAACACAACCATTTTGAACCACATAAAAAACCCTGTCAGGGAAACAATGACACCATAATTGAGCTAAGAATTTTTTTACTAAGCTTATATAAGTCACAATTTCATGTAAAATGACTTTTGACATTTACTTTGCTTTTGTCATTTTTTGCTCTTCTTCTTCCCTTTGGTTCGTTTCATTGCATGGTATAATGATGGGGTCCATCAGCTTCATCAAGTTCATCAAGATCAGAACAACTCAAGGAGAAGTCCCTTTCTTCATCAGCTAATCTCCCTTTGTTGATCCACCACAACAACACTACGACAACCAAACCTCCTTCATCAAACACCACCACCACCGCTACTACTACTTCCCCAAGTGCAAAAAGTACTTCTACTGCCAATGGAAGACGGACCCACTTCACCACCACCACCACCAATGGTCCTGATTTATCTCTTGGGAGTCATGAAGATCATCATCATCATCATGATCAAATCTATCATCAAAGACCTTACATGTTCAACCATCACTCAAGTGGGTTGTTTCATAGACAGGAAGCTACTACTACTAATGTTGCACCATATCATGGTGGTGGGGCTGTACTCAGTGATGTTGGGGGTGGGAATAGCAGTGACACCCACCACCCAGATGACTTGCAGAGTCTCTTGCAATTGCGTCAGAACATGTTTGAAGTTGGGTTGCTCTAAATCTCAGTCACCCATTGAAATAATTAGGGAAAACTGTTTGGTTTGCTTGTTAATTAGTTTCTTAAACCTTTTTTTAGGGTTTCTAAGTGTTTCAGTAGAACTGTGAGCTACCAATATTAAATGGCAACACCCATTTTTCACTTTGTGTGAATGTGAGTAGCCCCAGATCTTGGAGATACAAGAAGGGATAGGTGGTGGGCTCTTTATTGATTAAAATTGATAGTTTTGGCTTTATAAACATATCAAACATATTTTTCAAACAAATGGTGCATCACCAGTTTGCATGTGAAGTAGGATCCACCATTTCTCTGCAAAAAAATTTCTTCTTCAATGCAAAGTACTTTAACTTTTTTTGAATGTTTTTTTTTTTTAAAAGATGACAAATATTGAAACAAACTCTAGAGGATTCACCGATACTAGATTATAAACAAACTAAGTTTTTGTACATTTTGTTTGCTTTCTAATTAGTTCTATTGGATTTTTGGGGACAAAGGCTAAAATCTTTGGTGTGGGTATTAGAGAACGTCTTTGCAACCGATTCTATAATCACATCATCATCACTACTTTGCCAATTTTGCATGTTGTTGTTGATGAACTATATGAAAGGAAACTAAACATAATGCATGATTGAAAGATAAGAGAGATTGAATTCTTTTCCATAGAAGTGGATTGTCTTCATTTGATCATTTTCGGTTCATGCATGTCATATTACACCATCATTTTGTTTGTGTTGATATTCAAAGTATATTGATTTGATGACATGCATGAATAGCCAGAGATTAAGGTATGTGTTCGATTCAAAAGATTATATATATAACAACCGTTTCTATATTTATTGGTTTTGAGTTATATGTATTTTGATGACATACATTACAAGCAAATGATTAGGGTTATTGGGCGCGCCTAGTATCTTGTAGCAATATGGCCATAATACGTCGTAATATCTGTTGTATCTAGTTTGATCATGTATCTAGAGACTTGGATTATTCAAATTATAGCACATCTCCAACTATCTAAAAAGTCAAAACTGAACATTCTTCGCATCGTCAACATGTTAATAGATATATAACAATCAAATCCAAACTATATATAAATGAAACTTGTGTGCATATATACGTACATTCATTTTTCCTTTTTAATAAATTTGGTTTTTTGAGGTATCAAAGAAATGTAGTTGGAGGAATTTAAGGATCAAAAAAATTGCATTGTATATATACTTGAAGTCTACTTCTCATCGACTTGTGTTGTCTCTTTGGGAGACCAAGGATGCATGACATCCTTGCTGACATCTTTGAAGAAGAAAAGCCAGGAAAGAAGAGATAGAGTCCACATCATAAAGGCAGGCTAGCTAGGTAGGAAACTCACTCAGTCTCTTTCATTGTGTGACAAAGCATATGCATGTGTTACACTACTACACCCATATTTTCAAGGTGATATGATATCATGGCAACTTAGTTATCGAGTATTCAAGAAATTCATCCAACCACTTTGTAAAGTCTTGGCATCATTTTCAATCAAAGAAGCATAAGCGAGCCATTGAAAACAAGAATAAAATCACAGAGAATATGATTGTTTATAGAGTTATTCTAGACAGCCCTATTTTGCCCCCCCTCTCTTTAAGAAGGTGTTTAAAGAGGGGGTAAAATTGTATTTTCACCCCCTCCCAAGTAGCAAACCAGGCTGTCAAGAATAACTCATATATATATATATATATATATACACGAGAATTCTAATTGGCGAGGAAACCAGCGAGGGGGGAGGGATGCAACCCTACATCCTCCTCGAGATGTGTGCCTCTGCACATTCCGAGGGGGATGGAGGGTTGCACCCCCCTCCCTCGCTGGTTTCCTTGCCATTTAGACGAGTTCATATATATATTGCATATAATTTTCATTTGATTTTAGTACAAGGGATGTGACATCTCAAAGATCCTTCGATCGGGATACTATACCTCTATGAATCAGGAGGCTCCATTCCAACGTTGGATGATTGGTATAAGGAATGTAATTTTTGGTAGTTGATTTTTATATTTTTACGAAAAAAAAACTAAATTTACAATAAAAAATTGCAAAATTTACAAAAAAACCCCTCAAAATTTTATTTTTTTGTAATTTAAAAAAAAAAAAATTAGCAAAACACAATCCTTAGCTACAACTACAAAGAACAGGTGGTAAAGTGAATTAATGTTTACAGTGGTGTTCATCAAAGAAGAGAGAGCTGTCACACAACTCTCAACTAATCATGCATGCTTGCTTGCTGCCCATAAAGCTAAAGAAGACCAGTGGAACCCACCCCAATATTTACTCTCCATTCAGCAAATTTCACTGTTTGAAGAAACAATAATGAGAAGAAGAAGGAGGCATTAATGCAAAAAGAGAGATAATGAGGGGCAGGTTTGGGCCTTCCCTTAATATATGAACATGGGTCGTACACTGAGTGGTGCCTTGTTCTGACATACCACACCCAACCAGACAACCATCGTACTCTAAAGAGATAGGGAGAGAGAGGGTGGTCTATTCAGAGTTTTTTTTTTTTAGAGAGAAAGATGTGTTTGTTTGTATGTGTGGGTTGAGTGCCCTTACAAGTCACGATTCTTCTCTTGATACATTGATGAACAACACATCATTGTCCATGGAAGGAAGATGTGTAAATTATGTGTGTTTTGGACCATTATTCATGCAACATGCCAATGTTTAGGTCTGGCAAATGGGTTGTATTTGAGTTGGGTCATTGTAGGTGGGTCAGGAGAGTATAGATATTGATGCGTCTAAATCTATCTTCCTCAAGATTTGATTTGCAAATTAATGTTAGATTGCTAAAGACTATTTGTTTAGTGATCGAAGACATTCCGATGTTTAAGTTAGTTAATTGCAGGAGAGAATGAACTTTGACGGAGTATAATTGTGTTGTGTTTGCATACCTTTGATGAATGTATCATCTTTACCTTATATAATGAAAATAATTAACTCTTTGTGTGCCTTAAGCATGCACGACACAATAAAGGGTCGAGGAACATTTCTGACAACAGTTTCTCTTTCATTGAGATATGTCATTGAAGAAGAGATTTTTGTCATGACTTGTCTCATTCGTAACGTCTCTATCCTCTGAGATAAGATATTCATTGGGCCTTTAACTTTGGTTGTGGTCCGATGCTAAATGCCTCTTTGGGCTTTACTGGCTGGACTCGTTATCCATATTTAGTGTGAAGTGTTTGTTCGTTGTAATGGATGATCTTTGCCACGTGTAAAATCATGATCATAAGATTCTACATTCACTTTAACATTGAAATCACACGCTCAAAATGAAATATAGCTTAATTTGAAACATGTTGACATGATCTTCCCACCTCAACCCAAAAGAACACATGATTGACCTAGCTGACACTATCTCCTCGTGAAACATGCAACATGATTTGAAATCAACCAATAAAGTAAGTAAAATCACAAGTTACCGCAGTATAATGCACAAGTATATTGTGATATGATTTTGCCAAATTAAATTTTTACATACTTCAGAAATTGAAATGGGAATATAGTGTTAAAAAAAAGTCCCTTTTAAATTTAACACAGGACAAATATACATAAATAGTACTTTGCAAAAATTGTACTCAATGCTCGTTTTAATTTTGGATAAATATTTAGTTAATTAATGGTTAAAATACAAAATTCTAATTTCACTCTTCCAAGTATAGACTCATCCAAAATCACATCTTTCTTGCCTACCTATGTGCAATTGTCCTTTGTATCAGAGGAATGAAACCCTTCAGCTCTCATTCTTATCCTCCTCATGGTATTTAATCCAGAAGGATGGGCTGTGTTTTCTCAACCCAGAATTTGGTTTTCTTTGATAGTCCAAAACTCTCTTAAAGAATTGACAGTGTAAGAGTTGACGGATTTTATTAGAAAGATGAACTTAAATGTCAGTTTTCAAAATGACATTGTGATGAAGTTACAAGGTTTAGGTAGTCTCAGAAAAAATATGTATGTTAATTAAAGACCAATGGATTATGATAGTGTATGTATGTTAATTAAAGACCAATGAGTTATGATAGTAAAATTGTTGTTATTAAACTTTCAGCAACTAAAAATATAATGTTTTATACCAAGACAACACCTCTTTAAATATTATCAAAAGACTTAAAAGGGGTACAAGACATATACCAAAAACTTACATTTTACAATTCGAGACATTTAAGGGTACAAAACCTAATATACTTGTTTCATTTTTTAGGACAAAAAATCATCACTTTTTCATTCAACCCTGCACCACATCAACCGCCATTGCAAGCTTGAACCACCGTCCACCATTCATGTTAATCAAAAGGTTAGAATATAAATCCACTGTTTGTTTTAGAAGAACGAAAATATTAATGTAAGATGTGGAGATTGTACTTTTCAGTAAGATTTGAATCGGGTCCTATTCTACAAGTTGGAGATGCAAAGGAAGGATTGAAGTAGTAATCATGTGATTAATAAAAAAAAGATTAACAATTCAAAAAACAAGATTAATCAAGAGACTAAACAAACCGTCCTCAATTCTCCTATACATAAATTAGCGAAAGGAAAAATTAAAATAAGATCAAGATTATGATGTTGGTTGTTGTTTCTGGATGTTGGATTATGGCTTTTAGCAATATAGTAAAAGAGCAGAGTTTGTATCAGAGGAATGAAAGCCCTTTCACTCTTCCTGGCTTATCCTCCTCATAGTTTTTAATCTAGAAGGATGGCCTGTGTTTCCTCAACCAAGAATTTGGTTTTTCTTTGAAAGTCTAAAACTCTATTAAAGAAAAAAAATTGTCAAACAAGAAGATTTTTATTAAAAGATGAAGGAAATAACAAAAAAAAACATGGCCCATTTCCTAAAGCAAGGAAAGCCACGACATTAAGAAAGAAAACAAGTCTAACCAAACACCATAAAAATTCTTGAAATAGAAATTCTTAAGCCCCTCGAAGATCTACGTGCCTATATCTCCCCTGCACAACACACCACAAACAACGGGAGGGACCCAACAGCACAACCAAACCGCATGACGAGGAGGATTGGCACTAGACCACCCAAAAAACCAGACCAAAATGGATCCGTGAAACACTACACTCACCTCGAATTCTGCAAGAAAGAAACTCCACAAAATCTTGGAGAATCAACAACCAATAAGCAAAGGATCAATGGACTCAACGATTACTTTGTAAAACACACAGACATGTTCTGAGAAAAATATCCCTCTTTTTTAACACGGAGCTTGTACCATACACAAGGCCCGATTTGCATCTTGGTTGAGATCCACCCCTACAACATTACCAATTTATCTAAATGTTGAACGGACTTCCTCTACATCACTGCTAAACTCATATTGGTCTGGATGACACCCTAAAACACTATGTTCACTGCCATGATTGGCCCTTGAACACTCGCCTAAAATAATCCCAACGGGTTGATTTGAGATGGCTTCGGTTGAATGTTGTTTCATTAAAAGAGCCTCAAAACTTGACGGAGCTCCCAAGTGTACTAGCATGGATGAACTATCATTGAGGCACTCAACACGAAAATCAAAACCTGGCTAAAAAGGAAGATTGTGTTCCTGGATCGGATCTAATGGCCTACTCCGCTCCAATTCAATAGGGGCACTACGACCAAGTTGGTCCACCCGCCCAAATTTCTTTCAATGGCCCGATTTCACTTGCCTTTGTTTTAACATGAAAGAGGACCTGGTTGGAAAAACTAAGAAATTGGTCACTTTGTGCATTTTTGGCTTGTTTACGGGCTATATTCTCCTGTTTTGCAAACTTGTTAAGGAGTGAATAAGTCCTTCTCCATTGCCTTGAGAAACAATATCTTATTTGCAAGAACTCTCTGATTCTGGACTTTGTCCTCAGCTCTGCCCTTCCAACTGAACTTCATCTCCAAAGTCAACTCCTAGTGAGTCAAAGCAGCGTTCAGACTTAGACGCCCCAGATCAAAGAGTTTACTCGAAGGCCTTTTCCCTTATCTAAAGGACTCGGTCGAGATGACTCGGCCGCCAAGATTTCACCACTGGAACAACACCTAGTCGCACAAGTGAAGGACACACTAGCTTTGCGACCTGCCGAAGAGGTGGGTCAGAATAGACCTGAGATCTGGGTTTCCATGCTTGTTATTCTTGACTACAAACCCTCTGTTGAGTATTAACAAACACCAACATCACTAATTGCCCAACCGGCAGTGCCACCAGGGACCAATAGATCTTGAAGTCGGTCGTCTTCTTCGCCAATGTGACCCCATTATTTCCAACTAGATGCTTCACCTGAAGAAGAGACACCCCAAGAACGCTGGAGAGGAAATCATGTGCATAATTGAGCCTAATATTAGCTGATTTATCAGGCTCCTTCCTAACAGTTGATGAATTGAAATATCTCAAACGATTGTTTGAAACAACCTTAGCATATGAGCTAGATCTGGGTGAGGGATTCACTCTGTTGTTGAGTGAGCAAAGTCCCGACTTAGGACACTCGAGGTCTGAGCATTAGTTGCTTGAGAGTTGCCCCTTTTACCAAATTGGCCATTGTTAACCAGCCCTTGCCATCAAGATCTGCTGGAACCCTCAAAGTCTTGGTCCCAGAGAGCCATCCAACCATGATTGAGAGGAAAACACCAATTCTGTTTGACTCCTTCGCCACCATCATTCATTTCTTCCTTTCCTTCCAGCTGGTTGTGAAGCTCTGTTTGCCTACTACCACAACTTTCTCGAGCTGTAACCCTAACCAATCCCCCATATTAGATTCCAAGAAAACCTTAACCCAAACCCTCGCACTGGATTCAAACATGAAGAAACCACCTCTGATCTTCCAAATCTTAAACTCATTCCCTTCGATTTTTACCACTAACTGACTTTCATCATCAACTTCCATCTTCAGATCTATCCACTGTCAAGTTGACATCTGAGAAAGAACACAATAGGTACAAATGATTTTGTTTAGAGGATTCGTGTTTTTGCCCCTCAACGGATCTGCCTCGATGGGTGGATCAGCCTCGACGGATTTGCCCCTCGACGCCCCTCAACCTTCCTCTGTTTCGACAAATCGGCCCCTCTTTTCGAAGGATTTGGGCGCCAAGAAACTCCTTTTTTTTCAACGGATCTGAAGAAGCTGGGATACCTATGCAAGAACATAGAGTCTCTGCAATATCAACCTTCCTCTTTTCAACGGATATGCCCCTCTCCGACGGACCTACTCCCTATGTGGGACAATGTCAATGGCGCCTGCTCCTTATGTGGGACAATGCCTATGGCGTGTGTGAGGGTTACAAGGTTTAGGGGGTCTCAGAAAAAAAAATGTATATGTTTATTATTAATTAAAGACGAACGCATTGTGATAATAAAATTGTGTGTGAGGGTTACAAGGTTTAGGCGGTTTAAAAAAAAAAATACACACATATATATATATATATATATATATATATATATATATATATATATATATATATATATATATATATATATATATATATATATATATATATTAATTAAAGACGAAGGCATTGTGATAGTAAAATTGTTATTGTTAGAAAGAGGAAATCATGGTGAATGTGAACAAAAGGATGTACGTAATCTTGTTCGGAAGAGAATTTAAATAAATAAATGGTCCTTTTAAAATTCAACACATGACAAATATACATAAATAGTACTTTGCAAATTGTATCCAATGCTTGTTTTAATTTTGGATAAATATTTAGTTAATTAATGGGCAAATACAAATTTCTAATTTCCCTCTTCCAAGTGTAGACTCATCCAAAATCACATCTTTCTCGCCTACTTCAGTGCAAATGTCCTTTGTATCAGAGGAATGAATTAAGCTCGGCTCTGCCTCATATCCTCTTCATAGTATTTAATCCAGAATTTGGTTTTCTTTGAATGTCTAATTTCTCAACCAAGAATTTGGTTTTCTTTGAATGTCTAAAACTCTCCTACAGAACTAAAGATCTGACAGTGTAAGAATTGAGGGATTTTATTAGGAAGATGAACTTAAATGTCATTTTCAAAATGACATTGTGATCAAATTACAAGGTATAGGCGGTCTCAGAAATAATGTTTATATTTATTAATTAAAGACGAAGGCATTATGATAGTAAAATTGTTATTGTTAAGATCAAGATTATGATGTTGGCTGTTATTTCTAGATGTTGGATTGATGGCTTTTAGCAATACAGTAAAAGGGCAAAGTTATAATTTTTTTTAACTTTAACCAAGGTTTAGTTTTGTGAATTTTAGAAGTCGTAAATTGCTAAAAGTGGGTCTTTTGAGACATTTTCAATCGTTGTGATTTTATTTGTCTAAAATTATGAAAAATAAACCTTGTAAGTCATTTTCCAACAATTGTCAGGCCAAGAAAACCTTTACGGCCCAGCCCTGGATTCCCAAGAACTTGATATTTGACATTTAATTACTAATTTCTTAATTAAGTCGAAATCCATATACATTCTCTTTGGTTAGTGTGGATAGAAATAATATTTTCCAGTCCTTTTACTGAACCAAAAATAAATGGTGTTTTGTGTATTTCTCATACCTGCGTGAAGGGTTTTATTTTATTTTTATATCAAAATAAAATTATATTGAGATATAATTATATTTCTGTATCAACATTAGACTTTAATTCAAAGGCCAGGATCAAATATGAATGAATGTTCTACCACTAGGTTTGTTCAAAATTTTCACAATGTGACCTAATATCTGCTCTAAAATTGGAACCGGCAATACAACCACAAACTTAAAACACTCAAAAAGTTGACTTAGCACACTTGTTAAATCAACTGGAAGTGTCTGGTATCCGTAATTGGCTCGATGAACATTATACTCTAACCAAATTGCATCCCAGAAGTCTAAAACTAGAACCAGAGATGCCTGATGATGGTGATATCTCATGTTGATTCCATCTCAGATTTGATTGGTGTCGCAGATCGAGCTCAGTGTAATGCAAGTTCAGGCTCAAACAAAACCTCTATATATGATAAATAATACAAAAATCTTATATATTTTGTAAATTATTTATCTGTTTTATCAAGACTGGACAAAACATGACAATATCATATATAGTCCCTTAAATCTTGTGATCGAAGATCATTAGATATGAAATCTTGCAAACCATAAGCCTCTTGCATTGATTTAGGTGTTTTTTGAGGAAAATTTATTAGGTCATTTGGGATTTCTCCAATTGAGATATTGCAATAGCTGTGATTGGGATGGTGAGATTGATGAATTGGAATGATATGGATGAAGGAGAGAGGAGCTTAGAGATTGTTCATTCATGAGAAGTGGAATTTCTGTTTGGCAATCAAACAGACAATTTATGTTTCATTCCCTTATTCCATATGCCAATCAAACAACATAAGAAGTGTGGAATTCATTCTAGTGTTTTCTCTGGAATGGATTCTCAAGGAAAATGAAAATTAACCTCAGAAACCATTCCCCGCTATCAAACACACCCTAAAGAGTTGTTTAATTTTTTCTATTATAGTTTATATTTCTGTTAGGGTCTAGTTTTTTGCATTAAACGAATAGTCTACTATAGCTGATGTGATATCAAATGATTCCTTTTTTACTCGATTTTTTGTATTCAATGATGGGGCAGCAAGTGTATGTCACAATAAAATATTAGGGCTGAACAAAAAACCGATCAAACCGACCGAACCGATCAAAACCGAACCAATCGGTTCGGTTTAAATTCGGTTCGGATCGGTTTCGGTTTAAAAAAATGCAAAACCGAAGTGGTCGGTTCGGTTTTCGGTTTCTATGTGATTTTAACCGACCAAACCGAACCGAACCGAATATTTAAATATATTATATTATTTATATATAAAAATAATATATATTTTATATATGAATAATATAATATGTTTAAATATTCGGTTCGGTTCGATTTTATTTCGGTTTTGGTTCGATTTTAGTCGATTCGGTTAGGTTACGGTTTGCATAAATTAGAATCGGTTCGGTTTCGGATCGGTTTTGTTAATGATCGGTTCGGTTTCGGTTTGAAAATTTTAAAACCGACCTAAGTCGGTTCGGTTCACGGTTTAGGTGTAAAACCGAACCGACGGTTCGGTTTTCAGCCCTATAAAATATTGTGATATCCGATGTTATTACGATAATATCACTAATATTACCACACCATCGAGTACAGGTTTTTTTAGTACAAAAATTGTGTTATAGTAGAAATAATTGGTAAAGACTTAAGTGATTATTGCTGGTAATAGGCTAATAGCAAAGTGGTAAAGTATGTTTTTTTCTGACTTGTTTGCTAGAGTGTTTTTGTTAATGCAAGTTATGAATTTTATTTTATTTTATTTTTTAATCAAATTAATTTCCTGGGTTCCATTTTTTTGTTCTATCCCTGCACAAAAATATTTAGCTGGGAAACAAAAAATATTGTAATCTGTAGTAATCGATTTTATTTCCTCTATAATTCCATCCACCAGAGTCGCCTACACGTAATATATATTAATGAACTTGTTTTGTCTGATACAAAGGTTCAAAATTAGTGGATACATGCATGAAAGTAAATTCAATTTGTATCGACAAGTGAACGAAGAATACGTACTTGTAGTTCAAGGCACACTACATAGCTCTCAACTTCTGAGAACAATTCATTGAATCCCATTTCATTTCCACCAGGAAAAGCATTCTTAGGGTGTGTTTGGTTGCATGGAATCCTATGCCATGGGAATCCATGAGGGGACCCCTACATTTTAGGCTAAATTATGAAGGATTCCATGCAACCAAACACACCCTTAGAGTCTTCAAACCACATTGAAAGTTCTTGACATGATACTCATCATCTTCTTTGCTCTCCGAGGTTGGTCTTCTTGACATGTTTTTATTCGATTTATCCGAACTAGTAGTAGATGAAAGCATTGGGATTGGTAGTATGGGTGAAATTATATTGCGAACATTTTCACCAAGGATGGAAGCTTCATTGTAGTGCTTACAAGTGAGCATATGTGTGGAAGTGTTGTGGAGATCATCAGCCAATAACATGTCATTCTCGAGTTTGAGTCTTAAAGCACAACTCCACCGATAGTTTTCCACTGATGACACCAACGCCATGTCTACTTCAAGTCTCACTATCTTCATTTTTTCATCTAATGATGAACTCTCATCATTGTGGATTCTTAACAATGCTGGTAGCAAAAAATTGAGGTATTTTTGTGAGAAAAATGTGGCTATGATGGTGTTAGGTTCCAATGAGTAAACGTGCCTTCGCTTGCTTGTTTGGCTATCCTCCATCCAAGCAAAGACAATGGGTCAACGCTATTACATGCAAATAATTATTGATGAGAAAAAAAATTGTGTTAAAAAGAGAATGCAATAATAAGAATGAAACCAAAAATACAAGTAAACTTGTGTTATTTAGAAACAAGAGAAAAAAATGAAACAACAAAAAATGCAACAAGAATTAAAGAAGCTAAAATAAATGGAAAATGTGATTTAGGAACAAGAAGAAACTACTAAAATATCATTGTTACGATTAATAAGATATCCCCTTCATTCTTCGTCTATGTTCTCTACCAGGGCAATAACCATGAGATAAAATTAATAAGAACAAAGATGAAAAGCACAACAAATGTGTGATTTAGATACACGAAAAAACTATACTAAAATGTCAATGTCAGTACAATATAGATGTTAGAATTTAAAAAAACACATCGTTCCATAATAAGATAATCCCTTCATTCTTCGTTTACGCAGAGAGAACACTGTGAGATAGGTAGAAGGTGTGGCTTATACTACCTTCTTGATGAGTTTCAGACCTTAGGTGCTATCAAAGAGACTGAAACCTCTCCCTATTTAAGCACTTGGGAGGGATTGAAACAAAGTACTGTTGGTTGAGATCATAAGAGCCACAACTTGATCACCACACCTTATCAAACCATCCTCCCCACCATTAAAACCAAAATATCCCAAACAAAGCTAAGGCCTCACATATAGAAGCCAAACCATGAAAAGTCGATACTAAATTATTGCATGAAAAGAAAATCAAGTAATTAGTGATTTTGTTGTTATATATTGTCTATATATAGACAAAGACATGCCCCAAAACCCCAAAGAGACTATTTTGGAAAGTAATGAAGGGAGTGACCCTTCAAAGGGGGAGGTTCTAAGTGCAAAAATGAATGGAGTATAGTGTGCACATGGCTTCACATGCATATACTATACACTGTGGTTAACCCACACCCACCTACCAAAAGATGGTTCCTTCGAATTCTTCCATGTGCACTAACGAACAAAATGCCCCAACCCCACTATGTATAAATGCCTCGACATGATTCCAACAAGTAGTGCTCTTTCTTTCTTTATTTCCATGACTCCGTTTTGCTTCTTTTTTCTTCTACACTACACATTTCAACCAATTCAGACCCACCCACTTCATTTTCCTTACCATATTGAACCTATTAGGGCAACATGTTATCTATAACTTTGATATATACTTGAAACCCTATATGAAAACTTGTGTCAAGATGAAGAATTACATATCATCCATTTCACTCTTAACTTTAAGATCCAAGTTACAAATTAATCATTCATTTTGTCAGTATCTTTAAGATCGGATCTACCGATCATGTCCATTTCATAACAAACAATCGATGAGTTTGGAGTCTTCTTCGTTGGTGGATGATGTTTTTTTTTTAAGAGCAAGTAGGGTTTTTTAATGGAACCTTGAACCATTTAAATGCCTTTCAAAGTGTATTCATGCAGTCATGTGCATGTACGCATGCTACTTGCTTGTTACTGTCATCTATGATTTGTTTCTAATGGGTGTTGTCGAAATTTAATTAGGATGGGTGTAATCTATGTTGGAACTCTAGTGATACTTCATTCGATAAGTGGTAGCTTTCATGCACAAATATTTACCTAGTTATTCACTCCATCGAATCTTAAGAAGGATGAAAACCTCATCTTTTAGGTAGTTTTGTGTTTCTTCCTTGCATCATTGTCAAATTTGTGAAGCTGTTTAAACTTAGCATTTACAGTGACATGTTATCGTTTTATCAATTCAAATGATTTCTCCCTGCCATGTTAATCTTCTTTGTATCTTTTCAATTTTGTCAAATATCTCTGAAATATTAGCATTTGATCAATGAGATCACAAGTACTATTTATCGTCTATCATGTTTAGATCATCAGCTTGTACACAAAGCATTCTTTCACCTTTGTACTTACCGATAATCATCTGTGTTTATGATATATAACTTCGTAGCCAGATGATATTGTACTAGCACTTGTGCGCGCTGGCGCCTAAAGTATAAAGGGAGCTTAAAATCAACAGAAATGAATTTTATTGTGACATTTCTGAAGTATGGATTTTAGTGAGGGGAGAGCACATGGGAGAAGCTCAATCATATAGTCCTTGTGTTTATGCAATTATGGATTCATCCATATATATATATAGATATACCGTTGAAACTTTATAATATAATATAAATACAAATATTCGCGATAGGCAGATGATTCCAAAGTTGACAATGAAATCTCTAATTACCAATGCTCTATATCTTTAAACTTGTTGGATTATGTGGTGATTGGAAGGTCAATTTTCTCAAAATTTTCAAATGAAGTTCTTTAAAATTGATCTATGCAGTATACTTAGGTTTATTGATACACACTCCATGTCCATGGATAATGGGAAGAAATCAAAGTGAATTAAGATTAAAGATTCAAACAGAAAATCCATGTGATTTTGCGGGCCAAATTTCAGCTACCCAAGTCCAACTCGAGGTTCCATGAAGCCTATCCAAGTTACAATTCAATCTCAATCTTATCCGAAGGAGCAGAGTAGAGACCCATCAACATTTTGATGTGATTTTTTTTTATTTATGGAGTAGAGAGTTTGCACCCTACGAAGGATCTCAATTATATTCAATCTAGTTAGACCGGCCAAAGTGGCAATTCATGTTAAAAGATCATTGCGTTGGTCTAGGGAAGGTTTAGTTCATGAGCCAAGAAGTCGTCTTGGAGACGAGCCTAGTTGAGATTGGCGGACAAGCCCAACTCCATTTAGTTGTCAGCCCCAAATTGAAATCATTGATATTATTCAAAGGGGTCTCTTTATTTTTATTTTTTTTTGCCTATGCTTCTAGCAATCAACCTCAAATAAAATCAAATAGTGAACGTGGAGAACAAATTTTTTTTGAACTGATGAGTGATCGTAATGTAACATTGAGCGCAACTTGAGAAAATGCCATTATATTTATGTTTTAGATGTCATTTGGCTCAAGTGACTTTTCTCAATTGATTCCATGATATTGTGAATATTTTTCAAGTATAATAATTATAAGAGTAAGTTTAAGGAGTTATGTTTGGTGGTCACTTTTAATTTTTTACCCATTTTCTTTAAAACACAACCACAAACACATCCATAAATGGGGTAAAAGTATAAAACCCCCCACAATGGCCCAAATGTGGCTCCCTAGAATTGTTGTAATTTATAAATTATTAGCTTATAACATTTTGAGTTGTCACTAAGGTTTCGTGGTGTAGTTGGTTATCACGTCAGTCTAACACACTGAAGGTCTCTGGTTCGAACCCGGGCGAAGCCATAAATTTTTAATTTTTTATTAAAAAATTTATACCTTCATCGAAAAGCTCTCAAGGCATCCGTAAAGTAAAGATGAATAATAAACCTCAGAAATTGCCTAAGGCATCCTCATGCACAAAGTAAAGACATGAGAATTAAAAAACATCAAGTAGCGTTATATACCATACTTTCAATGTGTCTGATTAATCAAAAGTTGTATGCATAATCCATGAACATGTCACCATCATCAAAGGTCATTTTCAATACTTGCAGGGTCGTCTGCATGGGTTTTTATGTCTAGCAAAAGGAATGTTCAACCCCCAGTTGTCTCGGGAGACAAATGCATTCCTAGATGCACATGTGTTTAGCTTTTTTCTTTGGGGTCTCATTCCACTAAGAGTCTCTAGCCATAATGTCTATCTTATTAGTGATAGCTTTGGGAAGAAGGAATGTTTGCATAGTGTAAACATGTATGGAGTGAATAACAGCCTTGACCATAATTGTTCTACCTGCTTGTGACAACACCTTCGCTTTCCAAGCCGAGAGTTTGTTGTTAATTTTATCTATTAAAAAAGTCCAATTTTTTCCTATTGGACAGAAGAAGAGGAGTGCCAAGAATCCTTTGGATTATACGTTTCTGAGCCCAAATTTTGGATTATCATATGTGCATGCCTCTAATGCACATTGGAGCTCAAATAGATCGACGATTTGTCGTAATTAACAGCTTGACCCGAGGCGGAGCAATAAGATGCTAAAAATATCTTTTGTCGAATGAGCTTCTGCAAGAGTAGATTTACAGAATAGCATCAGATCGTCCACGTAAAAAAGATGACTTATGGAAGGAGAATATGTCTTCTTATACAAATCCATTTTATTAAGTTATCGGATTCAGCTTATGCAAGCATGCGAGAAAGGGCCTCAGCCACCATAATGAACAAATAAGGAGAGAGAGGGTTTCTTTGACGAAGACCTCAAGAAGGTTTAATGCTCTCCAGAGGGGAACCATTAAGAAGAACTCGGAGGGAAGTCGAAGAAATGCATTCTTTTACCATCTTGATCCATCCTTTTGCAAATCCTAGGGATTGAAGGATTTGTAGAAGAAAAATCCATTCAACCCGATTGTATGCCTTAGCCATATCAATTTTAGAGCCATCCAACAATTCTTTTTTTTTTTTTTTTTTTCTTTTACAATGTTTCATTGAAAAAAGTTTTCATGGGCTATTAACATTGTCCGAGATAGATCTACATTTGATAAAGGCATTCTGATTAGGTGAGATGGATGGATTCTGACAACGGTTTCAATATATTGGCCATGATCTAGGAGATGATTTTGTATATCACATTACATAGGCCAATAGGTCGAAACTTATCCGAGGTAGTTGGATTTGGGTTTTTCAGGATCATGGCAAAAATGTTTCAATAAGTTTAGGATCCATAACACGAGTGGTAAAGAAATTGATGACCACTTCATTGACATCTTCTTTCATGATGTCCCAATAGTGTTGAAAGAATAATGCATAGAATCCATCTGGCCCTGGTGTTTTATAACCACCCATTCCGAACAGGGCGTTATGCACTTCCTCTTCATCTGGAATTGCAATCAGAGCCTCATTTTCCTAGGCGGAAATCACATGATTGAACAAAGATAGAATCTGTGGTTGAGGTTGAGGTTCAAATGTTTGAAAGATGTTCCTGGAATAGTCGTTAAACACATTTCCCATGCCTGAGGAGGAAGATTGCTAGCTTCTCTAGTCGTCCTTAAGTCGGACTATCGTGTTAGTCTTGCGATGCATAAGAGTGGATATATGGAAGAACTTTGTGTTCTTATTACCATCTTTGATCCAAGATTCCCCGGATTTTTTTCTCCAGAACAATTCTTCTCTTATGTATAATTCGGAGAGTCGCTCTTCCAAAGTTGCAATGGTTGAGGCATTGTTTGTAGATGGGGGAGCATTTTGTAAATTGTCCAAAGCTAGAAGGGTTTCCTGAATATTTTTATCTATGTTGCGGAAAACAGTCTTGTTCCATCTGGCAAGAGCGCGACTAAGATTCTTGGTTTTAAGATGAAAGTTTTGGTGGGGATGTGCATGAGTTCGATTTGCCTAGGCCAAAAGAACCACCTAATGACATCGAGTGTCCCGAGTCTCCTTATGGAAGAATTTAAAGGGTTTTGGACCATGATTCATATTGGAAAAAGTACTTCTACTGCCAATGGACGAGAGACCTACTTCACCACCACCAATGGTCCTGATTTATCTCTTGGGAGTCATGAAGATCATCATCATCATAATCAAATCTATCATCAAAGACCTTACATGTTCAACCATCACTCAAGTGGGTTGTTTCATAGACAGGAAGCTACTACTACTAATGTTGCACCATATCATGGTGGTGGGGCTGTACTCAGTGATGTAGGGGTGGGAATAGCAGTGACACCCACCACCCAGATGAGTTGCAGAGTCTCTTCCAATTGCGTCAGAACATGTTTGAAGTTGGGTTGCTCTAAATCTCAGTCACCCATTGAAATAATTAGGTAAAACTGTTTGGTTTGCTTGTTAATTAGTTTCTTAAACCTTTTTTTAGGGTTTTTAAGTGTTTCAGTAGAACTGTGAGCTACCAATATTAAATGGCAACACCCATTTTTTTTTTAGAAATTCTAGGTGTCGAGGAAACCAGCGAGGAAATGAGCGAGGGGAGGGAGGTGGCGGGGTGGGGACCGTTCACCTCCTTCGGGATGCGTGCCATCTTTTTTGGTACATGCATCCCGAGGGAAGTGAACGGTCCCCACCCCGCCACCTCCCTCCCCTCGCTCATTTCCTCGCTGGTTTCCTCGACACCTAGAATTACTCTTTTTTTTTTTTTACTTTGTGTGAACGTGGGAAGGCCCACCAGTTTGCATGTGAAGTAGGATCCACCATTTCTCTGCAAAAAAATTTCTTCTTCGATGCAAAGTACTTTGCCAACTTTGCATGTTGTTGTGGATGAAATAGATGAAGAGGAACTAAACAAAATTGCACGATTGAAAGATAGAGAGATGGAATTCCTTTCCATAGAAGTAGAACAAAAAAAATTGTGTATTGTCTCCAATCAATCATTTTCCTTTCATGTATGTCATATTATCCCATCATTTTGTGTTTATATTCAAAGTATATTGATTTCATGACATACATTGTTTATTTATTTATTTATTAATTCATGCTCGAAGGTTACATGACTGACCCTATAGGGTTAATCAAATCAGGCTCGAATGCTATAATATTAATATCCTCGTTCCCTTTATCTCATATGGAGACTTGATTTCGTTCTGATCCATCGCCTCCACCTTGCATGAAGACTTGTTTTCGCTTCGCTATGGTGTAGTTCATTTAAGCAGTTGCATTTAATACCTGAAGGCTTATCAACGACGAAGCACACGTGCTCCTGATAATCGGGCGAAAACTCACAAAATCCTAACTAGTGAGTCTCGAACCCGCAACCTCTCACAAGGAGAGTGGATGTCCGACCAACTGAGCTACAATTGGTGAACCAACTAAGCTACATTGGTGGACCAATATTTCCTGACATACATGAATGGCCAGTGATTAAGGTTTGTGTTTGACAGGGGTTTCTCACAGGGAGATCTGAGCTTGGAGCGAGGGTATCTCACAGGGAGGTCATCATCTCACAGCTGGGGTTTTTTTACATAGCAAGGGTTTCTCATAGGGAGATCTGAACTTGGAGCGAGGGTATCTCACAGGGAGGTCATCATCTCACAGCTTGAGCTTGAGCGAGCTTGGAGCGAGGGTTTCTGACAGGGAGGGTTCCTCACGGCTTGAGGGAGGGGTTCTCACAGCTTGAGCGAGGGTTTCTCACTGCGAGGTTCTCATAGCTTGAGCTTGGAGAAAGGATTGCTTGAGCGAGGGGTTCTCACAGAGATGAAGTTCAAAGATAGCAATCTTATTTATTGCTATGATGCTTGGGGTAATACCTTTCAGTTTTTTTTTATCTTATTTATTGCTATGATGCTTGTATGCTGGTGAAATTGTGTTTGTATGCTTATGAAATTGTGCTTAATCTTGTGAGAGATGGAGTTCAAAGATAGCAATCTTCGTTTGTTGAAAATCGATGGGAAAGAATTTGGGATCTGAAGGTCAATAGGAGGTTTGTTATTGTTTGAATCAAGCTCGAAGGTTAGAATCAAAGTTTTTGTTGAATTGCAGATGGGAGAATGGATTGGGTTTCAACTTAAGAAAGCTGTGGAATCGGGCTCTAACGCCTTCTCAGCTAGCTGGAAGATCAACAATAAATGGGTTATATGGTGGTGAAAGAGGCCAATAAAGGAGAAATTTTCCTTTTTATTATGGTGGGTTGGGGTTCAACGTCTAAAACTCTAAGGGTGCTAGCTGATGTGGAAGGGACGGGTTGGAAACAGTTCGCCCAAACTTTGAAGGAGGTGATTTTAAATAAGGTGCCTCAACCTTGTCCTAAGCAGTAAGTTAGAAGATATGGGGGTTCACCTTTGCCAGGGCCTAGTGTTGTCCCACCTTCGTGCAACAGAACTTTTGTTGAGGTCGTAACCACCGATCTTTCAAGTGTGAGCCCTACTTCGGCTGCCAGTAAGGACCCTTTTGCAGCAACCTCTATCCACCAGGGTATGGGAAAATCATCTTTTTCCAGATCCCGTTGCAAGAAAGAATGGTGCGAGATCGTTGATAGAGTTGCCTGATTCGGTGATTCAATGGACACATGTTGCTCTTCTGTTTGGCCACATAGCTTTTCTGGTTTTCGCCAACTCTCCACATGTGACCTCTTGCGAGGAGCATGAGTCGTCTCCTAGGTTTCCGACACTGAGTGATCAGTCTCCCCAGCAAGACCCAGTTCTTCCCCCTTTTCCTGCTTCTCTTGCTGGCTCAGTGGCTAAAGTAGGTAACCCAGTGTCCGAGTCGCTTCGCCCAACTCAGCAAGATAAAGGTAAGGGTATTGTTGGGCTTTCGCCTTGCCAGGGGCCCACGTCCAATTTGAAGCGTAATTTGGCCAAGTCTAATGATCAACAAACTTCGGGCAATTATTGGAAGGTTTTAGAAGTTGTGGAAGAAGATGTCTTCAACTTGGACCCCTTATTGACCAAGATGTCTATGCAGGCCAACAGGGATCACAAGCTGGCTAGAAAGGCCCAACGTGACAGAGCCGCTGAATGGGCTAATTTTTTAGTGTTTCCAACCAGATCCAGATTCATGCTCAAACAGAGATCCACCAAATCAGGCACAACCAACACAGCATGGTGGGTAGAACTTAAGGGCTGTAGCGCCCTTGCTGGGCTGATACGGAGCGAGTTTTCAAACCAGACACTGGAGTGTTTGTTATCTCTTGCTTAACCGCCGGGTTTCGAGCCACCAGCATAACAAAGTGCTGGAGTCCATGGTTTGTCCACAAAACTATGTGTCTCTCATTTGGAGAGTTGCTCGTCTACACCAAACCACGTAGGTGCTCCCCCAGGCTTCGAGGTCCCTTGGACAAACAATCTTGGTTTTGTTCTCCCTAGCAAACAGACTTCTGGGCAGTCTTCAGGGGTGTTTTCTAGGGTCAATGACAGCGCGGAGCTCTCTTTCTCTGAATGCCATTCGGCTCAAGAAGAGGCATCAAATCGTTAAGCTTTCAAAGAAATTGCCTTAGCAATGGGAGTGGACCTCAGTCAAGATGAAGAAATGGCTATAGGTATGGTTCTAGCGGCGGTGCAGGGTTCCGTATCTAACAAAGCAATGGAGAGGTGCAGCAACCTCGAGGTCAAAGGTCCTTCATGAACCTCAAAATTCTTTCGTGGAACTGTAGGGGGCTCAGGCATATTGAGAGGCAAAGGGGTTATTGTAGATTGATTTCAGAGAATCGTCCGGATCTTATTTTCATTCAGGAATCAAAATTGGAGAGATGCTCTAGAGAATTTATCATAAAATTGTGGCATGATAGTTCCTTTGATTGGGCTATGGTGGAGTCCACTGGCAGCTCAGGAGGCCTTTTAGCTATCTGGGATGCGAATCTTTTGCAGATGAGGGAAGTGTTGAAAAGGGTTTTTTCGCTTTCTATTCAGTTTCAAATGATCTCGGACAACTCTTGTTGGTCAGGGACTAACATTTATGGTCCGTGTGATCCTACACTCAGAGAACACTTCTGGGAAGAGCTTTATGACACTGCTGGTTGGGTGCAATCACCATGGGTGTTAGCAGGAGATTTCAATGTTGCCCGTCATATGAATGAAAAAAATGATTGCAAAAGGAGGTCCATGAGCATGCAGAAATTCAATCAGTTCATTAATGAGGTGGAACTCACTGATTTCAGTCTAAAAGGGGGAAAGTTCACATGGTCTAATTGAAGAGATCGCCCTATTCTTTGTGTGAGACCCTAGAGTTTGCAGACCTGAGGGTGAGGGTGAGGGTTGGAGCCCAATAGGCCCAACAGGCCCGAGAGGGGTTGGACGAGCCACAAAGGGGGACATAGTCCCACATCGCCTGGGTGCGAAAGGGGGATGTGCTACTTATGTACGAGGTTGGATCCCCATAATAACTACGCGTTTTAAAGCCGTGCGGGCCGGTTGGGCCCAGAGCGGACAATATTGTTACTGTGCGGATCGAGTCGTTACAGAATGGTATCAGAGCCTGACCCAGCTGAAAGTGTGCCGATGTGGAGTGGGCGGACCTGAGGGTGAGGGTGAGGGTTGGAGCCCAATAGGCCCGAGAAAGGTTGGACGAGCTACAAAGGGGGACATAGTCCCACATCGCCTGGGTGCGGAAGGGGGATGTGCTACTTATGTGCGAGGTTGGATCCCCATAGTAACGACGCATTTTAAAGTCGTGCGGGCCTGTTAGGCCCAAAGCGAACAATATTGTTACTGTGCGGATCGAGTCGTTACAATTTGTCGGCTTGATCAATTTCTGGCTTCGGTGGATTGGATTGATAAATTTGATGATTAAGTTGAATGGCTCAAGGGTGCAGCAGGTTCTGACCATCACACGATTTTGCTTGCGAACTCGTCTATTGGTGGCAATACTCGCCTTTTTCCTTTGATAACGATTGGTTTGAACACCCAACCTTGGCAGAAGAGATGAAATCTTGGTGGAACAATTTAGTAGTCTCTGGCCACCTTGGCTACTGCTTATGGTGGAAACTTAAGTTGATCAGATGCAACCTTAAAAGTTGGAGGACTAAAGTTTGGGGTAAGACCAATTTATGTATTCAAAATATTTCTGTTTTAATTGCTAACATTGATGCTAAGGAAGATATCCGAGATCTGACTGCCGAGGAGAGGTCTTGTAGAGTGTAGCTGCATCAGGAGTGGGCAACATTAACCAAATGAAATGAGGAGTTTTGGAAGATTAGATCTGGGGTCAACTGGGCTTGTCATATGGATCAAGGGTCTAAAATTTTTCATAATTTGGCTAACAGACGCTGACTTTTTAACACTATTGAAGCTCTTAGCATGGGGCGGGTGTTGGTAGTGGATGATGTCAGCATCAGAAAACTCATGATCTCTCATTTCAAGGAGTGTTTCTATGAAAAGGAGGAGTGGCAACCTTTCTTCTTGGGAATCACCTTTAAGTCAATCTCCCAACCTATGGCTACCTCCTTGGTTGAGAATTTTTCAGAGATGGAAATTAGAGCGGCAATGTAAGAGCTCAAATCTGAAGTTTCTCCAGGTCTTGATGGTTTCTCAATGGTGTTCTATTTGAAAATGTAGGAGGTAATCAAAGTTGATTTTATGAAAGTTATTGAAGATTTTAACTCTAGAAATTTTTTGAATTAACGGTTGAACACCACTATCATCTCGCTTATTCCGAAATGTGCAGGAATGCGGACAGTCAAGGATTTCAGACCTATCAGTATTTTGAATGGGGCCTATAAGATCATTGCTAAGATGTTGGCTGATAGATTGAAAAAAGTTCTTCATTCAGTCATTTCTCATTTTCAAAGTGAAGCAGTCAGTGGAAGACAGGTGGTTGATAGCATTTGATTGCCAATGAAATTATTGATTCCAGGAAAAAAAAACAAGGAGTTCCCGCACTACAAGAAAAATGTTGATGAAACGCTATGACAGCCGACGCTATAATAGACCCAGTGGCTATTATAGCGGTTTTAAAACGCTACGGTAAGTTTGGCTTTTATAGCGTTTCAGAAACGCTATGGTAGCCTCTACCATAGCGTTTTAAAACCGCTATGGTAGAGGCTACTATAGCGTTTCTAGCCTCTACCATAGCGGTTTAAAAACGCTATGGTAAGTATACATAGCAATTTTTTTTTTTATTTATTTTTTTTTGCTATCAAATGACTTTTTATTACATCTTATAAGTTTTATTTCTAAAAAATAAAAATTTAAATGTGCCAAACTTAAACATTTCCATGAATAGAGGCAAATCAATAAATGAATTGAAAAATCAGTAGTATTATTGTTCCTACAAGTAACACATCAATTGTTTACATACTTGTGTTCCAATCAACTCAAAAGTACATGGGTATTGCAAGCAAGCCTTTAACAACACTTATGTTCCAAACTTCCCAATGGGTTAATCTATCATTTATAGCTCTCTCCAAGAACTTTTGTTCAAAGATCAACATTCCACATGGCTCCCTCTCCTTCACCACACACATTATGAACATGTTTTATCCTCTCAACATATTTGCAAATCCCACTGCATGCCCAATCAAATGATGCCACACACATTTCCTGCCTTTGCATGCCCAATCTGGAATGTGGACAATGCCTTTGTATAGCGTTGCAAGGACACCAAAGAACAAAGCTGCAGCAAGCAAGCTTCAGTTTAGGCACTAGAGGTCAACAAACACAAAATCAGTTAAGTCAAACAAGAAGCTTAATCACCTCCAGGGGAATGTACGTTGGACGCTTTGGTTTCCCAACATTGATGCAAGGTAACTCAGCTGAATCGTTGACTAGTATTATAATGAATCGTTTTGACACACCAATAATAAATTTCTAACTCTCTCCTGAGAAAGATACGAGTTGCTATAATAATGTGCAACCGAGAAGATTAAAAAAGACCATTTTCTGCAAAAGAATTTCTGATATACAAATAGCCCCTTGAAGAATCATACCTTCTAAATGGTTTGAACCAAACCATGAATGAATCTAGGTGGGGTACAGTTGATTCCGACAGCAATAACCTTCTTGCATGAATCAACAACTGAGACACTCAGACAAAGGATCTCCACTAACCACATTGACACCATCCTTTGAGTTGAACGAAAACCATGCCGGAATTTTAATGTTGTCTTCCTCGAGGAGTTGAGCATAAGCCTAAGAGCATGAATTAACAAGTCACGAATCACCAGTTAATAAAAAAAGATAAATAGATGTATCGGACTCACCCTAACCCCCTTTAGTTGGTAAATACCCATGTGCCATGCACATCCACCCTTTTTTAAATTAAGCTTTTACTCATTTGGGTAAAAACTCCATTCAACTATATATCGCATTTCAATCGTCAATAAGAAGACTAATAAAACAAATCTACCACGTCTACTATCGATGCAGCTTAATAGGTACCTGAGCTTCTAGTTTATTTGGTGTTGTTTCAAACGCAATCAGGTCAGCACCTGATTCTGCTAGAACTTGAACCCTTCTTCTGTGGAATTCTTTCAAAGTTGATAATGTAACTGCTTCACCATAGTCCCCACTGCAAGACGACAACAGAAGGGAATAATCTAGATATTTGTTAAAGTCGACATATTGAAGAGATATACTGGATGCTTCGTTCCAATACAAACCCATAAAGAAAAACGAAAAAAAGGAAAAAATTAAATAAGAAGAAGGCTAATTGACTAAGACCTCCCCAGCTGAATTCTAGACATGCTTTTTAAGACCTTTTAAGGGGTGCTTATTTTTTCTTCTTGATCTAATTTGAGGACTGACTTTGTGAAACATATCACGTTCTTTTTCCAGAAACTTAGACCTCTTAACTGAATTACGATGTAAGAAACAAACATTCCCAAAGATCATATTTTTCATGAAGCTGAAATTGATCAGATGGCACCCAAATTAATTACTCTAAAGTTTGGAAATGGACAACAGAGCAAATTGAAAATGAACTAACCAATCAATCCATGTATGATCAAGGATAGTGTACAAAGGATTAATATTGCAAAGGATTACTAGTCCACACATTGTGCAGAGTTTCCTATTTCATCAGATAAAGATAGTGTACAAATGATTAATATTGCAAAACATCACATCTAAGCATTCTAAGCTGTTTGTTATCATATGCAACATCAATAAGAAAATAAACACAACAATCTTCAAAATTATGAACTCATTAAAAGCAGAAAATTTTATAAACTCCTAACTTCCCGAATTTAATGTTTGATAGTTCAAAGGAATGTTGACTCGAATGGAGAATCCCTTTCTCACTACAAGTAAGCCCTGAGTTGCTCAGATCAACAAGCCCTTAACAAATATTCACTTGGGATACATCTTAGCCTCTAATGACATTGTTATGTAGCCTAAATACAGCTAAATCTCAACATAACAGAGCAGAAATATAGCGCCCATTGTTAAGGTAAGCAATGTTCCAAACTCTAAGTTGTGTTTTTCGCAATTGTAAACATGCTAATTCTTGGCTTATTGGGCAGAAATGTTTTGTTCATAAACCAGTTCCCTTCTCTAAAATAAGTATAGAAAAAAATGTCTTACTGTGCTCCTTTCTGCACGACACAGCCCGTTCAATCATTAGGCTCGTTACCGATTTGTTGCCATTCATCATCAATGATCAAGAACCGTGGAGGAGTCCCTCCTACAGACAGGCTGCAAAACGAACCAATCAAAAATTTAGCTGAGTAAATGATAGATGTTCACATCACATGCTCATCTGTCACAGAGTAATGTTCTATTTCACACTCAATTGTGCAGGTTCAAAGTCTAGACAAGTTTTACCAAAGAGGTGTTAGAACTATGATCACTGAATTTGATATCCACCTAGTTCATTAAATGGATAATGGGTAATGAAAAAAGGCCATGAAATACTTTTAAGCATTCTCACCTTTTGAGGCCGTCCTCAACACCTTCAGCAGTGACATCAGTGTAAAAAGCATCCCATGTACACCAGACAAACCAATCAAGAAATGAAGGCAACTGTAGTCATAAAAAAGTTATAAGATTACAGATAGTTAAGTATGAAGTTTGCTCTCCTACTGTCGTTGAATGCAATGAAAAAATAAGATATTTTACAAACCTTTTTCTTCTCGCGGTGGAGGAAAGTTTGCATGTGTTTCTCGTGGTGGAGGAAAGTTATGCATTTTAAATAGGAAGTGGCATGTTCTAATAAAAAGGTGCATAAAAGAACAAGTGTCTTACCTGCAACCGAGAGTCTGTTGAATCCACATGTTCGTCCAAGGTATCTTGCATAGTGGGGAGAAACCAAACAAGAAAATTAGTGTCTGGTAACAGTCAACAAGATGAAAGATTAGATAGCAGTATGAACTTTACAAAGGAGAACAATAAAAACAGTAAAAAAAAACAAAAGGTGTAACCAGTGGAGAACTGGTTGAGGGAACCATACAATGAGCCTAGTGTGCAAGTCGAGCTCTTCATTGACCGCTAGTGCAATATGTTTTGTACTTAATACTGTCTCTTCCAATTTCTCAAGACCCTCATCTTGTTCTGCTCAATGCAACCCCATAAATGAACCGACATCAGCAAAAACATAGAATAAGTATAGAAGAAGAAAGTATACATAAAACAAGTATTAGCAGCATACCTTTCATAACTTGTCGCTGGAAACTAACAAGGCCTCGGTTATCCAACCCAGTTGTTCTGCTCATCACATCGGCAGGCTTTATATCTTGTCCAAGCAAGCTGCCTCTGTTAGCAAAGTTGGACATGTTCAGTGTGGAAGCCATTTGACTGGTTTTCGATCTCAAAGTTGCAAGCACGCCAATGCATCTCCTTGTATGTTCCGCATTACAGATAATTTTAATGACAAAAACAAACAAACATTAGCTTCAAGAGAGGAGTGTTGAAAATTCAAAGAGTAATCTCTGTTAAGGAGTGACTTAATCAAAAGTGTTATTTTCTTCAAAACATATGGCATGTAAACACTTAAAACTAATAACACATGTTGATTAATTTCTCAAGGTGCCATGTGAAAAACCTTTTCTTTATGCCTAATAATAGATTAGAATTATAAAAATATAGCCAAATAACAACACTAGGAAAAAGAGCATGAAAATGGTATCTTATTATTTTACACTATATGCCCAACGACTATCCAAAAATTTTAACAGGCAGCGGCTTCATCACCTCCCTTTGGAGTGGATGTTGCTTCTTTTGTTTCTGTTTCAACCTCAGGCTCTTCAGTATCATCTTCCTATTCCACTGTTTCACTGTCGCATCAGGGTTGACGTTCAGGTTTGCTTTTACTGAATCGTAAATACTTGATGCAAAAAGAAACATGAAATTGGCCACAATAAAGACACGCAGACACAAATATTTTTTGTTGAATGGTGGATAATGGGTTCAATCCCAAGACCGCCATCAAACCCCACCATTGGACACTCTCAAACATGCAAACTAAGATGATGAAAAAACTCTCGATCTGATCAAAAAACAAACAATCAAGATGAAAAGTTGGATGAATCAACCAAACAGAAACAGAGAAATCATAAGAAAGATAGACACACAACAATTTTTTCACAAACCAAGTGAGAAAATTTTGCCCTCATCCACTTAAAATATAAACTGTTTAAAAGGAACTATGAAACACCTGTCCAGGTGAGAAAATTTTGCCCTCATATTCCAAAAGGATCAATTGACTCTTACATAAACAACCTCTAATAGGGTATTAACATGTTCATGCTCATGAGCCCAAGGCTGTTTGAAGTGTTGAATTTACTCCATTTCATGACAATCAAGTGCTTAGGTTTTCTTACCTTTGAGTCTACAAGCCAAATCTTCTTGCGAGTCTCCTCAATTGGAGCTTTGGTCTGCATCAGGAGTAAAACACATCTTTCATGTCTTTCATGGCATTAATACTAATTTTCTACATTAATTTGCTCGGATTAAGATATCCAGATAAAGACATGGTTGTATGGCAATACCTATTTCGACATCTCAAGGGCGATAAGTTCAGCAATGCCAGTTCCAGCCTAAAAAGAAAGAAAGATGGAACCTATTAAGAATGGAGCTATAGACATATAGCATAAGAACAACAATCTATCATGTATCAATCTTTGTCTAGTGAAACATATGGGTAGTGTCATTTAATATTACCTCTCCAGCACCAAGGAACAAAAATGTGTGCTCAGCTAAGGTCCCATTGACCAACTTAAGTGCTGACACAACCCCAGCAAAGCCACATATGTTGTCCCCTGCAGTAACATATCAAATCAACTTATTAGAATTTATTTTGCCAAAGAAACCAAAACTTAGGGAAAGCCTCACAATATGTTCCTTGTATATAATCATTGAAGACAAGATGAGTTTTGCAAGATTTTGAAAGCAGCTCAAAGGCATTGTGGTTTACAAAATCCTCAAACTACGCGATTTAGAACAAAGATCCATAAAAAATATTAGAGGCAAGTGATCAACACGGGCCTGAGGCATCTGCTATACAATAAGTTAATCAAACTAAGGTCCAATTAAGAAGGATGATCTGTAAAAGGAATTTTTTCTCCATAGACCTGCATGACTGCACCCATGAACTCATAAAAGCTCAACATATTCCGACAAACGTGAGATACAAAGCCATCGTCACAAAATTGATATACAGAAAATCAGTGGTTTATCATATAAAGTTTATAGTTGCCCTCTTCTGCCTCAGCCGATTTAGAACTCATCATTCAACAACTCCTCATTGTCCATCCTCACATCATTGGTCACTGCAAGTAACACACAAAAAATGAATTTCCATAGTGAAAAGTACTATAATGGCTTTAAGAAAGAAAGTACAAGTCATAAAAAAACAAAACCATACATATGTAGAGATTGAAATAACATACCTCTGTGATCATCTGTGCGTGTTTCCAATTTCATCTGTATATGGATAACGATATGCACAAAAAGCTTTCCATATCTTTGAAATTTTGTTATTTGCTCTTTCTCCATAACAAAAAACAACAAATGCATTTTTCTCAAGCAATCATAATAATCTCAACTTTAACTAAAAACACAAGAGATTGAACTCAAACTCAAAATCAAGGATACTTCCATCTTCACTCTTTTCGATCAATTTCCTGAGAAACCCATCTCTGGGGAGATTACTATCCTAAAATAAAACTCAACCTGGAACAAATAACAAGTTTTGAACCTAATAAACATGAGAAAACGTGAAAATGTATGGTTCTAGTGTTGAAAATAAGAGAAAGGGTGGGATTTTTTATACATGACGGATGACTTTTGTAATTGTTTCTTCATCTAGAGAAGTAGGAGCCATTCTTGTGCAGTGATGAAGCTCGACTAATGAAAGGGGAACGACGGGAAGTTAGGGGTTTAAAGCGTGAAAGAGTTTTAAATTTAGGGATTATGAATAATGAAAATTTTAGGGATCTTAAAGAGTTTTAAATTTAGGGATTATGAATAATGAAAATTTTAGGGATCTTATTCAACTGGGAAGATCAAGAAAAATAGCTTTTGAGAACAGAAATCATGCAAATAAGCAAGAAAATAGAAAGTGTAGAAATGAAAAGCATGTTGAAAGGAAAACAACCATTTGCATAATTTACAAGACGAAACACAGAAACCACATTATCTTTATGAAATTGAAATCAGAGAGATAGATTCAGAAATGTGAGAAATGCACAAGAAATGAATGAATTGGATGAAAGAAATAAAAAAAGAAAAACGAACTCTTGGAGGAGTGTCGTTGAGATCTTTGGTTGCAAAGCTGCAGATCGACGAACTCGCTTCTTCTCCGCCCCTGATTTCGTCGTCTCTCTCTGAATGAGATAGATTGAAGAGGAAAATATGCTCTTGTTGGCCTCATTTGATCATTCAAAAAGAAAAGAAACCTAAACCTTCACTGCCCCATTCTCCCCAACTTTCTCCTCCACCCCATGTTAGATGAATCAGATTGAGAGAGAGGCCAAAGTGATCGACAGAGCGGCGAGAGCGACAGAGAAAGCGAGAGCAAGGAGGGAGGAGAATGGCAGAGAGAGGGAGGGAGGAGAATCGCGGGGCTGTGTGTTTCTCTCTTCTTTGTAGGTTTTAAGTTGGAGAGAGCTGAAATATTTGGGCGGTCTCACATTTTTAATCTCCCGCCTAATTCTCTAAGAGCGTTTTGAGATTACAATGATACTAAAAGTAGGCTTTTATAGCATTTGTGTAAAAAACGCTATTCTCAAATGCTGTAAAAGATCATTTTTGTTGTAGTGCCGGGCTCATTATCAAATTAGATTTTTCTAAAGCCTTTGACAATGTTTTTTGGAGATATTTGGATTTGGTAATGTCTCGCATGGGGTTTGACTCCAAATGGATTCATTGGCTTCACACTTGCAAATCTACAACCAATTTCTCACTGAAGATTAATGGTCAGCTGCATGGGTTTTTCAATAGCTCTAAAGGCTTGCGTCAAGGCGATCTTCTGTCTCCTCTTCTCTTTACTTTAGCAGCAGAAGGTCTAACCCAAATGATTCTTAAAGCGGTTGATGCTGGCCCAGTGAAAGGGTTCTCTGTCGCAGAGGGTCGTCTTCCTGTTTCCATTCTTCAGTATGCAGATGATACTGTCCTCTTTTGCGATGCCTCTACTACTCAGGTTCTTGCTCTAAAAAGAATTATGTTTTGGTTCGAAGTTATTTCAGGTCTTAAAATCAACTTTCACAAATCAGTGGTGTTGCCTATTGGAGATGTCCCTCATTTGCAGTAGTTGACGGGTTTATTTGGTTGTGCAGTGGGTCAGTTTCCAGTTAATTACTTGGGCATGCCTTTGGGTGCTAGTTTTAAAAGTAAAGCTGTGTGGGATGAGACGATCGAAAGGATGGAATCAAGACTAGCGTCTTGGAAGCGTAAATTCCTCTCAAAAGCAGGTAGATTAGCTCTTGTCCAATCCACTTTAGCTTCTATCCCTGTGTTCATTTTGTCTCTTATCAAGGTTCCCTCTTCAATAGCAACCAAGATGGAACAGATCATGTGCGGCTTCCTTTGGGGTTCTACTCAAAACTCTAGAAATATGCATTTAGTGGATTGGGAAAAACTTTGTTGTCCAAAATCTCAAGGTGGATTGAGCATTCGCCAAGTGATCACTTTCAATTTTGCTTTACTTTCCAAGTGGCTTTGGCGATTTGCAAAAGAAGATGACAATTTATGGAGATTGCTCATCATTGATAAATATGGGCGCAATCGATGGGGATGGGATAAGAGAACTAAGTACTCTCCTTATGGATGCTCTTTGTGGAAGTCCATCTCTCGGTGCATATATGTATTACACTACACCTATATATTTTCAAGTTGATATGATATTATGACAACTTAGTTATCAAGTAGTCAAGAAATTCATCCAACTCACTTTGTAAAGTTTTGGCATCATTTTCAATCAAAGAAGCATAAGTGAGCCATTGAAAACAAGAATAAAACTAAGGTTGAAATCATAGAGATAAGGTTGTTTACATTACAAATATATATAGCCAATAGGGTACCAGCTCAACAATCGGTAGGCTTGTGGCGGATGAAATCACAAATCTAAGATTCGAACCCTTTTGGTGGCACAGTTGGTGGAAGGGGTTAAGGGATGGAAGATGGCACAGTTGGTGGAAGGGGTTAAGGGATGGAAGATGGCACAGTTGATCGCATTATCCAACTCTACCAATTCGAAGGTCTCTAATGGAAAATTTCGAAACTCTTAATATTATTTTTTAACAATTTGAGAGATACATTACTAGCTAAGATACACTATATTTGTATCTCAATGCATTACATGGCATGACTAATGAGTACATCAGAAATTGGAAAACTATCAAATTGAATTATAAGATCGTTAAAGCTAATTATTAAAGAAAATTTACAGAGCGTAAAATTAAGAATGTAAATGGTAAAACCATGGTACAACTAGCTAGGGATGTCAACGGAATAGGTCTTGCTCCTAGTAGTCTTGGTTTCAATCTTGATTCTCGAACACCAACAGTAAAAGTATATAGTTAAAGAATTGCTTAGGTTATATTTATTTTTGTTTTGATTTTATTTTCGAGTCAAATTTGGCACCCCCTACCTAGCTACCACCAAGGATTGTGATTTCATTTTTTGAGTTATTTTCGATTTCCTAATTGTAAGAAATATTTTGGCGTGTAAAGAAAAAACATAAAAGTTTCAAAGATACATGAAATATATATAATAAATTTCAAGGGTATATGAAATATGTGAAAAAATGCAATTAAATAAAACTATTAAACACATTAAATAAAGCCTAAAATGCCAAGAAATGAAATAAACATGAAATCAAATATAACCAGAAAATCAGGAGGTGGTTTTAAAACTCAATATATATGTAGAAGAAATGATAATTAGAAAATCAAGGGTATTTTCAAAAACCAATAATAATTAGAATAAATGATAATCAAGAAACATTAACGAAAAACTCCTGAAATTTTTCCAAAAAAACTCTCGAAAAATTTAATTTTTGGTAACTGATTTGTATTTTTACAAAATTTACAAAAAAAAAAAAAGTGAAAATTTACAAATAAACCCTAAAAAAATTGAAAGTTTGTTCGCCCCTTTTCTTTTGGTAATTTCAAAACACAAAAATTTTATTGAAACTCGGTGAAAACACAATCCTTATCTACAACTACAAATTAGACTTCTAAATGTAATTAGATTGAGACTGAGACCCAAAACAAATCAGAAGAAATCAAATCAATCGGTTGGGAGAAACAGTAGAAAAAGGTTGTAAAGTGAATTGATGAATTCCACTGTTTTGATTTAACAAAAAGTAAATAAATAAATTGTACAAAGAGAAGGATCTCTCAGCGAACTATGGAAGATCTGGAAACAGAGGAACAACAAATTGTCATATGGAAGATCTGGAAGCAGAGGAACAACAAATTGTATGAAGAGAAGGGTGTCTCAGCGAACTATGTGATAATAAAAGTCTATCACTGGATCAGATGTATCTCAAAAATATTTGTTCCTAAGAAGAAGGATGAAAATCCAGTGCTTTTACGTAGATTAAGCTTGGCTGATAGGGTGGTTAGAGCAATCTCGCCGTGTGTGGTATTTTGGGTGCCTCTCCCTATAGATTGGTTGGTTATGAACGTGGATGAATCACCAGTTGAGAATAAAGCAGCTAGTGGTTTTGTTATTAGAAATTCAGATGGTGGTTTTGTGGCGACGGGTCAATTTCATTTCGGCTTGGGGACAAACAACGCAACCGAATCCAGAGCATTGTTGGAGGGGCTAAAATATTTTGTACAAGAAGGCCTTAGCAATTGTCTAATACAAACCGATTATATGTTAGTTAAGAAGTGGTTCTTTGGCGAAAATGGTGTCCCTTGACCTCTTCATAATATTTGGAGAGAGATAAGAGACATTAGTAATTCATTGGCTTTGTTGCTGTAGATATTTCTTTAGAGAGATAAATTCAGTAGCTGATTCCTTAGCAAAGTTGGCTCAAGTGGAGGTGAGATCGAGAAGCAGTGTTGAGGCTACCAAGTTGTTGTGTGAAAGTCTAGTGCTATTGGGAATACATTGAATTGGTGGCGCTGCGCACAAAACAGTTTGTATCCATTCTATTTTCATTATGCAACAGAATTCCATGTTGGGACTGAACTAGCAGCAGACAGGGTTCGGACGTTTACTGGTAGCTTTGGAGCAGCATAGCATTTTAAGCTGTTGTCGAAGCAAAGGTTGTCAAAGGGTCACATTGTGATTGTAGTATGGTGGTGTTGGTAGGTTTGTTTGCTCATCTGGTGATGTAGAGAGGGTTTATAGGGTTTTTAATTTGGGTTTATAGGGTTTCTAATTTGCTCTCAAAGTTATTTACTAAATAACTTATTTGTAGTCTTTCAATTTAATTAGGAGTCTTTTTAGTTTCCTTTTAGGATTAGGCTTTACTTTTTCTTTTAGGAATACTGCTTGTTATTTTAATATTTGATTCTACATTTTTCTTTTGGGAATAGGTTGTTTGTTATTCAAGTTATTTGAGCACTATAAATAGAGCTCTTCCTCAATATTGTAGATAGACTTTTGATAATTAATAAACTTGGTATATTTTCTTTGAGGAGATTATTGTGTTTTTTTTCCTATTTTTGGATTATTGGTGCGCCAATCAACGAATTGTAGAACCCTTATTTTCGGATTATTGGTGAGCCAATCAACGGATTCAAGCCTATCATTTAATTTTTTTTCTCATCCTTCTTTTTCTCGTTTTCGCGCTACATCAATTGGTATCAGAGCCTAGTACGTTCTTGGAATATGGCGCCTCGTCAACCAAGGGAGGCGACAGTTGAAAACATATATGAGAGGGATGAAGAGAGGCAACGTGCCGAAGCTGGTCGAATTCTTCAAGTTGAGGCGCATGTAGCACATGTACAAGCCCAACTTGAAACCACAAACGTTAATCTTGAGATCACAAACGCTAACCTCACAGCCCTAACTGAACAAATCACGAGGCTTTTACGAATTCACCTTAGTAGACAACCAAATTGACAACCACACGCCGATGAGAGAGATGCAGAGTTTGATGATCACTTCAAAGGACCTTTGAGGGGTCGTGATGGGAGGCATGACACTAGAGGACGAGGCTTCAATAACCGTCAATATCATCATGCGTATGAAGAGGACACAGATGAGGACTTCAAGAATCCTTTCGGAGGACACGGTGGAGGACGCGAACATCATGGAGGTGGTCGGGGTTTTGCATATAATCTGGAGCCTAGGCGATGAGAATCTAGTCTGAAGATAGAAATATCGGAGTTTCATGGGAATGGTCAACCTGAAGAATTTATGGATTGGTTGGCAGCAGTTGAGGAAGCACTCAAATATAAGGAGGTTCCGGATGATAGACGGGTGGCTCTTATTGCCACAAGGTTCCATGGGAGAGCAGTAGTGTAACACCCCTACTTTTCCAATGACAATAAATATTTATGTTCATAAAAATTCAAAATTGAAATTTCTATTTTAAAACCTTCTTTCGTTTGACAAGTCGTATTTTTCGAAATTTCAGTTAACTTTCTTACCTTTCGAATCTCGGGACGAGATTCCATTTAACGTGTGTATAATGTAACACCCCTAAATTTCATAAAACCAATTTATTTTATTTTTAATAAAATAAAATAGAGTTACATTTAATGGAATTGAAATTTCAAAATTTTAGGGTTTTAATTTTGTGAAGTTAAAGGGAGGGTGCTCTCAAAATTTTAGTGGGGGCGAATAGCCACCCACACTATATAAAGAAAAACCCTTCCTTCTTTCTTCTCTTGTGCAACAGGAAGAGTTGTTCTTCCTCATTTTCTTTCTTCGATGGCGGCTGACAGTGAGAAGGGTTTGTGCGAGGGAGATTGTGATAACTATGTGGCGATGGTGGATGCTCTATTTGTCTCAAGAGATGGAGAGGAAAGAAGAGCGAGATGGCTAGGTTGCTGGCGATGTGGTGGTGGTCAGGTGAGATGACTCATACTTTTATTCTCTTTTGATTCTCTGTTTTGGGTTGGTTGTGTTTTTGTTGAAGTAGTTAGAGTAATTGAAGACACAATTAATTAAAGTTATGTGTTTTGTGTGTAGGAGATTGTCTCCAAGTGTTTGATAAAAGTACTGAAAGAGATTTGGGTTTTAATGTTTGTGGTTTGCCTCCATTTTGAAAGTAATGGTTGTGAAGAAGATATGGGTTGTTATTGTAATTTGTAAACAAGTACGTTTTCACTTCTTTTTTTTTAATAATGGTTGTGGAGTAAAATGAGTTTGTGATCATGTGAATTGGGAGTTTTGGGATTGTGGACATAATACCATAATGGGGTTTCGTTGGAGGAAAAATTTGTGGATGCTTAAGCATAAAGTGGAAGAAATGTCAAATATTAAGTTTTTTTTTTTTTTTTTTTGGGTGAATGAATATTTGCTAAGTTCCGGGATAGCAGTATAGGTTTAATAGAATGTGATTGTGTTTCGACCACTAATGTTGATGATATTAGGCAGGCCAGTAAACCTAGGAAGGTCTAACAAAGTGAATGGCTAGGTCACATTTTTTTTTTAGTACCACATGGTGATATCTTTGAGTTCTAGTGATTGTGGCTGCAAATTATCGTAAATATTCAAAGTTAATAAGAAAATGAAGCGTTGGAGTTGTAAATTTGAGAACCATTGTGGATGCTTTTATAGTTAGTGGTGAATCAACTTGCCTCAGAGGATTGAAAAGATGAAGTGAGAGATGAGGTTGCAGCTGGTCATCTATTCCCTGTTCTGAATGCAAAATGATGATAATATATCCATTGTCAATGCAGATTTTACTAAAACTAGCTAATCGAACCAAAGAGTGAGGGATTACAACCGTAAAATAACATGAACATTTGGGTTCGCTGAAATGTGCCTTTGTGCTAGTTTATGTAAGAAATGTGTAAACTTTACACCTTTGAATTATAAGGTTGTATGGAAATGATAGGTTTCATTTCAGGTAATCCGTTATGAGATTTTAGGCATGTTTGAGATTGAGGTTGCCTTATTTGTGGTATTTTGTGTTGTAAACGCGTGATCTTCACTATTTTGATGTGCTTGATGTGAGTTTTCTTCATTTTCCTTTTTAGATCTTTGTATGAAGTTGAAAGTGTTGAGTGAGGATTAGATCTGAAATTTGGGAGATTTGTGTCCTGTTTAATTGTTTGTGTAAGATCATTCTTACATGCCCATTGGATTGTTTTTATGTTTTTTGGTGGTGATTTGGGCAAGTATGATATGTTGTGTAGTAAGTGGATTTCGTAAGCCAAAAAGGATGGGTTTCATCTGACGCGTTGAAATGGAGATTTGGGTAAGTATGATAGATTGTGTTGTAATTTACTTCGTAAGCATTAAGATGGGTTTCTTCTGAGGCATTGAAATGGCTTGGTGTTATGGTGACTGAATTTCTGACAGGAAGTGTGAATGGGACCTTCATTTTCTTATTTGTTAAGAGTCTACTTTTATCATTTAAGAACTCTTACAGAATGATGAATCTTTTGTAAGTTTGGTGATGTAGTGGAGGCTATCCCTATTGGCTTGTAGGTTTCTATTGGTAGACCCATCAAAGGAAAATTGCTAACTTCAAGTCTAGATGAATGGAGTTTAATGGGTATCACTGTTGTTAGGTAGATGGATCGAAAATTAAATAAATAATGGATGGCAGACCTAGTATTTTGATAGTGAAGTCCAAACTTTTAATTTGGAAGGAGTTTGAATTTCATTATGGTTCGTTTGATAGTAGTGTTTGATTTTACACTATGCTTCGTTTTGTTTTGATGTCTCGTTGATTCTATTGATGTAGGACCATTTAAGATTAATGGTGTTCCTCTGTATGTATGCATCTTGAACTTGTTATGTTCTCCCAAGGTAAGGGGTGAATTTCATTATGAATGACAAAATGTCACTTGATCACCGTGTTATTATAAAGCATGATTTATGAATATGCTATGTTTTCCCCAAAAATGTGGGTAGATACGATTGTGAATCGACTTATGTATGACAAAATGTCATTGTGGAGGAATTCTGAATTATCAAAAATAAATTATATTGGTCTTGATTTCTGAAAATATAAACCACTTGGACTTGTATCACTTAGAACTACCACACCTCTTTTGATTATTATTTTTCCTCTCTTACTAGAGAAACTAAATAACATGCGGGTCGTCTTGCGGAGTTGGGGCACCTATTTCCTACTAGAGAAACTAAAATAACCTTTGGGTTAGTCTTGCGAAAATGAGGTGAATTTGTATGCCTAAATAGGCTTTGATATTTATCCGTCAAAAATGTGACGTGAGTTTATGCGCATTGATAGCCCAAGGGTGGCTTTTGGTACTCATATAGTTAGGGGTATCCGCGATGCATGCCTGTATGTGATGTCCCCACTTGGGCATGGATGACGGAGTAGTCCTCCTTTATATGAGAGAGGCATACGGGCATGTATGTTCGGCACGGAGGTGGTGCAAATGTAGTATCGTCTAAGTGATCATTCCGTTAAAAAGATGAATCAAATTCAAATAAAAATGAATAAACTACGTTTATATTATTTCTAATCCTTTTTCATGCAGGATGGCAAGTCCACTAATATTTCTACAGGTCAGACTTGCCATAGTCGACTCCTATAGGGTAAGTATAAGTAAATGCATTTTTACTTAATTGGGATGATGATATGATGGCCTCAATGAGGAACTAAATTTTTGGAACTGTGTTTTCTTGCATCACACTTTTGCCTCGTTGAGGAACTACCTGTTGGTGTGTTTGTGTATTGTTTGTGTTTAGCTTGATGTTTATCACGTGCGATTTTATTGATTTTGGGATGAAGATTTCTCACACCAGCTTTATTGTTGACCCAAGTGAGCTTTTGCTTCTTGGGTACATTCCTTTGGGAATGTAACCGATTAGCTTTTCAGGTTTAAAGACTTTTGAGCAGCGTTACTGGAGTTTCGCTAGTGGGGCTAGCAACCTCAGTATTTTCGGGTTAGAGTTTTTAGTTGTTTCAGTAATTAAATTATGTTTAAGTTGTTGTTGCTGCTAAATGTTTCTATTGTTATTGAATTTCACGCCCCGAGTTTTGGGGAAACAGATAATCCTACGTGGATTTTAGGATTTCATTTTTCTCAAAAATCGGGGCGTGACAAGTAGCTTGGTGGCAACAATCAAAACTCACTCGTCAACGACAAGGAAAGCTGAAAATTACCTCTTGGGAAAAGATGATGAAGCATATGCGCGCTCAATTCCGACCCCATAATTATTCAAAGTTGATGTATCAACAACTTCAGAACTTGAAGCAATGAGCGCGAACGGTGGGCGAATACACGATAGAGTTTTACAAATTTGTGGCTCGAAATGACCTCACTGAGACCAACGAACAATTGATCGCAAGATACATTGGGGGTATGCGTGATAATTTTCAAGATACTCTTAACATGTATGATGCTTTTACACTTTCAGAAACACATCAACGAGTCTTACAGTTTGAGAAACAATTACAGAGGCGATCCACTAACCCTTCATGGGGATTGTCTAATTATCGGACTAATACCAACAACCCTCAACCCACACGAGCTACAAATCCTCCACAAACAAACACCACGAGGGCTTCTATAGGCGGGGTGTCAAGCAATAGACCCCAACCAAACAGTTCAACTTACCGTTGCTTCAAATGCGGGGAAGTAGGACATCGTATGGCGAATTGTCGAAAGGGTGACAGGAGCGGAAAAGGTTTATCCATAGACAATGAAGAGTTGGGAGAGGATGAGTAGTTCCACGTCAATTCGAATGAGGGTGAACCGCTATTTGATTCAAATTCGGTGCAAAAGGAGGTTGTTAGATGAGACGAATGTCAATTACTTGTAGTCCGACGTGTTTTACACCACGGTGAACAGATGTCAATGGTTGGTTGAGGAACAATATCTTTCAAACCACTTGCACAGTGGCGGGAAAAGTGTGTCGTTTGGTGATAGACTCGGGCAGCTGCAAGAATGTGGTATCCGAAGAAACTGTTCACAAACTGGAGATGAAGACGGAAGACCATCCGAGTCTTTACAAGCTATCTTGGCTAAAGAAAGGTAATCAAGTAACGGTCTCTAAACATTGTTTGGTTTCATTTTCTATTGGTTCAATTTATAAGGATAATGTGTGGTGTGATGTGGTGAACATGGATGCATGTCATATTCTCTTGGGGCGTCCATGGCAATTTGATAGAGCTGCAATACACGATGGTAGGAGAACACACATATAGCTTCTTATTTAACCAAGTCAAAATTGTCCTAACTCCGGCTAAGGAAGAAGCTCCAAAAGTGGTACAGAGAGAGAATCTGAATTTATTGACTAGACCATCGTTTATGGGAGAATTACAAAGGAATGGGGTTGTGTTTGTATTAATTAGGAAGGATAGTGGTAGCGCTGTACTCGACATTCCAGAATTGGTCCGTCCACTTCTTGATCAATTCCAAGATGTCTTCCCAGATGATTTACCGCAAGGATTACCACCTTTACGAGATATTCAACACCGCATTGATTTAGTGCCCGGATCAAAACTTCCCAATAGACCCCATTATCGGATGAGTCCGACTGAGCATGAAGAATTACGAAGGCAGGTGGAAGAATTGTTAGACAAAGGTTTTATTCGGGAAAGTCTTAGTCCACGTGCGGTTCGTGCTCTTCTTACTCCGAAGAATGATGGTTTGTGACGAATGTGTGTTGACAGTCGTGCCATCAACAAAATTACTGTGAGGTATAGGTTCCCCATTCCGAGATTGGATGATTTGCTTGATCAATTGTGTAGTGTTTCAGTCTTTACCAAGCTTGATCTTAAGAGTGGGTACCACCAGATACGAGTTAGACCGGGGGATGAATGGAAAACTGCATTTAAAATATGCGGGGGTCTCTATGAATGGTTGGTTATGCCATTCGGGTTGTCAAATGCACCGAGTACCTTTATGCACTTTATGAACCAGATTTTACGTCCTTTTATTGGGAGGATTGTTGTTGTCTATTTTGATGATATTATGATTTTTAGTCATAATTTGGTTGTTCATGTGCATCACTTAGAAGAGGTGCTTACTGTACTGAGGAGAGAAAAATTATTTGCAGCCTTGAAGAAATGTTCTTTCATGCAGGACCATGTTTTATTTCTTGGCTTTGTCGTGTCAAAGGATGAGATTTCTGTTGATTCTGAGAAGGTGGGAAGCAATCCGAAAGTGGAAGCAACCAAAGAATTCATTTGAGGTTCGTAGCTTCCATGGCTTGGCCTCATTCTACAGGCGGTTTATACAAAACTTTAGTATCATCATGGCTCCTATTACAGATTGTATGAAGGGAGGAAAGTTTGTGTGGACTACTGAGGTCACTAAGGCCTTTGAGGAGATAAAAAAGAAGCTAACTACGACTCCTGTTCTAGTACTACCTGATTTCACCAAACCTTTTGAGTTGCATTGTGATGCTTCCAAAGTGGGCACATGAGCTGTTTTGAGTCAATAGGGAAAGTCAGTGGCATATTTCAGTGAGAAATTGAATGGGAGTAAGTTACATTACTCTACATATGATGTTGAGTTTTATGCGGTAGTACAGGCTTTGAGACATTGGAAATCTTATTTGCTACATCAGGAATTTATGCTTTATATTGATAATGCAGCCCTTAAACACATTAACTCTCAAGAGAAGTTGTCGAATCATCATGCCTCTTGGGCTACTTACTTACAACAGTTTAACTTTGTCCTCAAGCATAAATCGGGAGTTCTCAATAAAATAGTCGATGCTCTTTGTCGACATTCTATGCTCATAACGACTATGCAGACAAAAGTGTTGGGTTTCGATACTTTTTCTGAGTTATATTCAACTGACCCCTTCTTTTCTTTTGTGCTTGAAGAAGTTACTACAGGCCAACGATCATATTTTCTATTACATAAAGGTTTCTTGTTCAAAGGAACATTTTGTGTATTCCTGACTCTAGCTTACGAGTCAAAATTGTGTCGGAATTGCATAATGAAGGACACATGGGGAGGACAAACGTTTCAACTCATTTCTCGAACATTCTATTGGCCTACTTTGAGGCGAGAGGTGGAGCGTTTTGTTCGGAATTGTCGGGTGTGCAAGTTTCAAAGGGTACTTCAACAAATGTTGGACTTTATATGCCTCTTCCTATACCTGAGAAGCCTTGGGTTGATGTGAGTATGGACTTTGTTGTCGGGCTTCCTCGTACTCAGCGAAGAGTAGATTCCATTATTGTTGTAGTGGATAGATTTTCGAAGATGACACATTTCATTGCTTGTAAGAAGACCACCGATGTTGTTAACGTTGCCCAAATGTATTTTCAAGAGGTCTATCGTTTACATGGCCTTCCATTATCTATTGTGTCTTATCGGGATTCTAAGTTTCTTGGTCATTTCTGGCGATGTCTTTGGAGGTTAGTGCGTACAAAACTTGATTTCAGTAGTGCTATCATCCTCAGACAGATGGTCAAACGGAGGTAGTTAATCGTTCTCTTGGCAATCTGTTGCGGTGTTTGGTTGAAGAGAATGTGAAGAAGTGGGAGCAACAACTATTCCAAGCTGAATTCAATTTCAATCGTTCTGTTAATCAGAGTACGGGTAATAGTCCATTTATTATTGTGTACGGTTATCAACCACGAGCTCTAGTAGAACTAGCTTTTATTCCGGATATGAAGCGTATTCATACGAAGGCAGAAGATTTAGTGAATAATTTGCAACAAATTCACCAACAGACATGAGCAAAATTATTGGAGTCTACGGCTCATTATAAGTCCATATCTGATCAAAACCGGCGTATGGTGGAATTTGAGAAAGGCGATTAGTGTGGGCTGTTTTGACCAAGAATCATTTTTCAGTGGGTGAGTATATTGAAAAAAATCAACGAAGGCAGAAGATTCAGGAAGATTGGACCTTTGGAGATCATTGAAAAAATCAACCCCAATGCTTATCGTCTCAAGCTTCCTATTCACATCAAGACCCATGACGTATTCAATGTCAAGCACCTCATTCCATATACAAGTGATTCTAGCTATTCTGAAGATTCGAATTCGATGGCGAATTCACTTCCACCCGGGGAGGATGATGTAGAGAGAGTTTCTAGGGTTCATAATTTGGGTTTATAGGGTTCCTAATTTGCTCTCAAAGTTATTTACTAAATAAGGGTTTTTAGGTTCCTAATTTGCTCTCAAAGTTATTTACTAAATAACTTATTTATACTCTTTCAATTTAATTATGAGTCATTTTAGTTTTCTTTTAGGATTAGACTTTACATTTTCTTTTAGGATTAGACTTTACCTTTTCTTTTAGGAATACACTGCTTGTTATTTTAGTCTTTGATTCTATTTTTTCTTTTAAGAATATGCTACTTGTTATTCAAGTTATTTGAACACTATAAATAGAGTTTTTCCTCAATATTGTAGGTAGACTTTTGACAATTAATAAACTTGGTATATTTTCTCTGAGGATATTATTGTGTTTTTTTTCCTACTTTTCGGATTATTGGTGTTCGGATTATTGGTGCGTCAATCAACGAATTGTAGAACCCTTATTTCTAAATTATTGTGAGTCAATCAACGGATTCAAGCCTATTATTTAATTTTTTTTCTCATCCTTCTTTTTCTCGTTTCCACGCTACATCATCTGGTTTGTTCCTTGTGAACTTGCTTTAGAACCTAGATTTTGGTTTGTTTGCAGTTCATTTAGGATTCTTTCCACTGTTTTTATTCAAAAAAAGTCATAACGTACTCGATTTAGTGTAATATTTTTTATTTATTAATAAAGATTTAACATCTCATAATTGCCCCTCCGAAACTTAATTTTTTTTTTAAAATAACAAAAAAAAATCCACTGTTTTGGTTTTGACGGTGGTGTTCGTCAAAGAAGAGAGAGCTGTCCTCACAACTAATCATGCATGCTTGCTGGCCATAAAGCTAACGTTACATAATATTTCCTCTCCATTCAGCAAATTTCACTGTTTGAAGATACAATAAGAAGAAGAAGGAGGCATTAATGCAAGAAGAGAGATAATGGGGGCAGGTTTGGGCCTTGTCTTACTATATGAACATGGGTCGTACAGTGAGTGGTGCCTTGGTCAGTTGTTCTGACATACCACACCCAACCAGACAACCATCGAACTCTAAGGAGATAGAGGGGTGGTCTATTCAGAGTTTACACAGAAAGACGTGTTTCTGTTTGTTTGTATGTGTGGGTTGAGTGCACAAATCACAAGTCTTCTCTTCATTCATTGATGAACGCATCATTGTCCATGGAAGGAAAATGTGTAAATGATGTGTGTTTCACATTTCACTGACTTGGACCACATTATTCATGCAACATTCCAATGTTTAGGTGTGCAAATGGGTTGTGTTTGAGTTGGTTCATTGCAGGTGGGTTAGTAGAGCGTATCGATTTTACTGAAACATTTAAAATTTACCTTCATTTTGACATTCAAGTCATATATTTAAATAAAATATAGCCTGATTTAAAATGTATTGACCTACCTCAACATAAAATGACACGAGATTGACCTGGTTGAGACTATCTCCACATGAAACATGCAACATGATTTGAAACCAACCAATAAAGTAAGTAAATCACAAGTTACCACATTAGAATGCAAAAGTATATTGTGATATGATTTTAACCAAAAATTAAATTTTTAGATATTACAGAAATTGAAATGGGGGGATATATATAGTGTCAAAAAAAAAACTGGCGAATCATGATGAAGGTGAACAAAAGGATATGGCCTAATCTTGTTAGGAAAAACAAATGAACAAAAATAAAAGCAAAAAAGTCCCTTTTAAATTTAATACAGGACAAATATACATAAATAATACTTTGCAAAATCGGATGCTCATTTAAATTTAGGATAAATATTTAGTTAATTAATGGTTCAAATAAAGAATTCTAATTTCCCTCTTCCAAGTATAGCTCATCCAAAATCACATCTTTCTCACCAACCTATGTGCAAAATTGTCCTTTGTATCATGGGAATGAAAGCCCTTCTGGTCTTATCCTCTCATGGTATTTAATCCAGAAGGATGGGTTGTGTTTCCTCAACCAAGAATTGGGTTTTCTTTGAAAGTCTAAATCTCTATTAAAGAACGACAATGTAAGAGTTTGAGGCATATTATTAGGAAGATAAACTCGACCGTCAATATTCAAAATGACATTGTGATGAAGTTACAAGGTTTAGGTGGTCTCAGAAAAAAAAAAATGTATTATACATTTTTTTTAAGGGAGCGAGACCACTAAGGAAAGATAACAATTTTAGAGTATTTCAAATCCCAAAAATGTTAGGAAATCAGGTTTCTGCAACCATGTTTTGCAATCAGAGTGACGTGGCGTGATCTTGAACCAATGATGAAATCACCAAAATATTTATGTGTATCTCAAGGTTGTAAAAAACTCCTCTGATGATGCCACATTATCCTGGTTGAAACAAAGTGTTGGTTGAGATCATAAGAGTCACAACTTGATGATCATCACACCTTATCAAATCTTCCCCGATTATTAGGGGCACATGTGCTCCGTCGTTGATAAGTCTTCGGTTATTGAAGCTGCTTAGATGAATTAGACCGGAGCGAAGCGAAAGCAAATCTTCATGCAAGGTAGAGGCGATGGATTGGAGCGAAAGCAAGTCTCCATGCAAGATCGAGGCGACGAGGATATTAATTGGAATATTGTAGCCTTCGGGCCTGACTTGGTTAACCCTATAAGGTCAGTCATGTACCATTCGGGCATTTATTATGTACATGTGCTACTTGCTTATCAATGTCGTCTATGATGTATTTCTTAAAGGGTGTTAGTAGAAATTTAATTAGGATGGGTGTGATCTATGTTGGACTTCTAGTGATGCTTAATTCGATAAGTGGTAGCTTTCATGCACAAATATTTACCTAATTATTCGTTCCATAGAATCTCAAGACGAAGATTATTCCAAATAGTGAAAACCTCATCGAAATTAGAGTAGCAAACTATTAGTACATAAATTTTATATTGTTACGAGCCTAAGGCAATCATTTTTTTTTGGTCAAACACGAAGATGTTTATTAAGGAAAGAAAAGGAAACAAAGAGAAACATTCCTATATCAAGGAATGCCAAGACACCATGAAAGTGTCAAAACCCAAATCCCTAAATAAATTACAAGTCGAACCCATCATCCACAGCAATTCTCTAATCTCGAAAAAAATAGAGTGCTCTGATCTGTTGAGTCCTTCAAATACTATTTTATTTCTTTCTTTCCACACACACCACATGAGAACGTGAGGGACCCTACGCCATCCCCCCCCCCCCCCCCCCGACAGGAAGGATTAGCTTGAGACCACCAACTTAGCCAATCTAAAATGAAGCCTTGAAACATCAAACTCAAACCAAATTCTGACAAGAAACTGCTCCAAATGGTTCGACATTATTTTGATGGTTCGGCATGCGAACGTAAGGCAATCATAAGCACAACATATTGATGGTTCGGCATGCGAACATTTCACTTCATAGAGCTCTTTTCCCATCTACCATCATTATTTTGAAGGATCCCTGTGGTAAACCAACAAGTGCCCAATTTCCTTGCCTCTACATCTAACTAGCACATATAGGACCACAAAACTACTAGCCTTTTTTTCTCCCACTTACACTATTAAATCTCAAGTGATTATTAGTAGGCCCATAGAATCCCTAGTTTGAGGGGCTAATGACAACATTGGTGTTATAGCATGATCCTTTGCAAGGGTGGTGTCATGAGTAAGAAGGATGTAGACATGAACATAAAATGATCATATGAGAGGATTGTCAAACCCTACTTGAAAACATACCAACTTTGTAGCATATATAACTAGGGGTGGGCAAACGGATCGAGGAACTGCGGACTCAAATTGGACCATTTTGCATCAAACGGTCCAAATTTGATTTTGTAAATTACTAACGGTCTAGATCCGTTGTAAGAACGATTCAAGTCCGGTTCCAAAAATCTGAAACCAAATGGTCTGGTTCCGATCCGTTTGTTTTACCCATTACTATTTGAAACCCTAAAATTTAATAACCCTATTCTTTCTCACTTTGTCACTCACCCTTTTTTTTTTGTCACTCACCTCACTCACGCCCGTCCTTACCTTTTCTCTTCTCAACCTCATCCAACAGCCGAATAGCAAATTTAACAAGAAAATCAACTTCCTCCTCCCATCTTTCAACGGTCGAATAGCAGATCAAACCCACCCATCTTTCTTTCTATTACTTTTCTCCCTCTCCTTCATCACCATCACGGCATCATGAAAGCTTCTCACCCCAGATGAACTCGACCTACTCCTCCAACGTATCTGCGAATCAAACAACCTCCACCAAGCAATCTGCCTAATCGACATGGTTGTCCTCACAAACCCACCGCGCTCCAATAAATCTCATTTTCCGTCCTCATCAACCGCTTGTCCTCCGAACCCGACATGACCCAATCCATGGCAGAGAGAAAGTGTAGCAGCTTTAAGGAAGGGAATGGCTTCGAATATCGTAGTGAACGACAACATCCTCAACAAGCAAAAACAATCCCTACTGTCTGCTCTCTGTGTCTCCTTTAGATCCTGTAATTTTCTCTCTCCACCCCCAACCTCTCATTTCACTTCACTTGCAATTTCTAATCATCTTATGTTTTTCTAATCAATTTCAAAGATTCTACTTGTTAAATTTTTCTTAAACCAGAGCCATAGTGTTCTTCATGCTCACTTCCTTTCAGTGATCTCTAATTAGAATAATATTTTATATGTTTGTTTGCAGATAAATGTTGTATGTTTATAATGGATTAAATCAGTTACAAAATTTCTTACATTACTACTAATAGTGGATCGAGTGGTACAAACACATTTCCTTGAGTATGCATCATACATTACTGATCTTTTATTTGTTTTGCTTTTCAATAGTTTTAAACAGTGGAACTGTAGGAACCGGACCGTTCTAAACGGTTCGAGTTAGGTTCGGTTCAATGTTCAAAATGAAAAAATTCGAACCGAATTCATTAAATTTAAACAGTCCGAGTTAGGTTCTTCCAAATTTGGAACCGATTCAGATTGTGCCCACCCCTGTATATAACCATATGAAGAACCATTTTATACAAACTAACAACAAATGGTAACATGTGAAAGACATTGTGAGATTTCAGGTAGTTTTGTGTTTCACTTCCTTACTTCCATCATTGTCAAATTTGTGAAGTTGTTTAAACTTATCAATTTGGATGATTTATCCCTGCCACACAATAATCTTCTTTGTATCGTTTCAATTTTATCAAATATCTCTAAAACATAAGCATTTGATCAATGAGATCACAAGTATTGTTTGTCCTCTATCATGTTTAGATCATCAACTTGCACACAAAAGCAGTCCTTCTCCTTTGTACGTACCTGTGATCATCTATGTTTACGATATAACTTTGTAGCTAGATATTGTACTAGCACTTGTGTGTGTTGTCACCTAAAGTATAAAAGGGCGCTTAAAATTAACAGAAACGATCTTTATAGTAACATTTCTGAAGTATGGATTTTAGTGAGGGGAGAGCACATGGGAGAGGGTCAATCATATAGTCCTTGTGTTTATGCAACAATGGATTCATTATATATATGTGTGTGTGCGCGCCGTTGAGACAATGTATATAATACAAATACTTGCAATAATAGTCACCGATAGGCAGATGATTCCAAAGTTGACAATGAAATCTTTAATTACCAATGCTCAATATCTTAGAACTTGTTTGATTATGTGATGATCGGAAGATCTATTTTCTCAAAACTTTCAAATGAAGTTCTTTAAAATTGATCTATGCAGTATATCTAGGTGTACTGATAACACTCCAAGTGAATTACGATTAAAGATTCAAACATAAATTCCATTTGATTTTGCGGCCCAAATTTCAGCTACCCAAGTCCAACCTGAGGTTCCATGAAGCCTATCCAAGTTGCAATTCAATCTCAGTCCGAAGGAGTTGAGATCCACCTATAAAATAAAATAAAAACACTGCATCAGCGTTGGTCTAGGCTGATGTAGAGTTCATGAGTTTGTACGCTACGAAGGATTTCAATTCAATCTAGTTAGACTGGCCAAAGTGGCAATTCATGTTAAAAGATCATTGCGTTGGTCTAGGGAAGGTTTAGTTCATGAGCCAAGAAGTCGTCTTGGAGACAAGCCTAGTTGAGATTGGTGGACAAGCCCAACTCCTTTTTAGTTGTCAGCCCCAAATTGAAATCATTGATATTATTCAAAGGGGTCTTATTATTATCTTTTCTTTTTCTGCCTAATATTCTAGAAATATTATGCTTGTAACAATCAACCTCAAATAAAATTAAATAGTGAATGTAGAGGACAATTTTTTTTACCAAAAAAAAAAAATTGAACTGATCAGTGATCATAATGTAACATTGAGCGCGTAACTTGAGAAAACGCTAGTATGTGTATGTTTTAGATGTCATTTGGCTCAAGTGACTTTTCTTAATTGCATTCCATGATATTGTGAATACTTTTCAAGTATAATAATTATAAGAGTAAGTTTATGAAGTCATGTTTGGTGGTTACTTTTTATTTTTTTTACACTTTTTACCTATTTTTTTTAAACACGATCACAAACACCATCTATAGAAAGGGATAAAAGTATAAAAACCCCCAAAATGACTCAAAAGTGGCCACTAAACATGGCTCTCTAGAATTGTTGTAATTTATAAATTATTAGCTTATAACATTTTGAGTGGTCACTAAGGTTTTGTGGTGTAGTTGGTTATCACGTCAGTCTCACACACTGAAGGTCTTTGGTTTTAACCCAATTTTTACCTTTTTTATTTTAAACTTTTTTTTGAAGGAATTTATACCTTCATGAGAAAGCTCCTAAGACATGCATAAAGTAAAGATGAATAATAAACCTAGAAAGTGCCTAAGGCATCCCCATGCACAAAATAAAGACATGAGAATTAAAAAACATCAAGTAGCGTTATATACCATACTTGCAATGTGTCTGATTGATCAAAAGTTGCATGCATAATCCATGAACATGTTATCATCATCATCAAAACCCATTTTCGATACTTTCGGGGTCGATTGCACAGATTTTGGTTATCCAAGCAATGCGGTATTCTCACATATCCTCGCCTAATCTAAGCTCAATGATATCTTCCTTCACCACCTTCATCCAAGTTTTTAACGGTCATCCCTCTGTTTACACCCTCCGTTAACTTACCAATGTATACATTTTCTAATTGGCGTCGTGCTTCATCTCCTCCGCACATGACCAAATCACGTTAAACGTCTTTCTCTAATGTTGTCCTCTATATGTGTTACACCTAAGTATCTCTTAATTCTGTCATTCCTAATTTTATCCTCGCGGGTTTTATCACACATCCGTTTTAACATATGCATTTCTGCTACCACCATTCTATGCTTATGTTGTCCCATAGTAGCCCAACATTATAAACCGTATACCATGGTTGGTCGAACAATTGTCTTATAACATTTCCTTTTTAACCTTGCAGACATCCTTCTATCGCATAATATTCCTGACGTCATTCTTCATTTCGTCCAACCAGTTTTAATCCTATTGTCTACATCTTCTCTAATAACCTCATTATTTTAAATTATAGATCCTAGATATCAAAAAACCTCACACTCTGGGACCTCCACGCTTTCGATCTCAATTGCATTACTCATCCCTCATGATTCACAACCAAAGTTGCACACTAGATATTTTGTCTTTGAACGACTAATTCTAAAACCCTTACTCTCTAAGGCCTCTCGCCACCTATCTAATTTCTGACCTAAACCTTCATTAGTCTCATCAATTAAGACAATATCATCTGCAAATAACATGCACCAAGGTACATCTTCCTGTAGATGTCTCGTCAACTCATCCATGATCAAAGCAAAGAGATATGGACTTAATGACGACCCTTGATGTAGTTCTACTGGTACTGGAAATTCATTGGACATCCCACCTACTGAGCGAACACTTGTTACAACCCCGTTATACATATCCTTAATGATATCAACATAACATTGAGATATTTTCTTCCTTCCAAGCATCCACCAAATTAACTCAATGGGGACCATGTCATAGGCTTTCTCCAGATCAATAGAAACCATATGCAAACTCTTACGTTTCTCTCGATATTTTTCTATAATTTGCCTAAGCAAGAAGATGGCCTCTGTAGTAGACATATCCGGCATAAATCCAAATTGATTCTCCAAAACAGTGGTTAAACTTCTAAGTCTTCGTTCTAAGAACATTTTCCAAAGTTTCATTGTATAACTTGATGATACATAAAAATGGTCACACCCCAGAGCCGTACACGTGTCAACATGATCTCGAAGAACTACGAGCCCCAGCATCAGCCCAATGCTGATCCGGCCCAAGCGGTTCTATGCCTGCTCACTTCAGTCCGCCAGGGGACCCGACTCTCACAGCACGCTAGGCCCACACATCTCACAGCTATCCTCAATACCCATAAGCCCCCATTAGGCAAGTATCTCGAGGATCAGCTTCGGACTTACAACTACAACTGCTCTCCGCTTCCAACTAGGAAGCAAACACCATAGTATCTTCCACACATGAAAACTCCATTCTACGAATTGCTCTTGGATTGGGAACTATCTTCTGCGTATCTAGGAGCACAAAGCTAACAGACTTCCCTCATACAGCACGACTCCTAATTAGTGAGATCTTCCCCCTAAACTATGCCTATGATGGCCTGGTTGAACAATGACTCCTTGCACTATAAATAAGACATGAGGTTGGTAAGTTAAGGTACGTTACAAATTCTCTGTTACAACGTTACACCTTCCTCAGAGCCCTGTCTGACTTTAGCATCGGAGTGTCATCGGCCACCCATGGTGGTCTATGGCTCACGTGTGTTACTTGTGCAGGTCAATAGGTCAGGAAGAACCAGGTCAGAGTAGGGAGCGAAAAACGACTGCATCATGACCCATAGATTTGCACGACTTTAGTAAAATGACCATAACATGCTCATTTCACAACATTTTCAAGTGATTCAAATTGTGTTTATTATATAACCAATAGTACTACATTTTTTGTGTTTTGATAAGCTTGAGAATCGGTCTCAATAGAGAGTATAATTTGGCCGAAAGTTATGGACACTACCCCATTTTCATTGCGAGACAAATTTGCGTTACTTTAGTAAAATGACCATAACTTGCTTATTTCACAACATTTTCAACTGATTTAAACTGTGTTTATTAGGTAAGTCAGAGTACTACAATTGTTGTGTTCTGATGAGCTTGATAATCAGTCTTAATTGAGTATATCAATTGGCCGAATTCAGGGACAATACCTTTTTTTTATAATTTTGAGTGAGTTTAGTAAAATGACAATAAGTTGCTCAATTCACATCGTTTTTAATTCATTCAAATTGTGTGATTAGATGACTAAGAGTAGTACAATTTTCATATTTTGATGAGCTTGAGAATCGGTATCAATTGAGCATTTAAATTTAACCAAGGTCAAGGATAGTACCATATTTTCAGGGACAGTGGGAGACAGAGGTGATGGGGGTGGTGGTGGTGCTTGATGGAGAAAAGAGGGAGAAGGGTGGCGATGGCGGGAGGGTGAGAGGTGGCGGGGTAGTGATGATGGTGAAGGGGTGGTGGTGGTGTCTGATGGATAAGAGAGTGGGAGCGGAGAAGAAGAGGAAGAGGGGAGAATTTTAAATTTTGGGTTTTTATTAGGGGTGGGCATCCCATCCCGCGATCCCGTTCCCGTCCCGTCCCGTCCCGATTTTTTCGGGTCTTAATGGGATTGAATAATTTCATCCCGATCCCGTCCCGTCCCGATCTAGAATGGGATGGGATGGGATGGGATGAAGATTTTCAATCCCGCCAATCCCGTCCCGTCCCGAAGTAATTTATTAATATTAATTATTAATATTTTTATTTAATTATTTATTTTAGAATTGTGAATGCCCATACAAATATACTGATCACAGGACCAGTCTGGCCCATTGATTGTGGTGGAACACCACCATCTGGGAGTCCTACAGGCTCAAGTGAAACAACAGATTGTTGAGGACCTTGAGGTGGGACACAACCTCCTGGAATACCAATATCAGCTATCACAGTAACCCTGTTTGAAATGTTCACTTAAGGTTTTGCAAATTAATGTTTGAAATGTTTGATGTTGCTAGGTTTTGTATATTGATGTTGCTAGCTAGTAAGTTGGAAAGTCGATTAAGTTATGTTCATCTGGTCATTTAGGTTTTATTTATTCAGTCCTTCAGTTTGTTAGTTTATTAATACATTCAGTATATTCAGTAATTCATACCTGACAGCAATTCATCATATACATTCAGTAAGCAGAAATGTTTGAAATGTTCAAATTCATACCTGACAGCAATTCAGTAAGCAATTCATATACATTCAGTAAGCAGATATATTCAGCAGATACATTCAGTAAGCAATTCATCATATACATTCAGTAAGCAGATACATTCAGGTTTGAAGCACAAACCACCCGACTGTAAAGGCGAAGAACGAGTCCAACCATACTTTCAGCAGCAAAATTGGCAAATATACCTAGTTGATAATATGTTCAAAATGTATTCTCCAGATTAGCACGCTGATCCCGTCCCGTCCCGAACCCGTATGAACGGGATGGGATAGGGATGGATATATCTCGTCCCATCCCGTCCCGTGCCCACCCCTAGTTTTTATTGGTGATGTGGAAAATAAATGGGTGGTGTGGAAAATAAAAAGTTGAAATGGTGGTGCCAGACAGTACTTTTGGTGGTGTTAAACAGGGTTTGCCTTAGTCAAATCTATGAAGTTGTTTAAACTTAGCATTTACAATGACTATGTTAATGCTTTATCAATTCGGTTGATTTCTCCCTGCTATGTTAATCTTCTTTGTATCATTTCAATTTTACCTAATCTCTGAAACATTAGCATTTGATCAATGAGATCAGAGTATTGTTTCTCGTCTATCTTGTTTAGATCATCAACTTGCATACAAAAGCATTCTTTCTCCTTTGTACTTACTGATAATCATCTGTGTTTACGATGCGCGCTAGCACCTAAAGTATAAAGGAAGCTTAAAATCAACAGAAATGATCTTTATAGTGACATTTCTGAAGTATGGATTTTAGTGAGGGGTGAGCACATGAGAGAGGCTCAATCATATAGTCCTTGTGTTTATTATGCAATTATGGATTCATATATATACATACATCGTTGAAACTATATAGTATAATATAAATACTTTTCAAAATATTCACACTAGGCTGATCATGATTCCAAAGTTGACAATGAAATCTCTAATTACCAATGCTCAATATCTTTGAACTTGTTTGATTAGGTGGTGATTGGAAGATCTATTTTCTCAAAATTTTTGAATGAAGTTCTTTAAAATTGCAGCACACATGCAGGAGCAATACTATAGCTAATGGATCAACTTTTGTGGCAAACTCAATCTAATATACGTGGTAAAAGAAAGCATATGCATCAATGGATCACATTATATGTTATGTGCGAAACCCATTTGATCTATTCATGGATAATGGGAAGCAATCAAAGTGAATTACGATTAAAGATATGATCAGAAATTCCATTTGATTCTGCGGCCCAAATTTCAGCTACCCAAGTCCAACCTAAGGTTCCATGAAGCTTATCCAAGTTGCAATTCAATCTCAGTCCCAAGGAGTAGAGACCCACCTCTAAAATCAAAACACTGCATCAGCGTTTTGATGTAAATTTCTTATGGAATAAAGAGTTTGTACCCTACGGAGGATCTCAATTCAATCTAGTTAGAATGGCCAAAGTGGCAAGAAGTCGTCTTGGAGACAAGCCTAGTTGAGATTGGTGGACAGGCCGTCAGCCCAAATTGAAGTCGTTGATATTATTCAAAAGGGTCTCATTAATATTTTCTTTTTCTTTTTTTTTTTGCCTAATGTCCTAGAAATATCGTGCTTGTAGCAATCAACCTCAAATAAAATTAAATGGTGAATGTGGAGAACAAGTTTTCATACAAAAAAAAAATTTGACCTGATCGGAGATCATAATGTGAAATTGAGCGCGTATCATGAGAAAATGCATTATATGTATGTTTTAGATGCCATTTGGCTCAATTTAAGTTACATTTTTTTTCTCAATGGCATTCCATGATATTCACAATATTTTTCAAATGTAATAATGATAAATTAGTAACTTGTAACATTTTAATCTATCACCAAGGTTTCGTGGTGTAGTTGGTTATCACGTCAGTCTAACACACTGAAGGTCTCCGGTTCGAGCCCGGGCGAAGCCATAAATTTTTATTTATTTATTTTTATCTCGGCTGGATTCATCCACCCTTCTCAAGATATAATGTTTTCAATTTTAATTTTTTTTTTGATAAAGCTTATAGCATTATATATTAATAGTTAGAACAAAACATACATCCAACAAGTGTAGCCAACTCGTGGGCTTCAAAGTTTAGCTTACGAGGAATAACACACTGAAGGTCTCCGATTCGAGCCCGGGGGAAGCCATAAATTTTTTTTTTTTATTTTTATCTCGGCTGGATTCATCCACCCTTCTCAAGAAATAATGTTTTCAATTTTAATTTTTTTTTATAAAGCTTATAGCATTATATATTAATAGTTAGAACAAAACATACATCCAACAAGTGTAGCCAACTCGTGGGCTTCAAAGTTTAGCTTACGAGGAATAAAGTTACAATACCAATTACAATTGATAGCAAATTTTTTATGCTACTAAGTAAGGGGCACCACGTCCAACGCACGTTTGTTTGGTCATCCCGATTCTTAACATTTAGTATAGAAACGAGAGGACTAGGATCACCCAACAAGAAGCCTATTTTCCATAGGCGTGATTGAATTTGCAAAAGTGTCGCCTCTGGTGCAAAAAAATTTGCCATAGAGTTGTCCAAAACTTTCTTTGAGATTGCTGAGGCGATCTTAGCGAGAACTCTGCCATCATCATCCATAGCTAAAACACCTACTGCTCCTTTCTATTAAGAGGCAAAAACATTTGCATCATAAATAAAAATAATCATTATCCGATTAAGACTAGTAGGGCCTGAGCAAGGACAATCAATTGAGTTATCGAGTCTATGATTTTTTTTTTTATTGATTGGATTTGTGCTTGAATTATGGCCAGTCTAGGGGAAGGGTTGCCAAAGGTTGTGCCATTTTGAGACATGGGAGTTGTAGGAGAGGGATCCTGATTAATGTGGTTCAAACTGAAGTATTTATCTATGACGGATGTAGCTAAGATTTGGTGAAGTGAAACTGGGTCAAGAGGGTTGTGGTCCTGATGTGGAACCTCGAACCATTGTTTTTTTCAATTTGACTAAGTGGTGTTGAAGGAATCAAGAAATTGTGAATCTGTGAACCAAGATTTCTTGAAATGATATTATTTCGCAACTGCCAAATTGTCTGAATAACAGCTTGTGAACTAGGAAAACATTTGATCTTTGATATTAGGATGTGCCCTAGCTGTCTCCCACATAAATATAATTATGTTTGTGATCATATTGAAGGGAGGGCGACCGTTAGCGAGTTAATAGGAATCGGGGAAAGTTGTCAAAGTCGAGAGATGACAAGACAAAGAAATAAGAGATGCAGAGTATCCTCTTGATGGTCGTGACAAAAAATGCACCAGTTGTCAACTGGCATATGAATTCTATGTAAGTTTGTCATCGTAGGGAGCAAATTTTGTGAGACTTTCCACAGGGTAAAAATGGCACAGGTAGGTGTTTTCAGACGCTAGAGATCCCGAAAGAGTTTGGGTGTCAATCCAGGTAAAATGAGGTTGGAGGAAGAAGAGACTAAGGATTCCTCTAAAAAGGCTTTTGTGGTGCTTTTGATAGAGTAAAGTCTTCGTTTATCAAAATTCCAAATAAGATTGTCAGGCTCACTGGATGATCTGATTGTGATGTCTAGGATGTCCACGACCACTAGATGAGGGAATAAGGAGATTATGAGATTGGAGTTCCAATGAGGAATTTGATTATGTCCAGAAGTCCAGAGATCCGAGATTTGGGATGGGAGAATATCAAGCCCAGCTGTCTTGAACGCATGGGAATCAGCCAAGATGAAACCAGGTCTGACTCAGCAGTTCTTCCACAAATCAATAGTGTTGCCCGATTGGATTTGCTAGATAATATATCTTTTCATCTTTTTGAGAATTGTGAGGTTCCCTCTCCAAGCGAATGATGTCATGGATGGAGAGCGGGAGATTTGAAAGAGACTCTTGTCATACCAATAAAGGCTTTTGAGTTGTGTAGTGCAGGGATTTGAAGGCAGCTAGAGACATGACATTCCAGATGTTTTTTGCCATTCAGGCAAGATTTCTGATCCGGGCCCCCCTAAATGTCGGGGAAGGGTGATACGGTTCTAGGGGCAAATGTATTTAGCTTTGTTTTCTTCTGTCCCCTTCCACCAAAAATTTCTAGCAATGATGTCAAGTTTTGTGGATATCGAGCAAGGCAGAAGAAAAGTTTGCATTGTGTAGACCGGGATGAAATTTATGACTGCTTTGATCATGACAGATCGTCCTGCCTGAGACAGAACTTTGGTTTTTCAGGAAGACAACTTGGAATTGATTTTGTAAATAAAAATTGGAAATCTGAAGCTTTCTTAAAATTTTAGAGAATGAAAATTTATTTTTGTTTGTTTTTTAATATTTTTGTTTGTTTTTTAATATAGATATTAGGCCATGAACACACATGGCATGTTATGTAGATAATCTCCCAAGACAATTTTGGGCTCCACACAATTCTCTTGGGTGTGGCACTACCTCATTTTGCATAAGTCATTTAATACAACTTCACCCCCTCATCTAGCTGCAAGTAATGTTAGTTTTTAAATCTGGGAGCAGAGCAATTGCCCATTTGCCCCACCCCCAAGACTGTGTAGCTCAGTCCCTGATCTTGTCTGTACTATACTATTAAAACATAAACATACACATTTGTCCCTTAGAACTCCCTTAGAACTCATCATGGTTCAGTTTGACAAAAATAATAACTGAATCGATTTGTAGAGGAAAATGACATATAAGCATATGTTTTAATGTCATAAGCATATGTTTTAATGTCATAAGCATATGTTTTAAGCCACATCAACATACAATAAGGGTGTCAAAGTACCATGCTTATTGAAAATCAAAATTTCCAAATATTCCTCTATCAAATCATACACTAGCATTCTTTTTCTTTTATCTTTTTTCTTTTTTTTTTTCCTTTTTTTTTCATTTTCCACAACTCCTAGAATCTCTCTTATAATAACCTCTGATTTGTTTTGTCATGTTTTAATCTATGTGATTTTATGCTCTTTTTTTTTTTTTTTTTTTTTCCAAACACGAATATTTTTATTGAAGATAAGAAGAGAAACAAAATACAACCATCTCTATGTTAAGGAATGCCAAGACACCATGAATGTATCAAAAACCAAATTTTTAAAGAGATTACAAGCCAAATCCATCTTCCAGAACAATTCCATAATCTCGATAAGGATAGAGTGCTATGATTTGTTGAGCCATTCAAAAACTCTTTTATTTATCTCTTTCCACATACACCACATGAGCACATGAGGAATCCTACGCCATAACCACTCCGAGCGCCGAGATGGATTGGCTTGGGACCACCAACTTAACCAATTCAAAATAGAACTTTGAAACATCAAACTCAGACCAAATTATAACAAGAAACTGTTCCAAATGGATTTGGAGAATTTTCATCGAAACATCAAGTGATCCAAAGTCTTGTCATTCTCATTACAAAGCACACAAAGACTTCCTGTGAGGATTCATCTTTTTTTTCAATCAATTTTTACTCAAGATCCTCTCATGCAATATTGACCAACAAAAAAAAATAATCTGATGAAAAAGATTTTTCACCCAAACCAAATTCTTGTGAGAGGAAATGAAGGAGTTGGAGTTGGTCTCATAATGAGATGCAGCCAGCATATCAGAAAATTCTTTCACCGAGAATTTATACTTTGTTCTTATGTCATATTGATTTATTTTTTTGATTTTTTTCCTAAATAAATGATTTTTTTAGTAACTAAAAACTTTCACGAAACTTTTTTTTACGAAGTACCATAATTTATTATTTTATAAATTTAGGATTAATTCGAATAAATAAAATGCATGTGCTTAGCACCTAAAAAAACAACTAGTTTGTCCAATAAAGATGACAGAAGCTACATATCAATGCATTACAAAATAAATTTACAACCAATGTTCAATTTCAGCTTTCTCTGTAACATTTGAAAGTCATAGTTTTGTTCATGAGAATTCTTAGATGAAGTAAAAAATTGAAAAAATGAATAACGGGAAAAATTGTGTGGAGTTGATGTTATTTCGCTTGTACATCAGAAAAGAAAAACAAGAAAATAAACAGTTATTTCCTATCTTTACCTAAAATGGAGTTGATGGAGTGGTGCTGCATAATGTTGTTGGATTGTATCAATGTCTAGCCTCTTTAGATTCACAATTGATTTGAAGGGTCCCTTGAATGGATGATCTCACGAAGCCCACAAATGAGTAAAATGTGATGATCAGATGATGTTTGATTCAAATTGGGCTAAAAATAATTCTTTAGCTTGACAGTGAGCATTTTTCAAATAATTATATTTTTCAAGAGACATTATGCTTAAATTGCAAGTTGAGCACTTGTGACTCAAGGTGTATTTTAAATATGTAATATGTTTAAGGCAACGACTACATCACACCACCATTTTCTATTTCTCACATCGCCACTGAGGGTTTTTTTTTTTAACCTTCTCACATTACCAATAAATATGTATAACAGAGAAATCCAAACTCAAAACGAAAAAATGCAGAATTGGGTAACTTTCGACCAATTTAAACCCTCAATTGAGATTGATTATCAAGTTCATCAAACACTAAAGTTGTAGTACTATGAGTTATCTAATAAACTCAACTTGAATCAATTGAAAAATGTTTTTAAATCAGCAAGCTATGATCATGTTACTAAAGTCGTGCAAATCTGTCTTGCAATGAAAATGGGATAGTGTTTTTGACTTTCGGCCAACTTATGTGCTCGATCAAGACCGATTCTCAAGTTGATCAAAACACAAAAGTTGTAGTACTCTGAGTTATCCAATAAACACAACTTGAATCACTTGAAAATGTTTTGAAATTAGCAAGTTATAGTCATTATACTAAAGTCGGGCAAATCTGTCCAAAAAATGAAAATGGGATAGTGTTCCTGACTTTTGGCCAACTTATGTGCTCGATCGAGACCGATTCTCAAGTTAATTAAAACACAAAACTTGTAGCACTTTGAGTTATCTAATAAAAAAATCACTTGAAAATGTTTTGAAATGAGCAAGTTATGGTCATTTTACTAAAGTCGCGCAATCTGTTCGAAAAATTTATGTTTGCAGAGTGCACTACGGGGTATCTTTCAGAAAAAAAATTATTGTTCGCATTGTGCAATGCGGAGTATCCCAGATATCCTGCAGTGCACTCTGCGAACAAAATTTTTTTCGGACAGATTGCGCAACTTTAGTTAAATGACCATAACTTGCTCATTTCAAATAATTTTCAAGTGATTCAAATTGCGTTTATTAGATAACTCAGAGTACTACAATGTTTGTGTTTTAATCAACTTTAGAATCGGTCTCGATTGAGCACATAAGTTGGTCGAAAGTCAGGAACATTATCTCATTTTCATTGCGAGGCATATTTGCGCGACTTTAGTAAAATGACCATAACTTTCTCATTTTAAAACATTTACAAGTGATTCAAGTTATGTTTATTAGATAACTTAGAGTACTACAACTTTTGTACTTTGATTAACTTGAGAATCTGACACCGGACATAATAGAGATTATTTTGAAAGGTTAGTTTCAACAGACAATTCGCAGAGAAAGACACAAGAGATTCACCCAAAACACTGAGAAACACCTTTGATGTTCAATTAAAATTATTCAAATCAAAATTATCTCTAAAGTCAACCCACAAGCCGGGCTTTATAGCTAAAATTCGCCATTATTAGAATTTTACCAAAAATAGCAAAATCCCAATAATCATGCCAAATTGAAATACGTAATAAAAGAAGTAATCTGCCAAAAATCTGGCCCAAATTGGATTCAGAATCACTTCTTAAAAGATAAAAGAAATATTACCATAAAAGAAAAAAATTACTAAAATTGTGGATTCGGAAGGAGAAACAGCGGATTTTGGCATGAAAAAGATGTGCACCGAGCGTCCCTTAATAGCCACAATGTGCGCATCGAAAAGAGCTTTCCGAATTGGGGTCATATGCGCGATTCTGATACTCGTAGCCAAAGTTATGGCCAAAATAACGAAACGCACCCAAAACTGCCCCAATTAGGAAAAGATCATGATTTCCTACCATCTTTGCGCTGATAAGCCAATTCAAGGTATCTTAGTGCCAACAACGTGTTATCTGACAGCTCAGCATCATCTGACTCGGATCCTGTAGCATCAGTCGCTCCGGATTTGAAAGAACTCATCCTCAAGTTCACAATAGCTTCATCGAAATCCACGAAAGAAAGACTTAGGTGTTTTACATTAAAGACATCAAAAAGTCCTTAAATGACTTGGGAGGCGCAATCTGTAGGCGTTATCGTTAATCTTTTGCAAGATCTCACAGGGTCCAATCTTCCGCTCCTTAAACTTATTATATTCTCCAACAGGAAAACGATCACGAGTTAATACTGTCCAAACAAAATCACCAACATCAAAAAGTATCTGACGACGATGACTGTCGGCCTGAACCTTGTATTTGGAATTACTCTCGTGAATGGCCAGCATCACCTGCTCATGGATAACTCGAAGATGTTCTGTCATCGCATCTACCATGTGACTCAAACGATCCACACGTGGAATAGGGGCTAAGTCAAGCACCCCAGATGGATTCTGACCATAGAAAATCTCAAATGGGCTAATTCCTGTGGTTATGTTCTTCGACCTTTTATAGGCAAATTCTGCTTGAGGTAACACCAAATCCCACTGCTTCGATTTAGTTCCTGCCAAACTCCTCAAAAGGTTCCCCAAAATCTGGTTCACCACCTCGGTCTGACCATCCGTCTAGGGGTGGTAGGCACTGCTAAAATTTAATTTTGTCCCTAGTTTCCCCCATAAACTCCTCCAGAAAATGACTCATGAACTTGGTGTCACGATCTAAAGTGATGGATCGGGGAACACCATGTAAACGCACAATCTCCCTGAAGTAAATATGGGCGATCCGGGCAACATCCATTGTTTTTCTGCAAGCTACAAAATTGGCCATCTTGAAAAACCTGTCAACCACAACCAAAATAGAATCACAAGCCCGTTGGTTACAGGGTAAGCCCAACACAAAGTCCATACTGACATCAAACCAAGGGGCTTCAGGTACAGGTAAAGGAGTATACAGGCCCGCATTAGTGAGAACTCCCTTGGACCGCTGACACACATAACAACGCTCCACATAATGAGTCACGTCACTGGTCAATTTGGGCCAATAATAGTTAGAAGAGATTAAGACCAACGTCTTATCTCGCCCAAAGTGACCCTCATTATGAAGTTCATGAATAATCTGTTGCCTTAGTGAACAATTTGGAATGAACAACTGTAATCTACGAAACAGATAACCATTATGCAAAATAAAGTCATGTCGTTGACCATCAGTTACCTCCTGAATTATCCTCCTGAAAGAAGGATCTGCAGCATACATATCAGAGAAAGCCTCAAATCCTGCAACTCTAGTGCTCATGGTGGTGAGGAGTAACGTACGATGACTCACTGCATCTGCGACACGGTTCAAACTCCCTGCTTGGTGACTCAGCGCAAACGTGAACTCCTACAAGTACGCCACCCACTTGGCATGTCGTCTACTCAGCTTGTGTTGGCCATTGATGTACTTCAGGGCCTCATGATCAATGATAAGAATGAACTCCCTCTGTACTCGGTAGTGACGCCAATGCTTCAGGGATTGAACTATGGCATAAGACTCAAGATCATAAGTGGAATAATTCTTCTTTGATCCTGATAGTTTCTCACTGAAAAAACTATTGGGCGCCCCTCCTGACTCAGAACATCACCAATGCCAACCCCAGATGCATCACAGTTTACCTCAAACACCTTTTAAAATCAGGAAGTGCCAACACTGGTGCATCTATCATATTCTGCTTGACCAGTTGAAAACTGGTATCCGCCTCCTCGGACCACTGAAAATCACGTCCCTTGAGGCACTCTGTGATAGGAACAATCAGAGTGCTGAAGTTTCTGATGAACCGACGGTAGAAGGACGCCAATCCATGGAAACTTCTGACATCGTGTAAGGTCTTTGATTTAGGTCACTCCAAGACCGCATCTATCTTCGACTTATCTGCATGAACACCATCAGTAGACACAACAAAACCAAAGAAAATAACAGAAGTAGTGAAGAAATAACACTTCTTCTAATTGACGAATAGGCGCTCCGTCCTCAACTTATCAAAAACAACACGGAGGTGATCAAAATGTGACGCCTATGTCAGGCTATAAATGAGGATGTCGTCGAAGTAAACTACAACGAATTTCCCCATTAAAGGTCATAAAACTTGATGCATAAATCTCATAAATGTGCTAGGCGCATTGGACAGTCCAAAAGGCATGACCATCCACTCATACAACCCATGTTGCGTCTTAAACGCTATCTTCCACTCATCTCCAAACCTTATTCTAATATGGTGGTATCCATTTTTAAGGTCAATGTGGAGACCCTTGTGTGGGCCGACCTGAGGGGAGGGTGAGGGTTGGAGCCCAATAGCTCAGGCCCAAAAGGGTTGGCAAGCTACAAAAGGGGGAGATAATCCCACATTGCCTGGGTGTGGAAAGGGGATGTACTATATATGTGCGAGGTTGGATCCCCATAGTACGAGGTCTTTTAAAGCTGTGCGGGTCGGTTGGGCCCAGAGCGGACAATATCGTATTGTGCAGATCGGGCCGCGACATAATATTAAGAATGTTCTTCGGAGTGAATCCGGGTTTTGGGCGCGTGGGTGAACTGCAAATTCGTGATTTCGGGTGTTTTTGGACCTATTTTCGGTCTATTGTGTTGTTCGGAGGTGATCAGATCGGAGTAGGGTGGGTTTCGGCGAGTTTTCGCTGAACTTTGGATTTCGTCGGGGTGTTTGCCGAATTTTATTTGCCTGTAAGTTTTCTTTCAATCACGTGCCAGTTGTTATTTATTTCATTTTCCCGTTTTCGGCTAGCTTGCTCACTTTTGATTCCGCCTTGCAGTTTTAAAATTTTTTCTTGGTCCCGCATTCGATGTTTCGCGAGTTGGGATATTCGACCGGTAGGATTTGGGTTCCGAAAATCCATTATGCTCAGGTGAGTGTAACTATAATATTTATCTTGAGAAATATTTATTTTAAATCCTGAATTTAATTTTTACATTATGCCGTCGGTTGTGTATAATTGAATCCAAGTCCGAAATTCGGGTTTATTGGAGATTTCGATGGTTGTGTTGGTTCTTTTGTGAATGAAATATGTATTGAGTTTTCTGAAAGCATGATATACAAGAATGAAATCGAATAGTGATTGAATTTGGATGTAATTAGGCTTTGGTGTAATGACATTGGGCTTGTATGTTGCGTTTTACCTTAAATTGCCGAGTCTTGAGCATGTATGATAGTTCGACTCGAATGACTTTATTGTGGTGAATTGGGTCATGTTGGGACCCTAGCGTAGTAATGGATTTATGAAAATTGCCTAATTGATTATGGTTAAATGTCTGTTACATTTGATTATGTACAGACTCGTAGTATGTGCATGTTGATATTAGTGTAAGTGTCTTTACCCTGCTATAATGTCTGTTGTGCCGATGCTTAGGAGCTTTCTCGTATCGTGAGTTGGATGGTGATTGAGATGACTCGCACCAAACATTGAGGACGCTATTGCATGTGGCAAGTTTGCTGAGGTGCGGTGAGCTCCTGTACGCACTTGCCACTAGAGAGTGCAGTAGGACGTGTCCCGGAGGACGTGCTTTGGAGATTACTCGCTTTCCCTCCCAGCGTGCTTGAGTTTGATTTGTATTAGGTTTGCCGTGTTAGGCCAGTCGTTCGGGATGTTTAAGTTTGTATCCTGGCAGATGGCACCCCATTGGGATACAAACCACCCAAAATGGTACTGGTGCACGTTGTGGGATGTGTTTGGGCGAGACACATTCGTAGGGTATATGGATACCTACGATATGAGACACTTATACATATTTTTTTGGGTTTCGACTTGATTGCTATACCTAGGAGACTATGAAGAATTATGATAGTCTTTGTTTTCATCGCTTGATCGTTACCATGTTTCAATTACCTGTAATGACCGGCATATTTCGTAAAATTGTAGTTATTGTTGAACCTGAAATGCTTGTGTTGATGCTTGAACTTATAAATATTATCCGTAGAGACACGGTGTGATTTAGACTTTAGAACCAATATAGGGAGACATTTTCCATTTTATGGATCATGCATCTAGGACTACTCACACTCATTATCCGTGGCATGAATTTTCCCTGTATATTATTCTGTTATTTGTATTTAGTTTGCTCGCACAAGCTAGCTCTGTGCTTTGCTGACCCCGCAAGGGGTGTGCTTCTATTGGAGTGCAAGCAGTATTGGCGTTCATGCTGATCGTGACACTTAGGCCCAGTTTCCAGTTGTAGGCTTATTTTGTGTCGTTTGGTCGTATCCACCCTGTACGGGTATGTTTTGTTTCCTTTGTATTACCTTGTTAATACTAGATGTTTGTATATATTATTTTTGTCGCTATGACTCTAGCAGGGCGAATCGTATATTCTTATTTTGTTCAAATTTTATCGTAGTTTTTATTTTCGTTTTATTCTCGTTGCAAGAATATATTATATTATGATGTTGTGGTCGGTTATGATCCGCCTGTATTACGGATTAGTTCACGTTGCGATTCCTGTAGCGGGTCGGGGCGTGACAGTCAATTTTTTAGAAGACCTTAGAACCAGATAGTTGGTCTAACATATCATCCAGGCGGGGAATTGGAAACTTGCATTTCACTGTAATCCTATTGATTGCTCTGCTATCAACGCACATACACCAAGAGCCATATTTTTTGGCACCAACATACTTTCACGGATGTAGCCCCTCTCCAATAACTCTACCACCTGTCGCTGCAACTCTTCAGATTCTTTGGGACTGAGGTGATAAGCCGGTTGATCAGGTAAACTAGACCCCGAAACCAGGTCGATCTGATGCTGAATATCTCTCATAGGCGATAGCCCAGGCGGAAGATCCTCTGGCATCAGGTTAGAAAACTCTACAGCAGTTGCTGCACCTCTGCTGGAAAATCTGGATTCACGTCTGTTGCACTATTCCCACAAGGCAGCAAAGCATAGACCACGTCTCCACGCTCAATCTCAACTAAAAACCTGGACCTAGAAAGCATGTTAGTATTATTGGCTACCTGGGTAGGAGTGGTTCCTTCCCGATGAGGTGCCAACACAATCCTTTTCCCTTTGATGCTAAGGGAATATGTATTTTTTTGCCCATCATAAATAACATTGTGATCATACTGCCAAGGTCTGCCTAACAATACACGACAAGCATCCATAGACACAACATCACACCAAGCACTATCAAAATATTTCCTGCCAATCGAAAAAGACACTAGGCATTGCCTATCTACTGTTACCTCACTGCCTTTATTCAGCTACGACAATTTGTACAGCTTGGGATGACGATCTGTCTTCAATTGCAATTTCTAGACAGCCTCTTCAGACACTATGTTCTCACAACTGCCACTGTCAATGATCATTTTGCAGACTTTATCTGCAACTGTGCAGGTCGTGTGGAAAATATTGGTTCTCAACCAATCGTCCCCTGAATCGCCTTTGGGAGTCAGTAGGCTCTTGCGAACAACCAAAGTCTCATGGTCATCCCCATACAACAAATTTCCATCTTCATCATCATCATACATAGGCTCTCCAAGCTCCTCAGTTTTGTCTACCACGTATTCCTCAATCAGGAGATTATTGCCCTTCTGAATAGCAGGCTTCATGCACTCAGTCGCTCTATGTCCCTGTTCACCACATCTGAAACATCTAATATTTGAGTTAGAATTACCTTGTGGTAGCTGCTGGGCAGGACGGGATTCTTGAGGTCGAACTAGCCGACTGTTTTGATCACTTCTGATCATTGGCCTCCTGTTCTGCTGTTTTTCCACATCAAGTGCATGCTGGTATGCTTCAGAAACGGTCCACAACGAGTGAAGGCTGAGGACATCCTGCAAGGGCTGTCGTAAACCCCCCAAATATCGTGCCACCATCTGCTCTTTCGTCTAAGATAAATCATTCCGGACTTTCAATTGATGAAACTCCTCCGTGTAATCATCAACTGATCTCATGCCTTGCCTCAACGAATGAAGTCGCTGAAACAAGGTTTGAATGTTGCCGAAAGGAAGGAAGTGACCCTTCATCTTCTTCTTCATCCTCTCCCAATCAATAATCTTGGCCTTGCCCTGCCTATCTCGTGATCGCCTCAACTGCTCCCACCACGCAGATGTTCTGCCTTTGAGTTTGATGGCTACCAATTTCACTTTGACACGATCTGAAACTTCCTCATACTAAAAAATACGCTCTACTTCATTCAACCAATCAATGAATCCTTCGGCCTGTAACGTACCAGAAAACTCGGGCAGATCCACTCTGAAACTGAGGTCTCCATGACGATCCTCTCGACAACGGGGCTCCCAGAATCGAGCATGATTGTGATACGGGTTTTCGAAACTGGAATTAGAATCGTGATCTTCCATCTCACGATCACCAAAATCCTGCGCCGTTAGACGCTGGTTTAACTCTACAACTTGCCTCTGTAAATCCTCAATCCTCGTTCGAAACCTGCTAGCGACAACTACAACCACGACCACCAGCCATGGAAACTAATGAAATCTCACCCCAGGAAGATGCTGATGTTCTAATACCAACTGACGCCAGACAGAATAGCGGATATTCTGAAAGGTTAGTTTCAACAGACAATTCGCAGAGAAAGACACAACAGATTCGCCCAAAACAAAGAGAAACACCTCTGATGTTCAATTAAAATTATTCAAATCAAAAGTATCTCTAAAGTCAGCCCACAAGCCGGGCTTTATAGCTAAAATTCGCCATTATCAAAAAGTTTCCAAAAATAGAAAAATCCCAATAATCATCCCAAATTGAAATTCGTAATAAAAGAAGTAATCTGCCAAAAATCTAGCCCAAATCGAGTTCAGAATCACTTCCTAAACGATAAAAGAAATATTACCATAAAAGGAAAAAATTACTAAAATTGTGGATTTGAAAGGAGAAACAGTGGATTTTAGCCTCGAAAAGATGTGCACCGAGCGTTGCTCGGTGGCTACGACATGTGCACCGAAAAGAGTTTTCCAAATTGGGGTCATATACGTGATTCTGATACCCATAGCCAAAGTTATGGCCAAAATACCGAAACGCACCCAAAACTGCCCAATTAGGAAAAGATCACTATTTCCTACCATCTTTGCGCTGATCTGCTAATTCAAGGAATCTCAGTGCCAACAACATGTTATCTGGCAGCTCACCATCATCTGACTCGGATCCTCCTGCATCAGAATCGGTCTCAATTGAGGGTTTAAATTGGTCGAAAGTTAACCTATTTTGCGTTTTCTTCGTTTTGAGTTTGAGTTTCTCTATTATGTTAAGTTATGCATATTTATTGAGTTTGGGTTTAATGGTTTCGACTTTGAGGGGATTTTGAGAGTTTTCGAGGGAAAGAGAGGATATTTGAGTGTGAGGAGAGATTTGGAAGAGATTTTCAAAAGATTTCAAATGGGGGAAGGAGAAACCATTGTCAATTTGAATGGTGAGGGGAAAAAAATGAATGATTTTTGTTTATATAGGTGGTGTGAGAAAGAGAGTAGGTGGTGTGAGAGAGAGAAAATGGTGGTGTGGTGTAGTCGCCGCCTATGTTTATATGATTACATAAATTAGGTTATAATTAATAACAAAGTACATGAATTAACACATTAGGGATGAAAGAAAAACATTTTGACTGCCCATTTAGGACCCACTTAACTTTTATTTACAATTAAAGACACGACATACACATGACTAAATGGAAACAATACCATTTGAGCTTTGTTTGAGTTGAAATTTATAGGGGAAACATCATGTTTCGGTAAACGCGTCTTAAGTGACAAATTAGAATGTGATAAGGTGAATTTTTCTTTCATAATCACAAAAAAAAAAAAGCTAGGGCATACAACAATTGCCCATTATCCAACAATGCCCAAATGCATTTTGAAACAACCACAAAGACCATTTATTATAATATTTAGCAGTGTTGTACGAATTGTTAAAAATTGCGAGTCAAATCGCCGATTTGACTCGACTTGGTCTACAACCGATCTAAATCCCCCAATAAATCGAATTTCAAACAAATTGGTGTGAATCATGAATGATTCACAGTTTAAATCGCTAAATCGCGATTGCAAAAGCAATCGTGCGAGTTTTGGAAGAGAAAAAAAAAAGGAAGATGGAAGCAGTTCAAATAAGAGAAGAAAGCAGATTGCATCACTGCTGTTCTAAGAGAAAAGAAGAGATAAGAGATTGATTATCACCTTGCCGTGAAGAGATTAGAAGAAAAACAGAAAAAAGAAGAGAAAGAATATCAAAAGAAGGGAAAAAAGGAGACGAGAAGAAGGGAGACAAATGAGAAAAAAAAAGGAGAGTTTTGCCCTATTGTGGTGTCTGTGTTGTCCTGTCTGTTACTGTCTTGTCAATGTTGTTGTATGTGCCTGTGATGTCCTGTTTGTTACGAAAGAGATAAAAAAAATGATATAAAAGAGATAATGTAAGAAAGGGAATAGAAGAAGGGAGACGACATAGTTAAAAAAATGAGAGTCTTGCCCTGTTCTGTCTGTGTTGTCATGTCTTGTCAATGTTATTGTTGCTAGCAACGTTACTGTGTGTGTTGTGTTGTCCTTGTTACAAAAGAGATAAAAAAAAAAGGATATAAAAGAGAGAAGGGAAGAAAGGAGAAGAGAAGAAGGGAGATGAAATAGATTAAAAAAAAAAAAAAAAGAGTCTTGCCCTGTTGTGTCTGTGTTGTCCTGTCTTGTCAATGTTACTGTTGCTAGCAACGTAACTGTGTGTGTTGTCCTTGTCCCTGTTGCTGTGCTGTCTTGTTGCTGTGTTGTCTTGTTATTGTTTGTTGTTGCCCTATTACTTACGGTTGTTGATATATATGGTTGTTGTTGCCCTGATAATTATGGTTGTTGATATATATATATATATATTATCCCAATATGAATATTGTTTATGAGCAAGATTTTCTTAGTGTACCCAACACACACAAAATTACGATTAAATCGAAATCGAAATCTTACTCATTACGATTTACGATTCACTAATATTGATATTTAGGGTTATGTCCCATTTGACCCCCATTAATTTATAACTATTATTCTTTGGCCCTCATTAGTTATTGTATTCTAGTTTAACATCCATGTTCACTAACAAATTTCATTTAAATTTTTTAAAAAGACAAATTAACCCCTGTTTTATTTTTCAAACCGAACGGAATTTTTACATGATCGCAAATAAATCTTCATGGTTCATTCTTTTTATAGAAAGTAGTAAAACAAACTATTTTTGTTTCATTGCCTTTGGTTTCCTTACATTTCAATATCATCCATGTGGAAAATCCTCAGTACTTGACATAGAGACTCAAATCAATCTGAGCATATCTACAACACTTACCTCTATGGTTTTCAACTATTCCTCCCAAAACGTTAGAACATAATAACTGATGTATTATATATGCAATTGTATTTGCAATAAAGAAAATTAAATGTTTTAGGAAATACATTTTTATACCAGTTTGTCCATGTATATAGAGTACTGGACATACTTTTTGTGTTTTTCTTCGACAATTACCATGTCAATCCCATTGCATCGTAGGTAGCAATGTATAATGTAAATATATTACTTTTACCAGCACCTCCTTCACCACTGCCATCAGATAAGATAGTGACGGAATGTCAGATCCCATCACTCAAGATTTTCCAACTACTGGATCGAGCTCTTTGTGGACGATCGATTGCTCATCGTGAGGAAGTATTAACCTTGCAAGTATCAACTCGATCAGCACCGTCACTGTATCTGTCCCTCTAAATACCATATCCTTTATAACACAAAAATCTCAAAAAGGTTAATTAGTAAATAAAATTTTAAAATAAAGTAATAAAATGAGACATAAAGCATGGTAATAAAAAATTATATTTGCTTACCCAAAGTACAACGACCATGTCCGCGTTAGATAATTTATCCTGTCCTTGAAGAAAGAGCATGGGGGTTTTCAAAAATGATAATTTATCTTAACCGTTCGGGTTTGGAAAATTAAGTAGAGGTAAATTTGTCTTTTAAAAAAATTAAATGAAATTTATTAGTCAACATAGTTGAACACACGATCAAAAATGTTAAAGTAGAATACACAAACTAATGGGTGCCAAATAGAAATAGCTATAAATTAATGACGGTCAAATGAAAAATAACCTTAATATTTAATAGTGCCAACCTAAATATATATCTTGATAAATAACGTCAAACGAACTTTGATAAATATAATATTAATTCATAATTTTCTTAAAAATTTCATCTCGAGGGAAACAAATTTAAAAATCATTTTTTTTAGTTCAACTTGGAAGCATCCAGAGCCCAATTCCATTTCTTCTCTTTCCTTTTCTTCGAATCTATCTCTCTATCGATCGATTCAATCCTTTCTCAACCCTTTTTTATAAGGGAAATTCTATACTCTCTCTCTCTCTATCTCTCTCTCATACAAACACACACTTGTACAGATCTTCTAGGGTTTCAGCCATCTCGCAGATCTAGGGCTGGTTGGAGGGATTTCGAGGTTTCTTCAACATTAGTTGATTTCAAGTGCAAGGTAAGTTGTAGTGTTCGTGTGTGAGATTTGATTGAATGGGTTGATTTGGATTGGATTTTCAAGTAATGGGTTCTCTTAATTGGTTTCAGAAAACAAGGAGAAGGGTGTCAAAGTTGTGGCTTTTCTATCCGGGAAGCTTCTGTGGTTAGTAATCTACAATGGGTATCAATTATTTTGATTGATTTTACTGTCTTTTTTAAAATTGTGTTTGGATGTTGTATTGAAAAGTAGCATGCTTGTGATGTTTGATGAATGTCAATTGCTTAAAGTGTTGTTTTTTATGTTAAAATGATTGAGACAATTGTGTTTGGTTATGAGAGATGGTTGTCTATGAATCCATTGCAGGATGCATGCAGGTTTGGCTTGTAGCGAGTATAGAGTCTATAGACTGATCGAGGAAGTTACGAACCTCCCTCAAAGGCTTCTAATCCTTTTGGCTTTAATGATTTGACAAGAAAGCAAGCTCTTTAGTATTGGGAGTTGGAGGGGGAGGGCTTAAGTTATGGTTGAAGAGTGATGGCCAGAAAGTTTTACTTACTATAGAGTTGCTTAGACAAGCAAGCATAATAGATGTAGATGTGACTACAGTAATCACCAATCATCATCAATGTCACCTCTTCACACGAGACTTTTCTTTTCTTTTGCCTTGGATGTAGTGTTGTGTTCAAGGTCTGAAATCACTTTTTTTCTACGTCTTTGTGGTTTGTTCATCATGGGGGGCCAGTAGATAAAGTGGGGTTGTTTCAAAAGAGAAAAGAGAAGAACAAATCAAAGAAACTTAAAGATCAGACAATTGGGTTTTCTTTTTTGTTAATAGTAATGTTGACTGCAACCATGTCTAACCCCACCATGACCATTTTGTGTGGGATTCACTATAGTGAAGAAAAATGATGTGTTGAGAAAGTGCTCTGTTATGCAATTCCTGCAGAAACACCTAGTGATCATTTTCACTTTGCCAGCCATAGGAATTTGCTTGCTTTTTTATGAAATTATATCAGAGGATTAGTTCCTTTAAACAAGCATTTTGGGAAAGTTTCGATTCAGAGTATATCTGATAATGAATAGCACATACTAGGTGTCTACAATATCAACCAAGACTGATCATTATTTACGATCACAAGTTACATACAATACTTTTCTGATTATTTGGGAGTTCTTAGGTCTAGCTCATCAGATCAGTATATCTGCAGAAGGCCTTTACCAAGTCCAAACAGTCAAGGAAGCCTTTACTCCTTCCTTGCAGTGAGATGCTACCACCAAGTTTTGCCTTTTCTGATACCGAGACATTTCCATTATTAAACTTTTGCATTGACTCCAAAGTAACCTAGCTAGAAGTAGTAGAGTGCCATGCATCAGAATAAATTTTATCCTGAAATCCCATAGTGCCACAGTCGTCGGGCTCAGCAAATACAGTATAAGGATCCCTGTTTTTGGCTGAGCTGTATTAGAGCATAGTAATTGTGGGCGGAGATTCATATTACTTTGGTTCAAATTTTCATTAGACACCAATAAGTTATGCATGCTATAATGTTTTAAGTTTGATCATGGTGTAAAACACCAAGATTTAAAGGCCAATGTGGATGAATCTGACTTTGTTTTCTGTTGATGAGTGATTAAATCACATCAAGAAGAAAGCAAAATAGCATTTATTGATGCAAACAAACCAATGGAGAAGTATATCAATGTCATCACCTTTAGTTGTTTATTAACAGAGTGATATATCACACCATAATTAAATGCAAACACATGTAAATCTTTGTTTGTTTAATTGGCTTTCTGTTGGGCAATTTTGGTTCTTTATATGTGTTGTGTGTTTAGGTTTATGTTTGATTCAAGGCACTTCCTGTTTGAGCTGTGAATCGATCTTTGAGAACCCCAATTTGAACTCTTTGAACAATATTTGGGATAAGCATTGGAAGAGAAAAAATCTTTATGTTGTCATTTTCGGGTTCTATAGAGGAAAAATCTTCTATGTTTGTTCAATTTATCAATTATTTGGTGCAACATTTTATCAGATTGGACAGCATGAAGTTGTTTACTACTGTTTTCTCTATACTTGATTTGACTATTGTGATGGATTTCACGAGTGGTGGAATTTGTGCAGGCGAGGGTGCTTAGGAGGCTGATCATTTTATAATTGAACAATGTCAAACAAATCGAGACCCCGAAACTTATCTGTCTATCTTTATATCCCTAACATAATAGGTAAGCCTTTTTTTATTGTTTATTTAACTTCATTCCTCATGCTGATATGCTTTTTAATCGCTAGTTTTAGAAGTCTGTTCCGTAACTTCAATCCGTAACTTCAATAGTATGAATACGGAAGGTATCAAAGATTCACTTTCTGATTGAGCAATAAAAGAAAGTTCAAAAGTGGAGAACTTTTTATTTATTAATTTAGTCGTCTATTATAATTCAGTTTTGCTTTGGTCGCAGGATACATTAGAGTTCTAATGAATTTCGTGGCTTTTGCCCGATGCTTTTATGACAAAAAGTTGTTCTCCATTCTCTATTTCATCAGGTGCATAATTTTCATCGAGACTTATTAGATCTTCATTATATTCTGAACTAAATTATTGTCATTATGATTAGTAATTGATGTGGGGAAACTGATAGAGCATGTTTTACAGCTTTGCTTGTGATGGCCTAGATGGTTGGTTTGCTCGCAAGTTCAATCAAGGTACACTTACATCTAATTTATCTTTCTAATAGCTTTGTTCACAGTTCGACACAACTTTACATGTTATTTGATTTATGTATTAAGAAGCAGGGTTTATTGATGGACTATGATGTCAGGTGAAAGGGGTTGTGACTTGGATTTTCCATCTTTGTAGAGGGGATCTTTAGGAAGGGGAATTAATCATTACTTGAACTTGTTAATCAGTTTGGTGCCTTAGAAGGTGTTTATTTAATGATGACAAGGATAATGGATTCTTTGTTTGCACTTATTTCAATAGATTGGCTATCGATAATTTTCCAGTTGATGCTTATAATAATTTTTTGGTGAAGCTGGTTCAGAGGAAGTTGGTGTTATCTATGTTTTGTTTCTTTATGTGGATTGCAATGGGGAATAAGCTTCCATCCAAGGTCGATTTAGTTCATTGGCGGTGAACATTGATGTGGAGTGTTCCCTGTGTAACATGCATGATGAGTATTTGTTACATCTCTTCCCTCTTCAGTGGGGATGAGCATGATTTAGAGGCATTTTTGTGGGCTCTTTGGATTGCTGTTGAGTGGCTGCAGCCAGAAGGATTTGCTGAGGTTTTGGAAGGCACCTAATTATCTTCCAAAGGGAAGGTGGTGTGGCTGTTGAAGGTGGTCCCTTTTTTGGGTGCCACGTGGTTTGGAAAGAATGAAACTGCAGAGTTGACATCTGCCTATGATTTTGATGTAATCTGGGATTTAATTAATTAATAGTAGTAGTTGGGTCTGGCATAAGTAAGCCATTAGAATAAGTGAAGATTATGGTTCACATAGCATTTAGGGTTAGATTGCTTGCAAGTCGTTTAGTATAAATAGGGCCTATAGGACATTGATTGTAATTGGTTTTTGATGAATGAAGAAACTCCAATAGAGATATGTTAGTTTCATTTAGTCTTATCTTTTGTTTAGGTTTGTTTTAGTTTGTAGTTCAGGTTATATTGTTTGGTATCTCAAATGACACTCTTGGATTTGTGCGTTTGATTTGAAGAAGATTGATTGTTTGAAGGAAGAAGATTTGAAGGTTAAGAAGTGAAAAAGAACGTCTTTTGAAAAAGCTTGCAAGAAAAAATTAAAAAATTTGCAGGCACGATTCATTGCCTAATGTTCATTGTGAACATACACTATTCATCAACCATTTATTTACACCCCAGAACCAGTCAGAGCACCCCAACGATGGGAAAAAAAAATTTAATGAAATGAGCGACCCGTATTACATCCAATATTCATACTCCTATTATTCCTACTCATACCCATACTATTCTTGCCCCCATGCCAATATCATATAGCTCAAGTCAAATCCAATACCCCCACGATGTCTCATACCCGCAACCAGTTTTACTATCCACGACCATAATACACATGTCCCCTAATGTGACTGAGTTTGTCCTACAACACCCCCCCCCCCCCCCCCCCCCCCCCCCCCCGCGTGACCAATGACATAAACCCATTATCACCTCCATTGTGATGTAGGTTGCGACAGCCAAGGAGAAAATTTTGAGACAAGTCGAATACTTGCTAACTACCTCGATGCATTTTTCGATGTCTGTAGAGAAGAAGCAAAAACAAAGGCGGAGAGGAAGATTGGTGGAATGCGTACTTACCCAGTTGCGCAAAGAGTTGAATGAGTCATTATTTGTCAGTCCTTCTTAACTTTTTAAGAAAGTTAAGGGCACCATCACACGTACTCGACTTCCAAGAAGTCGGTCATTTGACTTTTGTGATTTCTTCTTTATTTTTGGTTAAGAGGTCATTTGGCTCCCATAAAGGCAAATGCACTGAGTAATGAGGGTTATAGCGATCCGTACTGGGAATTTTTATGACATGAGCTTATGCGCACGATTCTGCTAAGCGGGTCTGTTTCGGATTATTGTTCTTTGAATCACCTTGCAACTTTTTTGAGTTGGTGCTACCTATGGTAAGTGTGTATCGTGACAAGTTTTGAGGCCTTCTACTTCGTGTGCATTTTGCATTGTGTTCTGCCACCATTTGCTTGTGCTCGGCGAACTTCTCGGCTTCAAGCTTAAGGACGAGCTTCTTCAAGCTGGGGAGGATGATGTAATCGAGGATTTAATTAATTAATAGTAGTTGGGTCGGGCCTAACTAAGCTCATTAGAATAAGTGGAGATTAGAGCTCCCATAGCATTTAGGGTTAGATTGCTTTATTTGCAAGTTATGATTAGTATAAACAGGACTTATAGGCTATTGGTTGTAATTGTTTTTGATGAATGAAGAACTCCAATGGAGTTCAGCTAGTTTTATTTAGCTTTACTTATCTTTTTTATTAGATTTATTTTAGCTTGTAGTTTAGGTTACATTAGATTTTAAATTGGATCAAACTGATTCATGCCGTTAGAATTATTCCTTAGTCAGATTAACTTTGATGCAATTTGATATCTGAGAACTTGGATTGGGAAAGAGGAAATGGTGGGGAGTCTGACGATTGTGTTTCTAAGAGGGGCTAATTGTAACCTAAGTTACACATGGTTGATCATCACATACTGGGAACCAGCCAGTCGTCACTGTTTTGACTTTTCTCATATTGCCGGCCTTTCTTTGTTCTGCTTTTCACTTTTGAGGATGATAAATATTTGATCAAGGAACTTTCCATGCTTGATATATGTTTTATCTTTTGTATCTTTGAATCGAAATAGAGTAGACATGTATTCTTTAATTGACATGGGATCAATGCATTGGATGCTACCTAATGTTAATTAGCTGAGCATACTTACATTTTATCTATGTAACAATCAATAAATAAATATAAGGATTAGTAATCAATTAATCTCTTTGTTCTTCTGATTCAGTTTCAACTTTTGGAGCTGTTTTGGACATGGTCACTGACAGGTGCTCTTCGTTCAAATTATCCACCCTGGTTCTGTTGCATCAACTATCTAGTGATGTTTTTTCAATTGTTTGTGTATTATCCACTAATAATCTGAGTTCACACAATTATCAAGTGTTGTGTGGCATTAAATCCATTAATTAATTATTAATTCTTTTCTAATTACCAGGGTCAGCACTGCTTGTCTATTGGTTATCCTATCCCACTTTTACAAGTGAGTACTAATCTGAGTACATTATCTGATGCATACAAACTGCCTGAGTTTGTGAGCATAATAATATATATTTTGCAGGCCAAGCTGGGCATTCTTGTTACTGCTGAGCTTAGATATTGCCAGCCATTGGCTACAAATGTACAGGTAGTTCCCATCAGGATTAATACAGTCAAGTTGCATCCAATTATCTCCCATTTCTTTGAAGGTCTTGTCTAATAAGTGCCTTTGCAAACCACCTTCAGTACTTTTCTTTCAGGCAAAGCTAGTCACAAAGATGTAAAAGACAGCACTAGCTGGCTTTTCAGGGTCTACTATGGAAATCGTTTATTCATGGCCTATTGTTGTGTTGCATCTGAGGTAACTGATTGTTTCATTAACTCCTTCAGTGCTTTCCCTTGTGGGTAGTGTCTTGTACAAACTGTTTTGTTCCTTATTTGTCGGATAATGTTTCCAAGAGTTTTGAATGCCAGTATGGGTGTATGTAGAATCTATTGATAATCAAAAGTTAAGTAGTTAGAATGACCACCTTCTGCTCCCTTTACGAGTATTATAATATTGTCCAAAAGGTAAAATTTTATTGAAGCCCAAGGATGAATACAAGGCACCTTAAAAGCATTAAGGTCCCAAAATGAACACCCCCAAGTTGACATACAAAGAATCAAATAGAACTCCTTTAGAGGATGGATTACTTCTGAACTCGAAAAGCAATTCCTCCCTAATCAGGATGGTTTTTTTCGTTACACTCTTAGAAACATATGGTAGTACTTGACAAGTTTAATGCTTCAACATCCTAAATTATTTACAATCTTTTAATTTCATGAACGTTCTTAAGAGATTCTTGATGGTTTTGGTTTAACTGAAAGAACAATGGCTTTGTCAAAAGAGTTTAGGATTTTTATTTATTGATACCTAGTATGACAACTTAGTTTTCCCTTCATTTTGAAGTGTTTCTTTAAGAAACAGTGAAACACGAATGAATGAAATCCTTTAATCGTAATACGGAGCTCCAGCAACTTTGATATACGTGAGAATAATTATTAGGCTGTTGGAAAACAGCTCAATGAGTTGCTTCAGTAAAAATTGCTGTGTGATTTTAGCTTACCTGACCACTCATCTGAACTTCTATTATGCGCTGCAGGTTCTTTACATAATCCTTTTCCTTCTGGCAGGAGATCAACCTGAAAGCTTAATTGATGTAAGTTTTCTCTTTTTGGATAACTTATCTTCCATTTCGTATATTTGCAAGTGTACATCTCAGCACACCTTACATGATGCATCTCTCAACTTAATTTGGTCCTTTTCTGTTGTATTCTTTTCAGGTATTAGTCAATGCAGTGGTGCAAAGCTCACTTCTTTCTTTTCTAGTTGTTTTAGCTTTGTTTGGATGGGCTATAAAGCAAACGGTTAATGTTATACAGGTAATTCACCTACGTTCTGAATTCATGTTTATTACTGAGCAAAGCCTCCTCAAGAAGATTTTTTTTTTTTTTAAATTAATGAAACACATTATATGGTAAATGTCCAAATGACAACACGAAACAACATGTTACTCATATGTATAGTACTAAAGAAGACGCTGCTGAGCCAAACACTTGCATACTTGAAGGACCCTGAGTCAGTTCAGGTGTAAACTGACTTCTAAGCATTGTGTGAACAGTCAGGGTTCACGTATATAATCTGATGGGGTATGCATTGCATATCATCTTTACATGCAACCACAGATTTACTTATTTCTCAGATTGACTCATCTGATTAATCTAAATTATGTACCTGCTGTATGACGCACAAGACAAGGTTAGCTTGGAGGCTCCTCTTCTGAATCCTGACTTTGTTCTCCTGTGCCATCCAAATCCATGTCCTATTTGGGACCCTTCCTTGTCCTGCTTGTCTGAGTCCATGATCGGGACTCTTGATGCCGAAATGACGTCATAGTCTTAAAATATCGTAAGCCTATAAAGGATACGGCTACTGGTGCATTTGTACCGGACTGCCGGTATCGCACATCTGTATGATGTGGTGGACACAGCGTCCACAAATAAAACCAAATCTTAGGATTCATGTGCTAAATCTGAAAGACATTAGCATATCAAAATGAAGAAATAGTTCAGATCTAAGGATTTTAGGAATAACTGCGTTAAAGGTTTTCTTTTGTTGTTTGGTTTCTATATATATACATATATAAAAAATTTCTTCGTTTTTAATGTTTCTTTTTATTATTATTTTATAATAACTTTTGAGGCTTTTACTTTATGCTCACATTTCTTGTGTGGCCTGTTTATATGCTGTTAAATTCATAACTTAGACCAATTTGTAATTTTTTTTTTTTTTTTTGGAAATTAACCAATTTGTAAACTTATTTAGACACGATTAGCTGATTTGAATTTTTTGGATGATTTCAGATAAAGACGGCATCAGATGCATGTGTGTTTTATGATATAAACAGAAAGCAGAGATCCTGAATCACCATCTTCTCTTTTTGTTTCTGGGGTTGGGTATTTCAGGAGGATGTACTCAGATGTATATTCATAGAACCCATTTGAACAGAACAAGGAAGTTTTTTTTCTTTTTCAGCCACATGTGTAAATCCTGTATGCTCACAGGACTAACAGTTGTTTTGATGATCACGCCTTCGGTAATGAATGACACTTATACACAGCGTAGGTTCTTGATAACCACATGAAGTATTGGGTTCTATTGGATGCCAGAAGCAAAAGCTGGTGTCGCAGGTCAAATCCCAATGACACAACGAATAATGGTCAGAGGATACATTGACAGCGACCATTGGGATGTTTTGATATGTAGATTTATTCAGTTGATATCGCCCATAATGCAATATACTGGAAGGGAGAAGACTGGAGAGCTTGATGGTTCATGTATTAGTTAAAGGAGTTTCTGTTTGACAAAATGGTATTCATTCGAGTGTGTTTCTAAATACTAATTGCCTTGTGTGTTTTGCATATGCATGGTGATGTTATCTTTTGTTATCTGCAAGCATGAAAAAAATATGATAAAGTTTTATTTCCCGGTTAGAAAAATGTTGAGACATGAATATGTGAAAGAAAAAGTAAAATACTTAATAAGCATATTAAATGATGTCTAAGTACACAAGTATTTTTATAAATGTGATTTTCTTCATTTTTTTTGGGTTTTACACGAAAATATTGAAATTTTCAAAAATAACAAAATAGTTTGGCCGAAAAATGTAATTTCTTCATAACCTTTATAGTTTTATAAATTTACAAAAAACACTAAACATTTTGAAATAACTTGGGGTTTTGGTACTTTAAAATTGAGATCTCAAAAAAATGAAATATTTCGTAAAATTTTATGAAATTAAAGTCCTTGGTTGTAAGAATGATTGGCATGTTATTTTATCATCGCATTGACCGGGTATACAGAACAATTTAGAAAGTTGCAATGTTTTTGGTTGACATTTTACTGAATCTTGTTTGTTTAAGAATTATTCGTTCGGAAAAAAAAAATGTAGTAATTTTTTAACACCACATCTTCTTCTCCACCTTTTACTCCAACTCAAACACTTCTTTTTATCCTCTCTTCCTCCATCCTTCCTCCCTTTGCTCTTATCTTTTTCATCAAGCATCGCTACCCCGCCGACAACACCACTACCACGCCACGCCACATCACCACCGACCACCCTGTCATCGCCTTCTTCTTCTTCTTCTTCTTCTTCTTCTTCTTCTTCTTCTTCTTCTTCTTCTTCTTCTTCCCCATCTCCCACGCCCTTTCACCGTCAACCACTCCACCATTGCCTCTTTCTTCTTCTTCTTCTTCTCCTCTTTTTTTCTTCCCCATTGCCATAACAGAAGACTTCGCTAGGATGGGTTCTCCATTCGTAGGAGCCTCAGTGATGGCCAAATTTTTTTGCCCTCACAAGACTACCGCGAGTGGGGAACCCATTCTCATGGAGTCCTCTGGAAGGGCGATGGAGAAAAAAACAGATAAGAGAAGAGAAGAGGAGGAGGAAGATAGGAGAAGAAGAAGACATGAAGAGAAGGAGGCAGTGGTGGGCTGGCCGGCGGTGGTGAGGTGTGGCATGGTGGTGATGCTTATGGAGAAGAGACGAGCAGAGAGTTAGGAAGGAAGAGAGATTTTGGGTGTAAATTTTTTTTATTTATTGGTGGTGTGACACAGTATAAGTTGTAGTATTAAAATGTGGCTGCCAAAAAAAAAGAAATAGGCTAGAGAAGGAGAATTGGATGTTGAACTTTACATGAAGAAAAAGGGGAGGTTGAATTTTACATGTTATAAACAGTATTCTTAAGGAGAGGCAAGAAATATTTGAAATGTGATGAAAGCTGAAAACTTAAAGCCATTTCCTGTTTTCTTTTCTCAACTCTGACCTTAGCAAAGACTGCATTAGCGTGAAACCTATAAAGCATTAGTGTGAAAACTGTTAATTGAGTAACGTAAGAGCATTCACTTCTTCATGCAGTCTACAAATGGACTATGGGAAACTATCATATCATCCCTTGTAGACAGGATAATTAACGCAAACTTCGCACTTTAAGCAATAAGTACATAGTATCTCCAATAACACACCCCAAACTTAACACCTTAAGGCAAAATGTAGTAGAGAGTATCTCCAATAACACTCCCCAAACTTAACACCTTAAGGAAATATGTGCAGAGTATCTCCAATAAAACACTCCAGAAAGCACCTTATGGCAACACCCCCTGTACAGTAAAGATGGAAACTAAAATACCAAGCCTGTGCTTTCTCCAATCACAAACCCCAGAAAGAGCCTAAGGCAATGCAATGTACAGAGTATTAAAATTAAGAGACAGCAACTAAAGATACATGCATGTTTACAACCAAAGTTCAATTTCAGCTTTCCTGTATCATTTGATAGTGTCATCGTTTTGTTCATATGAATTCTTAAATGAAGTAAAACACAGAAAAAAAATGAATAAACGATAACAATCAAGGGAAAAAACTGTGGTGGGGTTGATGTTATTTCGCTTTTACATCAGAAAAGAGGAACAGGAAAATAAACAGTTCTTTCCTCTGCACCTAAAATAGACAGGAAAGAAAATTTAAGTACTCATGACAGACAACTTATAACTCTCGGAAAAACATCTATCTAGAAAAAGCTTGTTTTCTTCTAGTAGGCCCTTCGTTTCTCTTTTCTTGATTTCATATCTTGGCGAAATGGCCACACACTTCATCTCCCTTCTCTATGTTTCTTCTTCTAGTGGTTATTTAAACTGTATAATGTTGTTGAATTGTATCAATGTCTAGTCCCTTTAGTTTCACAACTGATTCAACATGTCCCTTGAGTGTGTGAAGCTCACGAAGCCTGCAAACCAATAAATAAAATGTGTCGATCAGGTAACATTTGATGAAAATTGGAGAGATCAACTGATGCGGATATGATGATAAGACTCTGGACGAATACATACCTTGCAACTTCTGCTCGTCTCTTGGCTTGCTCAGCGATTTCAGAGAGTTCCCTGTAACTGTTCTTGTCAGCGAATAAGTTATGGGTTTCTGGAGGTTGAAGACCATGTAAAGTTCTCTGAGCAAGGGCCCACTGAGCTTCTCTTTCCTCCTTTCCGTAATCCTTCTTGGTAGTGAAGGCAGTCTGTTTTTATAAAAAGAAAGTTGGTAAGTGCATGGCAATACGAGGAAGATGACATTTGTAGTGTGAAACAAATTGAAACAGAAAAAAAATACCTTGTTTTCTAGAAGGTTATCCCAAGCCTTTCCACTGAGTACATATCGGATGAAGAATTTGAGAATGTCAAGAGGGAAGTAGGTAACAATACTGAAAAGCCAGATGACTCCAGCCCACTTCCAACCAATACCGTGGATCCTTGCGAAACCCCAGTTGGCATATACAGCAATAAAAGTAGCAACCTGGTATGATTAAAATAGTTATTATGGGGACTGAGAACGGAAAAGATCATCTGATCATGATCATGGTGTACATAAATTATAAGAAAGCTTTTACTTACCAATTGAGCTGCTAGGAAGGCGCCGAGTAAGAGGAGACCTGGACGTTCAATAAATGACCAGCTACGGGATCTGGTGACGAAAATAAGTGCCTGGCTCACAATACTCACTTGGAGGTACAACGCTGCCATCATTTCTTCGGGACTGTCACCAAGGTGCTTAACATTGAATGCGTCCTGATGGGCCATGAGAATTTATGTTCAGTACTAAGTTTTTCTATTTGGCTTTAATCAGGCTAGCAGACATTTAATAGTTGGAGGTAGGAGTCCTTACAGTGAAAAAGGTCTTGTCCTTCATGAGCCAGAAGAAGACCACTGTCATCAATGCAAGGTAACTACCAAGCACAACACCAGTTGCAAAAATTTCTTTCAATTTCCAGCTGTCAGGCAATGGTGATGGCTTCACTCTATCTTTCGATATAGTCATGATTGTTCCTATAGATTTAATAATTGTATGAAGTTTGAACCAAATTATTGTGAAGCAAAGATTGATGCAAAACAAGTCCAAGAAAAAATCTCACCGTCATTGAGGATGGCAATGATCAAAACCATGAAGGGGGCAAAGTCAAACTTCCAGATGAGAGCAATAAACATGAATCCAAACTACAGGAATGAAGAGAAAGTGAAAAGGTTAATACCTTGTCAACAGACTTAAAATGAAATCATTAGATCAGAATATAACACTAATAATCTCTAGTAAAGTACACTTACAACAATACGGATTGTGATAGAGACAGCATAGATCTGCAAAACAATATGAGCAAACGTTTCAGAGACTAGTCACAATTGAGGACCGCAGAGAATGGTGAAATTGGGGGTCAGAGAATGGTGAAGTGGAGAAGCTTGAGAAGAACTTACGGTGTAGTTCTTCATCCTCTGGAAAATAGCTCGGCTAGTTAGCACTGCACTGATGATAACACTCAGACCAGGTTGTGTGAGGACAATATCTGAAGCACCCCTAGCAGCATCAGTAGCATCAGCAACAGCAATTCCAATATCGGCCTTCTTCAAAGCAGGGGCATCATTCACACCATCTCCCGTCATTCCACAAATGTGCTTCCTTTCTTGCAGTTTCTTCACAATTTCATATTTGTGCTCTGCCACACCAAAAACACCTTGTGTAAGGAAGAAAGACTTCTACAATTAACAAGGACACAAATGGATCTGCTTAGAAGGTGGCAAATACCAGGGAACACTCCAGCAAACCCATCAGCCTTCTCAATCAGTTCATCAACAGGAAGGGATGCAATAGATGCATCCTTGTCTCCTCCAAGCAAGGATGAGGAAGGGTACATATTTGTTCCCATTCCAAGCCTTCGCCCGGTCTCCTTAGCAATAGCAAGCTGATCACCTGAAAGTTTAAGAAGCCATGTCAGGAAAATGGCAAATAATTAAGAATTAAAGGTTACCACATAGGAATAGTCGAGCCACAACATACCAGTAATCATCTTTACATTCACACCGAGGTTGAGAGCCCTGCTGATTGTCTCTGCACTATCGTGCCTAGGAGGATCAAACAGAGGCAACAAACCAACAAATTGCCATGGTCCACCTAGACTTTCTTTGGTTCTCTCAGGCACTTCCTGTTTAGCAACGGCCAATGATCGAAGGCCGCGTTCAGCATACTTACCAATCACAGAGTGAACCTTGTTCCTCACATCCACCTTGCAGTTGCAAAGATCCAAAATCTGATTCCACGTAAGAATTGAAACAAGTCAACCATAAAGTAACCTTGAGCATTACATTTATTCTAATAAACAGATAAAGAAGAATGAATCCTGAACTGACCTGCTCTGGGGCACCTTTGCTAGCTCTGTGCCAGCTACCATCAGACTCAATATAGGTTAGAGCAGTCCTCTTATCGACGGGGTTGAATGGGAGAAAGTGAACCTCTCTGATACCAGCTCTTGCCTGCAAGTTCATAGATATGATATAAGCATATTATTTGTGCTCTATTGTGTAAATAAAAGAAAATTCAGTATATACAGATCAATACCTCCTTTGGATCAGAAAGCATCCCAACCATGGCAGCATCGATGGCATCCTGATTTTCTACCCTGGATGCTCTGGCAGCAAGAAGCAGCACATGCTCCTTCTCAACACCCTTTACAAACACCTCAACCAAGTTTCTGTCAACACTCAGCTTGTTAAGGGTGAGAGTACCTGTCTTATCACTGCAGAGAACATCCATGCCAGCCATCTCTTCAATGGCAGTCATCCTCTTGGTGATGGCCCCTTGCTGAGAGAGTCTGTGAGAACCAATGGCCATGGTGACAGACAGAACAGTGGGCATAGCAATGGGAATTCCACCGATCAAGAGAACAAGGAGGTTATCAATTCCTTCCCTGTACTTTCGGCGTTGGATTGGGTACATAACAATGATCTCAATGAGCATTCCAACGGCAATGGAGCAAATGCAGAAATTTCCAATTGCGGTGAGTACCATCTGGAAGTGACCAACATTGTTGGTGCTGTCCACTAGATGAGCTGCCTTACCAAAGAAGGTATGCACGCCTGTAGCAATGACAACAGCTTCTATCTCACCCTGTTTACAAGTGGAACCAGAGAACACTTCATCCGAGGGATTCTTAGTTACAGGGAGGGATTCTCCAGTCAGGGCAGATTGATCAATCTTTAAAGGATCACCCTCAAGAAGACGAGCATCAGCTGGTACAATATCACCCAACTTAATGCTGATGATGTCACCTGGCACCAAAATGGCAGCCTCCTGCTCACTCCAACGGCCATCTCTAAGCACCTACTCACATTCATGCATACAAAATAAGTAACGGGAAAAACTTAAAAAACTCAAACCAACATCAGCTTACTTTTAAAGTTTGGACCACGAATTACCTTAGTCTTGGGAGCAAGACCAGCCATAAGAGCAGCTGCAGCATTACCGGCATTGTTTTCTTCAATGAAACTGATAGTAGAGTTGATAACCAGCAAAACCATGATACCGACAAAGTCTTGCCAATCTGGGGGCTTCCCACCACCATTTGCCAAGGCAATGGCCATTATGGCAGCAGCTTCCATGACCCATGAGAGGGGATTCCACATAAAACCCAGAAATTTGATAATTTTGTTTTCCTTTTTCTCCTCGAGTTTGTTGGGGCCAAATATCTGGAGCCTCTGGGCTCCTTCATCAGCAGTAAGCCCTTCTCTCGTACATTTCAACTGCTCAAACACTTCCTCAATAGGAATTTTTTCCTGTAAATTACATAAATCAAGATAAGTGGTAATTCTAACTACCAAGACCTCCCAACACTATGGTAATTTTATTTGAAAACCTTTCTAGTTGGATTGTAATATTTTGTTAACTCCACCCTGGATTGTTATATTCTTTTAAATCCACCCACCCTCATAGCTTCAGACCATACATAAATCCACTAAAGAAAATTTCTTTTAATAGTTGAAATTTGCTTTATATTGGTAGTTGAGTTAAAATTTTCAAACACGTGAGCGACAACAATAAACCTCATTTTTACATTCAAAGTAAACATAGCTTTTGAAGTTCAAGAAAAAAAAAAAAAAACTGTGGGTGGGTGGATTTTATAACCTCATTTTTACTTCAAGATTTTAATTTTTAAAATAAACTAATTTTTTAACAGTGTACTTTATCGTGTAAATATTTCCAATAAACAAATTGACATCACCTTAAAAACAAGAAAAAAAAAATCTGATCTGAGTTAACAACAACTAATAGGAAATATATCCCTTGACAAAAAATGCAAAAAGAAAATTAAATATTATTCCAAACTATGGGTCTTTTTTGGTAATTTGAAATTTACAGAAGATCGATCAAATCAGGCAACTCAAATATTTTTTATCTTACATCTCTTTCAGCCTTTCATCATAGTATGTAAGTTAACATAACAATATACATACAGAAATTCTCTTAACAAAACTGGGTCGATGTCACGGGATGAAAATGGTATGAACCGGTTTATTAACGTAATAATATATGTAAAGATAGAGCCTTCTAGAGAGGGAGGGAAAGAGCGACGACGCACATCTCGAGGAGGATGGGTGCTTACACCCATCCCTCGCTCTTTCCCTCGCCCCCTAGAATTCCTGCACAATCAAAGAGGTTTTGAAGTACCACGGACGTACCTCAAATCCCAAAATAAATCAGAGAACCGTAAAAGGCGTTAATTAACCAAAGTGGGGTCTATTTAACATTAAAAAAAAAAATATTATCGAGATCTGCAAAATACAGATTAGAAAAGCGTTTTGATTAATCAGACAATAGTTTGCGCCGTATTTACAGGTGACAGGTGAGGAAAAATCTGTGGAAAAGGGTTTGAAGGTTTTTCCTTCCCATGGAAAAAGGACTGCAAATCTTTTTACAAATGGAAAACGACCAAAAAAAACAAAAAAGTTACATTGAGTCACGAGATATTTGGCATTTCTGAAGCTCTTTCAGAGAGAGTCTCTGTAGAAAGTCACCGACAAATACTAAGTGTTGAGAGAAAAGAGAGAGAGCTTCTCGAGGATGGAAATTATTTCAATGGAAAATAAATATTTGATTTGCATTCTGTTAAAGTTCATAGTTGAAAAGAGAATTTAAGAGATGAGATTAGAAAATGGGATGAATATATAGTCAATCAAATCAGATTGATTCGTCGATTCAAGAAACTAATTAGTTTATGCGAATCAGAACAAACTAGTTGTTGCATCAATCGATTTAAAAACAGAGATTGCGAAATTGCTAGATTAGAAAATTTCATTTTATGTAAAAATAAATATTTATGATCCAACAATGCACCAAGCAAAATCCATAATAAGAAACGCAAGAACAGTCGATTTCACTTCAGAACATGATGAACTAATGTGTAGAAACAAAACTGTATCAAAGAAACGAGCGAGAGATTACCAGATCGACGGTCTCATTTTTAATCTCTTCAAGCGAAATCGCTCCCATCTTAACCAGCTACTACCGATATCGAAACCAAAACCAAACCAACTCTCAGAGAACCTTATAAATAATGAAGAAGAAGAATCTAGAGTAGAAACCCTAGAGAGTTTCAATCATCATAAAACTCTATATCTTCCTCTCCCTGTTTTAACACAACAAAAACTCTATACCAAACAAGGGTGATAAAGAGTATCTTGTTCTTCTTCTATTTTTGCTTCAGTAGAACCACCACTTTATACTGCCACCACTAACCTCAGTAGGCCACCACACCTTACACATACAAGGATACTATAACTCACACTTTCTCTCTCTTTAAAACCTATCAACCGATTACGTGTCGGTCACTGACGCATTGGGTATCGAACTTTCGCCCCTTTCACGCCGTCCCAAATACGGTGTGTGTCACGGTTCACCGTGGGTCCCATTACCATGAAACCGTGGTTAGGTCAAATTAGACCCTACCACCTCAAAGAGAGGTTCTGATTGGTTTACGGGACTTAACCATGGTAAAACACGATGCTTCTTGTTGTAGGTTAGCTTATATTATTACTACTTAGTTTTTGGAAGGAATTAATTTGCAAATCTTGACTATCCATCTTTTGGAGAATCAATTTATTAAAAGTTAGGCTCGTTTTTTTATTAAATTAGTTTACCGTGTACTAAATTTGACGACATGATTGAAATTTATTGTAATAATAGACTATAAATTTGGATTTTTGAGTTTGTTCATGTGGAAGTGAAAACAAATTGCATTGTGAGTAACTAAATTTTCGTAAACTATTGTTTAGTAAATGTTCATCGTATGATCATTTTTTGCAAAATTATAAATGTGAAATTAATGTTCAAAAGAGAATCCTAGAAATCAATTACTGTGACTCAATAATGACCAGAACGGAAAAAATATATATATATATTTACAAGTGAATGAAACTACTAAAAGAGATAAAACTACAATTAGGTCAATGTAGAAAAATCGATTACACAATTACATTGTAGGATACTAAAATGCTCGAACCCGAATTCAAGCTTTCGAATGAGCATTTTTGGCTAATTACTAGACGAATGATCGTCGAGATCTGCCTTCCAACGATCGAGGAACATCCACAAGGGAGGAGTAGCAAACATGTTATGATAGTATGATACAATTTCTTAATTTAAAAAAAAAAAAAGGATTGACTTTTAGTTTTCTATGGCCCACACAAGAAGAATGAAATTCATAGATAGCTTTTCTTGGCAGCCTAAATAACAACTGGGGGTGGCAATAATTGAGGGCCCTACACACATGCGAGATGACACCATCGCCGACTGATCTTGACCGTTGGATTATTGGAAAGGGTGGTCGACCGTTGGTGAATAAAAATGTGTTGTTTTTTATGAATTTTTATTTGCGGAGACATCGGAGGATTATTTGGAGATTTGGATTGGAAAGTAAATATACGATTTTTTTTTATGAATTTTGGAAAATTATCAGATTTTACTATGTTTGACCAGATTCGATTTATCCTAATTATTTTGTTAGAATAGTAGGTTTGGTTAGCCATTACTATATTTCACCGGATTTTATTTTTCGCAGTTTGATTATCTATTTACTCACAGGAAATTTATTTTTTGTATGATATTTTTTTCATTATTTATGGGAATTCAAGTTCGAAGGAAGGCTTCGAAATCCAAGTTTGAGGAGAGACTTTGGAATTAAATTTATGAAAACGATTTTATTTTGCATATCTATTTTCCGTGCAACCAAACATACGCTAAAAAAAACATAAGGTTGTGCTTGTTCTAATTGCACTAATGTATATGACATTGTCGTAATGTTCGAATTAAAACTTGGATAATGCTACATATGTATTTACGATACATCTTTCCTGAACCTCAAATGGAACAATTAAACAAGGGTAAAATGAAAATTTAGTTGGAAATACGACCGGAAACACTCTTTAACATCTTTAATTGTCACCGAGATGGGGGCTCGATTGACATCTTTAGTGCAACCCTTAAGGCTTTTTACATAGATGCGAGTAATTTGCATTATGGCTGATATTTTTGTACCCTAAATAAAAGGCCAAATAAAGTATTATTTTTATTGTTAATTACTGCTATTGTAATGTGATTTCTTCTCAAGTATAAATTTTGTATCCATCAAAATATTTCACAATTTTAAAACTCAAGAGATCAAATTGAACTCAAATTCTTATCACACAATGAATTTGATAAACATTCATTCATTAGATAGATTTTAGTTAGGATTCTCATTCCCTTTTTTTTCTTCTTCTTTCTTTTGGTTTAAGTAATCAACCCCAAAACTCTAATTTGTAACAAACAGATGGTAACACACTCAAGCTGATTGTGAAGTGGATTCAAATTTGATTTTGATGACAACATTCTACGAGTTCTTCTGTTCTAATGTAACAAATATTTGTGAGAGGTTAATGCACAACTATTTTACATTGACATGCAAAGAAACCAAGTTTTCTGCTTTCAGGTTTGCAATCAGAATGATTTGGCATGATTCAGAGAGAATGATCGAATCCTTACGGTGTTTATATGTATATTTCGAAGATTTCATCATCCTCTCCGTATCTCGATAAAGGAAATAGTTATATCCAAAATTTCAACACAATCCACAATAGAAAGATAATTTTGAGATTATACTCTTGCTAGTTAAAAATTAAGGGAGTGGCTACGTATGCCTGATTGTTTGGCTCAATGCCCTCAAGCTTTATCTTTTAGATATAGTTTTTAAAAAATGTTTATTATATCCAATCACTTTTTGCAAATCCTAAACTAAAACTAGTACTTGATTTATGACTTTTTACGTTTGATTCTTATTCTAAATTTTTTGATGTAGAGTTTTTGAGTTTTAATGGTTGCAACCACTTACATTTCTTTTAATTTATTTATTAACGTTTCTAAACAAGAAAATTCTATCACCAAACGATTTTCATTGATTAAAAAAAATGTAAGTTGGTGTTACATCTTTTAGGTTAGTGCAACAAAGTTGAAACGTCTCAAAATGCCAATGCAATAAAAAGTTGATGCAACCGAGCCAAATGATTGGGTACACATAGCAATTCCCAAAATTAAATATCAACGAATTTTTTTTGTTTGATAATGCATACGGTGAATACTATAAATAATTAATATGGTTACAAATTTTTTGTCCTGCAATAGAGGCCAAACCATGTGCTTCCTGATTAAAAGTTCTAGAAATAAAATTACATGATCATCCAGAAAATACAAGAAAGAAGTGACCACATACAACACACAATTGGTCTCCACATCTAGTTTGAGTCCATTCGTTGATCCCCAATGTCAGCCTGCAAAAGAGAGTGTAGGTTCTCAGTCTCTAAGAAGCAACCCGGTTTGCCAATTCCTTGCCTAGATGAGTAGTAGAACGAAAACATTCGGCTATGGTACTATCCGCTACCCGGCCAGGGATCGTGTCAGCCAACCTAGCACGTATCATCCCAAAAGCATCCACCGCCAAGATCCCAAAAGCTCCCTACTATGAGAATGCAAAGAAACAAGCATCATAAGATACCACAATCATATCATGGGAAATAGTGGTATGGATGGTTTTGGATAAAGAATTAAGTTTGTGGTTCCTAGCAGCGGTAAGCTGGTCATGGATGGTGTGGAGTCTGAAACTCTGATCCTTAGATAGAGATTCTGATGAAGGGTTGGTAGCAGGGTTAAGGTTCGTGGCATGTGTTAGGTTTTTGCACATTGTTGTTTCGAGGACATGGTGCAAGGATGTGATTTGGTTATCTTGGTTGTTGGAATGAGCGGTAAGGAACCATTGTTTTTGCCAAACGGACCAGGTGTGATTAGTTGCCCGAATAAAATTATGTATGGAAAATGCATGCTTTCGAAAAATAATGTCATTTCTAACTTGCTAGATCTAGTAGAAGATGGCCACAAACTGGGATAACATCTCATCACGAGTTAGAGGATGGGTCTCGACAGTCTCCCAAAGGAATTTAAAGAACTCGCTAATTGAAATATTAGGAAGATTGGTACCGACCTAATTAATAGGGAGAGGGGAAATAAGCCAAAGTCGTTGGACAATGGGAGAAAAAAAAAATGAGTCATGTTCTCGGGTTGATTCTGACAAAACACGCAGCAGTTGTCAACCATGACATGAATCCGAGATAAATTGATCATAGTGGGTAAAAGATTTGGAGAGACCTTTCATAAGAATATAATAGCATTAGCAGGGGCTTTGATTCGCCATAACTCTCTTGAGATTTTAGGAGTGAAACCAATGTCTGGGGGTCCCGAGGTGAAAGTTTCAAGATTGGCAAACACAAACGCTTTGGTGGCACTTTTGACTGAGAAAATGCCACATTTGTCAACATTTCAAATTAGTGTACTTGGAGATGTGGATGGGCGAATGACAATGTTCATAATGTCACTTGCCACTGGCTGTGGAAACAAAGATGTGATCGGGTCTTCGTTCCATTGAGGCCTGTGGGACGTGTCCCAAATTCAGAAGTCCTGGATAGATGATAGGGAGTTCAGTTGCTCAGGTGAGAGAGGTTGTTTGTCTAGAAGAAAGACTGATTTAACCCAGCAATCCCTCCACAAATCAATATCATTTCTTGATCGCACTTGCCACAGAAGATGAGATTTCATTTTAGCGAGAGTTGTGAGATTGCCTCACCAAGCACATGAGGCCAGGGTCGGTGACTTCTCAAGTTGAAACATGCTCTTGTTTCAGCAGCAAATAGCTTTAAGTTGCATTACAGAAGGATTTTATTGTGCATCATAGTTTGCCAAACTTGTTTAGCTTTTAGAGCTAAATTCTTGATTCTGGCTGGTGGGATATTGAAGCCTCCCAAATGTCTAGGCAGAGCAATACAATCCTAAGTGCATAGATGTTTCGCTTTTTTATCCTCCGTATTTAAAAATTAGCGACTCCACCTATGTAATAAAGGACCCAGTATTAGAAAAAATAGAATCAACATTAATGCAATTTTGACAACCTTTATATATACGACTCAATGATGGTACATCATGAATGTCCTTAAAACCCAATCTGATCTTTCAACCAAGGAACATAAAATCAATCTCATAAACTTTACCAAACACAAGACCAAAATTAATAACATTCTAAAAGCATTCACTCACTTCTTGGAATATTTGCTTTATAGATTTCATACAAGAAAAAAAAAATGAAAACATGGCTTTAAAAAGGTTGAATAAAAGGAAGAGGGGGTCCCTCTAATTAACCACAAAAAATAGAGAAGGGGTCCTTTTTGTTACAAAGTTCCATAAGCCGCTATTGAGTGCTAAGACCATGGACTCAACAACCACAAAAATTAGTAGTCTTTTTCCTCCCTCACACACCACTAAACAAGAACAAAAGTTTTCTCATGTACAAGTAAAATCTTCAACTTCAACAACTTGGGAGATTAATTTAAAAAACTCATATATATAGGAGGGGTTTAATCTAATTTAGATGTTGAAATGAACAATATTAAATAATTTAAGGGATACCCTAATTTTGTGGAACAAAGTGGTGGGGTGCGAGGGTAGCAAACTACTAGACAGCCAAAGAAGAACCTCTAAGCATGTACTTTGGTGATATTTTTGGAAAAAAAAATCACTAATTAATTTATAAATACAAATCTAATTAGCAAATGCAACTTGGTGACATAGGTCAGTTATGATGAAATCTTCAATATTATTATTTATTTGATCAAACGATTTTTTGAGAAGAGTAACCATCTAGGATGTGCTTAGTTTTGACTTGTAAATTTTGACTCCAAATTAAGTTATATGTAACTCATTGTGATCACAATGATCCAGAATCACGATCAATAATCAAACAACAATTCTAGACAATCAGGTTTGATAGTTATTTTTAGATCAAGTTTTGATTCTTTTACACTTCTATAGACGGTATTTGTGGTTGCGTTTTAAAGAGATGGATAAAAAATAAATAAAACTTGACCAAAAAATAATTACCAAACCTGACTGCTTAGACTTACTCACTTTCAATTCGTGTAACAACTGAATGACTAAAAGTATCCTTTTGGTTGAGATTAACCTACTCTCGATTATCTAAAAACCCGCCCTCTTTATTTTTAGCTTGTACTAGTCTAATAATATTCCTCGACAATCATTTTATTTTATTTATATTTTTTAATTTATTTCAATTAAAATAATATAACTTATAGAAATTTATGGGGTGGTCAAGTAGGTGTTATTGAATTCACAAGGGAGCCCTTCTAGTTAAATAATCCATATTAGTGGGCCCCGTGCCCTTGCCCCATCCTACTTGCTTTATTGCCCCCACTTTTCTAGACTCCATATAAAATGAAAAAATATATAATAAAATAAAAAAAAATAACTAAATATAGTGACAGCTATGGACCGTTACAAAAGTGTCAGTTCCGCCAGGAAAAAAGCACAATCTGTACGGTATCCGTGCAGTCAATGCTCGTGGTTTCAAAGAAGAAGCTTATTTTCTTGGTCAAGATGGCTCCCCACAGGGCACATGCTCAGGGTCAAAGTCACCGTCGCATTCTAAATCTTTTTGCACTTTTGGACACTATTTAAGTTTTTAGAGCATTCACAGTCGTTGAATAAATAAATAAATATTGTGCATTTCATCAAATATAAGTTTATGAAATTTTTATTGAAAATAAATAAATAAAAATAAATTTCTTCGAATTTTATTAGTTAAAACTTAACAACTCCCATGTGCCGTAAATACTTAATTGAACATCGATAACAATATCATTATTCCCCCATTGCTCCCTCAATAAGCAAAGCTTTTTAATGCACTAATGCACATAATTATTAAATATACACTCTCATAATGTGACTCGAGAGCATGAGACAAGCTTCTCGATTACAGACTTGGTTTATTCTTTATACAGCGTATTAATTTTTTACTTTGTACTTAATTTGGTGCTATGAACGTGAACACTGTTAGGGATTTGAAATTCGTATACAAATAACCATCATTTTTGTTTAAATAATAACATGGCACGGTCCTTTAATCTCCGACATATATTAACAAATAACATAAACCACGGTTTCATTATAGTTTATTCGTATAGTAACGTGTTATGGATTAAGACCTTGGTTATGGGAGATTAATCCAGTTTGTTATTCTTAATGAATAAATTAATAACACTTCATTAAGTACCACTTATTTTATTGTAGTTGAATATACTACCTGGATTAGTAATTTTTTTTTTTTTTTTATATCAAACATATATATCAAGATTATGATACATTACTAATCAGATACTAATTCAATTTATTTTATGGAGAAATGATGATTTGGGATTATTTATAGGAGCAGTGAAATGTTTCCTTAACCTGGATCTCTACAGGACAAGATTGTATCTAGTTAATAGTTTTGTGTTTTTTTCGAACTTATTTATTTTTACAGTCCTCGGTTTCTTGACACTTATTTTTAAAATTCTTAATAAGCGACATTACCGTAAAAAAAAAAAAAAAAAGTGTGGTTAGATGCAAACTTGATTTTATTGGGAAATATGTAACATATTGTTTTTTATGTATTACGTGAGAAAATGAAAATTGCAAATATACCTCGCTACATTATCCATGGTACAAGCCACAAGCCAAGATGTAGAGCTATCAAGGTGGAGTCGAGAGGAGGAAAGAGCACTCGCATATGACATTTTCTCATGTATTTGTCGGAACAAAACTTTCATTGGTGTTATAGTTTCGGGGTTTGCTGGGCATATACCGAAAACAAATGCATTTGTATTATTCTACCGACAATCACAAAAGGCAGGTGCTTGATTAGGTTAACTTAAAATAGTTAGAGATATAAATTAGAATAACAATTCTAGGTAGCCTTGTTTGCTAGTTTTTTTTTGAGTTTTTTTTTACACTTCTACCCCTTCTATAAATAATATTTGTGGTTATGTTTTAAAGAGAATAGATAAAAAATGTAATATATATATATAAACTAGCAAACATGACTGGTTAGACTTACTCAAATTTGAAACTTATGCATCACAACATCTTCTAATTGTGAGGAATACACGAGTAAAAATAAAATAACATAAAAACCATAAAGTCTATCGAATTCAAAATGGCCTTTACTACAATCCTTAAAAATGTTTTAGTTCTTAGGTAAGACTAATGTCAGAAGAGTATTTCATAGTTTGGAAAAAAAAAAAAAAAAAAGTCAAAATTGCCAACAGGAGTCAGGTTTCTCTGACTTTGATTTATCCTCCCTAGTTTACTCTTCCACACCTCATTCCAAATTAATTCTCATTTTAAATGGAGCCCTTCTAGGGAGCGAGGGAAAGAGCGAGGGTAAGGGGCGAGGGATGAGTGTAACCTATGCCAGATTTTCCTTCACTTTGATTTTCCTCCCTAGTTTACTCTTTCACACCTCTTTCTGAAATTAATTCTCATTTAAATGGGAGGATGGGATTTTTGACTCATCGACCTTGAAAAGTTGAAATGCAAAATATTCAGAACATGATCATCCATTGACAAAGAAATTACTACTAGTATATCATTTTATTTTATATTTAAAGGCGAGTGTGGTGGGTGTCTAACCCAATTCACAGGAGTCAAACTACCACAGCCTTAGCCAATTAATCAAACTACCGTTGGCTACTAGTATATTAATTAGTATTAAATTGACTTAATGCAAGTTAATTGTTCTATCTCTTGGCCTCTTTAATGAAAGACAAAGCTAGATTAGGTGTATTAGTCTCCCCAATCTCTTCCATGGCTTCCAATGGCCAAATGTAGATTAGCTTAAACAAATCGAGCTTTCACATTTATTATCTACCCTACACGGTAGGGCATGACAAAATTTCATACCGCTCGAGGAATGATCCAAAAATTTCCTACCCTGTTTGGCCCAAGGAGCGCGAAAAAAACAAACATTTAACATGCAAAATAAATAAATAAATAAATAAATATATATATATATATTGTTAATTATGCACTAAACCTGTTTAGGAAGTAGAAGGTCAGGTGGGATCAGGCTTTAGGTGAAATATACACATTAGGAGAGGTTTCTTTCACATCAAAAAAATGTAGGACCTATTTTTCTGAGGTCAAAAGGGATTTTTTTTAGGGTTTGGGATAAGGAAACTTTCAGGGGAAAGACAAAATTAGGGTTTGAAATTTTATGATTAAGAAAAAGAAAGTGTCATTATATGTAGGGTGAGGTAAGATTTGACTTAATTGTAATATTGTAATGGCAAAATAATTAGAGACTGTGGCGTGATAATATACTTAAATATGTTAAGCCACTTGTAGAATGATGCATGTTTATATCGATTGTGATTTGATGCATCAGTGCTGGTATGATCGGTTGTGTTCATAACTATTTTTTATTTATTTTTATTAATTTTTTTAATCCCTTAACCCCTCCCGCCTCATATACTACTATAAATATTTGAATGACGCTCGTTCTGATTGTAATATGTCAAACGAAATCATAACTCGTGCATTCTGATGAGAAAATCGGTTTTAAGATATTATAAATTGAGTTTTGGAAGAAACGAGCATGGATATATCATAATATGATGTTGATGTTGATGAACACATGCATTCACAGTCACTAAGATCAGACTTCTTGTTGAAAGCGAAAATCCTTCACCAAATGCTTTCAGTTTCTGATCATATTATTACCTATTTCAGAAAAAACCTAACCTGAGGGATTGATATCATTTTGAAATAAGAAACAACTAATCCCTCTCAATGAAGTATAATTTATGAAACAACTTTCTATGGGAAAAAACATGTATAAAGATGCTTTCAGTATATAAAAAAGAAGTAGAAAGTTTACATTTTAAAGATAAATAGAAATTCATGTTTGTGAGTTTTTTTTTTTAGCACCACAAAAACATAACCCTCGCGATAGTTAATAATCCAAACCAAATTGTTTCTTCGGGACCTTGTAGGGGACATTGCAATAAGGCCAATAATTGAAAAACAATGGCGAAAACCCCATTTATGTTAAAATAGTACGGTATTGAATACACGTATCTAAAGGCGCCAAGATAATTATAAATATATAAATTCAAATATTTTACTATCCTTAAAAAAAAAAACGTACTGAAAAATTTTTAGGGAGTGGAAGTTGATGTGGGATTTGTTTTGGGTGATATGTACAAATTGAGAAAGGTTTCCTTCAACATCAAACCTGACTGTTTTGTGTATTTCTTTCAGTGGTGGAGAGGGTTTATCGGGACAAATTTTGGCCGTTTTGCAATCTAAAAGTAATGAATGAGGCTAAAGAATTAAGTTTTGCAATCAGATTTTTGTAACGAGGATGATGTGGTATCATCATAAGAGACTTTTTATAGCCTCGAGATGCATATAAACACTTTAGGAATTTCATCATTATTTCAAGATCACGCCACTTCATTTTTATTGCAAAAACCTAATTTTCTAGCATTTTCGAAAAGTAACATGACATGTTGGGTGTTATTCTAAAACACATGCCACAAATGGTAGGTGTGTGTAATAGATGCACCCTAAAATATTGCATAAAAACAAAATGGTTAAATGATTTAGTGGGGTTATTGTAATTGTTCGTTCTTCACTTTTCTTTTTCCTTTTCTGAAAAAAAAATATTAATATCTGTAAAAAAAAAAAAATTAATTGGGATTATGATGTAGGTTCTTTTGGTTTGGATAGTAAATGTCGAAAAACCCTTCCAAACAAGTTGCACGTATCTTATTCTTACTACTGTAGTTAGGCCTTGTTATAGAAATCATTTTGAAACAAAATCTATAGGATTATCATCACTTAACCACCTCCACGGTGGTGTAATTATATAATGTTGTAACTAAGTGACCTGACTGAGGTGGCGTTTGTTTTTTGTTCTGATCAGAACTTTAATTTTCAATAAAAAGTGGTTCACTTTGATCAAGTGTTTGTTTTTACTTATAATTAGAAATGCAAGTTTTTAATAGATTCTGAGTGGTTTTTTATTTTATTTTTTTAAGTGGTTAGAAGCTAACTTCTAACTGGATTTAGAAGTTGTGAATGAGCTTCTAAATGAACAGTTTGTTTTACTTCTGAATGAGCTACTGATTAGAAGATGTAAAATTAAATAGTGTTTGTTTTTAAGCGTTGATTTGAAGTTTTTTACATTTTTGCCCACGACCACAACTCTCACCGCCCACTACAAACTACCAACATTATTCCCCTTCTCCATTTGTTTTCTTTCCTCCAAATACCATTAAAACCACTTTCCACTACCACTAGAAACCGCTCTATTTCCTTTTCCATTCCTCATATAATTTTCAATAGAAAGTAAGATAATGAGGAATAAGAGCAAGAGGAGGACGAGAGGCCAGGGTGGGTGGTGGCGACATTGCTAACATTATAAAGAGAATGTGTAGAAAAGAGGGCATGGTTGGCAGAGGAGAGGGGTAGTGGTAATCATTATAAATTTACTATGAGGTTATTTTTTAAATGAATTTTCATTACAGAAATTCTAAATGTCGAGGTTTTGGGCGAGGAAAACAGCGAGGGAAATGAGGTGGACGGGGTGAAAACCGTCCACCCTCCTCGGGATATGAGCGTTGACTTTTCACGCGCACATCCCGAGGAGGGTGGACGGTTTCCACCCCCTCCACCTCATTTCCCTCGCTGTTTTCCTCGCCCAAAACCTCGACAGCTAGCAAAGCTCTTTTCATTAAGCACTCAATGCTAAGTGATTAACACCACAGAAGTGCTTACTCCAATCAGAACTTCAAGTTCTAATCAGAACTTCAAACAAACAGACTAAACTAGGTGTCTTACTTCTTATTAAAATTTCTAACTCTATTCACAAGTAAAAAACAAACACCACTCTAACATTAGAGATGAACTGCGACAGTTATAAATCTTTTGTGTCCCCACAATCATATCAAACTCATACAAAGAACATAAAAGATTTCACTCTTACCATTGTAAACTTGATGGAATCTTAAAATGGCTAAACCTAAAAAGAAAATGAAATCTGTAAATCATATCTGGAACAATAAATTCATGACATAAGGGGTTTGAATGGTGATATGATGCTGAAAGCACATCACGAGATATAGTGTTGGACCATTTTGACCATGATAAAAAAGAGCTTGTCTAACTGTCGAGGAAACCAGCAAGGGAGGGGGTGTGATCACTCATCCTCCTCGAGATTCGCACTTTTACACATCTCAAAGATGCAGGCGCGCATCTCAAGAGGAATAAGCGGTCACACCCCCTCCCTGGCTGTTTTCCTCGCTGGTTTCCTCGCCATTTAGAATTTCTGGATAAAATAAGATAACATAGACTTTGTAGCTTTAGCAATTCATTAATAATCATTCATGAAAGAGGAAACCAGCGAGGAAACCAGCGAGGAAATGAGCGAGGGGAGGGAGGTGGCGAGGTGGGAACCGTTCACCTCCCTCGGGATGCGCGCACAAAAAAAGATGGCACACATCCCGAGGGAGGTGAACGGTTCCCACCCCGCCACCTCCCTCCCCTCGCTCATTTCCTCGCTGGTTTCCTCGACACCTAGAATTTCTCTGAATGAAACACTTCACTGTCATCTAGCTTTTGTGGCATGGAGTTTTGGATTGATCCATGCATGTTAATTTATTGTTTTTGTGGCATGTTGCATGCATTTAGGAGAAGAAATGCTCAACTTGCTCAACATGAAATTCAAACACTAGAAGATAAGAAAGATGATTTGAGTTTCACAAGTCCAACTTCTTGACAAAAGCATAGGGATTCCTATGTATGGTCTCAACCAATATTCTAAACATCCTTATCGAGTGATATATCGATCCCTAATTGAAAAAAAAGTTGGATTTAATGAACATTGGCTTCAACCAGAATGATTTTTACAGCATTCAACACATCAAAACATGTAGTGGATTAGAGATAACATATACTTAGAGAATGGTAAGAAGGGGCAATCTCTCATTATGAGAACTTAAAACTTAAAAGTGCTTGTTTTGTACTTGGAAGTTAGGCAAGACTTGATATTTTAAGATGGCCACAGACATGGCATTTGGTTTTAATAGCAACAAGGTCCTACTACACACATGGGGGTAGAAGCTAACATGTGTATTGTTACATTGTGTGTTCTACTTTGATAAGGAGACATGTCCTACATACATGTAGTATAATAGTAGGACAGTACTGGCCATTTACAATGCAAAATCACTATCTAGTATTAATTGGTGAAGAAACATATCTTGCATATGAGCATTTATTTGTAGGATTATTATCCTAATTGGAAGAAAATTTTCAAAACTTCCAACTCCAGTTACAAGTCATCTTACCATTTGGATTACAAGAATGAAACTTTAGGGCTTAGGTCATTTTAAATATTATAACTACGGCGTAGATGAACTTAGATATATGTTTTGGTGGAGTAATGGATTTCATAATTGGAATTTGAATGAAGGTAAATAGACATTGATGTTACCAAAATTTAAGTCATTCTAAAATCACTAATTATATTATTCTTTGTTAGACATGCATGATTAAAGAATGACTTGTAAAATTAGGCTTAGGTAGAGATTACTTTTGTCTACTTATTGAATTTTTACTAATTAAAGTTGTTGTTTATCTCTTAGACAAACAAAATTTTCAGTCCAAAAGGATGAATAAACTAAATAAACAAAAGATGCTTCATAGCAATCAATTAATCACTTGTCGAGGTTGTATTTGTTCACTTTACAAGGTGCTAAATTTTGTGTACTACCATATGAACTCAAAGAAAAAATATTCTACAATCTAAGCTAAAGTAACGAGACTTTAGTGTTGCTAATGTCAATTGTAGTGGCTAGGTGCTAGTTTAGCTAAAAACTTGTGGTGAATAGTATCATAAAACACTTATTACAACACCTAACTTATAAACGTCCGGATTTGACAAGGCTTTAGACTTTTACTAAGCACATTCCATGTGGACTATTAGTCTCAAAACACTAGCTCTGGAATTAGTCCTAACTCTACTTTCTCCGGATCATGACATAATATTGCTTTGGATTCCCTGAAAACCTTCGGCACCTTAAATTAAAAGGGGGTGAGAACTTATAAGGCTTTTTATAATGAAAAAATCTACTAAGACTGGTCCTTGTGTTTGTGGAGGGTGTCCAGCACGTGAGTGCCAACTTTACTCATCTCTCCATGAATTTGGAGAAGAAGGGGAGAGGGATAGAGTTGGCACTCATATACTGAACACTCTCGCCAAACATTAACCAGTATTCTCTCCCTGGGCTACGTAAAAAGGTTCTATTATAATATATTTTAGTATTATTAAATTATATCAAAAGAATTTGTACTTCATTTAGGTAAAATAAATAAGCCATGGAGAAAATGAACTAAACCAACCACCACTCAACAACTTAAGGCTTTTCCTAAGATTCTAATTCCTCTTTTGTGTTGATTTTCTAGTTCTCCTTTTGGTGAGAGTTTTTTGTTTTGCACAGATTGTACAATTTGACAACATACACTTCCACTAAAACATTTTGATAACCCTTCACTACCTCCCACTTGAGTGGTGAAGAAGACTACTGTACTTTTAGTAGAGCTAGTGAGTGAATATGATTCATCACTCCTGTCCTTTGAGACCCCACATACCCTTCAATAGGTATTTGAGTCACCTTGAGAAAAAGACCTTTTTTTGAAAAGAAAGAATATATAAAAGAGTTTCAAAGAGAGTATTATTGGTACTAAATGTTCCCAAAAAGAAACAAAGTGATTACATTTTAGGGTTCTCAAGGTCCTCTACTCTACCATCCCAATTTTTTTTGTGAACCAATGCTTTTTTAGGGAACTTTTTTCCAATCAAGTTTCCATGTTTAGGGGGGATTCTTGGGATTGGTTGGGTAAGAATTATTTTTAGGAAAAGAGAAGAGATAAGTGTTGGGGAAAAGTGGAGGTTTTGGGTTCTTCATAACAATCAATTACTTGATCTTTCTTCTTTGTATTTTGCACTGGATTCCCCAAAAAATTCTTTCTTTTTGCCTGATTTGTGCATTTATGGATTTGGAAACAAAATGTTCGGTTTTTCCTAAGTGCACTGGTTTTTTGCACTGATTATTACTTATCTCGATGCAATCCAACGATGCCTGATTGCACCAGGCAAAAAACCAGTGCACTGGAGAAGCACTCCGAAATGTTGGTAAACCGTTTGAAGTGTTGTAAAGGTGTTAGAAGTAATAATGATCCACTCAACCAAGTGGCAGACACATTTCCTGTGTCAGCATCCACACAATCCAAGATTAAACACAGTTCAAGATTTAAAGGTTGGCGGACACATTTCCTGTGTCAGCATCCACACAATCCAAGATTAAACACAGTTGAAGATTTAAAGGTTTTTAGAATCTTCCCCTCTTTCATCCATTATAAACACACACTTAAGATTTATAGGTTTTCAAGAATCCTCCGATGGCACTTCATCCATTAAAAATGATTAATGGCAATGAACTGCAACAACCTTAATTGATAAGACTGGTGGCGGATGGTATCACATGTACAAATTTTCTATCCTAATAAATGATATATTAGATTATGTGTAAATAGATAAAATTGGAAGAGGGTTTAATCTTGATTTTCATTTATCGAAAACTTGTGAACCTGTTGTTCCACTTAACAAGGAAACTTAACTTCTAACATAAAGTGTTTGGATGTCATTTTGATGAGATTAGAATGATCTCTCATCTATCAACTTTGTACCATAAACCATTGAGAATGATCAATTCATGGAAAGGTTCGTTGTTTTGCATACAAGTTTTCTCATATGTGATGTATCATTGTAAAAATGTGAACACAAACAAAGAACCACAAGTCTTCCACAAAAACCATTTTTTCTCCAAGTAACTCAGAGCCCCACACTTATCAATTGACCTAAAATTTTTCAGCAACTCGACGCTACGATAACATATACATCGACAAAGGCGCTCCCATTTCAGACCAAATCTGGCGAGTCACAATGCAGCCGACTCGGATTCAAACAACACAAGGTCTAATAACATTCACATGTCTCAAATAATCTAACAAAACCTAATCACAAGTTAGTGAAGGATCAAAAGTTTTAGGGTTAAAGGAGGGGCCATGGTTGGTGAGAGGTAGCTCTCATGTGACATTGTTGAAAAGGGTTTCTAACTCCACAAAACCATCCATTCCTCCATGACAAGGCCCATTCCTTGTGAAGCTATCACTTTTCTATCTTCTAAGAATCTCTCCTAAAACAAGTTGTGTATAAAAGGGAAAAGTGGGAGTCACAAATGCATGATTTCTTTTGAGTGTCCAACACCACCCACTATTATAAGACCCCAAAAAAGTAGAAGCTTTTTCTCTTGGTCTTTCTCTCTAGTGAAATTCAAGATATGTTTTAGGCTTTTTGTGTGTACAAAGAGTGGTCATGGTTGGGATAGGGGAGTGTCTTTAGGGTCAACCTTCCCTATGTGTTGGGCTTTCATAGAAACAGAGAAAAAAAAAACTAATGGAAATCCTTATTTGCATGTGAGAATCAATGGGTATGTGTTGTTTTTGTCCCCCTATGAGCACCTCCATTTTTGTTGGCCAATGTTTCCCTATTATTTTGACCATCTAATAATCCACCATCCATTTAGGTAAATGATCTCGACAGTCTACACCGATGATTGATATTTCCTTTAAAAAAAAATGAAGGGTGCAACACGAGGACTTTTGGCTAAGTTCTTGAGATCCAATGGCAACCAATCCACGATAAGGATAGAACATATAGCAACCTTGATTATTAGGTCACTTTGATGGTTACAGTTACCAGTTTGAGCAAATCTTTTAACATCAAGAATCAAATGATGTATAACATCATCAATGATTCGAGTTAACCACATATATGAATGCTATCTGTAGTGCACTGAACCCATCGTGTTACATCGATGAATTTACGCTATAATATTTTTGTTATTGTCTTCTAAAATGATGATTAGGACCCTACCATCAATCGTGATCATGTGTGCCCATCAATCTCTATAAGTTTAGTTGACAAAAATTATGTGATGGGGACCTCAATTATGGATAGTGAGTCATCTTTTTTTTCCCAGTAAATTTTGGAAAATAAAGAAAAAATTTGTACTTAGATGCTTTGATTGAACAGTTCTGAATTCTCTACTTTGGGCCAAACTCAATCACAGAACAGTAGAGAATTCACAATTTTCTTCTCAAGCATGAAAGAAGTGATGAAACACCACCTAGATTCACTGGCAGTGGCACTCCCTTTCACCATTGAAAGCTGATGCCTTGATTCTAAAACCCATTGTTCGTTTTGCAGGCAACAGTTGGCCAAATTGAGTTCAATAGTTTGAGGTCATGCTTCGGCTACCCAAGTGAACTCACACTTCGAATGTAGCCCGCCAATTGCACCATGCAATCCATGCGCTTGCAGGAGGCCAACCTCAAACATAAAACCCAAGTCTTATTTGCTCAAAGAAAATTCCATGAGGATGATTTCCTGGTTGTACAGGCTTCTCTAAATTCTAATTTCCATCCTCCAAAATTTGCACTCGTCAACATTGAAACTGGACATTCGATAACTTTCCAATTCATAAAAATACTTACTGTACCACAATTATCTGAATTGGGAAATTGAACATTGTGATTATATTTGAGGAACGGTGAGTGCAGACATTAGAGCCTCACATATATTCCACAATGAACGGGAGGAAAGAGAACAAATTGTAATCAAGATAAATGAGATTCTCACATCACCTGAAAGCAACAAAAAATCCATCGTCCCAAAGCATCATCCTTCTTGTAATGCATCTATCATCTTATCAATGGGATGAGCAAGTACTCTGCATAAAATAGCTGCAACAGAAGAATTTGGAGATAAAATCAAAATATAAAGGGGGTACAAGTTCCGTAACGTACAGGAAAGGAAAAATAGAATGAATGGGACTGGTAAAGGCTCTGTAGCATGAAAAATAAGCTTCATCAGTATTTAAATTCCCTTTCTCGTTCCTACTGAAAGAGACGAGAAATCGAACTTGATTGGTTATCTCTTCAATTGGAGTCCCAAAATTACGAAAACTCTGTATATTTTCTTAGTTGCAACCCCTCTGTTTCTTTAATGACAAAGCTATGATTCTTTAGGTAGAAGCTGTATAAATTCTGGAAGTTCCAAGTTTAAAGAACTTGTTGCTAAGTATTAAATAATCTCAAGTCAGTGACAGGAGTTTCTTCCGGATACTGCAAAAGGTCAGAGGTTTATTGAAACAGGAGCATCTTTCTCTTGTTAAGCATTTTGCCTCGAGATATTCTTCTTGAGAGATGGTAATATAGTAGCAAAAACTGTGCATTAATTATTAAGTCATTTGTTGAAGTTTTCAGATAGAAAAAACAGTCCAGTAGTCAACTCTTTGAAAGGATTCAACTGTTGCAGTCTTTGGAACGTTGGCCCGTCAAATTCTGGGCAAAATGGCTGTTCAATATCCCAGAATTTTTCTGTATGACTCAAAAATCAAGGAAATCCCACAGATGCTCGTAAACTCTTTCATTTATGGATTGTCGAAGTTGATCAGTTACAAAGGAGATAATCTAGGATAAGTATGTATTGCACTCCACAGATTCTCGCAAATAGCATGACATTTCAGACCATATGAATAGTTTACTGCACGCCTTGTGAACCATGACATATAAAGTTGACTAGACGACACATGCTTTATGTTAATACAATAATCATTCTTGGTTACCTTCCAAATAAACATGTAGAAGGATGTTATTGAAGCTTTGCTCTTCAGATCAATAGACTTGGCACGGAACCAGAGAATTGAAGCCAAGATGACATGACCCAAAACCTGTAAGAAGACCAAGAGAATTTAGATTACAGTTTAGTAACCGTTGCTCAAAAAGTCGAAAGCCCACAATCAAATTCAAACAAAACAGATGAGTCCGCATCTGCAGTAAATTTAAAAATATAAAAGGAACAATCTAGTATTCTATCTTGATCACATTTGCTTAGTAAGATCTTACATCTCATGTTAGATCCCAATTTTAGTACCAGATTATGTGATAGCTAAAGATCTCACAGGTTGAACTTAGTTTGGGATAAGAGCTTCAAAAATCATGCAATGTAGAACGAAACCGAGTTGATCGATATTATCAAAAAAAGAAACCAAGTTGAAGAATTTCTGAACTTCTTATTCAATTAAAATTGATACTACATCTCTATATATACAAAGAGAATGTCTAATAAAGGAAATAACTAATTGGCTTGATTCTTTCCTAAAACTAGGAAACAGAATCATAGGAGAATATCACAACCGATCTCTCCTTTTATTCCTAAGATACTTTCCTAAACTACTTCCGAATATAGGAAACAGAATCATAGGAGAAAATCACCACTGATCTCTCCTTTTATTCCTAAGATACTTTCCGAATATTCAACACTCCCCCTCAAGCTGGAGAATATATATCATATAATCCCAGCTTGCAAATTAAGTCTTCAAAGTTAGGTCTAGGTAGAGGTTTGGTGAGGATGTCTGCAGTTTGTTGCTTGGTAGGAATGTAGTTCAATTTAACAGTCTCACTAGTCACCTTCTCTGTGATGAAGTGTTTGTCAATTTCAATGTGTTTAGTCCTGTCATGATGCACAGGATTCTTTGCTATGCTGATAGCTGCCTGATTATCACACATCATCAGAATAGGAGATGAACTCATTTGTCCCAGTTCACTAAGAACCCTTTTTATCCAAATCCCTTCACAAATTCCCTGTGCCAGTGCTCTGTACTCAGCTTCTGCACTACTTCTGGCTACCACTGATTGCTTCTTGCTCCTCCATGTAACAAGATTACCCCAGACAAAAGAACAGTACCCAGAAGTTGACCGTCTGTCAATGATGCTTCCTGCCCAATCTGCATCTGAATACACTTCAGTGTCACGATTCTCTGTCTTCCTGAATAATAGGCCCTTCCCTGGTGTCATCTTTAAGTATCTAAGAATCCTGTAGACTGCTTCCATGTGTTCCTCTGTAGGACTGTGCATGAATTGACTTACAACACTCACTGCAAAACCAATATCTGGCCGAGTGTGTGAAAGATAAATCAGGCGTCCAACAAGTCGCTGATATCTCCCCCTGTCTACAGGTGTACTTTCTTTCTCGGTGCCAAGTTTCTTCTGACTGTCCATAGGAGTATCAACTGGTTTGCATCCAAGCATACCGGTCTCTTTAAGAAGATCTAGAATATATTTCCTTTGAGAAACAACAATGCCCTTCCTTGATCTAGCCACTTCCATTCCAAGGAAATATTTAAGATTTCCAAGATCTTTAACTTCAAACTCTTCTGACAAATACTTCTTCAAATTTTGTAATTCCTCCACATCATTCCCAGATAGAATAATATCATCGACATAGACTATCAATATAGCAATTTTCCCAGCGTGAGATTTCTTGACAAACAGAGTATGATCAGCCTGACCCTGTATATAGCCAAGCTTCAAGACAACCTTTGTGAATTTGTCAAACCAGGCTCGGGGAGATTGTTTAAGGCCATACAAGGACTTATTGAGTTTGCAAACCAGATTCTTTGCCATACTTCCTTCGAAACCAGGTGGGATTTCCATGTAGACTTCCTCTTCAAGGTCACCATTTAGAAAGGCATTCTTTATGTCCAGTTGTTGCAAGCACCAATCTTGATTGACAGCCAATGATAGAAGAATTCTGATAGTGTTAAGCTTTGCGACAGGAGCAAAAGTTTCCTGATAGTCTATTCCATAGGATTGTGTAAATCCTCTAGCTACCAACCGAGCCTTGAATCTCTCAACTGATCCATCTGATTTGTACTTTATAGTGAAAATCCACTTGCACCCCACGGGCCTTTTCCCAACTGGCAAATCAGTAATAGTCCATGTTCCATTCTTCTCAAGTGCATCAATCTCATCTTGTACTGCCTTCTTCCACTCTGAATTTTGTAATGCCTCTTGTATTGTGCTGGGAACCTGAATATCATCAAGAGAAGTAGCAAATGCTCTGTAAGAAGGTGATAGCCCTTCATAAGTGACATAATTCCCAATTGGATGACCTGTACATCTCCTAACACCCTTCCTCAATGCAATCGGCATGGTAGAGTCATCAATGCTGGGAATTGGCACATCTCCAGCCCTATCCGCACCTATGTTTTCTTCAGGTGGACTTGAAATTGAGTCAATATCTTGGCCGCATGCTGGCTGTGATCCGTGCTCTAGCTCTTGTCTTTTCCTCCTCCTGATGTAGGCATGAAAATTCTCATTAGCAAGTTGTGGAGCCACATATTGAGCAGGCACGGGAGACTGGATTGGCACAGGGGAAGAAACATTTGTGGTCTGGACTGATGACTGAACAGGCACGGGTGTGGACAAGTCTTGTGTATGGTCAATGGGCACAAGTATGGGTTGAGAAGAACTTGGTGACTCGGAGTGGGCAAAGGGTACAGACTCAAGAAGGGACTCCCAAACTTGATGTTCATTCATGCTCTCCCCCTGAACATGAGATTTGGGATAGAAGGACACATGTTCAAAGAAAGAGATATCCATGGTGGTGTAAAATCTTTTGTTGGTTGGAGAATAACATTTGTACCCTTTTTGAGTTGGAGAGTACCCTAGAAAAATGCACTTATTGGCTCTAGGATCAAATTTGCTACGATGTTGAGGATACACATGAACGAATGCCGTGCAACCAAATACCTTGAGTGGTAAATCAGATGAAGCTGCACGGGTGTGAGGAAAATTTTTCAGAAGAAGCTGACGTGGAGATTGAAAGGTAAGGACTCTGGATGGCATACGATTAATCAAATAGGTAGCTGTGAGAATGGCTTCCCCCCAGAAATAATTTGGAACATTCGAGGAAAACATAAGACACCGGGTAACCTCCAAGAGATGTCTATTCTTGCGTTCAGCCACCCCATTTTGTTGAGGGGTGTCAACACAAGAACTTATGTGGAGAATCCCGTGTTTCTGAAGGTAGGTATTGAGACTGCTAGTGAAGTATTCCCTAGCATTGTCTGTCTTGAGTACCTGAATTCTAGAGTTGAATTGATTTTGAACCATAAGATTGAAGGTTTGAAAAATTTGCATGACCTCTGACTTTTCTTTCATAAGGAAAACCCAAGTTACCCGTGTATGATCATCAACGAATGTCACAAACCATTGAGTGCCAGAAACATTTTTTACCCGTGAGGGACCCCACACATCACTATGGATCAAAGAAAAAGCAGTGAAAGGTTTGTATGGAATTTGAGGATATACTGTTCGAGTATGCTTTGCAATCTGACAAATTTCACAATGAAAAAATGCGGGACTTTTATTGATAAATAATTTGGGAAACAATTTTGCAAGATACACGAAGCTAGGATGACCAAGACGATAGTGTAACAATATAATTTCACTATCTTTATTGACATTGGAATGGGACACAGAATTGAAAGACTCTAACAGACTCTGAGACTGAACACACCTTGCTTGAGAAACTTGGTTTGAGGATAGGCCACATGAGAGGAGATAGAGCCCGGAGCACAGTTCAGCACTGCCAATCATCTTCCCCAATTTCAAGTCCTGAAAAACACACAAGTTTGGATAAAATTTAGTAACACATTGAAGGTCACGAGCCAATTTGCTAATGGATAAAAGATTACAATCCAAGTTTGGAACATGGAGGACAGAGTCAAGATACAACGCTTTAGTAAGTTGGATGGAACCTGTCCCAGCAATTTTTGAATTTGAACCATCAGCAATACGGACGGACGAGTGACCACTACTTGGCTTGTAATTGTGGAGAAGGGCGGCATCTCCTGTCATGTGATCAGAGCACCAGTGTCTACTATCCACGGCTTCATTCCTCCTCTGTTAGCAGTGAAGGTTGTATGTGAATCTGTTTGAGCAACCAAACCATTCCCAATAATGCTACCATTGCCAACTTGACTAAACAATGTCTGCAGCAAATCCATCTGCTCTTTGCTGAATGGCCTAGGCTTGGGAACAGGAGCACTATCAGAGTTGGAAGCCATATGTGCTTTGCTGTCTCTATCAAATCGTGGCTTTGGTTTCCAATCAGCTGGTTTGCCATGGAGCTTCCAGCAAGTCTCTTGGGAATGGCCTGGTTTCTTACAGTAATCACACCAAGGCCTTTCCCGTTTTTGTCGATCTCCACCATTACTGTTAGATGATCGGACAGCAAGGGCAGATGCATCCAACGTTGAGACAGGTTGTTCCTTAGGTCCCATCATCACTTTCTTTCTACTTTCTTCACGCCTAACCTCTGAGAAAGCCTCCCTGAGACTAGGCAGTGGTTTAGTGCCCATGATTCGACCTCGAACATCATCCAACTCCCTGTTAAGTCCTAAGAAAAACTTGAACAACCTTTTTTGTTCCACAATCTGCTTGTACGTTGCTGCATCTTCCGGACATTTCCATGAGTGAGTCTCGAATAAGTCAAGTTGCTGCCAATACCGTGTGAGTGTGTTGTAATACTGAGTAATGGACTGCTCTCCTTGTCGGAAGTCATGAAGTACTGATTCAACCTGAAACAGTTCTGAAGTATTTTCAGAGCTGGAGTAAGTCTCTTTGGCTGCATCCCATATTTCTTTTGCAGTCCCAAACAGCAGGAAATTTTCACCTATGTCATTGTTCATGGAATTAATAAGCCATGACATGATCATACTATTTTCAGTCTTCCACTTTCTGAAACTCGGATATGTAGTCTCTGGCATGGCTGCTGCTCCTGTGAGATACTCATCCTTTCCCTTACCACAAATGAACAGCAGCACAGATTGTGACCACTGCAAATAATTATGGCCATTTAATTTGTGTCCTGTGATGAGAATAGGAAAAGAATGAGAGTCACCAAGGTTTGGAATTTCTGAACTGCCTCCTGATTCTTGTGCTGTGATGCTGGATGTTTGTGATGAGGCCATTCCGTATTTTGTCATGCTCCAAAGTTCCAAATATTGCGAAGAAGAAGATGAGGGGAAAGGCCGGAAAGAATGATGGCCGGGAAAAAAAAAATGATGGCCAGAGAGAGGTGGCCTGAAGGGATTAGGGTTCAGAGAACTAGCTCTGATACCATGAAGAATTTCTGAACTTCTTATTCAATTAAAATTGATACTACATCTCTATATATACAAAGAGAATGTCTAATAAAGGAAATAACTAATTGGCTTGATTCTTTCCTAAAACTAGGAAACAGAATCATAGGAGAATATCACAACCGATCTCTCCTTTTATTCCTAAGATACTTTCCTAAACTACTTCCGAATATAGGAAACAAAATCATAGGAGAAAATCACCACTGATCTCTCCTTTTATTCCTAAGATACTTTCCGAATATTCAACACAAGTTGATCGAATTTAAATATTTTGAAGCCATAAAAAAAAAACAAATAAAGAAAGAAAGAAAGAAAGAATAATAATAATAATAAATAGAAAGTACATGCAAGTGCAAAAATTGTCGACTAGATTCAAGTGCATTTTTATAATCAAATATAGACTAACACAAGTTAAAATAATTCACATTGTCGACTAGATTCAAGTGCATGTTTATAAGTTAAAAAGTCAAAACACATTACTGTTATGGCTTTGCTCCAAAGACTGGAAGAAGCTACTCCAACCAATATGGCAACACTGTATGCTATCTGAAGTAGGTATATACAAATCCAAAAGACCTGTTTGAGTCAGAGACAGTTAAGTATTATTTAAAATAAAAAGAAGGTGAGATTCAAGCTTCAGATAAAATAAAACTTCATCACTGACCCGCTCTTGACCCAGGCGAACGGTAAAGGATCTTATGCCAAATATTTTGTCCCCATCAATATCAGGTATATCCTACACAAGAATCCAGTACAAGGTGAATATAAACTATTCGTGTGAAAAGCACCCATCTCTTTGAGATCCTTGTCTCTTTCGTAGGTTTATTCTATGATTGGATGAATAGGCTTTCGATTTCTTAACAAAAAAAGCCCATCCAGAACGTTCAAGGTACCTAACTACCATGCTAAAGCTGTGTTTGGCTTACCGTACGTTACACAATTTTCCCCTCAAAAGATTATCAAATACATAACATCACAAAATCACTAATACCTTGCCTAAAATGTATAAATTATAAAAAGCATTTGTATTAAGTGATTCAAGGAAATTGTGTCTTTCAGTTACTTCTTATAAACACTTGTTAGGACTGCTGCCTGAAGTTAATAATGGAAATTGTGCAACAGAAACAATGTACTGTGAGGGGAAATAAAACTAATAATTCAAGCAAGTGAAAGACAACCTAAAAATTAAGTACAAAGATACCTTGAATAAAGCTATAACAACTGAGAAGAAGCTCATGAAAGCAGTGGCAAAGATCAATGGCCTAGTTAGAATTGCCGGTCTTCTGTAGACAAATGTCTGGAAAAGATTTGCATAAAGAAAATCATCATATAGTGCCACAAAATAAAAAAGGGTTGCCAATAAATATATAGACATGCAAAATACACAGCTAGTACAAAAAGTGGTACGCCTATCAACTCAAAACCTCCGTCTAGACTAATGGACCCCAACTAAAAGACTTTGTAGACCATAATTGACCTTGATAGGATATTCTCAAAATTAGTCAATTAATTATACTCGTTCTGGATCTTTCAGCTAAGGAAAAGGGTAACAGCTGAATAAAAATCAGTCAAACTGATTTTAGCAAAAGTGATCTCAAGACCCATAATGACTTTAGAATATGTTTCTCCAAAATGTAAGGACTTCAAAATGTTTACCACGAAAAGCATATATAGGTTAACCTAAATGAAATTGGATGGAATATGTAGATAATATGATAGTTAGAAAGAGTTGGGAGCACCTGTATATGCAGAAAGAATGCAAGTTGCACAATCACAGCTCGGACAGCCAGGATACACATTGCAGCAACAAAAGCAAATCGTTTCCATCTCAAGAATGGTAACTGAAAGGGTGTAAAGTGAATGAAGGTTATCAAGTTGAAAAAACAAATAATGTGTATATATAATATATATATATATATATATATATATATATATATATATATATATTATATCTTCCTTGGCCATAAGCATGATTGATAGCATATATTGAACTTTATATACAATGTATACATTCGCTGACTGATATTACGCTGAATAAGACATGCACAAATAAGCAAATATGTAACTTTTGAGTTTCAACAATGGTGTAGGGAAATAAGACTTGGACCATTCTCCTCCCCCTGGAAGACTTTTGGCACCAGTACACAAACTTTGGAAAACCCAAAGCATGCCACTTGCATGGATGAAATGATTCTAAAGATCTACAGATATCACAATTGAGGAACAAATTATTATGGGACTCCTAACCACTCATGCACGTAAACAAGCGCCCTCCTCCTCCATACCAAAGAGCCAAAGGTATCTTGAGGGGCAAGTCGGATTCACATCAACTCCCAGAGAAAATAATCCAACTAAGGCGATGAGGAAATTACTAATACTTCCTCGGAAGCCATTTGTCAAAGTGCTTGTAGAAGGAATCTTCAAGAAAAACAACAAAGTACTCATGGTTTCTCGGTGTGTTTTTTTCCACTAAATTCACAAATTATTATGGGAAATTTCAGTTATCTATCTAAAATTCTTAGAATCGTATTATGGAGACAAGGACCATATTGTTGAATGTAGTGAAGACAGCAATAAATTGCATAGAACATGGAATAAATAAATAAAAAGAGATACACAAGACGATTAAAAATTTTATACCGAGAAGAAAGAAAACAAAACTCACATTAATTGAATATGCAGTTCCAAGTACAAAGCTAACAAAAAGTGCCCAAAATAATGGCCAAGAACCAACAACCCATCCAAGTCCAAAACTCTGTAAAATGAAACCATCAGTGTTCTATAGAAGTTTAAAATCCTAGAGAAATCTCTATTCTCTACACTACCTCTACCTTTAAAAATGCCATTACATTAATGAGCAATTGAGCATGGTAAACTATTGATAAATAGTGCTTATACATTTAGAATTGTCCGTCATGAATCTTAAACTAGCATAATGTGTGTTACATGTCGAAGCTTAAAAACAAAAATGATACTCCTTCTAGAGGTAAAGATTGATTACAAATGAAAATTGAGTAAAAGTGAGTGGAATGTCAGGTTCAGATTAATGTTTGTGTTAATAAAGTGTTGTTGTTCCCTCGGTCTAGATTGCAAATCAGTAAGCTGGTTCCAGTTGTGAGTTCTTATAGGCGCTTATTGGAGTGTTTCCATTTAAATTTTGTGCCTTGTGGGTTCTGTGACTGAAGAGGAACAGGATAGACTTTCTCTTGTAAGAAAATACCACATCCTTCCGTATTTTACAAGATCCTAATAACCAAATTAGATACGGCACAATCATGTTTTTCTCATGCAGTCTTACTGAAATACCATTTTGGACGTGAGAGCAAATCATATTCATGTCATATTAAAAGGCCCTTTAACTTAGAAAACCTAGATCTCCTAATATAACAAGCTAATAATTATTCTAGTCCCTTTCAAATCATCCACTCATCCTACAAGTCTCATCTAACCTTCATTTAAGTCACTTTCAGAAATAGACCATTCAAAGTTCCTTAATCTCCTCGAGTTTCCAAACTATTGGTTTATTTCCCGTGGTTGACCCCATTCATATCCGATTTTCCATGCCACAAGTCTTGGACCACATAACTCTACCATTGAGTCTCTTATTGCGAGTAGCTTCCCATTGGATTGCTAAGGAATACATATATGCCTAAATTGCTGCGACTGCATTTTATGGCTTTGGCCCATCTCCCTAGACAAATCCTACTGTTCAGAGACACAAATCTTACACTTCCAACATCTTGGTGACCTTGTGAATATTTTTCTCTTCCCTTTGTAACAAGGGACTTCTACTTTTAAACATGTGTTAATTTCATCCACACATAAACAGGCCAACTTGTTTTGATTGAACAAGCTTGCATGTCTTGGATATTGAATTAAACATTCAGTTTCACACTACTCTAATCTAGTTCTAAACACAGTCGGGAGAACAGGCCAACTTTTTAATATTTTTTTTCAAAAAAAATAAAAATGCTTGCCTTTCTCCATTTCATTTGATTAATGTATAATTGAATCTAATTGGATCTAGAAATTTCATTGTTTAGTCCTTATCAGCTCTCAATAAGCACCACCATCCAAAGAAAAAATTGAAGTCAATTACTATTTCTAAACAAAATGCTTATTCAAATTACCATCAGGGCAAAGGATGTGACAATCATGATGCCTGTTCCAAATGAATATTCCCCAGATGCAAGTGGAAGATATGGTTTGTTAACCTGAAATGGAAACACATTAAGCACAAGTACAGAAGCAAGTAAGCAACACAAAACAGTAGTAGACATTGGAACTAGTCCATATTGAACACTTTGGGGTATCTTTCTCGAAGTCCAAATTACAATTTGGATCTCTTCTTAGAGGAGAACGATGGCATCTAATAAACTTGCAGGGTCAAGGTAATGACAAGGTATAATAAACCAACTGATGTGTAAATTCTGCCGAAGCAACCTCCGAGACCAATAACTGAAAAACATATGCCTAAGCACAGAATAAAGCACGAAAGTCTTGTAGAATCAATACTTAGCATGATTTCAGTGATCTTATGGAGTTGTTTTGGTCTACGAGACAAAATAAATATTTTTCTTATAGCATTCTTTATTTTATATTGGCTAAAAACCACCATAGGCTAGACGGCACCCAGAAGATGCATGGTTAATATTCCAATACTGATAGAGATAAAGCTGTTTCGGGTTTTCTTATCTTCCATTTTTTATGCCATTCTTATTTAGGCATATAGCTAACACCGTACCAAGTTTTCCAAGGAAGCAAACTTTGCTGGGCCTACCTTGTCTATGTCTATGTCAGACAATTGATTTAACCCAACAATGTAGATATTCATGAATAGAGCAGCAACAATTGCCTACAAAAATAGTTAAAATATCAGAATGTATAGTTTGAGTAAGGTAATAAATGAACAGATCCTCTTGAACAAAACATTCAGATCTCACCTCCATCAATCCAGTGAAGAACAATGGAGTAAAATCTGATAACCTTTGAACAGCAAGTAGAGAAACTGAAAGTATGCTCAATGCCTGCTCAAATACAAGTCTCATGAGCCCGTTACATTCATCATGGATGGAACAATTACAAGTTTAACGGGATAAAACATAACAACACGACATATCAAATTTGAACTTAACTGTGCCTATAATAGTGTGGGGTCTTGAAAAACGGTAGAACACGTCTACACCAGTTTGTATAGATTTCCAGGGGCTGTTGGGATTATGAGATTCAGGCTCTGATTCAAAATGTTGTTCTGAGGTAGCATTCACGAGACCTTTATGGTTAACTCTCCCATAAAGTGAGGATTTCTGTCCGTCACCTTTAACATTTTGATTAACAAGAGGACCCTGTAACCGACCAAGATGATATTTTTCTGCGCGGTTCCATGCTATAGAGTTTGAAACTTGACTTCTTGCATGAGCACCTATCAATGCTAGGAGTCAGAAAACTGTTTGAAATGAACAGAGAAGGGATAAGAAAAATATGCCAAAGTTAGATATCACAAATGAAATGTGGTTCAGCAGACACGCATTACAATGGGAGTTTGAGAATGTAAGGATGCCTATTAAGACCACCAAAAATTGCACATTCTGGGGATGATAAGAATAAACCGTACCATCACAAAGATCTCTTGGATCAAAACCAACACAAGCAGATGGCCATCGACATCCATCTCACAAATCCTTTAGTCCATGAGAGAAGAAATACATTAATGGAAACTGGAAGTACAAATACAATAGGTAGCTTGCAAATCCCGAAAAAGAGGAACAAAGGCTAAACAATCTCAGTAACCACTATTAGAATGTCTGATCCAAGGCACACGTAGTGATCAAGCAAGTACCACAAGTTGCAAAATGTCACAAACAGTTAAATCAATCGTTAAAGTGTTTACTGAAAAGCCAACATTTATCTCCCAAATGTCTAAGTTGCCCTAAAAAGCACGTGAAGTGTCCATATGTGTGCCCTTGCAATGTTGAGACTAACTTTGACAGATCGGCATTGGCCAGATCAGGAAAAGAAAAAGGTAACGATAGAAATTTATATCCAAAAGCAAGTTTTTTTCCCAGTTTACAATAGAGTCTTTGAAATGATATTACAAGTACTCCTAGAAGACTATGCACCAACTAACGACTAGCACTTAATCTCCAAAATCACCCAATCTTGTGAGGGGGGTCATCCTTGAGAAAAAGAAGCCATGGTGTCAAACTACTTGTCCTTCAATCTGCAGTTATGAACTACATAATAATTTATCATATTACTGTTCGCCTATGCCTAGAGCACATCACAATAACTTTGTGTTGTTTAACACCCCACTCTTCATGGTTTTGTCATTCCACAGATGGTGTCTCAACACTTTATGCTCTACTTCCATTTTGCTCATTGAGAAAATTTGTCACAGTTATGTGTTCACTTTCAGAATTTCACTCTACTCCACCCAGTCCATTTGTCTGTCTCTACAATACTCCTAACACCAGGCACGGATCTGCATGGGGTCAAGTGGGGACACTTGCCCCCACTGACTTCTGAAATTTTTTTGATTTTTTTTTTCGATTTGCCGATCTTGCGACGCCGATGACGCCATCCTGTCCCACCCCTTCCTCTCTCCCTTTGTTCTTTGTGACGCTGACAACCTCGCCCCGCCCCTTCTTTTTTGCTCCCTCTATCTATTTACTGCGAGACCGTCAACCGCCCCGCCTCCTCCTCTCTTACTCTTTTTTCCTCTCTTTTTAATTTATTTCCCTTTTCCACCATCGCCACCAACCATCAGCAACCCCAACCTCTTTTATCTACTTTGATGAAGAAGATTTTTTTAAGTATTTTCTCGAGAGGTATTTGTATATCAAGGTCTAGTTAGGTATTTTATTCATAGGATTATTCTGGAGATACATGAAAATTTTGACTCATTAGTTTCCTCGAGATACATGTTTGTATCTCGAGGTTCATTTGTGGGTTATTGTTTGAAGTGCAATTTGATAATCAACGCGAGCCTTTTGTCAGTCAACTGATAGTCCTGGGGGAGACTGTAATAGTGATTAATGTTGGGGGTATTCTCTAATTAGCTATTTTTTTATAGGAAAAAATCACAAATAACTCAATTTCTTTTGTAAATATATAATTTCGTATTTGAAATTAATTTTTGCCCCTTAACTTTATACACTAATTTGATTTGTCCTCCCATATATTTATCTTTTGTGCTCTTATAAAGTAGCTTGTTGGATCCATTTTCCTCCCCCATAGATTAAATGTAGTTTTGTTTAACAATTGGTATTTTGTATAGTTATTATGTATTGTTCAAATTTTAACAAAAATTATATTAAAATACTTAATTATTATATTATCATTAATTAACTATGATTCGTCACTCCACCCCCATTCAACAAATATCGTGGCTTTGTCACTGCCTAACACGCTATCAATGTCGTTCTTGTGCCAGTAGCATTCTTGATTTCTTCACTAAACTCAGCATGACTTCCACACTCCACTCAACTTAGGAGATCACTAGCAACACTTTGTACAAGTTTTTTTCCCAGGTTTGTTGCTTAAGTTGTTCCTCTACCCAAACTGCAGGGAATGTTGACGTAAATTTTGGGGCTTTTAGGCTCTCCCCCCACCCAATTAAGTATCAGAGTTGTGTTTACTTGCAATTACGTCCAACTTCGGATATGACACCCATTATCTAGTATCACTTAATAAAATATATGATGGAGATGTGAAAGGACGAAACTAGCCTCATGAGTTTTTTGTTTTTTTTTTGTTTTTAGTCTAAATTAGTCATTCACTCAGGCACGGATCTAGGCGGGGGCAAGTGCCCCACTGACTTTTGAATTTTTTTGGGTTATTTGCGATTTGCCCACCCTGCGACACCGATGACTCCACCTCACCTATTTCTTCTTTTTTGCTCCCTCTTTTTGTTTACTACGAGACCGACAACCGCCAACCGCCATGCCTCCTCCACTCTTCCTCTCCCTCCTCTGCTTGATTTATTTCTCTTTCCCACCATCTTCACCAACCACCAGCAATCCCAACCTCTCTTGTTTGCTTTGAGGAAGAAGAAAGTTTTTTTTTAAAGTATTTTCTCGAGATGAATTTTGATATCGAGGTCTAGTTTTGTATTTTATTATAAGAATTTTTTGGAGATACATGAAAAATTCAACCCACTAATTTTTTTTCTCAAGATGCATGTTTGTATCTCGAGGTTCATCCGTGGGTTATTGCTTGAAGGACATTTTGGTAATTAACGTAAGCCTTTTCACAATCAACGCACATTGACTGCTAGTCTTAGGGGGAACTGCAATAGTGATGAATGTTGAGGGTAACTTCTAATTACCTATTTTTTATAGGGGGAAATCACAAATAGCCTTTTTTTGTAAACATATAATTTTACATTAGAAATTAATTTTTGCCCCTTAACTTTATATACCAATTTATTTGTCCCTCATATATTTATCTTTTGTGCTGCTACTAAGTAGCTTGTTGGATCCATTTTCTTTCCCCCATAAATTAAATGGAGTTTTGTTTAGCAATTGGTGTTTGTGTAGTAATTTATGTATTATTCAAATTTTAAAAAAATAATGTTAAAGTAATTAATAATATTATAATTATTATTATCATTAATTAACTATGATTCATCACTTCGCCCCCCTTCAACAAAAATTCTGGCTCCTTCACTATTCACACTCTTAGTGATTTGACCATTATGTCAAGCCTTGAGATGTGTCTTTAAAGTTTTTTCTTATGATTGTTGAGACAAGTGATTACAAAGAAACAAAACTGTAATTTGTTGACTGGGCGATTTTAATATGTACAATACTTCCATGATGGAACTAGAGTTGTTGGACTCTCTCACCTTTTTTTCTCTCTTTTCCTCATATTCTAGAAATATCATTTTTTGACTCAGTGTCGGGGATTGAAAAACGATAGAACACATCTACACCTTCTATAGATCTCCATGGATTGTTAGGATTATGAGATTCACGCTCTGATCCCAAATGTTGTTCTGAGGTAGCATTCAGGGGACTTTTATGGTTAATTCTCCCATTAAACGAGGATCTGTTCTTCAACATGTTAATTAACAAGGGAACCCCGTAACGACCAAGGTGGAAATTTTTTTTTTGGGCTGTTCCATGCTGTAGAGTTTGAAATTTGGCTTCTTATACGAGAACCTATCAATGCTAGATACCAGAAAACTGATTGAAGATGACCAGAACTAAGAAAAAATATGCAGACATGAAACCAGAAATAAAATAAGGTTTTGTTGATAGTACGTACTACATTGAGACTGTATGGGTGTCTACTAAGACCAACAATATATGCACATGCAGATGAATGGTAAAAAGAATAACGAGATGCCACAACAAAGATCTGTTCGATCAAAAACAACCCAAGGGAGGATCACCAAGATCCATCTCATGAACCTTTTACCGTTTGAGGTGAGAATTTTGTTAATGGGAATTGGAAGTAGAGTATTGGTAGTTTACAAACCCAGGAAAAAGGGGGAACAAACGGAAAAAGTATAGGTAACCAGTCTTAGGTGTTTAATCCAAGGAACATATTTTAATCAAGCTGGTACCACAAGGGGCAAAATGTGACAAACACTCATTTAAGTGTTAGCTGAAAAGTTGACTACATACATCTCATGCCTAATGTCTAATATAAGCCATTAAGTTGTTACAACGGGTGATCGAAGTGTCCATATGTTATGATTGTGCCCCTATGATGTTGGGATCATATTTTTACAAATTGGAATGAGCCAAATTACTTTCAAAATGATGTCGTGGGCACCCGAGACCTCCATTCGTATACTCCAACATTGCCTACAACACTCTATACCTCCATTCATATACTCCATACCAACTTTCTCCTATTTCGTTCTATTTCACATGAACTCAACATTCCACTCCGACACCGAATAAGCAAGACCACAATGGAAGTTTTCATACCAACAAACAAACTCCCATAATAAACCTGTTTTGACCCACTTTAAAATTCTTGTGCCCAGTGACGGAGCAAGAATTTTTGTTGAAGGGGGGCGAAGTGACGAATCATAGTTAATTAATAATAATATAATAATTAATTACTTAATAGATTTTTTTTAATTTGAATAATACATAAATAACTATACAAAACACCAATTACTAAACAAAACTCCATTTAATTTATGGGGGAAGAAAATAGATCCAACAAGCTATTTTGTAGAAGCGCAAAAGATAGATATATAGAGGCCAATTCAAATTGGTATATAAAATTAAAGGGCAAAAATTAATTTCAAATGTAAATTATATGTTTATAATTTTTTTTTGTTATTTGTGCCCTATAAAAAATAACTAATTAAAGGTTACCCCGACATTAATCATTGTTGCAGCCTCCCTCAGGATTAGCAATCAACGTGTGTTGACTATCAAAAGGCTCACGTTGATTAACAATATGTCTTTCAAACAATAACTTATGGATGAATCTCGAGATACAAGCTTGTATTTTGAGGAAAAATTAATGGGTCAAATTTTTCATGTATCTCCAGAAAAATCCTATGAATAAAATAAAAAACTAGACCTCAATATACGAATTCATTTCGAGAAAATACTAAAAAAAGAACTATTTTATTTCTTAAAGTAGACAAGAGAGGTTGAGGTTGCTAGTGGCAATGGTGGAAAAGGGAAATAAATCAAGCAGAAATATATGGAGATAAAGAGGAGAAGAATGAGTGGTTGTCAGTCTCGTAGTAAATAGATAGAGGGGGTAGAAAAAAGGGGGCGGAGCAAGATCGTCGGCGTCACAGAGAATGGAGGAAGAGAAGAAGGGGGGAGGAAGAGAAGAAAGGGTGGGACGGGATGGCGTCACCCGCATCGGAGCGTCTGAAATCGCAAATAACAAAAAAATATTTAAAAGTCAGTGGGGGCACTTGCCCCCACTTGACCCCTAGTAGATCAGTGCCTGCTTGTGCCTACTAAATTCCCATGCCTTCAATGGCAGTGCCAATTAATCCTTTGTTTCAATAAGTCTAAACAACTAAAAACGCATATTCTTAGCTTTATGAGAATCAAAAGAATCATAAATTGACATGAAACAAAAGACACCCACATCCAACAAATATGAATTAACTTCATCCTTACCTAAAAAAAAAACATTTTTTTAAAGATTCTAAAGATACCCATATGGAAGAAAGTCACTCGATTTCAAAAACCTCAAACCCCCAATAAACCCCAAGAAACTATGAATATGAAATATACCCACTGAAATAAACCTCCCTAACTTCAACATTCATGGTTCAAACACTCACCTCTTGTAACTGCAGAAAACTTAGCAGGAGATGGAAATTGAAGAAGATGGCGTGAAGAACAAGGAGGTTTCGGAACTGACCCAACAAGGAGCAAAGAAGAACCCATTAATTGAGTCTGAAATTGAAGAAAAGCTCATCAACTCAGACAAAAACATAAGAACCCCATTTCATATTTAGCGGTAAACTTGAGAAATTTCAAACTGAAGATCCGTGCAAGACAAAAAAAAACGAAGACTTGTTGAATGAAATAGGATTGATTGAAAGAGCACTCTTGAAATGCAGGGAACTTAAAAGAGTGAGCTTTTCTACCCAAGCGTTTTGTCTTCAACTGTTCAGTGGTCATGTGGTTTTGGTTTTGGTTTTGTTGTTTGGTTTGCAAAAAATCTAGAGAGCCGGACCCGCGCTAGGCCTGCCCAATACCATCCATCATACTAGAGATTGGGGGCTGGCCTGGCTCTCTAGAAAAATTGGTTTGATATACTTCAAACCATGATTCTAGGGGGCAAGGCCCAGAGCGAGGTGAGCGCAAGGCCTGCCCACCACCATCCATCATCCTAGAGATGGATGCATGGTGAGCATCTCTAGGATGATGGATGGTGGTGGGCGGGCCTTGCGCCCACCTCGCGCTCTGGGCCTCGCCCCCTAGAAGGGTTCTACTTCAAAAGAAGAGCTTGTCTAGAGAGTCAGGCCCCATGCCCTCCATCATCCTAGAGATGCCTAATACCCTCCATTCGAACACAATCACATGTACAAGGCGTTGTCATGACGCTAGGGGCCTGGCTCTTTAGATTTTTTGTCAAAAGAAATTGGAATGGGAGGGTGTTCCAATAAAAAATAAAAAATAAAAAAATCTAGAGAGCTAGGCCCCTAGCGTCAGGGGGTTTTTCTATGCGTGTGATTGTGTTTGATTGGGCCATTATGAGCATCTCTAGGATGACGGAGGGTATTGGGCCTGGCCTGACCTGGTTCTCTAGACAAATCGTCCAATAATTGTACTATGTTTAGGTTATATGAGGAAATTGGAATCCATGTCAATAATTTTAGGCTAGGGTTATAAATCGACAGGTTCAATCTAATCAAACCTAATTTTTTTTTGAAATAGTTGGTTTGCGTGGGTTTGTCGTGGTTATTAAAACTTGACTACCTCATTGTAGTTGTCATCATTAACATCAACAAAGCCCATTACCGATAGTTTCGGGGTAGGCTACACTAATTTTAGTTCTCGAAGCAGTGCGGTCTTCTCACATATCTCACCTAATCTAAACTCAATAATGTCTTCTTTCACTACTTTCATCCAAGTTTTCAACAATCGTCACCTCAATGTAGTTGTGAACATTAAACTTTGAAAATTGTAAATAACTGAACCGTACTAACATTATTGACGTGTTCAATTCGGTTTAGTTAGGAGACTTCGAAGACATGTTGATTCGATTTATATGACTCCAAAACTGATGTAGCTTGGTAAAATCTTGCCTCCGTCAAATCTAGGGATGCAACTTGGGTGGATTTGAGGGTTGACTAGATCAATGTGATTCATAAGCTAAATTTGTTCGATGAGTTCAATATGAAATGAGTGTTGGGTTAAATTTTATGACCATCATTGTCAAGTATATAGAGAGGGTACGATGTTGTAGTTGATTGGTAGTTAAGATTGCAACCTAACTTGTGCTAGGTGGACCACACAATCACGTGCTAAATTTGTTGTTGATGTTGTCAGGTTATTAACACCTCAAGCCCTAACTTTATCGAAAATTCTAGGGGTCGAGGGAGGGAGTGAGGGATGGGTGTAACCACCCATCCTCCTCGAGATGAATGACAGCGCGCATCTCCAGAGCAATGCGCTCATCTTGAGGAGGATGGTGCTCGCTCTCCTCCTCGCTCCCTAGCAAAGCTCTAACTTTATTATTACTAGTGAAGTCACATTCGCAACAAAAAAAATAAATTTAATATATCCCACGCAAATCGTTTACTTATAACTATTCAATTTCAATTTTGTTGTTCTATATTTATTTCAATAATCAAAATTTAATATATGATTGAATCATTCATTTTTTATTTATTTTTGCAAATCATTTACATTACCTATAACTAAATTACTTTTTTTAGTGGAATTATGGAAGTGGAGGTTGTGGAGAAATTGGTGAAAGTATTTATAACAATAAAAAGACCATATTAACCTTCCTCCAAGACAGTGGCAGAGCCATATACAAGAGATGGGGGCAGTTGCCCCCCTAAAATTTTCCAAACTCATATTTTTTATAGTGAATTTGTGGGTGATAGTTGCATATTTAACTAATTGCCCCCCTAGAAATTTGTTGTTCCCCCCCCCCCCCCCCCCCCTCTTTTATGAAAATTCTAGCTCTGCCACTACTCTAAGGACATTTTCTTAATATGAGTGTGTAAAACAAATAACAATAAACTAAATTTGCTAGGATAAGGCATTAAGTTTTTTACAGAAAATAAAATACTTAATTAAAAATCATAAATACCATTTCATCTCTAAATTAAATGATAAACAAAATAAAAGTAAAAATTTGTGTGTATAGGTATGTTGACATGTGTCTGACATGCATCGTCCCCTTAGAACTCCACTTTCGAAAATTCTAGGGGTCGAGGGAAGGAGCGAGGAAAAGGGGGCGAGGGATGGATCGCTCCTTCCCTCGACACCTAGAAGGACTCCTCCACTTTAGTTGTTTACTTTATACTTTATACTTTATGCCTTTTTCTTATGTATTTAAGAAAATTTAAATGTAAGCATAGAGGTATGTTTAGATATTAAAATTGAAGTCATTGTAAGGACGCTCATTTACTTTACTTTTTTTACTACTACTTTAAAACATGAAGCCCCAGACGATTAGTAGATGATGTGTACATAGAGTAAGTTTAGGTGGCCAAAAAACACAGTCATGTTTTTTTTATTAGGTTTGGGATTTTTTTATACTTTTACCCATTCTCTTTAAAACAAAATCACAAATATTATTTATAAAACGGGTAGAAGTGTAAAAAGTCCAAAACCTGGCCAAAAAAAGGTTGTATTCCCTGACTGTCTATAATAGTTAGTGTATATATGTATTCGTCATCTAGAACGCTTATATTGTAGATAGTCTCGTCTTATTGCCATGTATTCATTCTTTTTATTTAAGTTTGTTGCCTTCTACATGAAGGTTCAAACTTCAATGAGAAAGAAAACAAAAATACATAAGTAGCTGTTAGTCCATTATCTCACTAAGAAGCTAATGAAGACATGTTTAAAGATGTAAAGTTCTCAAGGAGGTTGAACATTTGATGTTTGGCCAAATATAGATGGTTTATTTGATGGTGCATTTTATCACTAGTCATTCTTTCTAAACTCATTGCTAAGACGAAAATGTTCATGAAATTGCTCATCAGAAAATGAAATATAACGTTAAAGAAATTGAACAATCGGGTCGACAATGATGACTTGCAACAACTAGTTGATGAAGTCATTTTAAAAGTTCTAGTGGAGGATATAGACTATATGCCCACATCTCATTCATCTTGTTCCTTTAGATATCCAAAGAAATTTGAAAATGTTCATGTGTCATTTACGAGTCCAAGCTAAGTGTGACTAGTCAACTTCTTCAATTAGAGGGATTAATAACAAGTTGATTTATCTAGTCCTTTTATACTTGGATTAATTAATTTCTCACCGAACACCAATATAATGAAGTTAGAAATGGATGGACATACTTTCCTTTTCGATAGCTAGCTCAAATTAATTAAAAAAAAAAAACAACCACGTGCAATTGATCCAGTTGTGTGGGATTGGAAAGAATTAAACCTCGACGAAGTTTAAACTATCGTAATTTCGGTACATATTTTTTTCTTCCTCAATTAGAAGAATAACAATGAATTGGATCTTCATTTTGTCAGATATAGAATAGGGAAAGTATAACCTGAATTTCGACATAATTGCGACCCTTAGTCAACTTGGACAAGGTCAATGTACCAGATATCATTCCACTAATTTATCACATTTCTAAGGAGTGTAGCGGGCAGCTTATAAATACATCTACATTTCTCTTATCGCCACCATAATTTGGGAGGGAAAAGACATCCACAAAATTTCACCCTGCTACTACCCCATATAAAAACGATTCCTATGCCTTTTTCGCTAGGATAATAATAATAATAATAATAATAATAATAATAAGCAGGCGTAGAGTATGCTTCGAGGAAGCATATAAGCAGGCGTCACAGCTGGCTGATAGATCACACTCCAAAACCCGAGAAGGATATGTTGGAAGGATATATGGATAAAAGCTTGAAATACCTTATGTTGGGTATGTCTCATTTGAGCCACGCGGCCGTTGCTGAAACGGAAGTCGAGGCGACTCGCGAGAGGGTATTGATTGTCACGTAATTATTTCATAATATATCCCTTAATTTATATATGTTAGTGTTTCAATTATTATAGCTTGGCTAAATCTTGTCTCCGTCAAATCTAGGGGTGTAACTTGGGTGGATTTGAGGGTTGACTAGATCAATATGATTCATAAGCTAAATTTTTTCCATGAGTTCAATATGAAATGAGTCTTGAGTTAAATTTTATGACCATCGTTGTCAAGTATATGGAGAGGGTACGATGTTGTAGTTGATTGGTAGTTAAGATTGCAACCTAACTTGTGTTAGGTGGACCACACAATCACATGCTAAATTTGTTGTTGAAGTTGTCAGGATATTAACACCTCAAGCCCTAACTTTATTATTATTAGTGAAGTCACATCACCAAAAAATAAAAAAATAATATATTCTAATATCCCAATAACTATTCAATTTCAATGTTTGTTTTTCTATATTTATTCCAATAATCAAAATTTAATATATGATTGAACCATTCATTTTTTATTTAGTTTTGCAAATCATTTACATTACCTATAACTAAATTACTTTTTTTTTGTGGAATTATGGAAGTGGAGGTTGTGGAGAAAATGGTGTAAGTATTTATAACAATAAAAAGACCATATTACCCTTCCTCCAAGGGTATTTTCTTAATATGAGTGTGTAAAACAAATAACAATCAACTAAATTTGCTAGGATAAGGCATTAAATTTTTTAAGAAAATAAAATACTTAATTAAAATTCATAAATATCATTTCATCTCTCAATTAAATGATAAAAAAAAAAAAGTTAAAATTTGTGTTATAGGTATTTTTACATGTGTCTGACATGCATCTTCCCCTTAGAACTCCACACAGTTGTTTACTTTATACTTTATGATTTATGCCTTTTTCTTATGCATTTAAGAAAATTTAAATGTAAGCTTATAGGTATGCTAGTTATTAAAATTGAAATTATTGTAAGGACACTCATTTACTTTACTTATTTTTACTATTTAAAACATGAAGCCCCCACGAATAGTAGATGATGCGTATATAAAGTAAGTTTAGGCAGTTAGTAAATAGTATACAACCATTTTTTTTGCCAGGTTTGAAATTTTTTATATTTTTACCCATTCTTTTTAAAACACAACCACAAACATCATTTATAAAATGCGTAGAAGTGTAAAAAGCCCAAAACCTGACAAAAAAATGGTTGTTTTCCCTAGCTATGTCTAGAATAGTTGGTGTATATTCGTCATCAAGAACACTAATATTGTAGATAGTCTCGTCTTATCGCCATGTATTCATTCTTTTTATTTAAGTTCGTCGCCTTCTACATGAAGGTTCAAACTTCAATGACAAAGAAAACAAAAATACATAAGTAGCAATTAGTCCACTATCTAACCGAGAAGCTAATGTATACATGTTTAAAGATGCAGTAAAGTTCTCAAGGAGGTTGAACATTTGATGTTTGGCGAAATATAGATGGTGCATTTTATCACTAGTCATTCTTTTTAAACTCATTACTAAGATGAAAATGTTCATGAAGTTGCTCATCAGAAAATGAAATAGATCGTTCAAGAAATTAAACAATTGGGTCGACGATGATTGCTTGCAACAACTAGTTGATGAAGTCATTGTTAAAGTTCTAGTGGAGGATATAAACTATATGCCCACATCTCAATCATCTTATTCCTTTAGATATCCAAAGAAATTTGAAAATGTTCAAGTGTCATTTACGAGTCCAAGCTAAGTGTGACTAGTCGTGTGACTAGTCAACTTATTTAATTAGAGGGATTAATAACAAGTTGATTTATCTAGTCTTTTTATACTTGGATTAATTAATTTCTCACCGAACACCAATATAATGAAGTTAGAAATGGATGGACATACTTTCCTTTTCGATAGCTAGCTCAAATTAATTAAAAAAAAAAACAACCACGTGCAATTGATCTAGTTGTGTGGGATTGGAAAGAATTAAACATCAACGAAGTTTAAACTATCGTAACTCCTGTACATATTTTTTCTTCCTCAATTAGAAGAATAACAATGAATTGGATCTTCATTTTGTCAGATATAGAATAGGGAAAGTATAACCTGAATTTCGACATAATTGCGACCCTTAGTCAACTTGGTCAAGGTCAATGTACCAGATATCATTCCCCTAATTTATCACATTTCTAAGGAGTGTAGCGGGCAGCTTCTAAATACATCTACATTTTTCTCTTATCGCCACCATAATTTGGGAGGGAAAAGACATCCACAAAATTTCACCTTGCTACTACCCCATATAAAAACGATTCCAATATCTTTCTCGCTGGGATAATAATAATAATAATAATAATAATAATAATAATAATAATAATAATAATAATAATAATAATAATAATAATAATAGCGAGATTCACTGGAAAACTTCAACCGTCTCTAGGGAAGACACAATTTGAACCATTTTTCAATCATTTTCTATCACTCTTCAATCATTGTTGCTTGATTTTCAACCGTTTTTAGGTTCCTTGCATGATTTTCAACGTTTTCAGGTATTTTTGCCGTGTTGGGCTTTATTTTAAAATTTGGGAGATTGTTTGTGTGTTTTGGAAAAAACAAAGCTTGAATATGTAACTTTGTGAGTTCTCAAGGTGTTTCAAGACCTTTGAAAATAAGGTTGCTTGAAAATATTAGAGTTTGAGCTATTTTGACCAAAAAAAAAAAGATCTAGGCAAGTTTACTTTTGCCCACCCGAGGACACTAGGTCAAGTTTTTTAGACAAAACTCATCCAGATTTGTTTTGAAAAATTATACAATTTATTTTTCTTCGTTCCAATATGAGTATGGTGTCTTTCCTACTCGCCAAATAGGTTACAAGTACCAAAATAGGAACTCGTCCATTTCTTTATACCACCACAAAGTAAAACTCATTGGTTCGCAGCAAGTCTGGTGCCTTCCTAATTCCTGCACACCAGATAGGTTGCGAGTACCAAAACGGGAACTCACTCATTTCTTTATGCCTCTTAAAAAAAATTATTCGTTCCACCACGAGTAAAGAGTAGCCTAATAGCAGACAAGATGCAAGTATCTCTATTGCTACTCGCTAGTTTGAGAAAAAAAAAATCCGCAAGAGTTGGCTAAGTTCTAATTTTACTTTTTTCAAAATAGCGAGTACATATAGCCTTACTCACATACAAGGTCGCGAGTAGCTCTTTACACTCGTGAGATGTTCGAAGCTCTAAATACCCTAACGGTTGAAGCTCTTCATATCAAAACCCCAACAACCCTTCAAGACTCTATTCACTTCACACCCTTTTCTTTGAACTCAAAAACAACTCCCCACTTTCAACTTCAATTCTTACAAATATTTGATGCAGTCATTTTTTGCTCCCTGCTTTGACATGGTTCCTACTAACTTTCACAATTAACACACGTGAGCCACGGACCATTGTTGTGATGGCCGATGAAACTCCGATGCTAAAGTCAGACAGGGATCTGAGGAAGGTGTAATGTTGTAACATGGAATTTGTAGCGCACCTTAGCTTACCAACCTCATGCCTTATTTATAATGCAAGGAGTCCTGGTTCTACCAGGCCATCGTAAGCGTAGTTTAGGAAGGAGATCTTCATGGAGATCTTTCTCTAATTAGTAGTCGTGTTGTAGGATGGAAATTCCATGTTAGCCATGTGCTCCTAGATACGCGGAAAATAGTTATCAATCCAAGATCAATCCGTGGAAGGGAGTTTCTCTGTGTGAAATGTACTATGGTATTTACTTCCTGGTTGGAAGCAGAAAGCAGTTGTAGTTGCCCGTCCGAAGTTGATCCTCAAGATACTTGCCTTAGTGGGACTTATGGGTATTGAAGATAGCTATGAAACGTGTGGGCCTGGAATGTTGTGAGATTCGGGTCCGTCTGGTGGACTAAATTAAGTGGGCTTGGAACCGCTTGGGCTTGTTCAGTGTTGGGCTGATGCTGGGCCCATATTTCCTCAAGATCATCATGACACGTGTATGGCTTAAAGGTGTGACCATTTTTATGTATCATCAACTACTCCCCCGAGTTAGTGGACCGTCACATCGGTTCGCTAAGTCATCTCTTGAAGGGATGCACTACTCATGATGATTGAGTTTGAATCGTTCCTTGAGCCGCACGCCGCATTAATGGAACATATGTTGGTTCGACGGAAAAGAAGCAGGAACCCAACCTCTATTTAGGTCGTTCATAGTGTAGAGTCTGACTCTTCCGCTTTCACTGCTTTCGAGGATATCGCTCTGACTAGAAAAGATTGACTATCTTCTTCATGGCCCAACAAAACCTTCTTGACGACGCAATCTTAGCCAAGGGCCTAAAGTTTTTCGAAGACAGGTTGTTGTCCGAGCCTGGCCTTGCTGAAATCCGTACGAAGTTTGGAGTTCTTGAGGACCTGCTGTTGTATGTCATGTTGGGTAACCAAATGCCAATGTCGTCACCGACTGGTTTCATCTACTTGCATCGTGGGATGCTTCAGATCGGAGTGCGTTTTCCAGTTCTGGACATGATTTGGGAGTTTTTGGATCTTTTATGGATTCCTCCAGCCCAATTGGGGCCTAATGGATATAGGATCATCATCATGATTTTGCTCAGTGCCTGAGCCGGTGTCGCAGTGACTCTGTGGGTAATTAAGTAGCTGACTTCTCCCCAGCTGAAGAGTAATGTTGTCTGTAAGATGATGTCGCCAGCTTGTTTCGTTAATCTGCCTAATGACTTCAAGTTTTGGCAGAAGTACTGCTTCTTGGCTCCGACGGATTCGAAGTATTTTCGATGCAAGAGTCGTCCGCTTGAGCGACAGTTCAGGCCGTTTCATAAATTCAGCCTTTTTCTCGTGACTTTGATATGCTTGTTAGCAGGCAAACTAATCATTGCTTGTGTTTTCTTGCTGGAAGGTTTCTTACCACTCGTCTTACCTCAGCGGAGCAAAACACCATAGAGACGTTCCGCGACTTGCCGAAAAGGAATGTGTTTGATGTAATAAGAGTTTTCAACTTCATTCATAGTAGGTTGTGGGACAACTGGCACGTTGCCCCCACTCTGTACAGAACTTCGCAAATTAAAGTGGAAGATGGGCCCCTTCGAGGAAGAAGAAGACTGCTTGTGCCAAAGTTCTTGTTTTGTTTGAAGCTGAGGATCCCTCTGAAACACTTGCCTCTTTCGGGAGGAAGAGGTCCCATGTTAGAACTGGGTCATCTTTGGCACTAGCCGCTCCAGTGAGGGAAGAGTGTGTGTCTACTAGGCCTGTTGGGGCGAGACCGACGTTTCCGGCTTGGGGAAAGATTACTTGCAGTTTGCAGTAGTTGTAGATAGGTCGAGCCTTAGTTATGCGCAGGTCGAAGCTTTGGATGTTCGCCTAGTGCGGGTTGCAATGGTAGCTTTTGCTGGTGCTGAATCGCATGGGACCGTTCCCGTAGAAGGTTCCCGTGAAGATTTGCCCGAGGCTGTAAAATCTGATCACACCATTGCTGCTTTGCTAGAGAGTGGTGGCGGTACTAGCCATGTCTCCTGTAATCTGAATTGCTCATCGTCTCGCTCTAGGCCACAACTTGAAGTGTTGGAGGGCCATTTGGATAATTCGTTTCCTCCTCTCCCTCCGAACCCCATTAAGCCGTCTCGTACCAAAGGGTTAGTTGTTAGTGACAAGGGAAAGCCACGGAGGAGAGCCTGAGGACGGTGGCAACCGTGAAGGGTGGCACTGGCGTAATTCCTGACCCGATGAAGCTTCATCTGGGTGCACGGATAGGCCGATTTGCTCCGGACTTGGTAGCGCACTTGGTGAAGATGAGTTCACAAGTCTGGCACCAAGAGGTGGACGTAGAGTATGCTTCGAGGAAGCATATAAGCATGCATCACAACTGGTTGATAGATCACGTTCTAAAACCCAAGGAGGATATGTTTGAAGGATGTATGGATAAGGGCTTGAAGTACCTTATGTTGGGTATGTCTCATTTGAGCCACGCAGCCATTGCTGGGACGGAAGTCGAGGCGACTCGCGAGAGGGTATTGATTCTCACATAATTATTACATATTATATCCCTTAGGGGGGTGTATTATATATGGATTCTTATGGAATTGATAAATAATTTGAAAAGTCCACGGACTCTTTAAATTGTCCATAGACTCTTTAAATTGTCCACGAACTTCTGCTGATTTTTTAAATCCATAGACTTTTGCTACAGACTTTCTAGAGATTTATGAAAATCCACGGACTTTGTATGAATGACTTTTACAGATTTCTAATTATTTGCAAGATAAAAAAGAAGTTGGTAATGACATATCCTCTAACAAACCAAATATATTAGACATTAGAGAACAAGACATGTATCTGACAAAAAAAAAAAAAACTAGACAGGCCATAGGCAAACACATAAATAAATTACCATGAAAAAACCTAGATTTATATTCACGTTCAACTTCAGTTAGAAGAGTTAGCTATAAATCTAAAAAAATATGAACATATTTCACACACAACTAAGCTCTGTAAGAAACCAAACAGTCCCCAACAATGCCTGATATGTAAGTGTTCCAAAGGGAACCAAATGGGCTGATAGAAATGATGATTTAAGAAATGGTGGCGGTTGAGAGTTAACAATGACCAGGATTGAGCATTGACTAAATCATTAGTTCCTGGAACTATTGCAGCAAGCCTATTAGGTCTTGACTCCAAATTTCATTTTCTCCATCCTTTCTCGACATAACTTTAAAATGGGCATGAGCCACCTGAACTCCTAATGTATTTTTTATCCTTCTCTGACAATGCCTGCTCAACAGGTATTGGTTACACGCTCAATCTAGATTTCTCATTTGTGAAGATTGCTGCTCCTTATGCCCAGGTAAATCATTTTTCTCGTGTCACAAATGATTTTCTTACACATGAGACAAAAGATAGAACTTAAACAGAAACATAGGATTTCGTAAGACAACTTTACAAATTTTATTTATTAACTTAAACATTCAGAGAACCAGATTCTACTATGATCAATCGCAATTGAGATCCATGGTGATTTCAGTATTTCACTATTGCTTTCAAATATGTCAGGAGTTACTAGATATAAGACAGAAGCGGTAAAGTGGAACACAACTTGTGGAGGAGATACGAAAACAAGCCAATGATGTACTTATTTATCTCTTTTCTTTGCAAATTTTGACTTTCATAGTAGTAATCATTACAGTAATAAATATTATATCAATTTTTTTGTTACGAATGTGACTTTTGTTTCTCCAATTTCTCTTTTGTAGAGAAATCGTAAATGTTACTCCTAGGTGACTCGCTAAATTTATTTACCACGGCAGTGATTTCCTAGCACCTCTCACTTATTTGCTTAAATCTTTGTTGCGGTGGTTTTTTCTCCTTTTTTCTTTTTTTGGGGTGGGGGAATGGTGATCTTCCTTGTTATGGAATCAATTTGTATCTCTCTCTCTCGTAAACGTAAATGCAGGTCAGTCATCGTCATCTCTCTCTCTCTCTTGTGTTTATGCAAAGATAGAAAAAGAATCGAGAAAACAAGAGGATGGGAACCAACCTCTTCGCGGCTGGCACAAGGAAGAACTTTGGGAGACTTTTTTTCACGTTGAAATCTTTGATACGGAGGCTGGCAAACTATTGAACTTTGTTATTTATACCTAACACTACAAAGTCCATGAGAATCCATGATTTTCCAAATCCATAAATATGAATGATATTTTGAATACCCTAAAACTTTTGTGGACTTTCTGAAATCCATATTGAATACCCCTAGACTTTGTGGATTTCAGAAAGACTTTTTAAAATCCTGATTGAATACCCCTAGACTTTTGTGGACTTTTTAAAATCCAAATTGAATACACTTGGATTTTCAAAATCCATGGAGTTTATTAAATTGCCCACAAAATCCAGATACAATACACCCCCCTTAATTTATATATGTTAGTGTTTCGATTATTATATTTTATTCTAATTATTTCGTTTTCATGTCTTTGTAGGAATTTGAGCGTGAACGATGAAATCGCATTAAGGCGACAATTTGAGGAAGGATTAATTGGTTGATTTTAGTGGTGATACAAAGTAGCGGGTCACATATCTAAACCTAACCCAAACAAACCTAGGTCCATCTAATTTAACCTAAGCCCAAGCCCAAGAAACTAACCTAGAAACCCAAGCCCAACTTAACAATGAAATAGGAGAACCCTATTTAGGTTTCCTCTCTCCTCCTTTCCTGATCCTCTCCTCCTTTTGGAGGAAAGGCTCTTCCACATTGCTTTTCTCCTTATCTCTTTTTCAGCTACCACGCCACATCCACCCTGCCGGCGATCCTCGCTCGATAGGAGAACCGGCAATGCGATCATCCCGCCATCATCACCTCCTAGTCTTCTTCCATAGCCTCACGTCCTCGCGCGAAAACACGAAGCACCTCCCTGTTTTGCACGTCCACCACCGTCCCTATTTATCTACCAATCAGTGTTCACCATCATGAGACAGAGCTCGCAGCCAACACAACACCACCGACCACCACGATGGTTCATCACCTCTCTCTCCCCCCACTCTGTCTCGCGGCCGAGTCACAAACCCACGTCACCGCCCTGTTCCACCTCGCGACAGAGTCAGCGACAAAGCCCCATCACTATCTCTTCATTCCCTCTCTCTCGTTGCAAACTCTCTCTTTTCCTCTCTCCCTATTTTTTTAAAACGGTTTGGTTATTTACACCGTGCGTTTCTGCTCTGTACCACCACAGTGCATTTTCAGCTATTTCTCGGGATGTGTGTTCATGCTGAGATGGATTCCACCTACACTGGTGTTGTGATGTCATCCACCATGATCTTCTAGACCCCACACCGAGGTGAAGATGAAACCACAAGGTTTCCTAGAGTTTGTCGTATCTGAATTTATTGTTTACCATATGTTTGAATGTTAAACATAGTTGATTTCTGAATTTCAATAATTTGCTTTCACCGATTATATCTGGAATAATTATCTAGACTAATCGGTAGTTAGAAGTACCATTTGTTGATATTCAAAGCATGTTTTAATCAATTAATTTGAATATGTGATTGTGTGTGCTGTAAGAAGACATGCAATGCTAGGGTTTAGAATTAGTTAAAATAAACTTGTGATTATGTGTGTCGTAAGAAGACACGCAATGCTAGGGGTTTATGCCTTTGCTAAAATCAATTGCGAACTTAGATTAATCTTAATCTTTAGGTTAGTCATATTGATTCTTGAAAACAATAATTTAGATTACACAAATCTCGAAGAACCTGTAGTGGATTCGATGTCTCGGTCCAATCTCTTCGTCATCTTATCAATCTAATTTTAATTGTCAATTTAGTTCTTTTAATTTATTAATTTTCATATGCTGCAACCCCCAACTCTAAATTAGTTTAAATAACTCTTAGAATTCGACTGTCTCGTCAATCCTCTTGGGATCGACCCGTATTTGTCACTGTCTACTAGTTAGACAACCATGCACTTGCGGTATTACAAGTAGGGTTTATTAACTTATTAATTTAGGTTAATAAAAGCTCCATCAGGTATACACCTTGGAGCGTGTCTTCTCGCACATATAGATGTTATATTCTGACGCACTCTATGAAATTGAGCAGCTGAAAAAGCAGGCCGAGGAGTAGAGGCTGGATCAGCCAAGTATGACCGTTGAGATTCAAAGGGCTCATTTGGAGGACCTTGAGCGTAATCTGTCAGAGGTGGTATTTGAGAGGGTCGAACTTAAGTAGGAGTTGAGTCGGATCCGTCGATAAGTCGAGGTTGCACAGGAAGTTGCGACTAAGGCATGTTATGAACTGTGGTCTCTTGCTGAAAATAGTGATTCAAGGGAAGCCGACTGGGCTGTTGAGAAGCAACGGTTGAAATCCGATGTGGAGTTTTATGCTCGAGAGGTGAGAAAGGTTGAGGATCAACTCGAATTGGAATGGCATGATATTAGTGTTGTGAAGAGCAGTCTGGCCACCGAGCAATCTCAGGTCTACTGGAACGTGAACTTGTTGACGCAAAGGTGCGAGAGGAAGAGCTTTTTCAGGAGCAAGGCAAATGTGAGTTCCGCTAGATTGTATATGGCCGGCTGGACCTGCTGGTGTTGATGAAGAAGGAACATCCAAAGTGAGATCTCGCCTGCTATAAGAAGATGTCATATGTAGACTTGTATGTTACCTCTGCATCATCGAACGAGGAAGACAGTTTGGGCCCTGATGTCCAGGCCGTGGCGCGTGTGGACGCAACTCCTGTTGCATCTTCTAATAGGCTTAGCTCTTTTGTTTCTATACCTTCTCCTAATAAGGAATAGCTTTGGTGTGATTGTACCCCTTTTCGTTCTGACCGTTAATGAAAACAGTTTTATCCGTTTCGTGTTTGTTGTCTCTATTGCATGTTTTTCATTTCGCCTTGTCGTCTTGCTTTGGCATAGGATGGTTGAAGCAATAGAACGTTGACTGGTTTGTTTGCATAGAGATCTTGACCGCTTTGTATTGTGGACGACTCGGGGTCAATGCTGTGTAGTCATGTCCAGTATGGGTCATGTTGAGGACAGTTTAGCTGAGGGTTGATTCACCCGAGTTGTGTCTTGTCCCCAAGGTAAGCTGTTTGAGGCTCACCTTGTTAGTCTGATCAATCGGCTACAGCTGCTGCTGTGAGTGAGTTGCGATGTGCGAGTGTAAGTGTCGGAACGGTCATGCCGAGTCAGGCGCCGTAAGCTCGGGTTGAAATCCTAAGTAGCTCTCATTTGAGCACTGGTCGTACGATCTTTGTATCAGTGCGAATGACCTTCACTAATTTTAGAATGTCAATCCGTTTGAGCATGAAGATGTTGACTTGGCTAGATTCATGTTTGGCGATCAGGCTGAAAAGCAGTGAACTCGTGGCAAGCCGTCGGAGTCAGTTCAAGACTGACTAGGCTCCCACCTTCTGAATCGCTTATGATCGAGTAAAGTGAACTACAGATTCGGAGAGTAAAGGTTTGGCAACCAGGCTAAAAATCAGTATTCACGTGGCAAGCTGTCAAAATCAGTTCACTGGGCTCCCACCTTTCGAATCATCTACACCCTTCCCGTGCGGTGGGGGCCACGCTGAAAGGAGTTTGGTGACCAGGCTGAAAAGCAGTGGTCCCATGGCAAGCCATCGGGACTAACTAGGCTCCCACCTTCCAAATCATCTACACCTGTGCGCATCAAGCTACAAATTTGGGAGTTTTCGACAGCCACACTGAAAAACAGTAGTCCCGTGGCAAGTTGTCGAAATCAGGTCGTGGATGATTAGGCTCCCACCTTCTAGACTATCTACGCCCTCGCAGCGCAGGCTACAAGTCCAGGTTTGGTGGTTTTGCAACCACGCTGAAAAGCATTGGTCTCGTGGCAAGTCATCGAAATTAGTTCGGGACTGACTAGGCTCTCATCTTCTGGACTATCACACCCTTGCAGTGGGGGCTACAAGTCCATGTTTAGTGATTTGGCGGCCACGCCGCAATGGGGGCTACGAGTCCAGGTTTATTGATTTGGCGGCCACGCGAAAAAGTAGTGGTCCCATGGCAAACCGTCGAAATCAGTTTGGGGCTGACTAGGCTCCTACCTTCTAGACTATCTACACCCTCGCAGCGGGGGCTATAAGTCCATGTTTTGATCAGAAGCTTTTGTTGCTAGTCGTCAGCAGCTAGCCTTACTTGATTAGGTTCGGCGATGATCCCTGGCAAGTCATCGTCACCAAGTGTGATAACACTGATTAGACTCTCACTTCCTAAAACGTCGATGCTTGTGCTAAGCGGACTAGGTGTCGGGTTGAACCAGAAGCCATTGTCATCGGCTCTGGCCGACTAAGATTGCTTGGTTTGAAAAGAGGTTCAGCCTGCTTGGGGGCGTGCAAACATAGTCCATCTACTTGGTGCATGGGGTTGATAAAGTTACCTTGAATCAGCTAGTGATCTGCTGGTGCGATCCGTATGTCAGGGTTGACTAGGATATTTTGTGCTCGTGCCAAGCATGTGATAAAATGTTGTTTGAGTAATAGGCTGAGCCCATGGGCCTGCAGAGGAAGAGCTAATGCACGGTGCGTTGTGTGTACGACATAAATCGCGCGACAACACATGTACGGCGTAGGCTGCGTGACGGTTGAGTATTGGTTACTCCCCTTAAATTGATGGGGTTGCGTGCAGTGCCATCAATTTGAATGACGTGGTCTGCGCAGTTTCCTTGGGAACCGTCGTCTTCTCGTTTCCCATAATGTATTCAATGCTTGGCAGTTAATGCTGGAGTGTCTGCTTGGTGAACCATCATGTCTATATAATGGTGTTTTCTAATCGTTGTAGGCATTATCCTTCGCAGAGTTTATCTCCTGTAACGTTTTTGCTTTAAGAGAACGCTTTGGGTTTTCCAAAAGCTGAAAAAAATGCTTTGAGTTTTCCAAAGGCTAAAGGTGGAATTCCGTCTTTGGAGTCTCTGAATGTTCTGACATTTGCACTGGTCATGCACAAAGATAGTTGTTGTTGTGCATGGTCACCTGTTGTGGGTGAGCACATAGTTGATCTGCTGAGGTCTTGTAATTTCTTTTCATATCACAGAGAAGTAGTACAGATGCTCTCCCAAGGGAAGAGTCTGTTGTTCATGTGCGGGTGCCTTATCATTGTTCCTGAATGTTTAATTTCAGATATAGCACCATCGTTCAACTCTGTGGTGGTTGCCTCCGCCACTTCTCGATTAACCTCATTGCCTTGCCTTGCGCTAGAATTCGGGATCTCAATATGAAGAGGAGTTGGACATGGTCCATGGATTGGGCCATTGACTGTTAGACGCCTATCTAATCTTTACAGCCGAAAGGTGCACTTTGCCTGCATCAACCTGATACTTGTCCCAGGTTCATTTGTTTCGCCTGATCAAGTGTGTGAGTTGGTCATATCTGGTTGTGGCTTGTCACGGGACTCCCGGTTGTCGATTTTGTACCCCCACAGACAATATTTGAGGGTTGCATTTGCTAGATCATGGTTCTGTTGCGGGCTACTTGCCTTGGACTATTCGTGTTGCTAATGTGGTCAAACAGTTTAAGCAAGTCCTCACTCCATGTTGACCATATGCCTTCAGTATACCGTTATTTGTATCCGCCTCAGGGCGTGCGTAATATGTAGTCTTTTGTATCTGTTTCAAAGCTAGGTGTTTGTTGTTACATCTTTACAATAATCAATAGAGTTTGTTTTCGTAATTCTTCCTTTATTTCTTAAATGATTGAAAATTACATAAGTCTTTTAAAAACTAAAACTCAATATTGACTATGAAAAGATAAACAAATAATTTAAAGCAAACTAATTGTCGACGAAGAGAAACTAATCATGACTTTGAAGTGAATTCGGGTTGCTCTCGTGGATCATTTAGCAGACTGTCGAGGCTCACAGGTTACTGAAGAGTAAACCTTGCAGATGGGCGGATCTTCGTTCCGACGGAATGTCTGGAGGATGAGTTTCCGCTTGCCATGGCCCTTTCGACTTGCTGGGCGGAAGAGCTTATTGTTCCTGTACCACTTGAGAATGATATTTCTGCCATCATTTGGCCTTGCATGGGTCAGACTGCTCCGCAGGATGTAACTGAATCTAGGAGCACTATATTTGTTTCAATGCGGCGTAGTGGCAGCCTCGTGTCGTAAATTGGTCTCCACGTATTGTTCATTCGGAGTGGTTAGCAATATACTTAACACACTGGTAAAGGGTGGAAACCACTGTTTCCATCTGGTGGAGCCATGGTCTTACCAGAATGAGATTGTAGGATGATGGTGCGTCTACCACCATGAAGTCTAAAAATATGACCTTCCTAAGCTACGGTTCTCCTGCTACCGTAGCTAACCTTATATTTCTAATGGGGAAGCACTTCTCCCCGCTGAATCCGATCAGTGGGTGTTCCGAAGACGTCAGGTTTTCCTCATTGAAGTCCATGCTGCGTAATGCGTTGTAGAACAGAACGTTAAGCGGACTTCCTATGTCAACCAGGGCTCTCTTTACTTCCCACCTTACTATGGAGACCGAGATGACTAAGGCATCGTAATGTGGCGCTCAGACTCCTTCGAGGTCCTTGTCCGTAAAGGTTAAGGTGGGGATGGGGTTCCGAATCCTTGAGTGGCAAATGTGTCTGTCACCATTCACGGGTTGTGTTTGCATGTCCAGTAGAGTCCGCTTGCGAGGCCTGTATGTCTGGCTTTCATTTGGCCCGACTCCATGAAGGACGCATAATATATCTGGAGTCTTCTTCTTTATTTCTTCAACTGACTCCCCTTGTCCTTTGTTTGTTCTGTTCGCTTCTCAAACTTCAGGAACTCTTTCACTTTGCCTCTGTGAATCTAGTACTCAACCTCATATCTCATACTCTTGCAGTCATTGGTGTCGTGGCCGCCTTCCTTGTGGTACGCACAGTACTTGCTGTTGTCATGATTGGCAAGGTATCCGCGTGTCTTTGGGGGCCACTTCAGTTTCTCCCAGCTTTTCATTGAGTTTAGTACGCCTGACAGGTTAGCATTTAGGGGTGTCACCGCTATGGATCCAACATAGTTGGACGATTTCTCTGGCCTGAACCGACCAGGGTTCGGCCTGCTGTCGATGCGCTTCTTTTTGCTCCGTTCCTCATCCTCGTGTCTCTTTCTCTCCTTCTTGTCCCTGGGAGCGGAGGGCTTCTTCTCGCATTCGGTTTTCCTTTTAACGGTCATCGACTCTTCTAGGTTGATGTGTCTCTAGACGCTCTTGAGGAGCTCAGCCATGTCCAGAGGATGACTCCAAGGTGAGGTCATCATTAAGTTTTCCCTCTTTAAGTCCCGCAGTGAAGGTCGTCATGGCTGTTTCGTCACTGCACCGGTCGATGAGGGTCAGCTCATTGTTGAAGCACGTGACATTCTCTCGGAGTGTCTCGCCGGATCTATGCTTTAGAGGGAGTATGTAGTGCGGGCCTTTTTGAAAACATTGGCTCTGGACAAAACGTGTCAGAAATTCATTTGCCAGCGTTTTGAAGGAGTCGATGGACTTCGGCGGAAGGCTGTGGAACCACGTTAGTGCTGAGCTTTTCATACTACTGAGAAAAGTCCCGCACATGACAGATTTAAATCATTATTTAAGGGTCATTACGTATTGGTAATGGCGCATGTAATCAAAAGAATCGGTGGTTCTGTCGTAAAAGTCGAGCTTCGGGAGAGTGAACTTCCTCGGAAGGGCCTCATTCATGATCCGGTCCACAAATGGTGGACGAAGAGGCGGTAGGGTACGTTCGGATCGTGTGCCCATTTGTGAAGGGGGTTTCCTAGGCCGAGCCTCTCTGTCCTGGCAGTGAGCTCAGTATTAGCCGTGTAGCCTCCCTTAATCTAATGAGAACTAGCGGGGGCTTAGCGCTCCTGAGCTTGCTCCCTATCATCTTCTGGAAAGCGGAGGTCTGTGCTGCTCCTGGTTTCCATTAGCGGGTGGTGGATTTTGTCGCGTGAGAGCCTCCACCGCCTTGACGATCTGTTGTATTTGAGATGCCAGCGTATCGACTCTAGGGTCCGTCGGTACTGCTGTCGGCACAGTAGCGTGAATCGGCTGCCCGTGCAAGACAGAAGTTGTTGAAGGAGGTGGTATAAGGACAGCCTGAGCGTTCGACGCGTCCCTCATTTTTCTGTTGTTGCGTGACCTAGTGGTCATCGTCTCTCTGTGTTTTGAAAGGAGATGACACTTAGTGTAAACTTAAGAACTTTGTCGTCCCCACGGACGACGCCAAACTGATACAGTCATTTTTCGCTTCCTGCTTTGACCTGATTCCTGCTGACCTGCACAAGTAACACACGTGAGACACAGACCACCGTTGTGGTAACCGATAACACTCCGATGCTAAAGTCAGACAAGGATTTGAAGAATGTGTAATGCTGTAACAAGGAATTTGTAGCGTACCTTAGCTTACCAATCTCATGTCTTATTTATAGTACAAGGAGTCCTGGTTCTACCAGGCCATTGTAGGCATAGTTTAGGAAGAAAAAATATTCGTGGAGATCCTTCTATAATTAGGAGTCGTGCTACAGAAGGGAAGTTCCTTGTTAGCCTTATGCTCCTAGATACGCGGGAGATAGTTCTCAATCCAAGAGCAATCCATGGAAGGGAGTTTCCATGTGTGGAATGTACTCCAGTATTTGCTTCCTGGTTGGAAGCATAGAGTAGCTGTAATTGCCCATCCAAAGCTGATAATTAAGATACTTGCCTTAATGAGACTTATGGGTATTGAGGATAGTTATGAGATGTGTGGGCCTAGCAGTTGTGAGAGTACGGGTCCGCCTAACGAACTGAATTGAGCGGGCTTAGAACCGTTTGGGCCTGTTCAATGTTGGGTTGATGCTGGAGCCTGTATTTTCTCGAGATCATCATGACATTGTATGGCTTAGGGATGTGACCAAGAGGGAAAATGTGAAGGAGAAACTTGAAGGAGTAGGAGAGACGATGGTGGTGTAACTAAGTGGTGGGTGTATTTAGAAGACTCCGAAATAATGATAAATTTAATTTTTTTTTCTCTTCTTCTTTTTATTTTTATTTTAATTTTTAATTTTTTCTCTTCTTCAAATCTCTGCTTCTAAACTCTAAACTCTCGAACGAACTCGACTGAAAAATTAAGAGTTTTGAGTAGTCGAGATGAAGAAGAAGAATTCCATACTCAAATGCAGGGTTAGTGTTAGAGTTTGGTGGCCGAAACAGCTCGCAACGTGTTGCGACCGGCCAGCCTCCGCTTTCTTGTTTGGTTGGTTTCTTCCTTCGTCTCCCAATTCCTATTCCTTCGATATCGTCGTCGTCACAGCAGCTTCCATAGACTCGATCTCGATCGAATCCGATCTTCAGGTTTTTTTAATTCTGCTATTTACATTTCATGTTTTTATCCAATTTCACTTTAATAATTTGTTCATAATTTCCAAGAATTTGTTGTTGTTGAGTTCTTATTCGCCTTCAAATCGATCGATGCGGGAATGAATGCCACATTATTAGAAAAACCCAATTTTGTATTCTGCTGATTGAAATTTGTCTATGCCTAATTTGTTTTAAGTTCAATTGCTTTCGAACTATTGGTGAAAATTTGTTACTTACAAATACTAATCACAGACAATCAGATAGGAAGCGAACGATACAGAGTTTTTTAGTTTTTAAGTTCAAGGTGTTTCGAACTCCCTTGTTCCCTAAAATGCTTTGGGACCCTTGCATCATTTGACTCCTTAGTATCAATGTCTCTCCCGTGTTGTATTTGTAATCAGCTTAAACCATATAACAATTGACCTTCATTTGAATTGGATCAAATGTTGATATATGGTACACATGAACTTCGTAATTATCTCTACTAGTTGTAACCTGCAAGATACTTGTACATGTGTATGGAATTAAATATTATATCTTGTATCTTAGCTGCCAGGGTTGATTTTGAAACAAATGTTAGCGTGTACTATTTTGGAATATAAAATAGGTTTAGTCTGCTTGATCAAGTAATCCTTAGGGCTATCTTCCCCTTAAAAGTTCACTAATTTGCAGATGATCCATAAACAATGTCCCATAACCGAAAGCGATCCATCCATTCATTGGCATTTGATTAAACAACCTCAAATCTGTTTCTGATTCGACATTCTGTTAGTCAATGAATCCAAATAAAGTTTGGAACAGGGAATCAGCGATAAACGGTTCTTTGAACTGACACAAACACACTTCTTTTTTAATCAGAAAACAAGGGGGTGTGACTAGTGAAAATAAAAACACTAGATACAACCAACAAATTATGCAATTCTGTAAGACTGTTAAAGTACAAGTGTTTCCCACTTAAACATGCAATCAGAGAACACAGTTGTCTCTGAAATTTTGCCAATCACTTCCACATAGCCACAGAGTGACCTTAGTATCTATCCACCAGTTATCTACAAACTTATAAACACCCTGATAGTTTCTATTGTTTATTTCTCTCCATATGGCCCAAGCTACAACGTGGAACAACCTTCCCCAAGTCCAACTCCCAAAAGCAGAATGAAGCACTCCACCCAGTCAATGGAAGATGGTGAAATTTGGGCATTACTGTGGTATTCAGCTGAGGCCATATTCCAAAATTCTTTCACCAAGGGGTATTGGGCAGGAGATCAAAATGTAATCAATTGATTCTTCAGCTATACCACACAACACACGGTGATTGGGGACTTAAAAGCACATGCCAGGTATCACTTCAAGTTAAGCCTCTATTCATTGTGGGAATAATTCCACAATGTTAATGCTTGCAACTTTGAAATATGTAATGTCTGCACAATAACTGAAACATTTTTTTAATGGACCTTATTGTTTTGTAGAAATATGTATTTCCCTGTAAAAGTTTGAGTTTCAGGTAAAGCTTGTATGTGTCTTGCAGAAAATTGTGTGGTTGTTATGGTGGGATTTCCTAGAGTGCTTACACTGCTTGTTTGTTTCCATAAGCAGGGGATTCTGCAGTGTCCAAATAAGAGAATGCCTCAGCTTCTACAGGATAAATCATCATTCTCTGTTTTGGGTTACTGTGCATCAGATAGTAGCTTGAATGGGCCAGTTCAAGATGTTGGGTTGGAAGAAGATGGCTCCACAAAGTTCTATAGGAGCGTATGTCCTAATGGATTCTTAGAACAATATAGGCAATCGTCTATTATAAATGGTAACTGGATCCAATTCTCTTACCACCCGCTGAGATATTCCCCAAAGGGCATCCTTTGGACCCCAAAGTTGCATCACATTCACTGGGGTGGGCAGCTAATCCCTAGCTGTGATGTTCACGTATGTAAGTCAGGTTATCCTTGCTCCTTCCTTTACATTCCAGTTATATGATTACTTTTCTGCATTCTTTTTGGTCTTATTTTTATGGCTGCAGGTCATTGTCTATGAGCCACCAAACTATGGTGCGCACCATTTCTCTCTCAGTTCTTGGGGTTCTGCTGAACTAGTGAAGAAGCCAATTAAAAACCCGATGTGGGTTGATAAGCTTCAAAAGAAACCACCATTGCCGGACTTGGTAACGTCTGACTTTCTTGATGCAGCATGATGAGTTTTCAGTCACAGTTGTTTTCGTTTTTTATGCAATTATTTTTATTATTCTGCAACTAATTGCTTATTTTGATAATTGTAATCTTCAAATATAGGATACAGTCATTTTGGCAATCAACTGTGCTACTTGTGCTAAAAATGCTTTTGAGAGTTGTTTGGACTCCAAAAGCTCTTTTCACCGGTCCTCATCTGTTTCCATGTAATCTCTGTTTCATATAAAAGCTATTTTTCTCATTATTTTCTATGGTATTTGCATCGGTGCTAATAGTCTATTCTGTGTCTGTTAGGTTGGCTTCCCTCGTGTGTCATTTAGCAGCCACACTTTTTGCTTCATTGTCTACATTCTTCTACGTCTTACTTCAAGTCTTCCATAGCTTTCTCACTTATGCATCCGAGACTCTGATCTACAAAGTTATAGCAAAGATATTTTGCTACACATCAAAGAACATTCATATCCGCAGTTGTCAGCTTCTTTATTGGCCCGTCCTCCTTCAGGATAGTAGTTTCAGGTAAACTCTATCTGACTTCAACTACTTAGGTCATGGTCTCTGACATATAAGTTCTATCTTTGGTCTGCATAATAAATTGGTTCCGTTGATCTTGTAGGTCAAAATTGACCAACTAGATTCTAAATGGTATACCAACTTTGAGACGACTAGACATCTTGAGTTTGCAAAGGGATGGATTATAGTTTATTGTTGCTTTGACCACAATCACAACTGTCAAGTTGACTTGTTAGCTAGAAAATTTTCGAGTAGAACCAAAGAGTGGCCCAGTCAGTTATGAAGCATGTGCTGTAGACTTCAATAAGTTTTTTAATTTTTTGGGTTTTAGTTTGGAAAAGGAGGGGTTGTTATATATCTTTCCTCATACTTCTCCAAATTATTCAATTTGTAGGTCTCACTCAAATGTGGAATATGCACATAGAGCTGCATCAAAAAGGCATTCTATGTGGTCAAGTGCAGCCATAGACATACTCATGGGAAGTTCCTTCGGTTTTGCACTATTACGCCACATGGACACTATATACCCATGGGTTATGAATCTCATCCATAACTTCACAAACAGTTTGCTGCGTTCAGGTTGTGTATGGCTGATGGGGGTTCCGGCAGGATTCAAGCTGAATACAGAACTAGCAGGAGTTCTTGGCATGATTTCCCTCAATGTAATTCAAATCTGGTCCACCCTCTGGTTCTTTGTGGGCTTTCTTTTCTGGTATTTCCTAAAAGCGCTTGCTCTGTTTGGGATCATTTTTGGGGTGACTGTACCTGCTGCTGTAGTCAAAGACCTGATTATGCTAGCAACTCTCCATGTATCAACTCTTCATTGGTCAATCTCGTTTCTATATTCACTACAGATCAAAGGATTAGCAGCTCTATGGCGTCTTTTTAGGTAAAAACCACAAACCCTTGTATGAAGCTCTGAATTCCGAGAACCTATGTTTGCATATCCTTCTTTTGTTATTGTTGTTAGTCATTCTATTCCAAGTTCACCAAAGATCAGAAAGCATAGATTGTGCCTAACTCTACATGACTAATATTATGAGGGTGGAATTTGAGAATGGTTTGATTTTCATTTATTAGCGGTAACATTAATATGTAGATCATCTCTGCAAACTAATTGATTGATTAATGGATTTTTTACAATTCTTCGAGGGGTGGTTAAAATTACAAGTTCCATGCCCATGGTTAACTTCCATAGGTTGGTGGGGTAAAGAACTTAGAAGCTGGGGACCTGGGGTAGATCCAGAAATTCCTATTTTACTTCTTAGACTTATTAACCAATGCATGATTTTGGTTAATACATGATTTTGGTTTCTTAGATTTATTAGTTGTGATTAACTGTAACTGAATTTCTTGCAGGGGTCGGAAGTGGAACCCGCTTCGGCAGAGATTTGACAGTTACAACTACACTGTGAAGCAACATGTTGTTGGATCCTTATTATTTGCTCCACTGCTACTTCTATTGCCAACAACATCTGTTTTCTATATATTCTTCACCATTCTAAATATGACTGCGAGTTTCATCTGTATCATGATTGAGGTCACTGTATCAATCCTTCATTCAACTCCATATAATGAAATTTTTCTTTGGGTGGTCAGACACAGAAGATTTCCTTCTGGAATTTGGTTGGATGTTCTGTCTGCTCAGAGTAGCAACGTATTGGATTCTTCAAAGATTGGATCTTTGAATGAAAATTCATCATCTAAGGCTTCATCTCAAAGGAAGATTGATCAGGATAATAGTGACTCTGACCAAGTTTTGGTTTCATCGCTACAGAGCAACTTTTCAAGATTGGGTAAGAACAATGGTAGATTTTCTTCTGATAGTGGGTGGCTAATTTGTCATATAAAAGTCTGTAGACTTGTAATTGTAGCCTTGTATCATCAAGATTTTCTAATTGTAGCCTTGTATCATCTTACAAGTATTTTTCGTGATTCGGTACTTTACTTAATTCCATGTGTGTTTGTTACCTTCATGACTTTTATGATTAATTTTTTTATGTACTTCTCACTTGGTGAATACATTGAAGGGCAAGTAATCTTGCCGTACTACAAAAATGTCTTTCGTGGGGTTCCTGTGTCTTGTGGCTCGTCAGCTCATGGAGTTCTTATGGGTAGAAGGTGATTTCCTTGTGTTTCTGCATGCATATTCAAAATCTATACTTGTAGTTTCTTTTCCAGATATAAGCAATCACTAAAATCAGTGCACTATTCTGTGTTTCAGATTCCCCAACGCTCTGCAAACTGGGCTTCCTCCAACAATGCCGTGGTTGTCTATTTCTTACAAGGAGTACTGGTTGCTATGCTTTACTGCCGTTCTTTCATGTCTGCATAATCACAACGCCAACATTTACTGAACTTCAGTTAAAAATCACACAAGATCTGAGCATTATCTTATATTACTGTCTCTCATTCTTTTGTATCAAATATGTCAAAGATTTAGGCCAGTTCTCACATTCAGTTGGGATGAACTTATTGTTGCATCCCTTGTTCAGTTAGGCTTCCAACCAATGGAAAATGTAATATGTAATTAGAGTTGTTTTTGCCTCCAAAATCCACTCCTTCCATTTGCGTGAAAGAATTCAAGTGAACCATTAATTCTCTGTGGATGGCTATTCCAGTGGTCTGATCTCTTTGCTTATTTCTGTACCAAATGGTTACCTCAATTTTCGCATTGTTTCTGTTTCAAAGGAAACACATGAAAGCAAATGGGCATATGTTTGTATAAGTCTTTATTGTCTCTACCTAATTAGGTTTTCAAGGTTCTCTTAATGCGGACATGGTGACTGAAGAAGGTAAAGTTGCAGATCATTCTGGCAAGTATTAGGAGTATTATTGGAAAATTGTCAAAATTTCCCTGACTAGTGTGATAACTACCTGCAAACTTTAAGCTAAAACTTTTTCCAGAAAATATTGGTGTGAAGAAACAGTTCACGCTTAAGAACAACTACAAATTCCTTGCTGTATGATCATTTAATCTACTAGTTTGCCTACAAAACAGTCTTTAACATTAGGGGACATTTACTCAGCTTTGGTTATAAAGCAAAGATTGTGTTAGCCATTAAAAGACACTGATACCTGTACAATCAATGCCTGCTTTATACCAAAAAGTGCCTGATCATTCACTGTCATGATAAAAAATTTCCGAGAATGATATCAGTGTGCAATTACTAGCTAACTTGGATCACGGACTCGGTGATTGTTTGTGTAAATGTATCCTAAAAATCGAGACTAGGACTCTCGACTGATGAGCCTGACTGTTTATATAGTACTCGAATTTGCATCTGTTAAAATTGAACAAAATGAAGTCGAGAACTTCTCGATCATTAGTCATCTCAACGCTAGCTTACCGGATTCCTTCAGTTATTATGTTGTTAGGAATGTGCCTTGCTGCAAGTAATGCACAACAATAGCAAAGAGCCAAACACACGCTGCAGCATCCACCGGAAAATTTCAAGGCGGCAATAACATCTAAAGATTGAAACAAATGGATCGTACAAGATCCCATGCTCATCAGTATACAAGCTCGAGTATACAAGATTTGGATATTCTTACGCTAACTAGCCATGGTATTTGACAACAATAAATTACAGAAACCTGCCAACTAGCCTAGACTTCTAGAATTGTACACACTAAAACATTACATTAAAGTTACATTAAACACACCTAACACTATTATCCTCTACCCCTTCCTCTTTTGCTGTATCTCCCTACCTTCTTTGCCACCTGCTTTTTAATCCTAGTGCTGAATCTTGGCTTTGGGCTGAAGTCTGGTTCAGGTTTTGAGTGTAATAGTTCCTCTGAGTGTTTACTGGAATTATTTTCGGATCCACTGGCAATGCCGTCCACATCGCCATTTATTGGTACTTCAACCGATGCCTCACTTAAAAGCTCACAGGACTCTTCCAGAGGGATGCCTGTTGTCATTTTACCATCATTTGAGCTAGTGGGTTTTGGGTCTGCCTCGTTTTCTGGTGTCTGTCTTGACTCTGCAGACAGACTAAAACAGAACCCCATGGTTTGATTAGTTATGATCTAGGATTGTGATTTCGCGAAATTATGCGAAATTTCGCCAAAATTTTAATTTTTTTTTTAAATTACGAAACAAAAAGAAGAAAAGGCGAAAGAAAAATTACATTTTTTGAGGGTTTTTTTTCGAAATTTGAGGTTTTTTTTTTGTAAATTTTGGGGTTTTTTTTGTAAAAATACAAAATTAGCTACTAAAATTTACATTTTTTGAGGATTTTTTTTCGTAAATTTTGAGTTTTTTTTCTTCTAATTATCATTCATTCTAATTATTTATTGATTTTTGAAACCAACCCTTAATTTCTTAATTATCACGTCTTCTACTTATATATTGATTTTTTAAACTCCCCCTTGATTTTCTAATTATAGGCATTTTAGTTTCATTGAATGTGTTTAATACATTATTTACTTGCATATTATTTTTTCACATATTTAATATACCCTCAAAATTCATTGTATATTTCATTTATCTTTGAAATTTTTACGTTTTTTCTTTACACACCGAAATATTTCTTAAAACCAGAAAACCGAAATTAACTCAAAAAACGAAATCACAATCCTTGGTTATGATGATTCATAGTTGGTAGAGAAAAGGAAATTGAACGTTCCCTCACCTTGATGATGTAGAAAAACCATTTGCCGCAACAGCCTCTCTGGATCCGTTTACTTCCTTCTGTGTTGAAGGAGCCTCGTGGAATGCTTTTGAACCTGGATGTAAAGGTAGATCTTGGATGAAATTAACCCAAGAAGATAAATTAAGAGACGAACATAGCGTCTGGTGTAAATGAATCTCACAAGCATATTACAATCACCAAATTCTGAGATTAGTGCACATGGTTTATTTCCCAATGGAGTGACAGACAAGATATTCTTCAGATGCTTAAAACAGACATCACAACATCGCAATCGTTAAATCAAAACCGTTCACTGAAAGCAAACTAACACATCAGTACGAGTATTATTGAACATGTTTTGATAACTTACCAAATCTTACCAACTAACCTAGCTAGCATGTTAAATGTTTTGATACTTCTCATCATGGTAAAAGACGTAAACGTTAAAATGTTATTAACTTTCAATCTCATCATTTAATGAGTTCCAAATTTCAGAATTTGCTGGTGTCTTTCAGTCGCTGAAAACTTGAGTCTGAAATTTGAGCCCCCTTGATGCTAGTTCAAAGTCAACAGTTACAATCTCATCATATTTAAGAGTTCAGAGTTATGAACTATAAAATATCTGACTTCTCAGTAAATCCTCTACTATTAGACTAGAGTAACATTACCCCGCATTCTCTTGTTTTATCATTTCTAGGTTCATCCATCAATGAAGACGTGGGGTACCCTTTATTGCCATAGTCTACGCTCCCTCATTTCTCTAAACCCCTAACTTAAGGCCCATCACTTAGCCCCTTTGCCAGTCACACATCAATCAACATTACTCAAGGCCTATTCAGTCTTAGAGCCCAACAACCCAGTCAGCTGTACTCTTGCAAACAACCTGCTTTCATATCTAGCCAACCTGATATGTCATCCCATCCAACACGTACTATGTGTGTGCTCAATGCCATCACATCATCTTGTTTGTGTTATGATGAGCTTCGTGATTAGAATACATGGACATGTGACAATTACTTACATGGTTGCAATCCGACCAAAGTTCCTCCTTTTGATGGTCAATATCACATTGACTTTTAGCTACCAAAGGTATATCTTTTCTTATCCCATCCGAGATCCGAAATTCATTCATAGTTCACATGATCTCTAATTACCTTGCCATGAAACCAAGATTTGATGGACTGATTTGCATGGTGTCAAATACAGCATGGTAAAACACCTATTCAATCTTGGTTTTGGATTTAGCAATATACTTTTCTTTGTATGGAGCACCTCGATCTTCACCCTAATCCTCACAAATTTTTTTGCTCCTTGGGGTTTTGGTTCCTTCAGTCACGTCCAATGAAAACACTGGTACACTACATGAGGCATAACAAATCAGCGGTTATTAAGTTCTACTTGAATTTTCAATCAACATCCTCAATTTAAGCATGAGAAGCCACGTGTCATACTCCTATTGAACAGTGACCCAAGGAGCACAAAACTCCTCTTAATCCACTCAATCTCTCCAATTTGATCCATCTTCCCATACACATGAATTTGCGCATATACTTAACAAAATTCTATACCACATCCACCCACACCATCACAATCTCAACAAACACCTCAAACAACCTCCCACCACCCATTCAAATTATAAAATCGCTTAGCCAACCTGAAATGACTTTGATGATCCATAAGTACAAGAATTTGTAAAAAGATCTGTAGCTCAAAAAAAATTGTTTATTGGAAGTATTAATTTCCAGTTTACAACTTTTGAAGAAAAGTTTTCACAAGTTGTAAAAAATTTCAAAAATTATGGTAGAAGGAAAGAAAAACTATCCACGAGCATCGTTAAAAAAAAAATCAAAGTGTTTTGTTTCTCACATCTTGTCACAATAATAACTTATTCTTCCAATGCATAACTGGATGCTATTTATAATTTAAAACAATAATACCCAATAAAAAATTGCCATATGAGCTAGATGACAAGCTACTTACCATTACTTGAATTTGTTTCTTTGAGGTCAGAGCACTGATGTTCTTGAGAAGAGTTCTTAACTTGCACTTCTTCTGGTTGCTTACCAAACTCAGGGACATCACCAACTCCAGCTAGACCATTCGTATCGCTGCAACGAATGGACCAAATTAAACACCTAGATGTTACAAGCCAGTATCATGGTAGATGGAATGAAGGGAAAGGTTACAAGACTCGTGTGTTAGCAATAAATATGTATAAACTTTCTTGTTGAAAAATATAGATAATAAAAAGATTAGTCTTATACATATTTACCAATAATAAATTCATAGAACATTTGCTAAACATGTATAAAGATCAATGCAATAAAGGTTCAACCCTGCCAAAGACGTTTAAAGTGGTTACAGGATCCATTAAAACACTGCTTGCCCTTCCCGAAAAGACTACGTGTACATGGTGTTTGTAAATGGTGGAGACCTAATCAAGATAACACTTTTGAGAAGAGAAAATAAATAGATAAATAAACAAATAAAAAAATATTTTGAAGAAGTTTGGAAACATGTAAATGATGAAGAAGCTATGGAAAGCATGTGGCTTCAGTTAATACGCAGAGAAAGCAAGTGCACAATGAGAGAAGACAATATAACAAAAGAGTGAACATCAAGAGTGGTTCCAATGGTTTGGAAAAACCATTAAAAAAAACTAACCTTTCAAATGCATGTTTGATGCCTTCCGATGGCATAACTTTTGGTTCAGCGTTAACTATCTCAGATGGCTGGTTAACTGCACCTAAACCAAAAACTCACCTTCAATGAATAAATTACGTCTTACAAATAAAAAATTAACTCAATATTTCTTAAGTCTGCTTCCCATATTGTACATCAACATGATAAGTACTCTGACAAAGAAGCAGTAGTGTGGACTTATCACAAGCACTCAAAGTGGATACTCCAAAATCTCTATATAACCATAATGCACCATCAATACTACAGAAAAACATACGTCGCGCTAGAAAGTAAATAAAAGACTAACCACATCAAAAGGGACACAAAAAACTGAATACTAACAAGAAGTGATGGTTCATTTCCACATAGGAAGCCAATGATGATGCGGACAGCTAACTCAAAACTATTCTGTATGCACTATCCAAAAAAGCAGTTCTAGTGTGGATGTCACATGGAATGACTAGTTGATGAGGGGTGTATCAAGATGGAAAGGTAAATTGAGTGTGCATTCTCTTTTTGTAGGCTACCTCAGCCTTTTATTGCCCACCCAAAAAAAAAAAACATTGGTTCATCATTTATGGTTGGCTTGACGTCCACGTCATCACTTCTCAAGCAGTAGTAACCCCCCTAAGGATATTCATTTTTTAGCAAGTTTTGATTACGTCTTGCTAAACCCGGACCATGCAACTACCAACTCAGACTCTAAAGTTGCCAACAAACTTTCATGCAGCTAGTGCTAATAGTGCATAATTCAAACAGTTTTGCAAAGTAGAAAACTACCATCATGTTGCTCTGAACTGGAATACCGATGTTCACGAGTAGAGCAACCTTCTCCATTAGCAACTCGAGCATCTTCCAAACCCTATACAAAATTCGATATGAAGTCTTAGTTATTAAAAACAAAATAACGACAATAATAATCAACAGCTAAGCCTCCTTCACATTTTAATCAGATACTAAAATGACACTGACAGTAATAGAATTATGAAGTAAAATAAAGCAAACATAAAGTAACCAACTTCAAAATGAATATGATGCCAGTCAGACGAAAAAATTCCACCTAACTGCTGTGGTCACAGCAAAACTGGAGAAAGAGGCTTCATAGGGATAGCAGTGGGGCAGATTTTCAAGGATATCCGCCCCGAATGGAGTGGTTTTGGACGTGTCTAAACTTCGGGGCGGTTTCGAGGGTCCAAATGGTGTCCGTCACATATTCTGGGCAGATACAAATGTGGTCATATCCGTCCTGCGGATATCCGTTAATGTAAAGAATTTACTAAAATACCCTTAACCTTTAATTACAAAAGAAAATCCTAACCCACACAGTGATCTATCTCATTCCATAATTATAAACCCCATCATCCAAACCACTCTTCAGAGGCCTCTGGAGGTTCGTGTTTGTTGATGAAGATGGAGTTGAAGTGGGTGGTGTCTCTTCTGATTCAAGTATGGGATCGTTTCTTGTCCTTGTAGATTTGAATCGGTGCAGAAGAAGTTCATGGTGAGGTGGGGAGAGGGTTTTGGGTTGAAGAAGGAACAAGTGAATCTTCTAGACAAATAACCTATTGAAGAAGTTATTTGGTATGGGTAATAAGGAGGGTCTGTAACTTAAACCTTTTAAAACCTCATTTGCAATCACAAACTTGAGTAGGGGATCTCTTGACTGTCTGAGTACATTCAAATATCGATGGAGTTGTATCGTTGTGGTGGCTTCAACCTCAAAGTAAAAGGAGATTAAGAGAAGATTATGGGTAGTGAAATGAGAAGGTAAAATCAATATTTTGAGAATCTACAGATCCACCTCTTTTCCTTGTAGATTTGCAATTGATCCTTGTAGATCTGATGTTGATCACCTAAACGGATCTATCTCTTGTCCTTGTAGATCTGACCCCACTAATTTTGAGGATCAATATTTGATTTCTAGATCTACTTCATTGATTTTATTTTATAAAATAATAATATTATTCCGATTAAATGGGGCGGGGCAGATATCCACCAATCCATCCAGTGCGGGGATGGTTTTTATAAATTATAGTAAACCCATATTCGGGGCAGATTCGCGGATCCGCGATTCCCAACGGGACAGGGATGGATTTGCCCAAATCCGCCCCATTGCCATCACTAAGGCTTTAGTTCCTGTCCTCCATGTAGAAAGCCAGTTCCTGTGGGCAGCCAAGCTTGTGTTTGCATCCTATGACCAGGCTAAGTCATGTGCTTTGGTAGTTGGTAGTTTACTATATGCAAAGTGTTTCAGTAGGCTACAATGGTTGTTCATGAGTCCAAGTAATAGATAGCATAAGATGTTTACAATTCAACACTAAGTTGAAGTTCCTACCTACAATATGGGGAAGAGTGTTGAGTATTTTCTCAAACATCTTGCCTTGTGACTCCTTAAAAGAGGGAAAACCCAAAAGAAAATTTGGCAACTCCTATGTTAAGCATGCTATGTATTCCTGTCTAAATCTGTTTCTCGTTATCTATCTTTATAAACCGAAAGGCACCTAATAGCCTGACGCCTATCACTTCCACTTCCTAAACAGTCTTTGGGTACGTTGTTTATCCATATTCATGCTCCAAACAAGACAAGTAAAATTCCAAGGACTCGAATCTAAATGCAAGTTTCGGTGTTTGGCAATGTCCAATTGGTTTATACTGTTAAAATGATAAACAAAGAACAAAAGACATTCAAGTTCAGTTACTTTCAACAAATTTTTTTTTCCTACTTAATTGACTCTTGTCAATTGGTTAACACCTAAAAATAATATAAACATACATATAAAAAGCTGCTACTTACAGCCAGAGTAGTTAAGGGCGTTGCTGCATTCACAGATCCCAACAATGGCGAAGAATTTGAATCGCGGGTAACAGAACCTAATTGTACACCTCCTTTCTCAGCTTCCAGTGAGGTTTTGCCACCTCCGTAATCCAATTCTAAAGATGATGATGAGAAGGGCTGTAAAACATCCCCTGCTGACTTGAAACGCACTCTTCGTGTCCCATCCAGGGTATCACTTGAATCAAAAGTGAGATTACTCCTTTTGGCTAACTGTAAATAGGCTTATCAAATTAACCAGAATGTAGACAAAATAACAGAAAACAGAACTTTATGAACTGAAAATTATTATCAGATCATAAATTTTACAGAAAATATAGTTCAAGTACCTTATGTCGTATGAAAGTATTGTTTTACCCTGGCATCATCTATATCGTCTTTGATAACATCTATTTATTTAATTAATCATTTGAAATATGCATTAACAAACAAGTCTACAGATTTGAAGTAGTGTTGACCAGTTGGATATTTCATTTCAGAAAACTAGATGTTTCGAGATCTGCTGGGTAGAAGAGCCAAACATACATGTTTACACGCAGTTTACTCTAAAAGCTCGAACTGACAGAAAAAACAGATATATAGAGCAGAGGCATGGTTTTGAGAAAAGGTAGGCAAGATGAGGTGCTACGACCCATTGAGAGATTGCACCGGAAGGGCCAGTGAAAACATTGGGACTGGACTTGAGTCCCAAGAAGATAGATTCAAAAGATTTATACTCTGTCAACATCACAAAATTGAGAGTAGAGTGCTAATATAATTCTCACATGCATGCCTAGTTGGTCCATCTGTAAAACAAACTAAAATTCTCAAAGTGGAAAAAGAAATAAAATAAAAAAAAGGAAAACGGAGGATATTGCAACTTATTGCTGGAAAGATGACATCCATTGTACTAAAATGAGAAAGAAAAGAACTAAAATCTAATTTCACAGGGGGGGAATGTAGCAGCTTATTGGCAGATGAAATGTCTCTTTTCATTTGATAAACAAAAATATCATTAAGCACCCTTGCTCAAATAGATCTTATTAGATGTATTGCAAACTTAAAACTTCCTTGAAAAGAAAACAAGAAAAATCGCCATTCTACCCATTTTCTTCCTCCTCCTTGGTTTTAATACTAATAATAATAATAAACAAACAAACAAAATTTCACTGAAAACAATAATGTGGCCACGTGTCCAGGTTTCGCTGAACAAATCCTGTTGCTCCATTCTACTAAAGTAATTTCTTCTATGAGTTAATATTTGCTAAAACAATAAGTATAAGATTGCCATTCAAAATAACCTTTGATGATGACAGAAAATCTGCACCAAATGAAGATGGAGTGTCCTTAAAAAGATGCATTCCAGGTGATGATGTTTGGTATCCAGTATGACCGATGGTCGGTGATGCCCAAGGGGGGCGAGCTTTCATATATGACTTGGCCACAATGACTGGTGAACCATGTTCTCCTTCAGCAACCTGTAGTGTAATGTTTATCATCAGATAAAATCACGTAAACAGCAAAGATACCATGCAAAATTCGACTGGAAAACTTTCTTCAATTACCAACTATTTTAACAGAAGCAAATAGGAAACTCTAAGAAACTAGTACACTTCAGACCCGGGAAACTAGAAAATCCTTAATGGTTGTAAAACACTGCAGAAAGAGTTCACCAACATCACCTAATAATAGAAACTTTAAGCCATGCAGACCATGAACTTGTTACAACAGAAAATTGGGAGTCACTTTTACGAATTAACAAAGTTAAATACCCAGTCATAAAGACTATGAGATATATACGGATACACAATACAGATAAGAACATAAGAAAGATATTCTACAGGAAATGATGATAGTATACCATAATGAACGAAAAGGAGGAAAATAACTTAATGAATAAATTTTGTATTATTGTACTCGTGAAAGTTTGAAAATCACTAAATAAATACATAATCAGCCAACAAGTTGCACACATCCATGAGACTGTGCAACAAGCAGATCAGAGGTATACCTTTTTTATGATGTAATAGTGCTGGAATTTAAAAAAACACATAGGCATGAGCACTATAGTATCCAACAAAGGAGATAGATTCTCTAAATACAAGAAAGTAGAGGTTAAAGGAAAATACCAAAATCTAAGTTTAAACAAGACTAGATGAGATAAGTTCTACAAAAGATTATTGGTTACATAATATTTCTACTCAAAATTACGTTGTCCCGTGTAGAACTAGGGGTATTAGTTCACAGCATCTGTGCAATGGGCTCAAGCTATTTGGCAGTTCTTGTTACAATTCAAAGTCTCTAGCCCAATTATGGGTTCTGCTTCAATTTTTTGTAATCGATAAAACAGCAGATGATTATGAATAATTAAATAAATGAGATGCGAGTGAGGGGGTCGTAGTGCATTTGACAAGAGATTAGGAGGGCATAACAAGTCTGCTCACAATACAAAAAGATAGAGAACACTCAGAGAAGGAAGAATCCGTGATGATTCTCCATGTAATTGCTCAAAACCACAATGTAGCGACGATTCCCATGCATATTTGCGCTAACTCCTTTGTTCCCCCAAATATTCTCTCATTCCTTCAGCCCGCATTGCCACCTCTGTCGCTATTAGAGCGCTATCCCAAAACCAGTTGCCCATCTGGTTGAATACCCCACCCAACTAGCCAAAGAATGGGCTCTTAGGCATCACCCACTCAACTAGAGACAGAGGTCTACCTAAGCGGTCAGTATATCGTGTTCCGCAAATATAATGAGGTTCCTGGGGGAAAGAAATGCTAGGATTTTTTCGAACAAAAGTCTTTGTTTTTCTAAGATCAAACACACACAGATCTATTGATGCGGGGAAAACAGAAGTACAATGTGAGTGAGAACTGCTCATAAAAGCAAACAAAGAGAGGGAAGGTAGAACCTAACTAATAGTAACATCTTCCAATTAAACATGAATGTGTTGATTTGTTGAATAGCTTTGTGGGCTGTTCCCCAGTTCCACGCATCCTCGATCTCCTTGATAGATAGTAGGTATTCCTGAGGAGTGAGAGTTTTCCCTCCAAATACTTTAGTGTTCCTTTCCTTCCAAACTCCCCAAGGCACAAAGTGAACTCCCCCCTCCCAAACCCTTTTCCCCATAGGAGTAAGGTTTCCAGCTGTCCAATTCTTAACCATATCATTAATTGTCCCATTGGAGGGCATTGCTAACCTGAATTCACTTGGGAAGCAATTCCAAACCTCCTTAGAATAGGGGCACTTCAAGAGGAGATAATCTACTGATTCTTCATCTTCATAGCAAAGAACACATTGATTGGGGGTCTGAATGCCACTACCTTTCCTTTCAAGATTGTTCAGTGTCATAAGTTTTCCTTGGACAACAACCAAAGAAAGAAGTTAATTAATCTTGGGAGGGCAAGCCCTCATCCACATCTTACCAAGTTCTGAGAAATGAAGTTGTTTCCATGCTAGGAAGAATTGTGTTTTTTTTTTTTGGGGGGGGGGGTTGTTTCTTCTGAGGTGAACTGCCAATCTGGAGGCGCATTAGATCCATTCCAAAAGTCAGAAACAGTGTTCATGTTGTTATTGCAGACCTAGAAAATAAGAGGGAAGGAATCTTTTGAGTCTAACACATCCCTCTGCCTAGTTTGGAGGTGATATTATTGTGAATATTCAGTCCTTGAATCCTCTTCCAGAAGCCACAGCCATGAGACATGGACTTAGTTGACTAAACCCAATTTTCTGAAGAAAGACCATATATATCGTTAAATTTAATAAGGGACCTCTACATGACGCCCTTTCCTTGTGATATCTCCAAATCCACTTACTTTGCAGGGCTTTAATAACTTAATCTTCCTGATTCGCAACCCACCCTTGTCTTTGGGGGTACAAAGTTTATCCCAAGAGACAATTTTGGAAAGCCTTCTTATCAGTGGACGAGCCCCAAAGGAAATCCCTCATAATTTTTTCCATCCTCTTGGCCACAGATCCAGGAATGGTGCAAAGAGTGAGGAGGTAGGTAGGAATACTGGCTGAAGTGGCTGGTTTGTAAGTTAGATAAATTATCAATTAGCCACTTTCGTCATTAACCTGAGATTGAAATTGACAGTGCTAAAAATTTCAGTAGTGGCTGATATTTGGTTTATGTGATCTTTATGGAGTGGATAACATCCTCACAAAGCTTATAAGGAATCCGAATCTTCTGAATGGCTAACGGAATTTTAGTATTAAGTTCGGCACAAAAATTTCAGTCAATGGCATAACCAATAAATCTGCACAAGCATCGCAAGCATCGCAAGCTAAGCACTAAACCTCAAATTGAGTTTGGTGTGGAAATATATCCATAAAGTAAAGTGTAACCATAATTAAAAAATAAGAAATGTTTACTAACGTTTGGGAGCGTAGAATTTAAGGTCCTTTCACTTTCCAACTTGTTCTCCTCTAACCATTTCTTTGCTTCCATAATAGCTGTGTTACGAAAATCAGACGTGTGACCTCCTAGAGAAGTAACTCTTGGAGAAAAAGTATCAAACCCATTGCCCTTATATGAATCCTCGCCCTCTTTAGTAGCAGGAAACTCCACTGTTCGCGACTGAATGATCTCAACCAGTCTATCGCATTCATCCCTGCAAAAATGCATGCAACAAGATTTAAGAAAATAAAAAATTATAATATCAAAAAAATATTTATTAAAAAAAAAACTTCAAAGTCAAACCACAAGCAGACAACTATGGATCACACACACAATTTGTTCACGACTCTCAGTGTCGGGCTTTTGATGAGTATAAAGATGTTTGGTTTGAAGACTCTATTGTTCATTGGGACAACTCCCATACGTTCAGGAGGCAAAGTTCCTTTCTTTTCTTTTTTTATCAGTTTTACACTTTATACTTTTCTTCTTAGTCTACCTTGTCACTCTTCGTATCTTTTACCACTCACTCAACGAAATCTTTATTTACTGATAAAAACTTTTACCATTACACATGGACAACAAGGGGAGGGAAAGAACAACGTCAGCACTGAACATTGGTCCCTTAAGTCAGAAAGTCGTACAATAAACAACTGGCTTCAATGCAAGGAATCTCCAATGATTCAATTAATATATGAGTATATGAAAAGAAGACAAAAATAGGATAATGCGGTCTACAAGCAGATATTAGACATATGTACATGCATTAGAATATCTCAATCCAAAAACCTGATGTCAAATATAAATTTGAATTCATGGGTAAAACAAAACTACATGAAATTGCAACTATGCTTATTAGTTACCTTGAGAAATATTCTTCCTTGAGTAACTTTTCAATTACAAGCTTGGCTTCGCTCTTCTGCACTCTTAATTGCAGATCATTCTGAGAGTGTTTGGAGGCTTCAGGTGTTGCTATATTCTGCTCAAAATGTAGAAAATTAATTAAACACGAAATCTACAGATTACTGCTGTCAAACAATCAAACCTCAAAATTTAATAAGACAAACCAACCCTCACGAGCAACTTCGTTTGTCCATTATCTATAGACAGAGGAAGTTCTTTTACATTGTATGGTCAGGCATCACCTAGGTACACTATCTTCCTACAGTCTCCAGCATTTACAGGTGGAAGCTTTTGTGGGAATTCCATTTGAACCACTTACAAGTAATAAATTACTACCACTTATTTTCTATTATGGTGATTCGCTCTTTTTATTCATCTTTATAGTGTTGACTTACAAAAAAAAAAAAATATATATATATATATCATCAGACAGCACTTTCAATTAGCATGCGTGTTTAAGAATACACCCAAAACTAATTCATTCTTTCTATGAACCACATGCACTTCATATAACTCACCACGTCTGATTTATCCACATCTTCAGAAGAAATATCATCATCATCGCTTTCATCATCCTCTGCATTACATCGACAATTGTATCATATCACACTATAAAACATTCAATGTAAACCCCATTAAAAACAGACATGCCAAGATCTACTCAACAATGTAATGTTGATATAGGAGCTCTATTCAAATTTGTCTCGTAATCAGTTACTACTTTCACAATAATAGCTTTGCAATTTGCATCAAATGATTGAAAGAAAATACAAAAGGAAAGAAATGACTTGTGCATCATATTGTCCTTTGTCGTGCAATAAAGATTTAGACTAAATAATGCAATGAGAACCACTTTTGTGAGGATCGATATTATCCGCAAGGAGGGAAAGAGGTCTAGAACAGAAATTTCATAGCCCTAATTTAAACTCACAAAAAAAATACTCTTGTAATGGACTAGAAAAATTCCAATGCCACATGAGCACCAAAATCCCATAACCAAGCTCAAAGCATCCAAGAATTTGTTGTGAATATTCTAGCATTAATTCCGACAAAGTTAACCAACAAAATATTCCCCGACAAATACCATAACAGTAAATCTCCGCTAAAGCTTCTGGCAAGAAATGAAATATGGAATCGACTTCTCTAACTTTTCAATACTAATTTCTAGACCCTGGCAAAACCCAATAAGCAACAAAGAGGGTTAGAAATGGTGCCATGTTTCCCTAACAAATCGGAACGAAGTAATAGATGAAACATTTTCTCTTCATCCATCCCACACATGACAAACACCATCGTCCATAAAGACAATGAGTTCAAATTGCCTAGTAAGTAGGAAAATTATCCCAAAGTAGACCAAGTAAAAAAAAAAAAAAAAGCAACTCTAGAGAGGGTTTGTTTTTTTCTTGCACTAGGAACATTGAACACCTCAACAAGAAGTTTTGCTTTTGACAAGATGCTAAAGCATCTACATGAGGCCTTACCCTTCCAATCTCACTTATCAACCTCTTCTTGTAACGCCACAATGCACCCAGAAACTACTAAACTTTGCCAATTGACCAATGAAGAGTCGTTCGATATCCTCGAAAGTAGCCAAATTCCGTTGTGTTTTTCAAAATAGCATACATTTCAAGGAAATTGGATTTTGAAATCAGCTCTGCCTCATAATCATTGTTCCAAATATCATTTTTGCCCCTTATCATGATTTAAACACCATCCCAAAATTGTTTTTTGAGATTCGATATGCTTCAACGTAGGGGGATACGAATGTTTGAGAAGCCAACTTGAGCCACCACAATCATGTTTTAATTTATATTATTTTCCAAAGAAAACCATCATCCAGGCCAAACTAGAGAAGTATTCATAAGGTGCAACATCGAATCATCCATTCTCCTTTAGTTTACACAATAAATCCTTTATCATCTTCATTCATTCCTACATTAAAAAATGACAACCAATACCTTGGTTATCAAAAATGTATCTCAATCATTAGCATATACGCATCTTCTACTGATATCATGTTTATATAGAATAGCTCAATCTTAAACTAGACGCGTTAAACATATCTAGATTCATACCATTGAAGTAGTAAGAGTTTTTCGCCATTCCCAATTTAAGGATAAATTTCATATTTTCTTTAGGTATGCACAAGTACACTCCCTTAGTTCCTGTACGTAGCATTCATAGCCATGTTTTCATGTTGTGCAGTTATAACACCGATATAACTCCAATATAACGCTTAATGGGGTGAACTGTTACTTTATGAGATTATCAAGTTTTTGTATCACGGCTCAAATATAACGCCGTTATTGACATAACGTTTATTTTTCAATAACGTCATTTTAACTTTTTGTTCTAATATATAAAAAATACTCATTTCATTCTCGATCAAAGAAGATCGAGAACGACCAGAGCTCGCCATCGTCGATCGACAGAAAACCAAACTCGCTGGTTGATAGAGAACGAGAGAAGAATAAGGAGAGAAGATGAAGAGTCGATCACACTCTCTATTGTGATATCGCTCTCATACGAAGGGAAGATATATTTTTATTAATGTTTTGATGTTTTTTAATTTAATGTCATGAACATGATTTACTTTTTTTCTTTATAATACATCAATACTTTGTGGGGGTATTTAAAAATATATTTAACAAAATATGTCGTTATATACCGTCATATCACGTTATATCCCGTTAAAAACCTATAATGCTCCTGGACCGTTATGAGTCCATTATCCGTTTTAACCGCATAATTCTCATATGAGCTTTGAGCACAAACACATCGAGCAACCCTATCCTGCCATGGCCTCCCACTCATTAAAGCCATTCTTATGAATATAATGTTCTAATCTATCTTGCTCTAATTGATTATAATGGGGTCCCATCAATTGGGTTATTGTAGATCAATCTTCAATGCATGTGTGCTTGTTAGATTAGGGTAGATTATTCTACAACTAGTTCTATTAGTTGTAGCCTCATGTCGAGATAAGTTCCCTTGTTTTGCTCTTTCTTTCCTTTGTCTTTGTTTCCTTTGATTTTCTCGTATGGTTTCAATGCCTTGTTGTTTACCAATAAAAAAAAAACACTTGTATTTATGATCTTCTCATGTGTTCAAGCCATCTACGTAATCCTTTTCACCTCATATGATAAACGAGGGGATCTTTCTGATTTCTACACCATTCCTTTTATGTTGAATACCCTCCTGATCTTCCTTGGCTCAATTAGTTACTCCATATCTAATCCGAGATAAACCCACAATGCCATTGAAATATGTGAGTCTCTTAGCTGCAATTTTGGAACTAAGATACATTGGGGAAAAGACAAGCTTTGGTGTTTTGATAAGTATAAGAACTTTGCAAAATGTTTCCTGGGCACAAAGAGCTACTTATTTATCACGGTTGGTTTTGTTAGTAAAGTGTACACAGTATTTTAATATTTGCATTATTGCATAATAGGCCACCGGTTATTTCACTTCCTATGGTACACCTTATGGGCTCTTAGCAAGCTCAAACTACTGGCCATATCACACCATCTCCAATCAAACTCTTCCAATCGAACTCTTCCTGTCAAAGTCTCTATTCTTGAGATTCCATTAAATAGGGCTTCTAGTGACTCAGGTTGAGAAAAACTCCATTGGGTAGCATCAATATCTATGTTAAATAAGGTGCATTAAATAAATAGCTCAATCTACAAATAAAGAAAAGTTCCAAACATTTTGAAAATAATTTACAAAATAACAGATGGTTTGCCAAATACCCCAAACAACATTGCTAAATTGATTTTCCAGCAATACTCTTAATGTGTCGTACTTCGCCCTCTTTAACCACTGCAGCTCATAACATGTTGGCCTGATGCACATTGAAGTGAGACACCCCTTAAATTCCCTCTTACTCCATTTGAACTTTCCTTTAAAAGATCCAGATCCAAAAAACCAGCTTCAAGAAAATGCCTTCCAAGTGGCTCTACGATTCTAGATTTAACAACCTCTGCATAGATTGAATTGATTCAGCTTCAATTGAAATTGTTGCTACGATTCCTCCATTAGCACAGGTTCTTCTTACTCATTTATGTGAAAGCCACACCTTCAGTCTGTTTGTCTATCAGTCTGTTTGTCTATATTACAGATAGTCTCACTTATTATCTCCTCCCCTTACTAAATTCCTTTGAATCTTCTTAGTTTCTTGGTAGTGAAAACAGTTGAAATAAATACCTACATCAAAAAGAAAGTTCAGTTCTTACTCGACACCATGAACTTTAGTACGAGGAAGACATTACATTGCATATCCTCAACAACCCAATTTTCCAGATTAAACCCACAAGTCGCAAAACCCTAAATTTCCCAAAAAATTACAACAAGAATACCAAACTAAAACCAAGAAAGTTACCTACAAAGAAGAAATCCCCCGTCTCTGCCTTTTCTAACAGCATGACAGTAGATGTCAGTTTGTCCATCTTCTTTTTAAGTTTTCATTTAAAATCCCACTTTTCACTAGTTTAATTGGGTTTAAAATTTTGCCAAGCAATCTCCTACATTTTTCTACTCCTCTAAAATCACATTTGTTCACACTCACAGACACCACTTTAGAGCCACTAATCGTACATTGAGATTGTAAGAACTGGAACATACTTTCACAAACTCAGTCAGCTTTCCCAACACTAAGACCATTTAAACAGCTCACACAATCTTCACGAACAAAAAATTCCAAGCATTTTGAAAATTTTTATTTTAAGTTCTAGATGATATGCCAAACTCCCAAAATACCATTGCCGCATCTTTTCTCTAACGAAACAGTTAATGTCTGATTCTGCTCTCCATAGAAAGGGCACTATTGCAACTCATAATGCACGACCTGATGCACATTCAAGTGTGATACCCATTATCAGCTCTTTCTTTCTCCAAGTCAACTTTCCTTTACAAGATCCACTAAACGAAGCTGCAACAATGCCTTCTGACTGGCTCTGCAATGCTGGATTTACAACAATCACATAGATTGAACTGTATCAGCTTTCAATTACACACTTCTGGGTTGATTCACAGATAGTTCTGCCCTTTAACTGACCTACAACTGCCTCCACGGGTGGTCGCCTTTGTCTCACCTTCTATTGACTCACTGAGGATCTTCCTACCCAAACCTTTTCTTCTATGTGGAAATGTACACTAACTGATAGCTCCTTCTCCACTTAATCAGCACCTTAAAGATTGTTTCTCCATGATAATCCACATCTTCATTTCCACCTCCATAACCATTGCCCACCATTACCTTCCTCACATCCTCATCCATCCACCAACTCCTTAACCCTCCCACGATTCCTCGTAATCTGTGAAAGCCACACCCTGCCGTCTTCCCTTCCCACATCTATTACTAAAAACACCTTTCTCTCACCATATTCTCTCCACCCTTAAATAGAATATTGGTCTCATAAATTTTTTTATAACCAATCACCTATCAAACAGTTCATTTCTACCTGCAATGATCTCTTACAAAATTTCCCATCATTCTAAAATTTCCAATCCTCAAGTGTAGATTATCAAATTGTAGCGAAAACTCGTACACCTAAAGGTTCAATTTTCTCCCTTTCTCAAACCCCAAGTTCCCAACAACTATTTAATCTACATTTCGTGCGAGAAAACCTTTATCTACAAGGAGTTAATATGTTATAACAATCCTACTAATCACCAGGCATTTTCAGTAAAGATACTCTCAATTTTTTCTTCTCTTCCCTTACAAACTCTCTCGAATCTTCCCAATTTCTTCATGGTGACTCTAAAATCTAAATTCATTCCTACTTCCATAAATATTCGTTATAACTTATAACACTGGAAACAAATGTCTATCTACATTAATCCATCTAAAACAGAGTTCATTTCTTAACAAATTAACACATTTCATTACACCCAAATTTCCAAACCAAAAACCCTAAAATTCCCAAAAACTGGAATAAAAAACTCAAAAGCAATAAAATAAAAAGCTTACCTGCGGAAGCAGAAGATGAAGACGAAGTGGAATCCGGAAAGAAGACATTCGAAATGAACTTCCCAGCACCAGTGATCACCTTCGCAGCAGGCGAAACCAAACCCACCAACCAATTAGGGTTCTCCTCCTCCTCCTCTCTGGTTCTCCTCTCCGGCCGCGAGTATGGTGACCGTACAGGCAGTCTCCGTCTTCCCCGGACGATCTTGCCCCCAGATCCGGCGGTTTCAGTTCCTCTTCGTGCCCTAAAACTCTCCATGAGAGAGAGAGAGAAGAGTGTTTCGTTCGCTTTTTAAAGGCGGAAACGAAAACGGGCTTTTATTTGTTTATCGACAGAGAGCAGTTTTGGTGTTCTTATCTGGGTTTTGTTTGGATGAGTGAGTGTTTTGAGGGGGACCCCAAAAGTGGCCCGCGAAGTCTAAAATGTCACGTGCGGCGGGTTGGGGTGGGGTTTTGGGGGTGGTTTTAACATTGGGGAGTGAGAGTTTGTTTGGGCGACACGTGTGGGTGGAGATTATGGTGAGATTGATGACATGACCATGTGATGGATGGATGGATGATGCTTGGGTGGTGGAGGCGTAATCAATTTGGCATGATCTTCTCCAGTGATTTTACAAGAGTAACAAGACTGAATTTTAATGAAAAGTTGTTATTTACCCACTACCAATATTTTGTGTCTACCTTGGGACCATGCATAATTTTCTATGAGCCTAAACTAAAATTTTCAAAAGCTCCAACTTTTTGACACCACTAGATCCACTATTTGAAATTATACCTTTTTTTTTACATGCTTAAATGATACCACAAATAAAATGGCCATCTCTTCTCTTTCATCCTCTTTTTTCTAGCCCCCCTACTAAATAACACCACCACCCTTTTTTTTCCTACTGAAAGACACCATCACTATATAAATAAAAAAACCCTTACTCTAACTCTTCTCTCTCGCTTTCTTCTCCACAACCTTCACCTCCTCGCAGCGACCGCTGTTAGGATATTTATTTCAGTCGCAGAAGTCGCTGCATTTGGACAGAAAACATACTTTTTCTTATTATTTTTTGCATTTGAATTTTTTTCACTTTTTTCAATTCCTATGGGTTTGTTATAGTATTGACATATTTGATTTAATACTATAACCTCACTTTTGAACACCTCAACTTAAAAAGGTTAAAAGTGAAGTTTAGCAATAAATCAAATATGTCAATATTGTAGTAAACTTATAGAAATTGGAAAAAAAAATTCAAAACAAAAAAAAATAAAAAAAATAGACAGAATCAGGTTTTTGCCCAAAACGCAGCGGTCGCTGCAAAGGATGTATCTAATCCTCACACGAGCCGCTGTGTTTTGGACAAAAATTGACTTTGTTTCAAACAATTGCAGAATTTTTGCGATTTGTAAGATCACATTCGTGTCCAATTACTACGGCTTTTATTATTGGACTCACTTTTGCCGCTACATTTGAGTATCTCGGGGAATTATTTTCACTTTTTTATGTTTTTGAGATTATCTCAAGCCGCCTTTTAGGAAGTGATAATGCATACTTGAAAAAACAACCATGGTTGCATAATCACAAGAAAATTACTTGGAAAAACAAATAGAATTGCTTGAGAAAACAAATAAAGTTGATTGGGAAGACACATAGAATTGTTTGAAAAGGCAAATATAATTGCTTGAGAAAACAAATGTCATTTAAGTTGAGCATTATAAAAGGTAGTAGTCTACTATTATTCATCGCCAATTCAAAAAATAAGAGAAGATGAAGAGAGGAAAAAAAAAATCAATGTTCAAAGAAGAAAACTCAAACGAATAATGAGATGAAATGGGTGATCCGAAAGACGACTCTGTGTGGTACGAGGACCCCCACTCGTCATCGTATTCAGATGACGAGAAGGACAATGATGAGGAAGGACAGTCAAATGAGGAAAAGGATGGTGAATCATCATCGTCCTCATCAGAGGACGATGATGATGGTGACTACTACTCCTTTAACAAAGAGGGTCGTGAACGTCATCCTCTCAAAGACTTTGTTGATCGTCTCCAAGACAATTAGATGTATTTTTTTGGTATTTGTTTTGTTATATTTTCAAATATTAACGAAACATCTAATGTTTAATGTTTGTTTGTTTTTGTGTTTTTTTTTTTTTGTATTTCTAAAATTCCAATTTGTATTTGTTAATTCATGATATTTTTTGTTAAGAAAATAAGAGAAGAATATGAAGAAAATAAGAGAGGAGAATAAAAAAAACACATAAGAGGAAAGGGATGGAGAGATGATGAGGTGGTGTGGTGGTGCGGTTGATGGTGGTGGGGCGGTGATGGTTCTTAATGGAGAATAGAGGGAAAGAGGAGAAGAAAGGGAGATAGGGTGAGAGGAGGTTGAGGAGGCCGACAGTGCGGTGGTTCAGTTGATAGCGGTGAGTTGGTGGTGACAGTTGGTGACGGTGGTAATGGAAAAGAGAGGGAGAAAGGATAAAATAGGGAAAGAGGAATAAGGGAGGAAAATGAGTTAGGGTTTTTTTTATAGGTGGTGTCGTTCAGTAATGGTGGTGTCCTTAAGAAAGGTGGTGGTGTCTTTCAGAAAATATGGGGTTGGTGGTGTCTATCAGTATAAATGGTGGTGTTATTTAGGAGCAGCCTTTTTCTATCTTCTCAATAACAAAAATCAGCAGCCTACCGCCCCGCCTTATTTTTCTCATCTCTTATTATTTTATCTTCCTATTTTTTTCATATCTTCTATCTCGGGAACAACAATAGAGACAGAGCAACAACATCCACCCGTCCTTACTCGCCGTCGGCCACACCGCTCTTCCTTTTTTTTCCTCATTCACTCTCACACAGGCATCAACAAGGATGAGTTATATCCCTATGGATGCCTGTGCGATGGCATAAGATTAGGGGGGAAGGGGCGGTGCAGCAGGCGAGGCGAGATTATTGTTGTTGTTCCATCTATATCGTTGTTCCTGAGTGGGAGGATCGATGCAACCGACAACGGGCGAGGTGAGGTGGTGCGGCCGGCGGTGATGCCAATATTGTTATGTTGTGTTATTGCAAGGAAAGGATAAGTGAATGTAAGAGGGGGAATTTTTTTTGAATTTGAGGTTTATATTGGTGGTGTCAAATAGTGTTTAGATATTTAAGTGAGTTAATTGTGCATGAGCTCAGTGAAGCACGCATGCCTCAGCCACGATTGATCGATTGTCTCCGACACAAGTAATGACCACATTTTGTATTACTTCTACATCTTCATATTTAAATTATTTGTGATTAGTGTAACATTATTTAGTTGTAAATAGCACAGATTATTGTGCTAATTGAGTTTAAAAAACAACTTGATTAACTTGGTCATGGTGTAATAATTATGGTGGATTCCCTAGTCTTGACGTGTTTTTTATTTATAGATATTATTTGATTATTTATTCTTCTAGTTTTACCAACAAATCTAAATATTGTTAATTGTTGCTGTTTAGGTAGCTTTAGTTTAGGTTTAGGTTTTGCAAAATAGTTTTTTCATACGTAATCCATGTAGGGTTCGACTAGCATTTTCATACGCAATCCATGTGGACTTCGACCTCGCATTCTCATGTCAATGCTATTGTAGATTTGCGTGTACGAGTAATACAATTAAAATTTCACAAAAACAATTTCAACAACAAATTCAATTTTCGTCACACTGCACTTGCTGTGTTTATGTCCATTATCATCGACTTTCAAATCTTAAAGCCTCTACATTATAAAGGAAAAATAAAATAAAAATAAATGGTCATATCAAGAGTTGGTTTTCAAAACCTATAACAGGTCGCACCAGGTTGTCATGGCAAGTTGAGTAAAGCAATTAACTGTTATACCTATGATCTTTGCTCTACAATTTTTGCAAAATATTAATTTTCTTTTCCATACTTCCATATCACTAGTGCAGACTGCACATTTTTTGCATTCGGAGGTGTAATTGTTTTTTTTTCTTCTCCTTTATTTCTCTATGCAATTGCCTTACATTCTTGTTGATATTGTCGACTTCTATGATTCTTAAACATTGCCACAAAACAAAATTACAGGTATTAGTTGTTAGAAAAATTACATGACTAAATTTTCATCACAGCTTCAATTCTGACTAATGAATGAATTTTTCATTAGCGTGTACAACTTATAAGGGACGCAGGTTATAGATATTGTTTACCATATTTCCCGCTCTTTAGTAATCCCTAATATACTCTAATAAAATCATTTATAGAGAAATAAGTATCACTTGTAACGTGTTATCACAACATAGGTGGTTCTTTAATGTGGTATGTTACTATGTTGTGATGATGATTGTGAATAGTGCACCTAATTGTTCTCCATTAGGACAATCAACGCAACACGTGTAGTGCAGAACATAATAGTGTAAAACATATTCTAATTAGCTGCATTAATCTCCTGTTCTAACAAAATATTTGATACAAAGTGTTGTTGCTAACACATACATTTTTTTTGTTAAACGCATATTGCATATATTGCTAATTAAAAATACACAACTGTTGGGCAGCCATAGTAGCTAGGTTATGAGCCTCATAATTAAGGCCTCTACAGATGAAATTACAAAACCACAGACCATGAATAGAGAGTAGTCGTTGTATGTTGTTAATGAGAGGTCGCCACGCCCAATCTATAGTTGTTTTAGGTTGCTGTTGATCATCATAAAGAATAGTGCGAAGTGTCCCCAAGTCTCCCATCAAAAAACCTGTTATCCACTGCTTAGCTTGGATGTCGCTTCAGTCACATTGGACTCCGCCATGGTACTATTCATCACATTTCCTATGATCGGGTAAACACCCCGTGCTAGCACCCTGCATGTTGACTACAAAGACTCTGAATGTTCCCTGTTGAGATTGAGCAAAAAAACTAGCATCGTGTGTGACCATTATCATGACCGGAGTCAGGGAATGTGGAATGGGTTTGAACTGTAAGGTTCTAAGGTTAAGTATTTGATGTCTAACTTAGTAGATTTGGGCGCGAATCAATGCTATCCGGGTGGTGGCTATCCCAATGAGGGGACCAAATGGAGATGTTGAGGAGGAAACAAAGTCTATCGAGTGCCAATGACAACTGTTTGAACTATGTGATGAATAGAGACCAGATCAATAGCCTTTTTCAGAGGTTAGGGTACTCCAATGGCGTGTGGGATTAGAACTTGTAGAAAACCATTGGCGTTTCCAAGAAAACTAGGTATTCTGAAAATATATTATAAACTTTTGAGCATTGAATCTGGTATTTTGGAAAATGCAGTTGTTGCAAGTTTGCCAAACAATCAGAATGAATCTATAAACTGGGAAAACATTTCATCTTTAAACTTGGGGTGGGTCTTCACAATATCCCACATGAACTCAAGAAAGAGGGAAACACTGGGCACACCAAAGTTATCATTGAGCCAGTCGATAGGGATGGGCGATACAAACCAAAGTGGTGTGCGATTGGATAAATGAATGACAAATGAGTAGCATCTTCTGTGTGATTATGGTAGAAAATACAACAATCCTCCAAATGAGTGTGCAGGCGGGACAAATTGGTCATGGTTGGGAGAATATTCTGACTGAGTTTCCACAAATCTCTTAGCACTTTGGCTTCAGTGGTGAGAGAGGGAGGGAGGGAGGTGGAACATTCAGAATACTCCAGAATGAACACCTTGATAGCATTCTTAACTTTGAAGAAACTTTTTTTGCTCCGGAGCTAGATCAGAGAGTCCAGACAATCTGAGCACTGTAGAAAGATATTCTTGATATCGCTAACCACAGGGGCATGAAAAAATGGAACTGGGGAGGTTGTCATTTCACTTGGGGTGATGATCAATGGGATTGTTCCATACATCATATCAAATAACCAACAAATTTTCAAAATAGAGAATTCTCTAAATAAAAAACATGTATACATAGGGATGGCAATGGTGCGGATTTAGGCAAATTCATCCCTGCCCCGCTAGGAATGGCGAATCCCCAAATTTGCCCCGAATATCCATTTATCAATTTTTTTTAAAACCATCCCTGCACTGGACGGATTGGTGGATATCTACTCCGCCCCGTTTAACCGAGAAAAAAAAACAAAAAAAAAAGAAATAAAAAATATGCACAAAGTAAAGAAGTTAAAAGAAGAATCAGAGCATAATTAGATCAGATCAAGTAATTGACAGAGATAGCATCGTCATGATAACAGTTAGAAACTTGGCAGTGAATCTTCTTTTGTTTTGTTGAATATCTTGAATTTCATTCAATTCCATCACAACATATGACTTACTTTTCCTTCAACAAGCTCACATTTCGCACACACTGTGCTATCTTCTTCTTATTCTCTGAGGATAGTTGTGAGCTTTTCTTTTATTTGATTGGGTTTCTATCAGACACATTAATTGCTTCATATACAAATCTCAAATCTTAGATCTACACATCTCAATTCTAAAGATCTATATATCTCAGATCTAAAATTGCACTCGTTAGTCGTCACCCTCCTCCATTTTTTCTGCTGCATCATCTCCTTCACTTGGAAACTATGTACTACTACCAACAGAAGAGATGAGAAGCATAGAACGAAGCAAAGCTGCGTCCTTTGTTTTTAGGCTTCAAGAGAGATTTTTTTTACCAACGAAACTCAAGCCAAACGAACCGGTATCACATGGATAAGATTTTTGATCTTGTCACCACAGGGAGGTGAGGTAGAGAGATGGAAAGGAGGCAGGGAGATGAGTAGCAAAAGAGATTAAGGAAAAATGAGAGGTAGATACTGAATGAAGGAAAGAAATTAGCTTTAGGGTTTTTATTCTCTTAAGTAATTAATGGTATATTAGTAATAACATGGAATAAACGGATATCCGTGGGGCGGATATGGCCAAATCCGTATCCCCCAGAATAAGAAACGGATACAGTTTGGATATCCGTATCTGCCCCAACCTCCATATAGCCTTAACCAAATCCGCCCTAAACGGGGCGGGCGAGGCAGATATCCATGAAAATGCGCCCCACTGCCATCCCTATGTATACATCCAACATACATAAGATTTGGATTGGGAAGCATTTACTCGTGTAAACTCCAACATGACCTAAGATGAACAACACTGGTACTAGGTTGTTTCAAATGAGCATCAAAATCTACTAGCTAGCTCATGTCCTTCATGATAATTGAATATATTATCTTATAAATTTAACGAATTATTAATTTGGCATGTCCCCCGAGTCATAACCAACCATAAATATTATTTAATCGAGATTATTAATTTATCTAATATTAAATGATTGAGGTTTTATAGTAATTGTTATTTAAAGAAGAATATTAGTTAATCAATAATAATAATAATAATAATAATAATAATAATAATAATAATAATAATAATAATAATAATAATAATAATAATAATTTGCAAATGAGTAAAATTTACCTCAATAAAATATTTTAACTAAATGCTAGTTTAGCTATGACGTATTATACCTTAAGTTATTTTATGCGATAAACAATGCACGTGTCTTGAATGTCACAAGGAAAAATAAGTTAACCTCACATAATTTAGAGCCCATACTCATTTTGTTTTTCACCTTACCCCTACATTTTATTAACACTATCGACTATGTCAAGAATTAGTTATAAATACCTAATGTTGTTGTTTAGCTAATGAAGGATTATATGCAAAATCAGTTATATATCTGATGCCGGACATAATAGCGATTATCCTGCAGACTAGTTCAACAGACAATTCACAAAGAAAATATCCAAGAAATTCGCCAAAAAAATACAGAGAAATAACTCTAATGTTCAATTAAATTATTCAAATCAAATGTATCTCTAAATTAGCTCACAAGCCGGGTTTATAGCTAAAACTCGTGATTATTATAATTTTACAAAAAATAGAAAATCCCAATAAGCATGCTAAAACAAAAGAGATAATCTGCCAAAAATCTGGCCCAAATCGAGTTCAGAATCACTTTATAAACTATAAATGAAATATTACTATAAAAGGGAAAAAAACTACTAAAATTGTGGATTTGGAAGGGAAAACAGTGGATTTTGGCATCGAAAAGATGTGCAATGAGCATAGCTCGTTGACTATGATGTGCGCACCGAAAAAAGTTTTCCGAATTGGGGTCATATGCGCGATTTTGCTACCCGTAGACAAATTTATGGCCAAAATATCGAAACGCACCAAAAACTGCCCCAATTAAGAAAAAGATCACGATTTTCTGCTATCTTTGTGTTAATCTACCAATTCATGGTATCTCAGCGCCAACAACGTGCTATCTGACAATTCAACATCATCTGACTCGGATCTTCCTGCATCATTATCTCACCAAATAATTACACTCATAATTTAAAAGCACATTGTATTAACAATGAATATGTTGCCAATAGTTTAAATAAATAATTCGAAAAATGACTTTTAAAGCCTACTTCTTCACAAAATAGACCATTTAGATATCGTACTTGATGTAATGACTAATTTGTGTCTACTTTTATGACCAACAATTACTCGTTTATTAACCAAAGTTAAGCTCGTAAAGTTATAGGACATCTTTACCCTTCCTAAAAAAAATAGAAAACCTAATTTTATAATTTTATGACCAACAAAGACTCTATTATTAATAATTATAATCTTTAGTTTTATTTTACCTTTAACCCCTCTCACCCCATGTCGTTGGTAAGTATCAATATTAATGATTATAATTATGAGCAACCAATTATAAGTTTTTATTAACTGACAAGTCAATCAAATTACTATGCTAAGTGATCAACTTTTCATAATGTAGTTAATGATGATTAAAATTTTGGTTTCAATTATTTAATACAATCAATTTGATTAACTTGTCATAAATTTGATTAGAAAAGTTTACAGGTACCCGTGCATTACCTATCTTAATGATGAGTATAAATTTGATTTTAATTATCATTGGTTCTTATTCCATAGTGAAGTTAATAATATCAATTTTTTCACTATCGGAAATTTGATTTCCTAATCTTCAATGCATGGGTACCTGTAAAGTAAAATATTTTATTCTCTATCGCTATTTAGTTACAAACTATCTACAACAGAGCATGATCATAGCCTCAGAGGTAAAATGAGAACCAATATTAAATAAAATAATTTCATATAAACTAAATAGTGACAGAGAATTGAAACAACCATTAATTGAAACAAAAAAAATTGCTCTTCAAACTCAGATATACCTTCACAACCAGTCAAATCAAACACATTCAGAGTGACAAAACATTCAAGAATAAAAAAATGACAACCTGAAAATATTAACGTAGCCATTCGTAGCTAACAAATGTCATAAAATAATTGCTTAAATTGCAATTAAAGAACAATATAATATAAAAAAAGTGATGATTAATGGGGTGGGAGGGGTTAAAGGTTAAAAAAAAAAAATTAGAATCATTAATAAAAGAGTCATTGTTGGTCACAAAAGTATAAAATTAGATTTTCTATTTTGTTAGGAAGGATAAATATGTCCTATAAATTTATGAGTTAACATGGGTTAATGAAATAGTCATTGTTGGATATAAAAGTATAAAAGTAGGCACAAAATTAACCATTATATCAACTACGGTATCTAAATTGTCTATTTTATGAAAAAGTAGATCTTAAAAGTAATTTTCCGTAAATAATTTGTGAAACTAATTAAAAAAATTGTAACAAATTTAACTGAGCTCAAATATTTTATATCATAAGTTCTTTTAATCTTTAATTAAAGTGCGACTCAATAACATTTAACAATATGGATAAATTTAGATGCAAATCATCGTCAATTCGTAGCTCAAGCCAACTAATAGACACAATAATTCAACACTTCAGCGATAAAGTATCAACGATTATCAAATATACACGATAATTCAACACATATATGACAACACGTCAACACATCAACGTTTTCTTGACAAAACATGTAAACTTCATTAATTTTTATTTGAAATAAGAATTATACATGCCGTTTTCTTGACAAATCTTTTCGATTACCAAATTTGATTAGATAAAAAATAAAGAAATTATTAGTTGAACACCCATTTTAAGCACCATCCTCTAGAAAAGAAAAAAAAGAAAAGATATTTCCATAAAAAAAAGAACCCTTTCATTTTTTTTTTTTCACAAAAAATCTCCAACAAAAGCATCCACAGAGTTCAAGTGCCCTCTTTTATTATTCACCCCAAGTAGACATCTCTCTCTCTCTCTCTCTCTCTCTCTCTTCATCTGTCCCTCTCTGTTTCGATAAGCTTCTCTTGAGAACACCCCTAAAAGCTCATTTTTTTCTTCATCAGCGACGAAACCATCGAACCCCTTTGTGTCAATTTGCTATCTGGAGCTTTGTGTGTGAAGAAAAACGACCCCAAACCCTAACCCTAGCTCAATCTATTGGATCTGCAAGATGGGTTGAATCCGAATTGGGGGTTGTGAGTTTGTGAGAAGAATTGATGGAGTGGGATAGTGATTCGGAGGGGATTAGTGGAGACGAAGAAGGGTTCTTGTTGAATGATGGAGGGCCTCTGCCATTCACGATTGGGAGCTTGATTCAGACTTCGCCTTTTGGGCTTGTTGTTACGGATTCTTTGGAGCCTGATCACCCGATTATCTATGTTAATACTGGGTTTGAGCTGGTTACTGGGTACAGAGCGGAGGAGGTCCTCGGGCGAAATTGGTACGTTTTTGGGTTTTGGTTTTATTTTTTTTTGGTTTTTAGATCGAATGTTTCGTAATTTGGTCTTGATTTACTATTTTTTACTCTGAATATTTATTGAAATTTGAGATGAAATGAAACTTTAACTGTCTTTGAATTTCTGTATTCTGGGAGAAATGTGAATTTTTTGTCTTGCCAAATTTTAGTCTAGGCAAAGGATGAACATGAGAGGGCTAATTTATAGAATTATGTGATACATAAATTGAAATCGTTTGGGGGTTTTGATGGGCAGAAATGTTGTTGGGAGAAATGTGAAAATTTCGTGTTGGTTGAAGTTGGGCTTTTGCCAAATTTTAGTTTTGGGGTTAAAAAAAAAAGGCTAATTTTGATGGATTGGTTAAAATTGGTGTAGGGGGGTGTTGTTCACAATTTTTATGATGGAGGAGATCAGGGTTTTAAGGGGAAACACGATCAGGAAGTCGGGGAGTGTGATATACTTTGTTTGCAAAACATATATAGAAATTGAGAAATGCTACAAAACCATGTTTTGTAAACATGTTTTGCAACCAGGATGACGTGTCATGATCTGGAAAGAATGATGAAATTCTCGAAGATTTTATGTGTATCTCAAAATTGTAAAAAACTCCTCTAACAATGCCACATCATCATGGTTACGAAACATGTTTACAAAACATGGTTTCCTAGCCTCACTCATAGAAATTATAAAGTTATATTTTGCTGAGGATGCAATTGGTGGGGATGAACATGAGAGAGGGCTAATTTGCAGAATCACATGATACTTAACTTGAAATCTTTTGGGGTTTTGATGGGTAGTTACAGAATGCATCAATAGAGAACGCATCCTATGAGCCCTTCAAAGAAATGAGATTTTTTTTTGTTGGATTGATAGACCGTTCACTAATGAGGAGGTGGGGGTATGGATGCAATAATAGGGTTAAGAATAAAACTCATGGCCCAAATGGGTTCTCAGTGGAGTTGTATTGTATATTAGACATTGGGATGCTCTGAGGATGGATTTTACGGGGTGGTAGAGGATTCTAGGAGAAAGAGCACATGAAAACAAGTTTTTACTCAGTATCCCAGAAGTCCTGTTGTGAATTAAAAAAAAAAAAAATTTAATACTGAGTATGTACAAGTGGTCACTGTTTACTATGAAACGGAGAGTTTATTTTCAGTTGATATACCTGAGCAAAGAGAATTAATATTTAACAGGCAAATCTTTGATGGAGTCCTCACAGTTGATGGAGCATGGAGGACTTGAGGAGCTCGGGGAGGATAGGGTGGTGTGCAGCGTGGACCTTAGATAGCTAATAGTCATTTTAGTTGGGGGTTTCTGGATTATTTTCTCAACAAAATGTGCTTTTGTGAGAAATGGAGAGGTTGGATTAGTAATGTGTCCCTTATCTTAGTGAGTGAGTGGATCCTTTTGTAGTTGTGAAGGCCTTACCCTTTCTCTTCTTTTTTATTCATTCTCATTTTGGCAAGATGGAAATTATCGTAAGGATATCAGGATGGGTATGTGTAGGATTGGTGCAGATATAAAGGCATCTCATCTACAATTTTTACTTTTCGAAAGATACTCTATTTTTTCTTGGTGCTGAGAGGTTTCAGTTGGCCATGCTTAAAGGGATAACTAGCTTTAGATATGAAAGTAAATTTGCAGTAACTTAGTTTCTCTAAAGGTGGAGAATATCATAGTTTGTGTGTTTCAAATTTGGCGATTTTTTCCCCAATATTTGGGGTTCAATAGAGTCTTGGAAGGTTTGGCAAGTTAGCTTTGTGAAAACTAGAAATAATCTTTTCTTTTAAGGGTTGTAACACTCTTATTAAAGCACTCACTTGAACCTCTTGATGATCAAATATATAATATTCATAAGAGACGTCGGAAGTTTTTGTGGAACAACCAAAACGGAAAGCAGAGTTCCATTGCATTGAAGTGTGACAAGGTTTGTGTTGACAAGGAGTGGGGACGTCTAGGCACGAAGAATTCGAGAATCTTATGAGTTATGATTTTTTTGTAAAAAATATTTATTTATTTAATTATTATTATTTTTTGAATTGGTTGTGATGGGTTGGAGTTGAGGATGATAGTTTGTGGGAAACGCTAAAGTTCCATCTATTGTGAATGAATGAGGGTATGGTGAGGTTAGAGTTCCTTATTGTACATGGTTTGATGATTTTCCTTTTTATCTTTGTCATTTGACACATGCACGATTGATCAGTAATTTATCAGCCTATTGTATAACTATAAAAGATATAGTATTCTTACACCTCTAGTGCCACATGCTAGGAAAGAAGTCAACTTATCAATTTTTAACCTATTACTTTTTTGCTAGAATCCTCACCCTACATCTCTTAAATTAATTGGTCCTGAAACTCATTAGCTGCAAGCCTACAAAAGTAACTTATCATGTATTTAGCCATTTGGGACATGTTAGTGTTGGGCCTTAATCCCTTTACGTGTCCTTTCCCGTGTTTTTCATTTTTTTCGTCAATAATATTTTTACCAAAAATAAATTTAGACGTAGACATGTAGTAGTAGCGTACTTCAATTAATGAAACTATCAGCCCCTACAAATCTGTCAATGCAATTTTCTAGAATTTGTATGCCATTTGGGAAGAAAGGAGCCAATCACCAATCCTCAAACATATTTTGGGAGCTGTACACCTCTCTTAGTAAGGCATTGCGTGTCGTTAATTCATTATTCAAAATTCTTTTGAGTAATTAGCAGATACTTAGAGTGGATAAGTAATCTGCAGTCAAGTTCCATTTCCTCGAGATAACAGAGACCTTGGGATAAGAAGAACCAAAACTTTTAATGATGCTCTCTGCTCAGCGAATGGCTTTGGAGGTTTGAAAAGGAGAAATCAGCTCGATGGAGAGCTCTAATTGCAGACAAGTATGAGAATGACCTTGCAACCTGGCTGCAAAGAAAAAAATACTCTTCTTATGGCTGTGGGGATTGGAAAAGAATTCTTTAGCAAATACCTTCTACTACTTACACCTCTTCAGCCCTTGGCAAGGGAAAAATCATTAGTTTTTGGGGTGATAAGTGTTGTGATCAGATTGAGCTCAGAGAGACTTCCCCTGCTCTCTTTGATCTTTGCAGAATAATAAAGGAGTAGTGGCAGATTTTTGGGATTATTCTTCTCATCAGGGTACACTTTAATGAATGAGAGGTTGAAGATATGGGCAAGCTCCTTGATACTCTCCACCTTAAAGAGTATAAATATGTCATTGATGACATCATGTGGAAAGACTTGAGATATTGGTTCACGATTGGCAGAATGCTTGAGTTTCTGAATAGGATAAGAGATAACAGTGTTTGATAACATCTGTTATTATTAAAATTTGAGGTTAAGCACTGGTCCCCTAAGCTGAACTTCTTTCTTTGGACTGTCCTACAAGGAAGGGATCCAACATTTGTTAACTTGAAGAGAAGGTGCATGACAAGTCCCAAGCATTTTATGTAGCCAGCAAGACTGATAATATCCTTATCAATTACCAATTTGCCATGGAAGTTTGGAGGGCTTTCCTTAATGAATTCAAGGTAGACAAACCAGTTCAGAGGACTATCCAAAAATGACTGGTTGGCTGGAGACATAAAAACGTAGCTACAATTGGTAAGGGTGTGGTGGTTTGTACCTCTTGCCTTGGGTTCAATCCTGCCGGCAACATTTGGGTTGGGAGGGGTTAAGGGAATAAATATGGAACACCCCCCCCCCCCCCCCCCCCTACACACACACACACACAAAAAGAAAAAGTAAAAAAGAAATAAAACGTCTCTATAATAGATAAGTGGGTTTGGAGTAGGGGAGTTCATTTTGTCTCTTGGGGGCGGCGGAGAGAGAAATAGAAGAATCTTTGAAGGGATTAGCCATTTCTCTAGAGAATGCTTTATAGCGATCAAAGAAGATATTTGACAATGGGGATCAACTAACAAGACCATTTAGTATGCATCCACGGATCTCTTTATGTTTGGTAGGGATAATTTTTCCCCTCTGTATTTTGTGAACTTCTGCACTCACTTTTCTATCAATAAAATAGTTGGAGTGTTGGTCGATCTAAAAAGAGCTCCATTTCCTTCAGAAAACTTGTTTGAGGATGTTTTTTTTCTATCCTTTGTCTAATTAGGCACAACAAATCTCCATATTTGTGATTCGTGAAGTGATATTGTTAGGTTATTTTTGTGTCCTATTTGTAGATATATGATTTAAGCATTATATCTACAATGCCACATATGTATGGTGCCATGGAGATAGACAAGCTAACAAGTCGGTTATAGATGAAGTGTATTCATTTTATTTATCGAAACATGGAAATAACTTTTTCATGAACGATAAAGAGCAATTCTTGAAAAGAGGGATGGGACAAAGTGAGCTGCTTACTGGATTGTGTTTTTTGGAGTTTCAGGTTAGGACATTATTAACCTATCAAATTATAATTCCGTCATATTCAGAATGGTAACTCTGAATCCATTTCATAAATAAGCAATGACACACTTATCCACTTAAGTTAGGCACATACTAACATGACACGCTACAAATGTCGCCATTTCATAAAAATCCGTCATGAACTTTACAACATATATCAATTAACTTAACCTACCATTACACGCATAAAACATATCATGTAATCCATCAATAGAAAAATCTCGTCACACAATCATATAATGAATTCACGCATTGAGGCATATGACAAACAAAAGGCAAATTATAATTTTACAAAGTGTATAAATCAATCATGTCATGTAAGAGATCTCGATGCATGTGTAAGAGACCTTGACGCAAGGATCACAACAACAAAAATCACTTCAAAATCAAAGATAGGGTTTACCGTTAGGGCTTAATCAAAATCTGGTCAACTAGTCAATAATCATCTGGTCAACTCTGCCAAACGGTCAACTCTGGTCAACAATCAACTCAGGTGAAATGAACAAATTTTGGTCAACTGGTAAAGTCTGGTCAAAATCCTGATTAACTGACCAGAGCAATGATTTCAGCATGACGTTATCGTTTTCTCCAACCAGTCCAATCAAACAGATTTAAAAATGTAACGTGCTATCTTCGGTCATTCATGACAAGCTCAAATCTCAACCAAATTTAGGAGTTCTGCCTCGCCTTGGAAGGCGCGGACTTGTAAGCTATCCAATGGTATAAAAAATTAGACGAAATACTTCTGAAGAATGACAATATAACACTCTAAAAGTACGCGCATTAACATCTCAATCTGAATTTTGTTTTCAATTTCATTGAAATAGGGCAGACTCCAAACATCATAACTTCAAGTCCTCAACAATACTCGTCCGTTTCAAACAATCTACCCATCAGAGCTTGCATGTATGAATTAGAGCAATTTTGAGTGGTTTGACTTGCTTTGTTGATGGAATTAGCATGCCATGATCTCTAAGTGAAAGTTGTTCAAATTCTTGTTTAATTGCATGATTAATTGTGATTTTGGCTTGGATTTGGGGTTGTATTGCATGGAGGAAAGTGTGGATGGGTTGTATTGCCTGTTTGGTTGAGTTTGGAATAAGTTTAAGACAGGTGGGTAAGGTCATAACAAAACTTTGATTTTCTTGAATTGGTTGTGAAATTATTATTATCCCGACAATCTCGGGAATGGGCTTTGATGATGATGATGGTTGTGAAATTATTATGCTTCACCTTGTGGTCCAGTTTGGTGTCAATGGCAACAACAAATATGGTGGAGGCCTGTTTTTCTTTTTGGAGGGACTTAGAAAAAACAAAAGGTTCTTTGGTCACCTTTTGAAAGGTTACTTGTGGTCTGACACTTGTGAATTTTTGAGGGATATTTGTTGGGATCCTATGGTATTGAGCTTCAGCGATCCATGGTAGTCGGGAAAGTTATCTTTTGTCATATTTCCTTAGCTTGCAGCTTTTGAATTCTCTTCAGTTAGTAAATGTTATTAAAAAAAAGAGAGAGAGGTTTTTAAGCTTTCATTAAAAATTCATAGGCTGCTTCTTGCTGCATTTTCTCAAGTTTGGCTTGGTTGATGAATTAAAGAACCAGTGAGCCAATTTAGATATATTTCTGCATGCTGTTTGCATTGCTTATCTGGGATGACGATCTTGTTTATTTCCATTGTACTGTTGCTTGAGATGTGGAAAGATACTCTACTTGTACTGATTTTTTGAGGTTTGGGTTCAGTCGTTTCTTGCAGTGCAGGGGGCCATTTGCTAAAAGGAGGCATCCTTTGGTGGATTCAGCTGTAGTAGCAGAGATAAGAAAATGTCTAGATGCTGGGGTTGAATTCCAAGGTGATCTATTGAATTTCAGGAAAGATGGGGCTCCATTAATGAATAGATTGCGGCTAACACCAATTTATGGGGATGATGAAACAATTACTCATGTTATTGGAATTCAGTTCTTCACCGAAGCCAATCTTGACCTAGGTCCACTGCCTGGGTCTTCGATGAAGGAGTCAGCCAGATCATCTGTTCGTTTTCATTCCGATCTTTCCTCTTACCGGCCTGCTCCAGGTGGATATGGAAACACTTGTTATGATCATTGTAACATTTTCCAACTCAGTGACGAAGTCATATCTCACAAGATTCTTTCACGGCTGACCCCAAGGGATATTGCATCTGTCGGTTCTGCATGTAAGCGACTCTATCTTTTGACGAAGAATGAGGACCTATGGAGAATGGTCTGCCAAAATGCGTGGGGCAGCGAGACCACTCGTGTGTTAGAGACTGTACCTGGGGCAAAAAGACTAGGTTGGGGCCGGCTGGCACGAGAGTTAACTACTCTGGAAGCTGCAGCATGGAGGAAGTTGACTGTTGGAGGTGCTGTAGAGCCCTCTAGGTGCAACTTCAGCGCATGTGCTGTTGGAAACCGAGTGGTTCTATTTGGTGGGGAGGGCGTCAACATGCAACCGATGAATGATACATTTGTGTTGGACTTGAATGCGAGCAACCCTGAGTGGAGACATGTCAAAGTGAGCTCCCCGCCCCCTGGGAGGTGGGGTCACACCCTCTCTTGTGTGAATGGATCTGTTTTGGTTGTTTTTGGAGGATGTGGAAGGCAGGGCTTACTCAATGATGTATTTGTATTGGATTTGGATGCCCAACATCCTGCCTGGCGTGAGATCTCTGGATTAGCGCCTCCACTCCCCCGATCGTGGCACAGCTCGTGTACTCTAGACGGCACTAAACTGGTAGTTTCTGGTGGCTGTGCAGATTCCGGTGTACTCCTCAGCGATACTTTCCTGTTGGATCTTACAACAATGGAGAAACCTGTCTGGAGAGAGATACCAGTAGCATGGACCCCTCCATCCAGGTTGGGTCATACACTTTCTGTTTATGGTGGCCGGAAGATACTGATGTTTGGTGGTCTAGCCAAGAGTGGACCTCTTCGACTCCGATCAAGTGATGTGTTCACAATGGATCTAAGTGAAGAGGAACCTTGTTGGAGATGCGTAACAGGGAGTGGAATGCCTGGTGCTGGAAATCCAGCTGGTATAGCTCCTCCACCTCGTTTGGATCATGTAGCAGTTAGTCTCCCAGGTGGTAGGATTTTGATTTTTGGAGGCTCTGTTGCTGGTCTTCACTCTGCTTCCCAGCTATACCTCCTGGACCCCAGTGATGAAAAGCCAACATGGAGGATACTAAACATACCTGGGCGGCCCCCAAGATTTGCTTGGGGGCACAGCACATGTGTTGTTGGAGGAACACGGGCCATAGTTCTTGGAGGGCAAACTGGAGAAGAGTGGATGTTAAGTGAACTACATGAGCTATCTTTGACGAGCTCCTTTGTGTGATCAGAATCAGAAGTACAATGTAAGTCATAAACTCATAATACAATACAATACAATAGGGATATAATTACTTATCCTTTTTTTTTTTTTTTTTTATAAATTAAACCTCCAGTGGGGAGGGGCAACTATGGTATGCCAAACCTTTATTACTTATCTTGAACAACGTCAAAATAAAGAAGCTGACTTCAACAGTGAAGATTCACGTTGTTTGATATATGTATACCTGCAAGTTGAACTTGATGTTTTTGGTGGTTATCACTTGACCCCACTACGTGTCTCAGTTAGGATTCAATTTATGGCTGTCTTTTGATTCATTTTCATGTTACAGGTTGTTCTGGCTGGGATCTAACAATCAAAGAGGTGGCAGATTGAAGTTCCACTATGTGGTTGTCTGCTAAAATGCTGGGAAAAATAGAACAAAAAACCAAAAACTGAAATACCGTCATCAGAGTGCACTGTGTACTGGATGGTGTCAGTAGTGTTTGTAGAAAGGTAATTAGTAATACTATTAGCTATGTAGTTGCTGTTACCCCAAAAAAGAAAAAAAATGTAGCTTACCTCTGATTGCTTTCAGTTTTGTGCTTTTTGTTTTGGAGAAAAATGTATGGTGCTTGTATATAATGAGTACTTACTCCATCTTAGCCCTATATGTATTGTGAGCTTTTGTTAATCACGCTCTTCTCATTTCTTACATTACATGTTTTCATGGTTATGCTTAGGTGATTGTAGTTGAACCATTTTGTCTGATTTTATATGCAATGAGAGCTTTACCTGGCAGCCCCTTTCGCAACTTGCAGATGTACCAAAATGTCTCAGCTAGCTAAAATGTCAAGTGTACGACCAGGCTTCAAGTAACGGGCTTGTCGAACTGTATGGTTGGGGTTAAGACTTCAGAGTCTTCAGACCTAACCTTTGGTCCCCTGCTTGGCAGAGTGTCCTGATTGTTGGGCATAGAACATGCTCACCAAGCTGTGAAAACATGTTGAAACTCTTCCCCGCCCCTGTTGATCCATCACTTTCTGACTGTCAAGATGAAGTTTATCATTGGAAGGCAACAAAATGTCCTTGGGGAGATGTTTTCATGTTCATGTTTGCAGTTCTCTTGTAGCATATCTATCAGATCACAAACCCTAGAGACTGTGGATGATCAAGCTCATATCAATTTTCATGCTAATTATAATGCAGCTAAAACCTACTTGGTTTGGACTATTACAGGGAAGTATGATCAGATTACAACAGATGATTGTTATTCATATCTAAGACTATAACTCAAATCATAACATTTAGACAGAGATTGTATCTTCCACTTAAACCTCTGAAGGCTGCATCTGAAATGTTCACTTGGCTGAGACCATATCTCAGACATCTACTACACAATTTTTTGTTCCTTTGGATTATGCCCCGTTGGGCATTTTGAATCATTTGATCTTGCGACTTACAATGTGAACTAATCATACATGGTTCCTTGCAAAATTGGATTTGGATCATTCAACAATACAATTTTATATATGAAAACGTTAAACAATGATTTATTCAAAGTCGATACATCTATCTGTGTCTTGCTCTCATTTCCTCTCATCTGTTCACGAATTTAATACATAATCTCTTATCACCTAGTCTCTCATCTCCATCTTTTTTTGCTCTTTTCCTGTACTTCCTTCTATCTCCTTTCCCCCCTCCCTACTTCCTTCTATCCCCTCTTCTCCCACCCTCATTCGCCCTCACCCTAAGTCTCTCATCTCCTTCCCTATACTTCCATCTCATCTTCCTTCCTCCCTGTTCACCCTCACTGCTAAGCTATTACTAGTAATGTTTTCGTTTCAACGTCCATTTATGGTGTTACAACTATACTAGTAAATGGGTGCATCCAACTCACCAACCCAAATCCAAATATCCAATTCCTTCCGATCCCTTTTTATTAGTGAGGAAACCGGCGACCCTCCATTCCCCTTGAAATGCACGATGACACACATCTCGAGGAAATGGAGGGTTGCACCCCCTCCCTCGCCCGTTTTTGAACCCGTCTAACTAGCGAGGAAACCAACTAGGAAACCAACGAGGGAGGGAGGAGGACCCTCCATCCCCCTCGTAATGCGTACCCCTAATCTTCTGCATGCATCACGAGAAAGATGGAGGGATCCCTCGCTGGTTTCCTCGACAATTAGAATTGGGGCCCGTTTCCTCGTCATTTAGAATTCCTGATTCCTTGAAGAGCTTTGCTAGCTGTCGAGGGGAGGAGCGAGGAAACGAGCGAGGGACCCCCTCCACCTCATTTCCCTCGCTGGTTTCCTCGCTCAAATCCTCGACATTTAGAATTTCTGTTCCTTGAATGGTGTACACAACTTGGAATAAAGTATTACAAAAAGACCATAGACAAAAATCAATGTGAAGAGAAAGAGTAGAGAGAGAGAGAGTAATATAGAGTGAAGCAAAAAAGCATGAGGTTCAAGATGCTCCCTTTAAAAAGCCCAACGAACAACTCTTTCATGGCATTGGCATCCTCCTCCTCTAAAGTCTCACACTTTGACTCCAATCTCTCCTCATCACTTTTCCTCTTTTTCTCTCCAAAATGGAAGTTTCTCTTCATTTCTAAACACCCTTTTCTTCCTTTTCTCCATTACCCATCATACCCCTCTCAATCTCCATCTCCAAACCCACCTCCTCCTCCACCATGCCAATCAACAAGGAGTCCACCCCACCACCAGTAATCGGCAAAGTTGGTCGATACACAGTGTTTATGACACCTCCATCCACCCCAAAACCTCAATCACCACCATCAGAACCCAAATCTGAGTTACCCAAAACTCCCTCCCCACTCAAGGTGGTACCCCCAGTTCAACCCCCACCCCAGCAGTTTGAAAAAGGAGCCTCCTTTACCCCTTCTTCAGACAAATCTGCCTTTGGGATCTTCTGGAATGCTGTTGCCAAAGTCCAAAATGGTACCTTTCTGGGTTTTGGGGGGTTTTAGGGTTTGTTTGAGAAATGGGGTTCTTTGATTTTGAAGTTTTTTTTTTTTCGGTTGCAGCACATTCGAGCTTGGATGCGTATTTGGCTGAATGGTTTGGGTTAGATCACTCTAAGTATCAGTGGGCTTTGGATGATTACTATGAAAGCAAGGGAATGGTGAGTTTTTCTTGGATCTTTGTGTTTATGATTTTTGCAATTTAGATCTTGGTTATGTGGGAATGTGGGAATTGTGTTTATCACAATTTTGATTGCTTCTGTGGGAATGTGGTGTGAGAGTGGTTGGTGATGTGGGATCTGGAGTTATGTCAGTGGTCTTTGAAGTGAAGTAATTTAATGATAGTGACTCTGTTAGGCAAAACAAAGTGTCTTTATCATCTTATATTAATTTTGAGCTCAAAATTTGTCATTTTTAAGGCAAGCAAGCAAATTGAGTCAGTCGGAGGAGTTGTATTTGTTTGGGTAAGTGTTTGTGTATTTATTTCAGGGTGTGGGGATGGCTAGTTCTGAAGCTTTTGTTTTGTGATGTTGCGTTCTTCATCCGGTATTAAAGTTTTGTGAAATTCATTAGATAATGCATCAAGTTTGGATGTGTGTTTTAGCTAAAGATCTAAACTTTATATTGTGGAAAACTGAAGAACTTTTGAAAATAAACTTTCTTGGAGCTTGTAACATGTTGGAGCATAATTATGGGAGTTGTGGACTTCCATGGCATGAAAGAAAGATAATGGGAAGTTTTTCATTACAAGATAAAACAATATACAAAATTGGGAAAGTATTTTCGTTACATATAGAAGTTTTTTCCTTTTGCCTTTACTTTGAAGAGGGTGGATTGTTGTGACAGATAAATTTTTAAATGTGATGGCAGCATTTTGATTAGGTATTCATGGAATTACCATAAAAAATTACTAAACAACTTAGTAAAGATCCCCTGTGTTTGCAACCTCACCACACAAGGTACATTTGAAAGAAACAAATAAAGAACATTGAGGTTAACACATGCATGATGCAATGAAGTACAATTATCCATCTTAATTCCAACTTACCCTACTCTTTATTTTGAGCTCTATAGGTGCCATTTTTAAGTTAAGCAAGCCAACTGAGTGACTTGGAGAAGTTGTATTTGTTTGGATAAATGTTTTTGTGTATTTATTTCAGGGTGTGGGGTTGGCTAATTTTGAAGCTTTTGTTTTGTGATAATGTGTTCTTCATTGGGTATTGAAGTTTCTGAGATTCATTAGATAATGCATCTGGTTGCTGTGTGAGTTTGTTTTAACTAAAGATCTAAGCTCTATATTATGGAAATATGAAGAGCCTTCAATATAAACATTCTAGGAACTTGTATATGTTGGAGTATAGTTATGGAAATTATGGTCTTCTATGACATGAAAGCAAGAGAAGGGGAAGTTTTCATTAGAAGATAAAACAATTTGTGAAATTGGGAAAAGTTTCGTTACTTATTGAAGTTTTTCCCTTTTTCTTTTACTCTGAAGTGGGTGGAGGCAGCATTTTATCTGGTATTCATGTAAGTACACAAAAATACTGAACAACTATTTATAGATCCCTGTGTGTTGGTAACTTCATTATTCAAGCTCATTACATTTGAAAGAAATAAGGAACCTTAAGGTTGACACATGCATGGTGCGAGGACGTTTAGTTATCCATCTTACCCTACTATTTACATCTTTTGGCAGTATTAACAGACATTTCTTAAATTAAACTGACGGAATTCAAACAAATGAACAAGTAATGTCGTTATTGATGGATGCCACTAAAAATCTACCTATCTTTATCACCATAAGAAAAGCGTCTAGCTGTTACTTAGTCAGATTCTAAGACAGCCTGATACTAATTTCAGAATCAACAACAACCAGCAGATGCTATTACAGTAGGCGATCATACTGTTTGGACCTATCTAGAGCGTGCAGATTTATAGATGGATTTTCAAATTAAGCCCCTATAGTAAGTAGTTTTTGAGTTAGTGAATGTTGTCACATCATATCAAACCTGGACTTTAATCTCTTATAAATTATTCAAGAATGATATACACTTTTTAATGTCTATATCATCAGGTCCTGGGAAAGCTGGAATCCATACTAATGAAATTTCTCCATTTTCCTTCTTTTAAGAAGCTAAACTATATAGAGATCACATTCGACAAATTTCCCCATGCATTAGGCTCGTTACATATGGCAAGAGAGTTTTTTCAGGAGCAAGCCCTGAAGCTTGCGACCCTGCCAGATTGCTTGAATTTGTTTTGCCCTAAGTAGATTGCTGCCAGATTACTTGAATTTGTACACAATTTCCACATAAGTAGGCGGATGCTGCTCCTTGCTTCTGCACACTTTCCACGTGCAATCTGTACATTCCTCCACTATACTATTGTTTTAATGCTCGATAATATTGCTACTTACATGTTAGTATGTCACTATTTTGCCATAGTATACTTACAACACGCATATGGAATTTTAACCTTCTAAAGATGTGTGAAGAAGTTGATGATCTGATCATGGAGTACTAATTACTAACTAGTGTTCAATCGAGTATGGAATGTGGGGTGTTGAAGTATCTAGAATGTGTGAACAAGGTGTTTGTGTTTGCCCCTTAATTCTTGGTTGACACTGTTTGCTTTGTTCTCTTTGCTTTAGGGTTTGTAGAATTTTCTGATGTAGGCCTTTTCATATTTAGATTTGCTTTCTGGAGAAAATTCCCTTTAATCAGTGATGTTCTCTCAAAAATAAGTTATTGCTACAAGTCCACAACAATACTTAATGAAGATTGATCACACATTTGTGTTTATCCTATCGTGTCAAGTGGCCCAATCCCAATTAGATTCATTGTCACAATTTTTACTGGATACTAGCTAGTAGCTACTATTGTAATTGACATTGTTATTTCTAACCCCAGTTAGATTGTAATAGGTTTGTATTTAAATCATCTTGGTAATTAGCTAATCTTGTACTAAAGCAATAAGTGGGTTAGCTGTGCTTTCGACTCTTCTATAAATCAACCTTGGAGTTTTTGGGGTGCTTTCTTGAAAAAGATGAACTGATCATTTTGGACTTATCGTAGATTCGTAGTACATGGAAAGAGAAAAAAATGGGGTTTTGCATTGCTTGGACACTTGTAAATTCTCATGATAATGCCGTGATGTCAACATGGCAAAGGTTCTACTTCTACCTGTAGTTTGCTCTATGGTACATGGATCATAAGTGAATGCCTTGCTTAATTGAAGCTCACCATATGTATTTCTAGAGCAAGATTCTTGTCTTTATTTGCCAGTGTAACAGTTATTTGAAAATGTTGCCGATGTTCTTTTGCAAGCAAATTAACTAGGCTCTGGTTTACTGATACAAAAGATTTTTTTTTTTTAATCTTCTTTCCCACTGCCACCGCGTTTTATTGCATAGAGATCAAGTTGATGGTCCATCTATAATGAACTTTTCTTGAAATTGATGGAATTCCAGGAAAAAGGAAATGGTAAACTGAAAGAACTGGCTGGCAAAGCTCAAAGTGTATAACATGTTCTGAGAACAGGTGATTTTTCCTTCTTAGCGATTTCCTGTGGCGGTGCTGTGATCGTTGATGGCTGAACAATAATATTTTCGTTGTGCAGGATGACAGTAGGATGTTTGTGTACCAGCAAAGACTAAGTCATACCTGAAGAGTGAGGAGGGAATAGTAGAAATACCCATGGATGCAGGGAAATGATCTTTTTTTCAAGCCTGCAGGGTCTGATATTGTTGCAGTTTTTAGTTGTTATTCACTGTCTCTCGCTTCGCAACTGAGGGAGTGTGGTGTATTTATGTCTGCGAGCCATGTGATCCCTTTACATGGCCTTTTTGTGTTAATCACTTGTCCTTGAGCGATTGCCACCCAATTTATATAGTGGAGTATTAGAAAGACAGTCTGTAAATCGTGATTGCTTATTTAGTTATTATGAGAAAGCAAGAGCCATCACAATTGAATGAAGCTCATTACTGGTTTGGATGAACTTTAATACATGAACAAAGTTCTTTTTTTCTTCATGTTGAATTGTTAAGAATCTATGTTTTACAGTCAATTGAATAGTTTCCTGTCTCAAATCTTTGAGAGATGAATGCATTATTTGTTTCTTGTTGGTCTTGGTTGGATGAATTGTTGAGATCATTGAATTGTTTTGGAAGGTTGTCTGTGTGCATGACCTTGTCTGTCATTGGATTGGTTCCTGATGTAGTCTAATTGCCACCCATAATATATTCTTGTCTGTAATCTCTATGTTTCAAGATTGATAGTGACATGAATGCAATCAACTTTTATGTTTAATCCATGCAGAAGAATGCCAATTTCTTCTTTGCTAGAAGTCAATAGAAAAGACACAGCTTTGTTGCATGTACTTTGGTATAACCATCTTACCTTAATGGATTTATCGAAGAAATTTCAGCTTAACATGCAATGCAATGACATTTTAAAAAAGTAATGAGATTATTCAAGGAAGTAGATTATCTGTGAAAACAAGCCTTGTTCGGATATACTTGTAGCTTGTTAGTTTGGGATAAGCTTTAGCAGAAGAGTTAATTGTTCACTACCGAGTTTAGTACTCGAGGCATGGTGTCAATGATGAAGATTGGTGTATAGTGGATGAAGTCTTCTTTCAGATGATCAGTTAGAGCTCTGTTCTGTTCAAGTCCATCTTCATATCCTGTGGGATGTCAGGTGGGGGATCACCGGGTTTTCTTTACTTTTGTAAGTTCTACTCAGATTTTTAAATTTCAGTTTGTTAGTTTTCATAATTGACTCTTGCAGTTTATAATGAAGTAAATAACATGCTGGATTGTCTTTGTTCATTTCAGATGCAGCAATCATTGTAGCAAAGGCCGTTGTAGTCGTTCTAATATGCTACAAGAGGAACCAAGCCAGAAGAAACTTCGTTCTTCCAGACTCAGAGTTCCTGACATTTACTATGGAGAAATTCTTCACTGACATGGAAAGAGAGAAGCCTATCAGGTTTTCCTCTCAGCAGCTAAGGATTGCTACGGATAATTTCACCAACTTGTTGGGTTCAGGAGGTTTCGGAGCAGTTTATAAAGGGACGTTCTCCAATGGTGTTCCGGTTGCAGTGAAAATTTTAAATGGGAATTCGGATAAGAGAATTGAAGAACAGTTCATGGCAGAAGTGAGTACTATTGGTAGAACCCATCACGTCAATTTGGTTCGGCTCTACGGTTTCTGCTTTGAGAGGAACTTACGAGCTCTTGTTTATGAGTTCATGGTGAATGGATCACTTGACAGGTTCTTGTTTCAACAAAACAAGGTTATAAAGTTTGAAAAGCTTCATGAAATCGCAGTTGGGACTGCGAAAGGAATTTCCTACTTGCATGAAGAATGTCAACAGAGAATCATACACTACGACATAAAGCCGGGGAACATCCTACTGGATGAAAATTTCACACCAAAAGTAGCAGATTTCGGGTTGGCAAAGCTGACTAACAGGGACAACACTCACGTGACTATGACAGGAGGAAGAGGGACACCGGGGTATGCTGCACCAGAGCTATGGATGCCATTTCCTATAACCCATAAGTGCGACATCTACAGCTTTGGAATGCTTCTCTTTGAGATTATTGGGCAGAGGAGGAACCTTGATATCACTCTCCCTGATGGCGAAGAGTGGTTCCCAAGATGGGTTTGGAACAAGTATGAGAAGGGAGAATTAGCAAACTGCATGTTGGTTTGTGGAATTGAGGAAAAGGATAGAGAAATGGCCGAAAGGATGGTCAAGGTTGCGCTGTGGTGCGTTCAGTATCGACCCATGGTAAGGCCCTCTATGAGCCTTGTGGTGAAGATGTTAGAAGGAGGGGTTGATATGCTGACTCCTATGAACCCGTTTCAACATTTGTGCATGCGGACGCCTAGTCCAAATCTGCTTGGTTCAATCACATTGACACTGAGCCAATCATCGACACCTCAGATGCTATCAAGGTCTTCTTATGGGTATGCAACTGCAACCCCTACTATGATGAAATATGATATTGAAACTGCTCCTGCATGAAAATGTTCTTGTGCTTTGGTTCACGTTGTAAATAAATTTCAGTTGAAAGTGTGCGTGGCCTATAAAAGTGAACTTTGGGGTCACATTGTAAGAGAGAAAAGGGAGAGAATAACATTGCTCTTTTCTTTTCCTTGTTATTCAACAAGAGTTTCCTCGCATCATACAGCTAGAGAACTTAGCCTGGAGATGACATTGTCATGCTATTAACATCGTATCGTTGTGTTTGGTTTGATTTCATCTCCTCTTTACATTTGGTATTACTAGTGAGTGAGAGTAGCACTCATTACAAAGAAGCCATTTGTATATCATACTTCCTCATAATAGTTGTTGTATCTGTATACCAGGATGGATTTGTTGTTCCGCTTGTTCCATCGCTAGAACCTGTACCGCTCCCACAGGGGGGCGTGATTCCACCAGTCACAACAGAGTACAAATACTGAAATGGCTTCGCAGGTGGTGTTATTTCTATTCTTTTCCCCAACATCCTCACTACATTACTCATAGGTGGTCTTGCCTCTGGTGAGTCTTGAACACACCATAAAGCCACTTTGAACATTCTCTCAGCCTTTTCTCTATCCTTCTCTTCGATCCCACATTCCACTGTTATCTGCCATAGTCCACCTTTCTCGTATTCATCCCATACACGTTTCGGAAACCAATCTAAGCTGCAAGCTGGATTAGTATTTGTGTTCTTCCGCTTCCCCACCATCTCAAATAGCAACATCCCAAAGCTGTAGACATCACATCTATGTGTAATCTTATAGTTTTTCAATAGGAACTCTGGTGCAGAGTAGCCAGGAGTTCCTCTATATCCAGTCACTAACATGAGTGTTGTCCCTATTACATAGCTTGGCAAGTCCAAAATCCGCAACCTTGGGAGTGAAGTCGGTGTCAAGCAGAACATTCCCAGGCTTTATGTCATAATGAATTATCCTTTCTTGACAGTCTTCATGCAAATAAGCTAGACCCTTAGCAGTTCCTATTGCGATGCCATGCAACTTCTCCCATTCTAGCACCATTTCTTTGCTAAACAAATACTTGTCCAGTGATCCATTCTCCATGTATTCATATACAAGTGCATTAATCAGATGGTCAGAACAGAATCCATAAAGTCTCACTAGGTTGATATGGTATGTTCTACCAACAGTTGCCACCTCGGCCATAAACTGCTCTTCAGCTCTCTTGTCTAGGCTTCGGTTCATGACCTTTACTGCAATCTTCATACCGTTCGGGAACTTTCCTTTGTACACCACCCCGAAACCACCAGATCCTAACTTTACTGAGTAACATGTGTGAAATTACAAAGCTGCTGAGCAGAGTATCTAATAGGTTTCTCTCTTGCCATGTTGTAGATGAACTTCTCTATTCTCCCTCCATCAACCTGCAACACTTGAACCATGTTCACCATAGGCCTTGCAGTTACGGTGTCACATTATTCGGTTCAGCAACCGAGTCTGAGCATATTGCCTTCCTCCTTCTATAAAAATAACAACAGACCAGCGCGAAGGAAGCAAAAACTCCTATTACAACTGATACGGTCCGTGGAATTTCTGATAATGCAGAAGAGTATCACTGATAATTAGATATCTCCTTGACAAATGAAAGTCTATTCCACTACAATTTTTATTTATCAAGGTAATTAGTTTTTCTTGGGTGAGGAAAGGGAATTGTGTGTATATTTATAAGAACTCACCGGGACCTTTCTCAGGCGATGGAGGTGGGGGATGAGAAAAGACATACTGGCTAGGAGGAGCAGGTGGAATTGGCTGGAACGGTGGCAGCTGAGTATTACGGTTCAGAAAACAAATCAGAAGCAGTTAGACATTAAATAAATAAATAAATAACCCTCAAGAAAATGAGATTAGAATCACTGTTGACAGTTGTTGAATTATCAACATTCTGTAGTTCTCCGAGCAGTAGGAAACCATAAACTTCGATGGAAGAACCATAACTAAGAGGGATTCAGTTGTAAATTCTAAATCTGAGTAGGAAAGTGTTATTTTGTGTGCTTAGATGAAGTTGTGCAGTACTTAGTCAAGAATTAGAACTCTGACATACAAGAACATATTTAGTTTAGATTGGAGATTTGCTAAACTAAAATTTTCTTGTACAAAGATATGTACTGAAATCATGACAAGCGAAACTCACAAATAGCGGAGGGAATGGTGATTTGTTAGAGCTCAATACTTCTGTATCAACTGCAGCTGTAATCCGACATTAATACATTAACAGCAACGACTATAAAGACCAAATGGAACATGATCACTTGTGCTCTTTCTTAAGCGAAGAGGTCCAACTGGTCTAGGAGAAAGGTGTTATGTTAAGTGCATAGAGGAGCATATAAGATCTGGATCGAGCATATACACTTATGGATTCAAGCGTGTAATTGGAAAGTCCAGAAGGAGTTGCCATGAATCTACATTTTAATCTTTTCAAACCGAAATCAATCAAACAAAGCCAAAAGTGTAGATGCCAGGAAATTTCATTTAACTGATAATAAATTTAAAATGATTGAAATAAAAACTAGCAGGGTACCTAGACGTAATGTTGAAATCAGAGGTAGACGGCAGGGGTCCTTTGCTAAGCTGGCTTCATGATCATGAAAGTCAATCAACGCGGTTTTCTTGCATATTGACCATATTACCTTAACCGTGAATGCACAAAATCTAAAAGATTCAACTTCGGTATATTATAAAACTAAAAATGATTTACAAATGCGATTAGACTGTTCATGGAACATGACGCATATATGAAAAAGAGCCTAACTAAGAAGATGTATCTGTAAATAACCAAATTTAGTGAGCTGGAGTAGATTCAAAGAGCAATCTGGTCCAAAGAACAATGACATCGTAATTTTATGTTTAATTAGCGACATAATCAGGTACCTTTCCAGACATTTGAATTGGTTTGCAGTAATGAGTCTTGGAGCTGATCAGAATTCTGTAGGGAGCATGATTTTGAAACTCGTCTTACACTGAGAGAACATGACAATAAGGTTTACATCCTAGGAACATCCTGATACCAGCGAATCTCTTAGAAACTTCGAGATATATACCTACATCTTGAAATGAATCGATTACCTATATATGTTTAATTCCATAATACGTTTCAACTTTTATGACCACCTCTGAATTATGTGTAAAAGTCTGTGATCACTTCTTGAGATTAATGTTGATTCTATCATCAAATTTCATTTTACAATATGAATCTGTACTTGACTTGATGGTGGAACCTTTATGGATTATCTTGAGATGTATTGCGCTGTGCTTAACATCTAGCTATGTTCATGCAGGATACAAGGACTCTTCTGATTCTCAAATTTGAATGATTTATAACCATTTAACAGTGGTCAGTTTCCCTTATTTATTTCTCCGTTTCTGCTAAATGAAACAAATAGATATACAAGTAAATATAAGAAAACAAAGATGAATGTAAGTATTCAAGTAGTCATATTGAATTGCTTGATGTGAAATAAGCTCTATTTAGAAATGGAGTAGATTCAAAGAACAATGACTGTTCAGGTAAAAATGAATGGACAACCACATTATTGACAATATGTCAAATTAGTGTATGAATGTAGCTGTCATTAGGAAGAAGCCATTTGTATATCATACTTCCTCATAATAGTTGTTGTATCTGTATACCATGATGGATCTGTTGTTCCGCTTGTCGCATTGCTAGAACCTGCATCACTCCCACTGAGGAGCTTGATCCCACCCGTCATTACTGAACACAAATACTGAAATGGCATAGGTGGAGGTGTTATTTCCACTCCGTCCCCTAACATCTTCACTACATTACTCATGTGCGGTCTCGCCTCTGGTGAGTCTTGAACACACCATAAAGCCACTTTGAACATTCTCTCAGCCTTTTCTCTGTCCTTATCTTCGATCCCACATTCCACTGTTATCTCCGTTAGTCCACCTTTCTCGTATTCATCCCACACTCGTTTTGGAAACCAGTCTAAGCTGCTAGCTGGATTAGTGTTTGCATTCCTCCGCTTCCCCACCATCTCAAATAGCAACATCCCAAAGCTGTACACGTCACATTTATGTGTGATCGCATAGTTTTTCAATAGAAACTCTGGTGCAGAGTAGCCAGGCGTCCCCCTATATCCAGTGTGACTCACATGAGTGATGTCCCTGTTACATAGCTTGGCAAGTCCAAAATCTGCGACCTTGGGAGTGAAGTCAGAGTCGAGAAGAACATTCCCAGGTTTTATGTCATAGTGGATTATCCTCTGTCGGCAGTCTTCATGCAAATAAGCAAGACCCTTGGCGGTTCCTATCGCGATGCCATGCAACTTCTCCCACTCTATCACCATTTCTTTGCTAAATAAATACTTGTCCAATGATCCATTCTCCATGTATTCGTATACAAGTGCACTCATCAGATGATCAGAACAGAATCCATAAAGTCTCACTAAATTTATATGGTATGTTCTACCAATAGTTGCTACCTCGGCCATGAACTGCTCTTCTACTCTCTTGTCTAAGCTTCGGTTCAGGACCTTTACTGCAATCTTCATTCCATTCGGAAACTTTCCTTTGTACACCACTCCAAAACCACCCGATCCCAATTTTACCGAATAGTTATCTGTGAAACTACAAAGCTGTTGAGCAGAGTATCTAATTGGTTTCTCTCTTGCCATGTTGTAAATGAACTTTTCTATTGTCCCTCCATCCACCTGCAAGACTTGAACCATGCTCACAGTTGGCCTTTCAGTGACTACCGTTACATTATTCGTTTCAGCAACTGTCTGTGAGCATATTTCCTTCCTCCTATAGCAATAACTACAGATCACAACGAGGGAAAAAAAGCCTCCTATTATACCCAATACTGTACCTGCAATATGATAATTCCAAAGAGTACCACTGAAAAGTGAGATATCTCGTAAACAAATTATTTTTGTGTGTGTGTGTGGAGGGGGAGGGTGGATTATGTATGTATAAAAACTCACCGATGTCAACACTGTTGTCTTGCAATGGAGGTGGAGGAGTATAGTAAACCCGGCTAGGAGGAGCACGAGGAGGGCTGGGAGGAGCTCGAGGATTTGGGAGGAACCAACTTGGTGGCACCTGAGTGCATTAAGGCCGGGGTAGTCCAGAAGAGATTAGAAATAGTTAGACATCAACCATAACATAAAAGGAAAAAGAAAATAAACTTGAGTATAGAATTGAATGGTGACAGTTATAGCATTGACAGTTCTCTTTTAATTCTCAAGGGCCAAATCTGGGCAGTAGGCAAAAAGAAACTTTGATATGTAAGCTTCAGTACAAAGCTTAGTCTAAATCTTGGCAGCAAGGAACTGTTGTTTTTCAGAACTTCAAAGGTTGTACAATGGTTATTCATCAAATAGAGCTCTGACAGACGAGCATGTTGGAAATTTCCCAAACTAATGGTTTTTGTAAACAATGCATATCGAAATCATGATAAGTGGAACTCACCAATAGCGGAGTTGGTGATCTGTTAGAGCCCATTGCTCCTGTATCAACTTGAACTATAATCCGACATTAATACATTAACAGGAAGGACTCTAAAGATCAAAAGTGTAGTAGGAACATGATCACTTGAGCTCTTATTATATGCAGAGCTCTGACTTGTCTAGGAGACTGGTATTTTGTAAGTGCATAGTGAGGAGAGCATATAAGGATCTGGCCGAGCATATTCACTTGGAGAGATCATTGTAATGGTAAAGTCTGAGAAATTGCCATGCACCTGCATTTTAATCTTTTCAAACCAAAACCAGTCGAACAAAGCCAAGGGCTAGATTCCAACAAGAGAAATTCTTAAGTGCACTGGTGTTGTGCCGGGTGGCTACTTCCAACAATCTTCATTTGACCTTTAATTACAGACATGTACTGTCGGATAAATACATTTAACAGAAAGAGCTGAATAAATGAAATTTATACAGAGTAGATGGCGGCAATGTTGGGACAAATACCAATAAAACAATACCAAGAAAATAATCTAAAGCAATAATAAAAACGACACCAAGATTTACGTGGAAAACTCTACAATGTGAAGGGAAAAACCACGGGACAAATCCGAGAGAATCTACTAATCAAATAAGAAGAAGTATAATAACTTCTCAAACTTTTTGCCCAAAGCTTGAGTAATACAAAGAGTAAATAACACAGGTTACCTAACGGCAAATTAATCCAAAAGCTCCTTCGGCTTCTTCTTCCAAATCAATCGACAAAACTAAGTCGATATCGCAGCCACGCGTCACACTTAGTCGCACAAAATCTAGCTCAAAGAATTAGACACAAAGTCACCGTCCAAGTGCACACAGCCGCACCAAACACCAAAGAGAATATTATGTTATCTGTTGCTTATTCACGCAACAACTTCTCTGAAAACACTATGAATAAAAATTTGTTTTATGCACATATTTATACTTGTTTGCAGCCGCCCAACACCGCCTCAAATAGAACTTTGTTTTTATTTAATTAACCAGCTGCCAAATAGAACTTTGTTTTTATTTAACATGACATACATCTTTCAAAGTCAATGTGCACCCTGTATAATTAGTCTGGACACACACATCACCTATTTCCACTATTTTAGAGTTGCTAGTGTTTCACATATTCACACTACAAAAATCTCATGCTCTATAAGTAGTGAAATAGTCTTTCATTGGGGTTGCATAATAAAATGCACCAGTGTCAATAATCCATTCGCTTCCTTCATTTGCAACATGCAAACATTCACCTTCGCCACACAAAAGAGCCACAAGTTCATCAGCAACAACAACTGTAGCTTCTTTACTATCACCATTATTCACTTTTCCCTCTTTCAAATCTCTTTTGTAACTATAACATTGTTTTCTGAAATGGCCTGGTTTACCACAATAATGACACTTAAAACTTTTATCTCTTGACTTTGATTTCCCTCTTGACTTATTACGGTTCTTATCATAATCATGATATTTTTTATATTTTTCTCTCCCCCTGTTTTCAGTCACAAGTGTTTGGAAATGATCAATACATGCATACTTCCTTCTAGCCTCTTCATTAAATAAACTACCGGTAACCAACTCCATGGTAAGCTGTCCATTCGGTGCCGAATTACTAACCGACACCATCAATGTTTCCCAACTATCTGGTAATGAGCTAAGAAGTAATAGTGCTTGCATTTCATCATCTAACACTATCTTCACGTTGGACAACTGATTCACCACACTTTGCACCTCATTCAAGTGCTTAGCAATAGAACTACCTTATTTGAATTTCAAGTTCACTAACTTCCTGATCAAGAATGCCTTGTTTGCAGCGGTTTTTCTTTTATATAAATTCTAGAGTTTGGTCCAAAGAGCATGTGCAGACGTCTCAGCTGACACATGATGAAATACCGAATCATCTAACCATTGCCTGATGTGACCAATAGCCTTTCTGTTTAATTTCTTTCACCCTTCTTCTAACATATCCTTGGGTTTAGCTGCATCTCCCTCAATTGGAGGGTACACATCCTTATAGTATAATATGTCTTTCATCTTGGCTTTCCAAATAACATAGTTTGAGCCATTAAGGCTAATCATCCTTATATTGTTGTTATTCTCCAGGTCAACTCTCTTAATTGACAATCTCCCAACAATTGCTCTGATACCACTTTGTTGGGATAAATACCAATAAAATAATTAAAAAAATAATCTAAAACAATAATAAAATAGACACCAAGATTTACGTGGAAAACCCTTCAATGTGAAGGGAAAAACCACGGGGCAAATCCAAGAGAATCCACTAATCAAATAAGAAGTACAATAACTTCTCAAGCTTTTTGCCCAAAGCTTGAGTAATACAAGGAGTAAATAACACGGGTCACCTCACAACAAATTAATCCAAAAGCTCCTTCAACTTCTTCTTCCAAATCAATCGACAAAACTAAGTCGATATCACAGCCACGCATCACACTTAGTCGCACAAAATCGCGCCCAAAGAATTAGACACAAAGTCACCGTCCACGCGCACACAACCGCACCAAACACCAAAGAGAATACTATGTTATCTGTTGCTTATTCACGCAACAGCTTCTCTGAAAACACTATGAATAAAACTCTGTTTTATGCACCTATTTATACTTGTTTGCATCCGCCCAACACCGCCTCAAATATAACTTTGTTTCTATTTAATTAACCAGCTGCCAAATAGAACTTTGTTTCTATTTAATTAACACCGCCTCAAATAGATCTTTGTTTCTATTTATTTATGTTTTTGTTTTTCTTATTGCAAACATTTTTTCCTTATTCAACCAAACTTGAAATTATGTTTGATTACTTACCAATGTTGAATCCACCCTAATGAACTGTTAGAGCCCATCGCTCCAGTATCAACTTGAACTATAAAGGACTCTAAAGATCAAATGTGTAGTAGGAACATGATCACTTGAGCTCTTATTATATGCAGAGCTCTGACTTGTCTAGGAGAGACTGGTATTTTGTAAGTGCATAGTGAGGAGAGCATATAAGGATCTGGCCGAGCATATTCACTTGGGGAGATCATTGTAATGGAAAAGTCTTAGAAATTGCAATGCACCTACATTTTAATCTTTTCAAACCAAAACCAGTCGAACAAAGCCGAGGGCTAGATTCCAACAATCTTCATTTGACCTTTAATTACAGACATGTACTGTTGGATAAATACATTTAACAGAAAGAGCTGAATAAATGATATTTATACAGAGTAGATGGCAGCCAAATTGCTAAGCAACCGGCTCCATGATCTTATTATGAAAGTCAATCAACGCGGTTTTCTTGTACATTCCTCAGTTTGATCCTATCAGCTTAAAAAATGAATAAAATATGATGTATTGAGTTAACTTTGATATGTTATGAAACTGGAAGAAGATTTACATATTTGATTAGAATGTTCATGGAAATAGTTAGCTGTAAAAAAAAAAGACAAACCTAAGTAAGAAGATGCATCATATAATAGTCAAATAGATTGTATATTGTAGTGACCTGGACTAGATTCAAATAATAATCTGATATAAAACAAGAACAACAATGACGAAGTGATTGTATGTATGTTTAGAACAGTAATCAGGTTTGCAGATCATTTGGATTGGTTTCCGGTGATGAGTCTTGGAGCTGACTCAGAATTCCATAGGGAGCATAGGGAGCATAGGGAGCATGACAATATAAGTCATGTTATATTGAGGGAACAATAAGCTTTACACCCTGAAAACATCGCATGTCTGAAACGAGTGAATCTCTTAAAAAACTTCAATATGTGCCTACAATACATCTATAGCTAACCTCAAAATATATTTTGCCATCTGGTAGTGTGTGATTACCTTGTTATGCCATTGGCTGCCTCTTGAAATGGATTGATACCTATTTTTAGCTCTTTCATACGTTTCAATATTTATGATCACGGTCACATTATGTGTTAATTTTTTACGCATTCCTGAGATTCATGTTGATTTCTATCATTAAATTTCATTTACATTATGAATATCCGTGATCGACCTGTTGGTGTGTTTTAACCTTAATGGATGAGTTTGAGATGCATTACACTGTGCTTAACATTGAGCTGTGTTGACGCAAGATATAACAGTGAATACTTTGATTCTCAAATTTGGATGATTTGTACCATTTAACGGTGGTGAGTTTATGTTATTTAATTTCTGATTAATCAAAGAATTACATTTACCAAGTAAATATAAAAAACAGCAAGTTTTCATGTATTCACATTGATGTAAAAGAAGCTTGAGGTAGGGATGAATGGCAACTGTATTTTCAAAACCAGGGGGCATGAGCGGTGCTGATACTACTGTATACAGATACTGAAATGGCTTTGGAGGTGGTCTTATCTCGACACCATCCTCCAACATGTTCACTACACTACTCATATGAGGCCTCGCCTCTGGTGAGTCTTAAACACATCATAAAGCAACTTTGTCTCTCTATCCTTTTCTTCGATTCCACATTCCACTGTTATCTTCCTCAGTCCACATGTCTAGTATTCATCCCACACTCATTTCGGAAACCAATCTAGGCTGCTAGCTGGATTAGCATCCACATTATTCCTCTTTCCTACCAGCTTGAATAACAACATCCCAAAGTTGTACACGTCACATTTTGATGCGGGATGATCCGATTCAGATGATGCTGAGCTGTCAGATAGCACGTTGTTGGCACTGAGATACCTTGAGTTGGAAGATTAGCGCAAAGATAGCAGGAAATCGTGATCTTTTTCTAATTGGGGCAGTTTTGGGTGCGTTTCAATATTTTGGCCATAACTTTGGCTAGGGGTATCAGAATCGCGCATATGACCCCAATTCGGAAAGTTCTTTTCGGTGCACACGTCGTGGCCACCTAGCTATGCTTGGTGCACATCTTTTCGAGGCCAAAATCCACTGTTTCCTCTTCCAAATCCATAATTTTAGTAATTTTTTTCTTCCTTTTATGGTAATATTTTTTTATTGTTTAGGAAGTGATTCTGAACCCGATTTGGGCCAGATTTTTGGCTAATTACTTCTTTTATTACGTATTTTAATTTGGCATGATTATTGAGATTTTGCTATTTTTGGTAAAATTATGATAATTACGAATTTTAGCTATAAAGCCCGACTTGTGGGCTGATTTTAGAGATACTTTTGATTTGAATAATTTTAATTAAACATCAGAGGTATTTCTCTGTGTTTTGGGTGAATCTCTTGTGTCATTCTCTGCGAATTGTCTGTTGAAACTAACCTTTCAAAATAATCGCTATTCTGTCTGGCGTGACATTTATGTATAATAGCTCTGCACACTCTGGTGCAGAGTAGCCAGGAGACCCTCTATATCCAGTGTTACTCACATGAGTGTTGTCCCTGTTACATAGCTTGGCAACTCCAAAATCTGCGACCTTGGGAGTGAAGTCAGGGTCGGCAGTCTTCATGCATATAAGCAAGACCCTTGGCGGTTCCTATCGCAATGCCATGCAAACCTCTATCACCATTTCTCTCCGGCCATAAACTGCTCTTCGACTCTCTTGTCTAAGCTTCGGTTCAAGACCTTTACTGCAATCTTCATTCCGTTTGGGAACTTGCCTTTATACTCCACCCCGAAACCACCAGATCCCAATATTACTTAGTTATGAGTGAAACTACAAAGCTGCTGAGCAGAATATCTGACAGGTCTCTCCATCCATAACGTAGATAAGTTTCTCTACCATCAATCCATCAACCTGCAGGACTTGAACCACATTCAAGGTTGGGTTTGCTGTAACCGGTGTCACATTTTTCACTCGTTCATCCATGCATATTGTCTTCCTCCAAACAAACACAGGCCACCATGGAGAAAAGACCAATTACAATGATTACACCTACTACGGCGGCACCCTACAACTTATGATAATTAAGAACAATATCTTCGCATGGTGAGGTGTTTCATCAACAAAGTATATATATATATATATATATCTTCCTCCAACAAAAACAGGTCACCATGGAGAAAAAACCAATCACAATGATTACACCTACTATGGCGGCACCTGCAAGTTATGATAATTAAGAACAATACCTTCGCAAGCGTGCGCACACACAAAAAAACTGGAAAAGAGAGCGGATCACTTTGTGCTTACGAATTAGAAGTCAGACATTCAAGAACAAGGGCAGTGGGTTGAAAATTTCCTAAAATAATTTTGAACTACTACATATCGGCATTTTTGACAAGTAAAACTCACAATTAGTGGTGGGGGTATTGAGAAGTTGATCTTGCGCCTTGCTGTTGTGTCAGCCACTTTCGTGTCAACCGCTAATTGCACTCCAACCTTCAGATATTAGTAGCAGTAACTTGAGAAGAATAAAGACCTAATTGTTGTTTTCTTGTCCATATTCCTTAAAATAGTTTTTGATTCCAAATATGTACTAAGAACATATCCAGTTAGGCTCTTTTTCATGCATAGGCAATTATAATGATAGAACGAGCACTGACCATGGTAGTAAAATACACGGAACAGAAAAAAGTGGAATCTCAGGATAACCCCTGAGATACTATCATGAATGTCAATCAATGCGGTCTTCATGAACACCCAGAAGTAACAATGTCAACTTAAAGATGAAAAAACAAAATGTTAAAACTAAAAGAAGATTATGTGATTAGGTTGTGTAGCATATCCAAAAAGACAAACCTAACTGCAAAGATGGATTTATAACTCGATGGTTTAGGTCTTGCTGGTTTAGAATCAAATAATATATTATCTAGTCTAAAGAACAGTGAAAGCCTGATGTTGCAGGTGTAGAATCGGTAAGCAAATCAACAACCCTTCCAGTTCACTTGGATTGGTTTGCGGTTACAGCTCTAAGGAAATGAGTCAAAAGGTAAGAAGGATCAGTAATGAAGCTTCATTACATAACTTGGATTTCTTTTGAATGGTGATAGTCAGATAACTCTGTGTGAAGGGTATGGTTCATGGTCTATTCATGCTAGTATGATATGAAGAATTATAACTACTGTTAACTCAAAATATATTTTGTCATCTATCATCGACATGAGTTTATGTGTTGATGCTGTGTTACAGGATATATGTCTGGAAGTGTACTGACGCCTTTAATTAACAAGTATCCTGGTACTGTGATGACAAAATTTGAAGGAAAGTTTGGGAGTATTCAATTATGAATTTTAATAGACTCAAAAATTTTAAATCTCATGAATTTTAAAATATTTCAAAGGAGTTTACAGAATCCACTGAGCTTTGATATATTTTAAGTGACTGAATTTTGTGGATTTTACAGAATCTTTTGGATTTTGATGGATTTTTATTATTAAATTTTCTGAATTTTATAAAGGCTTGTTATGGATTTTTATTGATAAATTTCTGTAAATTGGAGTACTGTTCATTGCATTTGGGCTGAGCCATGGTGCGTCCACTAACGTACGCAATTCCTAACCCAAAGCAAATGAAGTCTGAGAATTGACAAGTGTAGAAGAAGAAGAACTCACACTCATACACACTCTCTAATGGTAATGGTCAGCAACAGCTATGCAGAAATCATCGGCAATAGCTTCTTCTTCCCCTTCACCATCTCCATCCAAGTCATTTATTTGTTTAAATTTACCAGCTTCATCAGATGTAGCACAATGCTTTAGTACCTCTGCTTCAATCTTAGTGATGGTGGCTGCAATTTCAGATTCCTCCAGCTGGCACAAACCATTTTTTTCTGGTCATCACAGCCATCTCTAGGTTCTTGCCTCCCCACTCACAGCAATCTCTAGTAGTGCACGTATGGCTAGCTTCACTGTTTCTTGGCCAAATGTCTCCTTATAGATTTTCTCCAAAAACTCTTGCAAAGTTTGAGTTTTTTCCTGTTGCATTTGCCTTCCAAGCTGAAAGTGTCCCAGATGGATCTGTTTGATAAAGTAATGGAATTCCAATATAAGGGTTATACCCGACAAACAAAGTTGAAAGGCTAAATGGTCTAACACCACCACTTTGTGTATATTTCTGTTGAAGGCCAACAATATAGCAAGTGACATATTCAACAGTGACAGGATCAGTGAAGTAGTTGCCTTGGATGTTGAAGTCAGTGAGGCTGAGATTTGCTAGAAAAACAATTGTCCCAGTGAATTTGTTCTTCTGTAAAAATAGAGCTGTACACTTTGTCAGATTCTGGAACAAGCTAGGGGAATCTCCAGAAAAATTGTTGTATGATAAACCGATTTGCTTCCGATTCTGCAGACTAGTGAAAATATTGCCAATAAGATGTAAATGTTCACTGAAAATTGGACCACCTTCTATTCCACGAAGACGATGAAAGTCGGACATCAATAGTGAATCCTCGGATGAACTTGAAGGGTAGCAGTTTGAAACGATACCCATAGATACACTATTAAGAGAGTGAACTGGTGACAGAATACCAAAAAGAGAACCTACTGTCAGTACAAGATTCCCCTTCTTCTTTGGCGGAGATGCACTACTATCAGCCCCAAGAAAAGCAATTCTAATGCTTGGCCTGGCCATATGACTGGCTGCTTGATATATTTCTTTGCAATTGCTTATCATTCTCTAATAAAAAGATGACCATTGAGCCCATCTTGTTTTGGATCAGGTACTAATGAAATCAAGGACCAACCAATTTCCCATTGAAGAAATCCAGGAGAGGCATCAGGCGTTTTAGAGACCTCAACCAATGCTATAAGCTTAAGTTGTGACAGAATCCATGGAGGAGCCCCTGTCCCTGCTTTCCTCTCTAACATTATTTCAATCTGAGCAACTCCAATCAATTCTAGGGCAGCCCCTTCAGGTTTCTCTTCATAGTCCTGAGACAGAGAAAGGTCAGATGACTGAAGCAAGAGTTGCTACCAACACTCTAGTGAGAATCCAACATAGCACCTCAATAAGCTTCGATGCCTCAGCTGCACCAGTCTTTTGACTAGAGATCACATTTGAAAATGTACCATTGAAGAATCTTCCCACAAGCCAGCTGAATATTGCCTTGCCAAAGTACAAATAGCAAGGGCTTTTGAACTCCTTCCTTTACTTGCATAGAGGAAGACAAGTGCTTGTATATTGCCCAGATTCATCTAATGAAGTTTCTAACTCCTCTCCATGGTGGTTCATCATCATCATCATCATCATCATCATCAAAGCCCATCTCCATGGTGGTTGTTCTCAGAAAATTGTTCGAAATGTAAATCAAACAGCAAGAGAAATCCTACTTGAGCAAGAATGAAGGAAGGCATTCCTTTGTCATTTCATCCTCACACTCAAATTCCTCCACCAACGCCACGATTTCTTTAAAATTCTTTGTACTCGACAGCTCTTTGATCTGTTTTTTATCAAAATTTAAATCCTTTAAAGTTCATGAAGTCAACAAATTTATCAAAATTCACTGTTTTTTGAATACTTCTAATTTTGGTGGACTTTTGAAAATCATGAATTGAATACCGCTGATTTTAATGAAATATAAAACAATCATTTAAAATCTTTATTTGAATATTTTTATTTGAATACCTCTAGATTTACATGTATTATTTTAAATTCTTAATTAAATACTTCTATATTTTAATAGAATTTAAAATCTTTCAACCTGTTAAAATCCATAATTGCATACTCCCTGCGCAGAATGACAAGGAGAAAGTTATACTTCTCAAAATCAAGTAGTTTTAAACATTTAACCACTGTTGCTTCCATTATTTCATTTCATTCTTGCTAAACAAGTAACAAAGTAAATAGTAAAGAATGGAGCTGAATGTAAGTATTCATGGATTGCCTAATAAACAAAGCGCTTGGTTGGGAAGAACAGAACCGTTTTGTAGAGACCAATATCTGCAATAAGGCCTAGTGTACGAGTATTCTTCGCATTAGGAGGTAGCCATTTGTATGTTGTACTTCCTCATGATGGGTGTTGAGTTAATGGATGAATCTGTTACTCCAGTTGTTGCATAGCTCGAATCTGTCCTGCTCACACTGGGTGGCATGAGCGTGCCTGACGGTACTGAACACAGATATTGAAATGGCTGTGGAGGTGGTGATATATCCACTCCATCCTCCAAATTTTTTACTACATAACTCATATGAGGTCTCGCCTCTGGTGAGTCTTGAACACACAATAAAGCCACTTGACCAACAACTCATCGATACCTCTTTCATTGTGCTTGGTCAAGTGCTGAGGGAGACGATCTGCTCGATACCATCATTGTAAGCACATCTGGTTCATTTGCAATAAAGTCCAGCAACTCATCGATTTTGTTCAACTGTTATACTTATGCAATTAAATAGACATAGAACCTCAAGAGGTTTGAGAAGCCTTAGTTCCTCCATTGCACTAAGTCGTGATGGGTTTTCTTACAAGTATGCAAGTCCTATCACGATTTTATGGTTAACAATTATGTGACTGTTACAAAGTCGTGACAAAGTGTTGTACGTTACAAATATGTTACTTTCATGTGTCCGTGTTAATTTTTTTAGGGGTGGGCAATGTCGGTTCAGTTCGGTTTTGAGTCCCAAACCGATTTCATTCGGTTTGCCCAAAACCCAAACCGAAACCGAATTTTATATTTGTAAACCGATGAATTCGGTTGAACCGAATTTTGGATCGGTTCGGTTCGGTTGGGCCGAAATTTCAGGTTCAAGCATTTAAAAGACTTTCATTAAAACATGTCCAATTTTTTACAGGCCTAATTTTTTACAGACTTAATTTTTAGCCCAAAATTGAAAACTTTGAGAAAATGGAGTGATTCGGTGCAACAGGGTGTACTGCAGTGCATTTGTTGCACTAATCAGATATTGACACCTACCTGTTATTTAGTTATTTATATATATCTAATTAATCGGTCGGTTCGGTTATAAATCGACCGGTTCAAAATCGTAAACCGATTTCGAACCGTTTATAATCGGTTCGGTTCGGTTTAAATTATTTTCTTTCTATTCATATTTCGGTTCGGTTTGAAAACCGGTTCGGTCGGTTAATCGAATTTAAATCGGTTTTTGCCCACCCCTAAATTTTTTTGTCAATTTATTTACGTAAATTTCTTTTATCCATAAATGCTATGAAATTTTTTAAATGTATGTATATTGATTTTTTTCTTTTTTCTTCTGCACTATGCACACATTGCATTTTAAGCTCTATCGTAAGTCCCCTTCATAACTTTTTACTATATATTGCATAACAATTTTTTGCCATCATAACTAGATACCCAGACTTTATGATTGTTAGTTATGATGGTAGTTTCTTTGCTTCCTCTAAATATGGAGTATTGGGCTTTTTGCAATAGACATGCATGGTAAAATTTTGGCTCAAGTAGAGTTCCCAATTTTAAGAAAAGTGCTTCACAACACTATGGCGGAATGTCATGCAGCGGAGACTACCCTGCTTTTAATCCAGACTTAACAATGGCGCACATGATTGCTTTTGGAAGACTCGGATACACTCCATGCTATTTTGCAAGAAGGCATTTTTTAGCTTAATACTGCCATGGTTTGGGTGAGGTCTAAATATGTTAGGGTTGAACAAAAAATCGACCAAACCAATTAAACTGACCGAACCGAACAAAACCGAAGTGGTCGGTTTGGTTTTCGGTTTCTATGTGATTTTAACCGACCAAACCGAATATATATAATAAATAATATTATATAAAAATAATATAATATGTTTAAAATAGTCGATCGGTTTGGTTTTCTTTCGATTTTGGTTTGATTTTAGTCGATTCGATTCGGTTACGATTTGCATAAATTAGAATTGATTCGGCTTCGAATCGATTTTGTTAATGGTCGATTCGGTTTCGGTTGGAAAATTTTAAAATCGACCAAAGTCAGTTCAGTTCACAGTTTAGGTGAAAAACCAAACCGACGATTTGGTTTTCAACCCTAAAATATGTTATCAGTCGCAGGGGTTTCCAGTACCTACACATTCTCATGGGGTTTTTTCCCCTCAAGCTACACCCCTTTACATTCGAATATGTCATACAAGAGAGATCTATCTTTATTCATCAAGATTTATGCAAATGTGATTCTTCAAAATGAAGCAAACTATTTGTATTCATCTGGAGAAAGAATTGGTCTCTATCAAAATAAATGAGGTCCATATTCTAAATTAAGAAGAGAAAAATACAATAATGTGAATAATATAAATAAAAATCCAAAATATCTCCGAGGCTATAGCACCACGATCGATCTCATTTCTCGTGACTCTTGCCAAGTTCACTCTCTTCACATATACTCCGGCAAAGTTCAACAATCAATCTCATGTTACTGAAAATATAAGGATTTAAAACTTGTAATCATGAGATAAGTTTCGAGGTTTCAGATACCAACACCAAAAATGAAAATAATAAAAAAGAAGCAATAAAAACCAAGGTCCCTTTATTGTGTGTTATACTCGAGGAGAACTTGAGACTTGCAATGTCCACCAAAGCTCTGCCCCTCACACTATTGCAACATTGGCCATAAACTGAAGTGTATTAAGGGGCTAAGGACATAACATCAGAATATTACTGAAAATATTCAGCATCAATTCTTAAGAATCTAGCTCAAATTTCGCATGTGCTTGGAGAAGCCCGAATCACAAAGCAAATACAGTAAGGATTCCAACATACCACCACAATGTTCATAATACAAGCTCGAAAAAAAAAAAGACTTGTTTAATATGCTTATAGAGATTTATACCATTGCAGAAACTTACGTAGAATCATTGAAACGCTTCAGAGACGTGTTTCTGATAATACTTGCAACAAATAGATTAGCTTAGGCTTCACCTACCAAACAAAACAATAAAGAGGGATTACGTGAAATGTACACATAACAACCAAACAGAAAATTTCACATCTTCAATTAAAGGTGCCAATTTAAAAAAAAAATTATCCCAAATTCCAATGAATCTACCTACAACATCAAACCAAGCATACCAACCAATAGAATTCACCATCAAAATACATCGCGAAAAACAGAGATGAATAAAGAAAATTTAAGAAAGATCAAACCAACATAACCTTTCTATCAAGCAAAAAAGGAGTGGCTGAACAAATTTATAATTTGAGAAGAAAGCCTTTGTTTGATTTGCTGAGAACTTAAAACGAAAAAAATAAAAAAAAATAGAGAATCACACCTGACAGGAGGTTTCTGATGTAAATGAGTTAGCTGTGGAAGTGTCTAGGGTGTCTGGAGAATGCTACTCAACTGGATAAATGTAAATCTGTCATATGGTGTATCATGTAGAGAGAAACACAGAGTCTGGTTTGTTAGCCCATTCAATTTCTCCGTCCAATCAAACTTATCTTGCAGCCAAGAATTCTGCTGCATTCTGCTGCCAATTATCTAACAATGGTACAACCTGTTCATATGCAATCGAGTCTACCTAAAAAATAATACCTATCCTTCACTATTGCAAGTGGGAAAAAGATTACACGCCTGTAATCAAACATAATAATTAAGAACGACTTTTCACGGCTTGGTTCAACCACATGCACTAATCAAGAACAGAATTCACAATCAAACATCTAAGTAATTAACAGAAGCTTCCTTCCAAGCTACTCCGAATTTCACATATTTTACCGATATGGACCGAATCGGCGAAGTCTTTATGCGTTCTTCACCTTCCATCAAAACTTCATTCATAAAATCTTTTGATTTTAACATCAAAGCTTGAAAGTTTTCAAACAAATAAAGAAAAAACGTGAACGGTGCTTGGATTGATGATCTAGTCTGAATGGCTTGCCACAGGGTCTAGATTATTTATTTATTTTGGATAAACACTCCAGAGGGGAGGGGGTTAGGCAGACTCCGACCAGTACATTAAAAGACAAATAACAAGGGGTACAAAAGAGGGGGGTGGTGGGGGTGGGGGGCGCTCACCCCTATAGAAATACAATCAATGCATGCAAACAGGGCATTTATTAACAGATCATAAACCCCATACAGAAGGAAGCTACCTGCCGAATCTGGCTGGTGTGTCAAATGGACAGTAGACATTATGTACTATTCCTTATGATCGAACCATTCATGTTCACGATGAACATACCATGGGGTGACGAAACCAATAGCAGTACTTGAGTCGCTTCTGCATGAGAAAAATGCTAGCATTCCAAGAGATGTCTAGTTGTGCTACTGTCCTCAGTGTCCTCACTCTTAAACTCGACACATGCAACATTCTTTCAGACAACTTCCATATCCAATCCCTTATTTCTTTTTGGAACCGAATAACTCCTCACGTGAATTCTTTTTTGGGCTCCGATGAACTCCAACCTATTAGATTACAAGATGCAGGTATTACAAGTTCAAAATTAGGACGTTGTATATTAAAGAGCAGAACATGAATCTACAACAAAAGTAGAGAAATCTAATGGTGATTTATGCATAAAATCCACCATCTCATTGGCTTTTATAACCTTTTTTTTGGGAGTAAAGACTTCTATAACTTAAGAAAGCCAACAAATAACTAGAACCCTAAAAGAGAAACATATGCACTTACATAACTATTCAACCAGAGAAGGACGTCTGTTGTCTCCTCATTTCTAAAATCTTGTTGACGACTCCACTGTCTTTATGGATCAACTGCAACATCATTGGAGAACTGATGTGATTACATGCTTTCTTCAGACCGATTAGTAGACGCTCGGCTTCGACTTGTGGAACTGTCCCTGGTATAGTGAATAATAAATAAATCTGCCCATTTAAATAACAAATTGAAAAAAATCTAAACAAAGCTGAAGTAATTTTTCTCAATTAAGCAGTACCATACCCAACTCTTGTTACAGATGAGGACGATTACTGGATAATTATTTATTGTATATGCTCGTTCAATAGACGCAAGATCACATGAACAAGAAATGGAAACAAGTAAAACTGTAACGTGTACAACAATTAATCAGATAAAGTGAAATTAAACAATTCTTCTGTTGCGTAGCTTAAAATTTCATTCATGAGAGACTCATCATCCAACACTTTTTTAGTGCAAAGTTATCAATGAAAATTAAAACTCCTCCTACATGATCATGAACCCAACTCCATTTGAAATTCAAAACATTATCTCATTTCCCCTGGCCGTATCAAATGCACACAAAGTTTACATATATGCAAAATATTGCAATGTTGTTCAGTTAAATCTAATATATAAAGATTACAAGAATAGAAGGACGAAGATCAGATGAGTGTTTACTCTTATTGTATTATTAATAAAAAAATTACCTGAACTCTGATCCTCTATCCGAAATTTTTGCTTGAAATTTCTTCTATGAATCTTCCCAAAACACCTTATGTTCAAAGTTCTCCAAGAAAATCAAACCTCCTACATTAACATGAATCTGGAAATTAAAATATCTCATTCTAGCACAAATTACATCCCCCAATGCAACAACTAATGTAGAGATTGAGTGAAGGGTGAAGAAGCTTACCTACCTATTGGAGGGAGAAGCATGTCCAACCCAAAATCATATAGACAGTTCAAAGGCAGAGTAAGTGTACATGTAGCTGCAATAAGGAAAAAAAACAATCAATATTGGGAAGAGGAAAAGAATTGGTTTTGGAATAGTAAAATGAAATGAAAGACTAACAAATTGATTGGCATACCTCTTGAGCTTTATGCGTCAGAAAATTCTATGATTGGAATATGAGCAATCTTATACCATTTCTCCCCCATCACAGATTTGCATCTACTGGAAGGGATCAAATCCCTAGGCATTCAAATAGAATTCATTTCTGAAGAAGGTTATAATCGCCTGCACCTCCACCAATATGCACTGCGTGGGTATTGATGCATTCTTCAGCTATCTGGTCTATCAAATCTTGGAAAAAGTGCCTTCAGTTTAGGCAAGAATCGGTTTGATGTCCATGGTCTTTGTGGTATTGGTATAATCTGTCCTTGACCTGGTATCTGGGTCAGAGAGCATTTTTGGGCGATGGTGGAAATTCAGCAAGCCTTTGATTTGCTCCAGTATCTGAAATAACAGTGCATTAAGTCTGGTGAAGTTTCGGTTACCAACAAAAGACATTTGCTCAGATTGGAATGGTCTCCTCTGGGTTTGTTAGCGCTTAGACTCAGGCTGGTTGTCCAGGAGGATGTTTTGTATTCCTCGCCAAACCATTTGGCGCTATACTGATTGCACCAGTTTCAACCTTTGCTCTGCTCCTTCCAATATATAGAATTGAAATCCTGTGTCAACGTACCAGCCCCGAGGCTGTTAGTATTTTTTTTTTAACAAGCAAATTCACTTTAAATTTCTTTAATCCAATTCTATTACAACCAAAACATAAAACCTTCCACCAACTTAAAAAGGAAAACCACTGCATAAAAATAGACAAAGATAACAATATCATTAAAGTTAGACAAAATAAAACCAAATTCCTTATGATCGCACCATGGATTACCTTATTTTCGGAGATCAAACCATCCAAATGAATGATGAACACACTAGGAGGTGAGTGAACCAAGAGCAGTATTGTCGTCAAGAACAACCTCAGCATTCCAGTTCTTCACCCACTCTCTAAATTCGACGCTGGCAACCTAGTTTGTGACAACTACTTTATCCAATCCCTGACTTCACTCCAGAGTCGAATAACTCCCCTTTACAGTTCCTTGAGCTACATCCCATATGCAATAGGGCTCTTGTTCTTGAACTACTCTGTTCACCAAGCTGCTTCATCATTCCATTGCAACAGTGCATATTGATCTGAAACATAAATCTAAACAAATTTGAAGAAATCCCAATATTGCTTAAAATGCATCAGATTTGCACTTAAAATAACTAGAACCATGTGACAGGAATGCACTTACACAAGTATTCAACCAAAATCTCACCAAAGCTGTAGAATTTCAGAAAGCAAGACTGATCACCTCATAATTGTCACCCAAACCCATATGGACCAATACTGCACGCAAACTCTCCTAGCAATGCTGAACCCAAATGCACACAAGAATTTACAGGCATTCAAAATATTGCAATGACGATCAGCTCAATTTAAATTAACATAAAATGATTAGAGAAAAGAATTTAGACCCCAATACCAACACCTAATTACCTACCTACTAAGAAAACCATGCAGTGGGCAACCTAATTACCTACCTACTAAGAATTTGGCCTATTCAACTAAAACCACATACCAATCAATGGTAGTTCTGTATGCTAAGAAACAATAAAAGTGAAACAAAACCTTATAGTTGAGCAAACAGATATACAAACACCCATCACTAAGATCAAATTGAAAAATACATGACGAATAAAATCATTCTTCAAATTTCCATTTTTCTATAATCTAAGTAGTGAATTATTATAATGCTATGATGCAATATGTAATGGACTAACCAAACACCTTTCGACATACATTCAACACACAAATATGGGATCCCCATTGAAATTTACACAAAAATATGTTACATCCATATGATATGTTGCTCTCACTGAAACAAACCCCATGATTGAAATTCAGGAAAAAACTGGATTGACTTCCTATAAAAACTCATAACATAATGGAAAGATGAATAAACAGCAATTGAGAAACGAAATGAGAATTCGCAGAAAAGCTTACCGACATCTAAGAGATAATTGATTGAGAAGAATCAAGTCAGTCAAGGATTTGTGGAGGTAATTTCAGTCTCTTTTTAACGTAAAAATTCTTCTTCTATGAGGCTGTTCATCAAACACCTTATATGTAAAGTTCCCCAAGAAAATCATAACCTGCTACATGAACATGACTCTAATATCATTTCAAATTCAAAACATTCACATATAGTTCATTTTCAACACAAATTAAATTCCCCACTGCACCAACTAACGTAGAGATTGAGTGAAGGATGAAGAAGCTTACCTATTGGAGGGAGACATATGGAAGTTGATTAACTACTTGATAATCTCCACCCGAGACCATATGGTACAATAACATTACACTGGGCAAGACCAAAAACACAATCAATATTAGGAAGAGTGAAAGAATGGGTTTTGGAATAGTAAAATGAAATAAAAGACTAGAAATGGATTGTCATACCTCTTGAGCTTTATTTGAAGTCAATCAATGAATTCGACGAATGGATTGTCATACCTCTTGAGCTTTATTTGAAGTCAATCTCGACCAATGGAATATGAGCGATCTTATGCCATTCCTCCCCCGTTAGTGAAGTGCATCTTTCCTTTAGAAGTGGACATCGGATAATTGTCAACTGTGAGATTGAGGAGGATGAAAGGTCTTGAGGCAAATACTTGAGGTTCTCACATTTGATAATTGTCAAACTTCGAAGTGAGGATAAATTTGTGAGCCAATTTGGCAATTCCACTAGACCTTGGAAATTCATTATCATTAACTCTTGCAGCTTTGTTAGGTGCCGAAGTTGTTCAGGTAATGTTGTGAGTTTGGGCCATCCACATATGCCTAGCGATACAAGCAAATCGATCTGCTCAATACCCTCTATGAATGGAAACACATCTGGCTCATCTGCAAATCCCCCCATTCCCAAATCATAAAGCAAGGGGAGCTTACAAAGCTGCCACTCTGATAAAGAGAAAGACGACGATGACGAAGACGACAAAGCTGCAAATCCCCCAACGCTCATGATTCTCAATTCACGCAGGGAAGTCAAGCAACTGATCAGATCCGGCTCAACTGTTAGACTTTTGCAATTCCATAGAACTAGATTCTCAAGAGATTTGAGATTTCTAAGCTCCTCTACTGGAAGGGATCGAATCTCTGGGGATTCACCTATAGTTAATTTTCGGAGAAGGTTATTCCTTTGCAACAAACCTTGTGGCAAGGACGTCATGTCGTTAATGTGTGCTAAAAAAAGATTGGTAAGAGTGGAAGCTTTGTTTGACAAGGATTTTACCAAACTCTCACTGCCATCATACACCGCCAGATCCTTGAGAGATGGAAATTGGGTCGGTGTCTTTGTCAGAACATGACACATCCTAACTTCCAATTTCTCCAGCAAAGGGAAACTTTTAAGAGGAGGTTCCATCCATTCTTCCAACACGGGCAGCCTCCTCAGAGTAAGTTGTCTTAATGAGGGGAATAAGTCTTTGTTGCCAACGTCTTCTTTGTTCCCAATGTCGTCACTATAAAATTCGTCTCCGATACATCTCAAATTTATCATATAACCAATCTCGAGAATCTTCAAAAATTGCAGCCTTCCAAGTGGAGGGAGACGTTCACACGTACTATTTTTGTACAAATGCAATTCCACTAAATTTGGAAGAAAAGCAGCATTCATCCATGTTGGACACCTCTCGCCCAAAAACCGCCAAATCTCTAACTTCTTCAAATTTGAATGAGGTCGCAACCCTTCAAGTACATCATCTGCCAATGCTACAGGTGTCAACCAACTTAATTTAAGAGATTCAATATTTGATTTTTGGACCAATTTTGCTTCTGTGGCCGCTGCTGCGCTTCTCACCATCTCTAACTTTTCTATCTCAAGCTTGCCCCCAAGATTCAAACATTTCAACTCCCTAATGTTGCATCCACTGTCCTCCTCCCCAACTATAAATTTGGACAATGTTTGCAATGAACTCAGGTGTCCAATATCTCTTGGCATTTGTTCAAGCTTTGTACAACTGTCAATCACAAGATGTCTCAACCGAATCAGTTTTTTCATGTCCTTGGGTAGCTCACAAAGTTTTTCGCACAATGAAAGGTTCAGAGTTTGCAAATGATAGAGGTTACATACAGAATCAGGCAATGTCTTAACAAATGTCTTTGAAAGATCAAGAAACCTTAAATGTCTCAACTTGCCCACACAAGAAGGCAACTCCGTAACATAAGCTCTATGCAAATCTAACACCCGTAAATACTTGAACTTCGACAACTCACTACCAAACTCTAACTTCACTGAATATTTGGGCAATGCGGATGAAAACATATATGTTCTGACTTTGTTACTAGGTGACAACGATTTCAAGATTTCTAGTGAAGATGACAAACGACAAATCTGACCAACATCTTCTACTCTTTCAAAATTTTCAAAAGAAAAATCACACTTGCTCACCAAACATGCAAGATCGTGAACAAGATCATGCATTTTAAAATCAGAAATTCGGTCAAACTCATCTCTTTCAATATCTTGGAAGAAAGAATTACACATCAATACAAAAATATAGTTGTCACCAATGTCTTCCATCAACTGAGCACTTCCTTGAGGTGGTTCAAGAAAACCCTCTCCCATCCACATTAGGATTAATGCATTCTTATTAATCAATTCATCCTTGGGAAACAATGAACAATATGAGAAGCATTGTTTTATAGGTGGCAATAAACTGTTATAACTTAATTTCAATACTCCCATTATTTTCTGGTTTTCAGGAAGCTCCCAAATTTTACTATCTCTAATGCGCAACCACTCACGCACATCTTTTTTAGACTTCATAACACACCCTAGATGCATCACCGCAAGAGGCACACCTCCACATTTTTTTACGATATCCTTCCCAATTTCCACCAAATCCGAGGTTCCTTCTGCTTCCCCTTCACTAAATGCCCAACGTTTGAACAAAACCCAACATTCCTCTTCAGATAAATTTTGTAATTCAATCGGTGTTCTTGGTTGACAGACTAAGGATGCTACTTTACTGCTACGTGTGGTAACAATGAGTTTACTTCCTTTACGTGCGCCTTTGCTTAATAGAGAATAAAGTCTCTCCCACTTGTCAGACTCCTCATTCCATACATCATCAAGAACAAATAAAAATCTTTTTCCACTGATATTTCCTTGTAAGGTGGAAACTATGGCATCCATACTAGATAAATCACACCTAGTTTTTGTAATACACTCCAAAGCATCTTTGAATATCCTTTCAACATCAAACACCTCGGAAACACAAACCCAAATTCTTAAATCAAAGAATTCCTCTACTAACTTGTCATTGTAAATGATTTGCACGAGTGCAGTCTTCCCCAAACCCCCAATACCCACAACCACAATGACCGAAATCTCATCAGTTTCTTGGTTCTGTGAGTCAATCAATTGATTCACTATGGTCTTTTTCTCAATTTCCCTCCCAACAAATTTTGAAATTTTTACATCTTGAGAAGTTGTTTTCCGATCACTCGCACATTGGTTATGAACTGGATTTGTAGTTGTCTTATTTAATTTGAAATCAACACCCTCTTTTTTAATTTCAGCTAAATTGCTATTGATATCTTGAATCTTATGAGCCATCTTAAAACGAAACACAAATGGATTTGAGGGTGAGAAAAAGTTTCTCACCTTCGCCTTAAAGCGATTCTTCATCTCCATTTGATGGCGTAAGACTTCATACGCGAACTCGTCAAGAACATCGTCAGCATCATGGCAAACTCGTTTCAGCCTTTTCAACCAAAGCTTGACACTTTCTTTCTCCACTTGTTGTCGCTCAGCATCGACCAGAAAAGATTGGATCATAGATGATGATTTTTTAAGCTTTTTCAGCTCTCCTTTGACGCCGCATGCTGCACCAATCTCCTGAGTAGCCATTGAAAGAACCTTCTTCAAAATTTCGGATGCTCCTGATACAAGGATTTCTTCGGCCATTTTCTTTCTTCTTCTTTTTTTTTATCAACAACTCTCTGTCTCCCTCTCTCTTTTGCACTTGGATGTTCAATGGTGTGTGAGATGAATTAGTCAATGGCAGGTTGTCATTCAAAACTAAAAGATTCGTTACTGTAAGATCCGAGGAGGAAATTTAGTGGTACCAAATTGCAAGTGGGACCGGGGGGTGTTTAAACTTCATTAAAATATAGGGGTATTCAATATACGGATATTCAATTAAAATATAGAGATTTTAATATAGGGGTATTCAATTAAGGATTTAAAATAATACAATGAAATCTAGGGGTATTCAAATATAGATTTTAAATAATTGTTTTATAATCCATTAAAATCAGGGGGTATTCAATTCATAATTTTCAAAAGTCTACCAAAATTAGGGGTATTCAAAAAATGCGAATTTTGATGAATTTGTTAACTTGATGGACTTTGAAGGATTTATGTGTGAAATGTATAAATATCAAAACCCTTTTCAAATCCAGCCTTTTCCATTCGAATTTCAATTTGTCTCCTTCCTCTCTCCCACCAACAGTGTGCTTTGTCTCCAATGTCAGTGCTAGCTAAAAGGTCTCGACGCTCATTCACCATTTCCAGCAAAAACAACGTTTCCTCTACAATTGTCACCACTCCACAAAAACCCATCTCTGCATCTCCTCTCCCACTCGACCCTCCCACCATTACCACCAACGAAGACCACAAGTCCCTCTGCTTCTCCTTAGTCGACAAACTTATAACCAAAGGCCTCACTTCCGCCGCCCAAGGCGTAATCGACCACCGCATCAAGCAATCCTCCTCCCTCACCAACGCCGTCTCCACTATCCGCTTTGCTTCCCACCACGACCTCAACTTCAACACGGACAGCTATGCTTCACTCATTCGCAAGTTCGTCAATGATATTGATTCTACCCCATCTATTTAGGGAACTATTCTTGCCAAAGATATTGATTCTACCCCATCTATTTTGGACTCTATAGTTTTATGTTTTTGTAGATTGGGTATGATAGGGGAAGCTGGAGATTGTTTAACTGTTTACTGGTGGGTTTCAACCTTCTAAAGACTGTTTACAATGTGATGCTTCGTGGTTTATGTTCTGATGGAAGAATTCAATATGGGTATGTGTTATTTCGTCTAATGCTTGATTCGGGTGTCGCCCCGAGTATTGGGTGTTATAGATTGATGATTGAAGGGTTGTGTGATATTGGGTGTTTCGATGATGCCCTGGGTGTGTTTGATGAAATTACTGACTCAGGAATGAAGCCTATGTTTAAGCTGTATAACTGTGTAGTTAATTGGCAAGATGCTGGACAAAAATGTGCGTCCTGACAATGTGATGTATCTGTTTTTGATCATCAAGAAGATAAGCACAGGCTCAACATAAATTCCACCTTACTTGATCATTCTTATGCAAATCAGCAGGATGAGGCTTTGCAGGAAAAACTTGAGCTTCTGTTTACTGGAATTTTGAAAAATGATGTATTTCCTGCCAATGAGGTTTTCAGTATTACACTGTTCTATGCTTTCAGGCTCTTGACAGAAAAGAGAGGTCGGATGTTCTTGCTAACAAGACTGAAGATCTGCGTTCTCAGGTCAGAGGTCATTGACTTTTCATAAAGAGTTTATTATTGCATATGTGCCTATACTAGTTTATTGAAGATCCCTGATGGTTTTTGTTTTATTTCAGGCACAACAATTCAAGAAACAAGGGACACAAGTGAGGCGAAAAATGTGGTTTGAGAATATGAAAATAAAACTAGTTGTTCTTGGAGTCCTCTTATTTTTGGTTCTTGTCATCTGGCTTTCTATTTGCTGAGGTTTTGATTGTACAAACTAGAATTGCTCCACAATACAAATCTAAGCATTCAAGTAAACAGATCTACACACCCAGCTGCATTCAAAAACCTGAATCAACAGAGAAGAGTTTATGTTTCACTAAGGAGAAGTAACAGCCACTTGTCAGGACTTGTCTAGGAGCATTGGTTGAACAAAGTTTGCGAAAATTGTTGTGAAAAGCAGAACTTTTCATTGTATTGTTGGACTGGATTGGTTTACTGTTAAATTTTTTTTTCAATAACAACATAGTATTTTCTTGTTTCTTCCCCATATTTTCATTGTTAATATTAAAAAACAGAGTATTCAATTAGTTGAAATCTTACTGTTGGTCATAATGTGTTGTTCAGGTGATAAGTTTCAATCATATAGTGTTATCTTTTGGAATAAGGAAATGGATTGTTGTTCGATTTGTAAGTTTTGAATTAAAGACCTACTAATTTCTCTTCACTTATTGAAGCATACTGCATGCCTTTGCAGGTGCCACATAAGTAGTCTTCTTGTACAAAACCCAAGTTTTGCAAATGAATTTTTCTGCATCTAGAACTGTTTTGTTTGAGACGCTCCGTTGATGCATTGTGAACAAGAGGATTGATGATTCGTTCTGCAACTCCATGAATTACAGGTCTCTGACAACTAAAAGAAGATGAGTTGGCAGAGTTTTGCATTACAGGAAAGAAGCTTCCAGTAGCTGGCAACTGCCTGAAAGACTTGTGGGAATAGGATGAGCTGGAGATAGGCACTTGGCAAACAGAACAGAAATTTATAAGAATCAATAGAAATCCATAACAATCCTTTATAAAATTCAGAAAATTCAATAATAAAAATCCATCAAAATCCAGTGGATTCTGTAAAATTCACAAAATCTAGTCACTTAAAATACATCAAAGTTCAGTGGATTCTGTAAATTCCTTTGAAATATTTTAAAATTCATGAGATTTAAAGTCTTTCACACTCTATTAAAATCCATAATTGAATACCCCCATATTAATCAAATAAATAAATTAAGAATGATGTCCCGTCTAGTTTAAGGAGTCTAATTTAATCAATTTCACTAATCAAGAGCAGGGACTCTGGACCCTGAGATCAATCATCAGGCTTAGGTAATATCAAACAACCAGGCCTAGCAAATTGCAATATTCTACAGAATTCAACACAGAAGATTTGGTAAAGCAAAAAAATAGAAACCATGTTTATATAAAGAAGTTGAAAACATTTTGGAAAAAGAAAACAGAAAATAAATAAATAAATAAATAAAAAGTTATGTGATTTCATTAGATCTTAACTATCAAATTAGACGGTGGTGATCCAAACGCATCTGTATAACTTATGCTTTCAAAGATCGTAGCAATTGGACGTAAATACAAGAGTAGCAAAATACCTACACATGAAAGCAGCGTGGGAGCCAAAGTTAGAGTGAAACAGTATTTACAATCCGCACCCTAGCTGCTGTTAGCACAACGCAATGTGTCATTTTTCTTTTTTCTTTTTTTATCAAGCAAACAAAAATTTTATGCAAAAACAACCCCCCTTAAGCCTTCAGTGAGAGAGAAACTTACCAAAGGGAACAAACGATCACATACAAGAAACTCTTACACGAAAATAAAACTGTCTCACAAGAACATGAAATCCTCTTAGCGAAAGTTGTTTCCTATGTTCCTTTGGGGATTCTAAATAACCCCTGCTCAATTTTATATTAAAAAAAAAATATTTGTTTCCTATGTTCACTATGCTATCATTCTTCAATTGAACAATGACCCAATAACGAAAACAACCTTTGGAGCAAAAATTTCTTCGCATATTTAGCTTTGATTTCATTTACATTTCTTACACATTTTTATCAACGACTCTTTGCATCTCTCTTGCACTTGGATGTTGAATGAGATGTGAGAAGTTGGGCATATACAGATGCTCTTAATTAATTGACAATTATTTTTTTACTTTTGAACTGTGATTTTTTTTTAAACACAAGAACTCTTCTACAGTGCCTGGTGGTATCAGGCACCGTAGATGTGCATGGAAATATAATTTCATGTAATTTCGCGAAATCACAATCCTTAGAAATGAGTATACATGCTGAGAACTTCTCTTATTGTCATCATCACCGAACTGATGACTAATATGTGATACTATTCATTTGCTTATCATTAATTTTCATAGACTTGGCAAAGTCTTTGGACTTAATTGCCTTGTCTGTTTTTGCAGAAGGTCAAGTCTTTGGAAAACTTCGACAATTTGAAGAGTCGGCGACAATTTGAATAAAGCTATATCTCTTCTCAAAGAAAATAGGCAACTTCGACTGCCGAAAGTGAATATCGATACACTCGAAATGACTAGCGAGGATAGTGATGAAGTCAACTCAGAATCTGAGCTAGGTCCACAGGCAGCAAACAGTGATTTGGATTTAGGGGTTATGTCAGACGGAAAGATGAATACGAGGCGTTACACCAAAGATATCAGCATTTGTCCCCGAAAATCCAATAGAACTAGGAAAGAAAACAATAGGTACAAAGACTGAGTTTTTTTGTCTAGGTTTGTTTTGATGAATCCTTTCTTTCGTGAGATTTTGTTTCGGCCTTTTAGTTAACCCTATAGGGTCAGTCATGTAGCCTTCGGGCATTGATTTTTAAATGAATAAAATGGGTCACCATCCCAAAAAAAAAAAAAAAAAAAAAAGTCTTTGGAAATTTGCAATTATGCATGCCAATTGGAGAGATTCCAAGAGGCTCAAAATATCGTTTGTAACTGTTTAATGTACATTTATTCCGAAATTTGATGTGTCGAAAATGATAGAAATGGAAATGTCATATAGCAATCAGTTTCAGCGACTCTAAGTCCAAAAATATATTTTGATCATCAATGACAATTCAACACTTGTAAAAGAAGATTAGAAAAGTCATGTTTTATGTTTAAATATGAACTACTACAATTATTTATTTAATTGATGCTAAATGACAATTCAGGGGCTTTATTTCCTATCTCCATGCACATTTACGGTGTCTGGTACCACTAGACACACATCCGAAACCAAATATAAGGCATCTTAGAAATGGGGTAAACACAAGTTACAGAACCATTCTTTGTATGCAACTTGGTCTATCAAATATACTAATAAAAAAAGACATAATTCCAATATTGTTAGGTATGTAGTCAATTTTAATAAAATAAACTAATTAATTGATTACAAAATGCATGCACGTGATTTATTTGGTACATCACAGTCACTAGGCATTTTCATATTATCAATGCTAATAGCACAAGTAATCAGTATCAACAACTTTTAATCTATATTTCTCTGAGCCCACAGATTGCGATGGTATAACAACTATTGCAAGTGGCGAAATTAACTATTTGATTGATTTTTCTACATTGTTCTAATTTCATTGACTTTGAAAGTGATTTCCGCTTTTAATAATTATCACTATCAATGTCGCGTCACAACCAACGATTTAATAAAAATAGCAGGCATTGTCGATTAGAGGACATTTTGAGCACAATCTTGTCCCACCACATACATCTAACAAGTACCCAACACCATTAATTAATGCATACCAAAATTTACTAGCACTAATCTTGTCCCTTCTTGTGTATTAGTGGATACCTAATCAAAGAGTGGAGAAGTACAATAATCAAACAAAACTCACCTACCAATCAAAGCAAAACTACAAAATGAACTACCAATTGGATAGTTCTTCCCACAACAATTATATAATCTCTGGCAAGGAATGTGATTTTTGGAAATATGCTGAAATTTCATGAAATATTTTATATTTTGAAGTTATCAAAATCTCTATCGAAATCTAAAATATGTCTAAATTTTTCTGAGGAAATAAATAAATATTTTAATCTCCATATAATTTAACATGTTATAATGTTATTTTAATATCAACCTATAAAGCAACCGGTATGGTTTACAACGTACACCTCATATGCCATTCCTGCGTTGACAAAAATAACATCAAATTGAATAATTTAACCATTAAAATAAACAAATATAGAGTCAAGCATATAAGCAAAATGTCTATTGTTGTCACAAAAGCATCCAAAAGACAACCACAACTCTGCAACCAGTGAACTTGCCACACATCCAAAATGTCTATTTTTTCTATACAACGAAATATTTCACAAAATATTTCTTAAAATCAACTTAACGGAATTACCTTGAAAAATGAAATCACAATCTGTGGACATGAGCAAGGATTGTGATTTCATTTTTCGAGTTAATTGTGGTTTCCTGATTTTAAGAAATATTTCGATTTGTAAAGAAAAAACATAAAACTTTCGAGGATAAATGAAATATATAATGAACTTTGAAGGTATATTAAATATGTGAAAAATAATATACAAGTAAATAAATGTATTAAACACATTAAAGTAAACCAAAATATCTATAATTAGAATATTAATAGGTAGTTTAAAAAATCAATATATAAGTAAAAGAAGTGATAATTAGGAAATTAGGGGTAGTTTCAAAAAACAATAAATAATTAGAGTAAATGATAATTAGAAAAATAAAACTCGAAATTTACGAAAAAAATCCTCGAAATTTTTTTATTTTTAATAGGTGGTTTTTTTTATTCTTACAAAAAAAAAATACTCTGAAATTTACAAAAAACCTAAAATTTTATCGAAAAACCCTCAGAAAAAATGTAAACTTTTTCTTCGAAATTTCTAAAAACAAAAATTTCGGAGAAATTTCATGTAATTTCGCTAAATCACAATCCTTAGAAATGAGTACATGCTGAGAACCTCTCTTATTGTCATCATCACTGAACTGATGAGTAATATGTGATACTATTCATTTGCTTATCATTCATTTTCATAGACTTGGCAAAGTCTTTGGACTTAATTGCCTTGTCTGTTTTTGCAGAAGGTCAAGTCTTTAGAAATTTGCAATTATGCATGCCAATTGGAGAGATTCCAAGAGGCTCAAAATATCGTTTGTCACTGTTTAATGTACATTTATTCCGAATTTTGATGTGTGGAAAATGATAGAAGTGGAAATGTCATATAGCAATCAGTTTCAGCGACTCTAAGTCCAAAAATATATTTTGATCATCAATGACAATTCAACACTTGTAAAAGAATCTTAGAAAAGTCATGTTTTATGTTTAAATATGAACTACTACAATTATTTATTTAATTGATGCTAAATGATGCAATTTTGTTATTGTCCACAATCGTTATGACTTGGGTTTTATTCCTTCAAACTGAAGTTAAAAGAATTTCTTCCTGATTTCCGCTTCCTGAATTTTAGCATCTATTTGGAGTTCTCTCACTACTGCAGGCTGAAGGCTAAGTATAATTTTGAAAAATAAGGAGTTCCCTTCGTTGATTTTGAATTTCATTTGTTGATTTGGCTTCGCTTCTCGTTTTCTATTCACCAGACACTTCTAGAGTATTGCAAATTTTTTTTGTTTTCATTCTTCTGGGGATAGTTTGAATTTTCAAGTCAATTGCTTTGTCCGTAAAATGAATAAATAAAGGTGAGAGGCATTCTTTGAAGCCGATGCCATGCCACGAGAAATTGATGAACTCCGTGCACAAAAGAAAATATGAACTTGGTGATAGGCCAAGAAAGGTAAAACTAATGCGAAACATAATGAACATTCTGTGACTGATCCATCCACACAAAACTTCTGGAGATGTTGCCCAAAGTTTTCAACCAAAAAATGTGATTTCAACTATAACCACTGGATGAAAGATTCAGATGACTTTAGTTCTGAATCATTAATGTGCTAATTTTATTTATTTGTTTATCTATTATTAATATTATTTTTAGCAGAAATCACTTTATCCTAGTTCATATAGCTATTTGGTTGCCAACCAGCTAGTCGGAACATATGAAAAGAAGTGTTGACGACATACTAATCCTTTTTTTCTTTGGGGGTTAAAAACTGCAAAATTGCTAGCAACTGCAAAAGAAAATTTACATGTACAAAGATATAAAACACAAACGAAATACAATTGTATGGACGCCAGAGAAGCATAGACAATTCAACAATGACAAATTTATGGAGTCTAAGGAGAGCAAGGGCTCTTTGCAAACGAGTTATCCTTATTGTAATAACCACACATATTTGATCTTTTATCTCACCAATGAATTGAAAATAAGCACGACTCCAAGATTGGCTCCAAAGCAAACTACCACAAACTCCCATAAGACCAACATCAAAGCTTAATCCCATGCCGATGTAGAACCAAAGCATCTCATCAGTACTCCCATCTTCGTCGCGAGCAACAGGTATTGAACCAAAGCATCTCATCTAGGTGATCTGCATCGTACCCTGCTTAGTGAGAGGTTTCCTTTTGTGCTAGCACTGTGCCTCGTGAGTGAGAGAGTAGTTGTGATTTTGAATCCTGATAGTGAACTGTGAACTACATTCTAGGAAATAGTTTGCGCATATATAAATGTAATAATGCGCCATGAAGGCTACATGAACTGTGGTTAGGTATCTAAATGGTATCCTTCTGCGCAGTTACGGTTAAAATTTGGATCACTGATGCTTAAACTTGGGAGCTTCCCTCTCCAAATTAAACCAGGTGCTCTTATTATATATAAGAATAATGAAATTTGTAGAATTATAATCTTTAAGCACTTCCATTTTTATTTTATGTCATATTATTTATTGTTTATGCCACTCAGTTCTGAAGTTGCAGTGATGTTGGTTACTTTATTTTGCTTCATTATGGAAGTAATGATTTAGTTTACAATCCAGGGGATTCTCTAAGTTCAGGCATATTGATTACGGACAATAGAAATCGGGAAATAGGATTGCGCCTGATGTTTGTAACCTACCAACTAATTGTGTTTTTGTTCTCTTTCATGACCATGTTAGCATATAGAACACACTCCTGTGTGGGATTCTGATTCGAAACAGGGCTAGATACAAATCTTCGTTTGGGTTTTTTTCTGATGCTAAAGTGGTAGAACCTGTTAACTGTGTTGGGTTTTTCATTCAAAAAGAAACTTACAGATCTTCTTTTGTGATGTGCAGCTTCGTGGTTGGCACCATGGACCTTTGGCTAATTGCGAACCTGGAAGAGCATCTCTATGGGAAGTAGCCTAGGATGCTGGAAGATATCTGCTTGAAATATAATAACTGCTAGTTTCAATTTTCACAATGTTGGTTTTAGTTTGCTTGTATCTACTTCTGGTGTAGGAATAATGTTTCAAATTATTTGGTTCTGAATACAATTTCTGAACCTGTCAAGAAAGACATCAGATTACAGAGATTCATTTGTTAATGGAATGACACTTTTAGTACACGAACCGTCTACTCTGTATTTCTTCATTGCCCATATCTTGTCATGAATCATCAATCAAACTCAAATAATACACTCCTAAATCAAGCAAATAACAACGATTACTTCAGCATTTAACTTTGAGACGGGATTTCTGATTTCCTCTCTATGACGTCAAAACAAACAATTTTTCATGGTTAACATCGACAAAGAAATCACCAAATTGGCATACAACAGTGTTACTTTATACATCACACCATGCAAGTGAATAAATTAACCGTGGGAACTGAGTCCAATGACAGTATAGAAACGAAGACCAGTCATATCAAACTACTATTATTTTGAACTTCACCTCGCATTGTTGCAAACACATACATTTAAAATAAAAAGGCAAGTCTAGCTCAAGGACATATAACCTACGTGCTTCGTCGACTGACAAGCTTCAGATGCTCTTATCCTTCAAGCAACAAGGAGCTCGCCTGATTGAGGGATCACTTTCTGATAATCAAAACCATGTGCATGCACTCAAACAATTTGATGTTGTTATCTGGGGTTGATCAAAACCTTCTCTTACAACTCAAGCTTGTTGATGCCATCAAAGAAGTATATATATGTTAGAACTTTTATACCAGACTCAAATCACTTCAATATAGCTTTTCGATTAATTTGCGCAAAAAATGGTGCATGTAGTGTTTCTTGCCCTCAGAATTCGGGATGGACCCAGCGCAAATGCAACATCCCCTTTAGCCAGGAAATGTAGCATTTGTTGAGAAGATGATAGTGAGAAGAGCTATTGAAGCACTAAAACAATAACATTTTTTTGGCTATTCTCTGTATCTGCGTCTTCTCATTATTTGTTCACATATAGTCTATTTCTCTTCAATTTTGCTATGCTACCCTGATGGATTCAACACAGACGATAAATCAGAAAATTAAGCAAATCACTAAATCAGTTCTTCTTTGTTTCATTTTGATTAAAAAAATTGTCGACATGCCTTATATTTTTGTCTATTAATTATATAGTTACGTGAACTTCACTAATTAAGTTGAAATTTTGCAAGTGATGGGTAATTGTCTCTAAATAGACGTGGGATGGCTTGGGAAATTATGTAAGTTTTATGCGCAATGATTATTCTTTCAAGTTAATATGTACTTTCATCAATACAATTTCTCGATAATATTTTGTTTCTTTTTAAGTTATCTTGCATTACCCTTATTGGTTCTGTCAATTTCTTTTAACATTGCAAACTTTAAAGTTTTTTTATAAATTTATGGGTTATTTTTCATTTGGTCTCCATTTGTTTATGTCTTTTCATTTTTGAATCTCATTTGTTCTTGTATTCTAGTCTAACACTCATGACCGTCTGTTCAAGAGTATTGGCTAATAAATTATATCCAATTTTTTAAATTGACAAACTTACCCTCACATAATTTTCCAAAATCAAATATTTTTTTTCTCTCTCCACAAACCCATCCTCTCACTAATTTTTTTTTTTTAAAATCTTCCTCACTCTACTCTCTCTTTCTTTCTTTTTTTATTTTTCTGTCTTTTTTTTAATCTATGTCCTTCCACCACTGCGTCCTCTCCTTTTTTTTTTTTTTTATGTATCTCTCTCACCCACAAAACCACCCTCTCAACATGAGCCGCGTCATTTTTTTAACCTCTCTCTCCACAAACCTACACTCTCTTAGTTAATTAACACAAACAATATAGTAATAATAAAATTATAATTAAGAAATTACAAATTTTAATAGTTTTAACTTCAAATTATTCAAACTATTTTTGTGGATTTAAGAGAATTAAAGTCATATTCTCTGAATTTTAATAAAACTGTTAATGACATGATTATAAGCACTACGTACCCAACTATATATCAACCAAGTCAAAACAAAAACTTAGTAAAATTTAGGGGTGGGAAAAAACCGATTTAAATTCAATTAATCGATTGAATCAGTTTTTTAATTCGGTTCGATAACCGAATCGAAATATGAGTAGAAAGAAAATAATCTAAACCGAATCGAACCGGTTATAAACGGTTCAACGATTGTATAATAACCGAATCGAACCGGTTATAAATGGTTCAACGATTGTATAATAACCGAACCGACCGATTAGTTAGATATATATAAATAAATAAATAACATGTAGGTGTCAATACCGGATTGGTGCAACAAATGCACTGCAGTGCACTCAGTTTTCAATTTTGGGCTAAAAATTGGGTTTGTCAAAATATTGGGCATGTTTTAATGAAAGCTTTTCAAGTTCTTGAGCCCAAAATTTCGACCTAACTGAACTGGATCGATCCGAAATTTGATTCAACCGATTTCATTTGTGTATAAATACAAAATTCAATTTCAGTTTAGATTTTGGGCAAACCGAATGAATCGATTCAAAATCAATTCGATAATGAAAACCGAACCGAACCAACAATGCCCACCCTAGTAAAATTCATGTAGATATCTTAATATTTGTGGAACGTCTGTGAAACGGTTGGACAAACAGTTTGATCTATATAATATTAATTAAAAGATGAGATCTATGAGTACGTAAAAAGATTACAACGGCCAAATTCAAATCTATCCTTCATATAATTAATAGTTAACAAAAAAAATTTATGAAGAAAAATTTGGTAATTTTAACTATTGATCGTGATAGTTTATAGAATAATACATTAACCCATACTAATTGTGTGGTCAGTTGGAAGGAAAAATCTTAGGTGGGAGTAATGTGGGCTCCTGGCTGGCCTTCTAGAAGAGCGAGGGTCGTATTCGTTCCCATGCTAGTACAAGTGGACTTGTCTATGGTCAGCACCGGCATAATAGTTCTATAATAAAAATTTACAAAAATTGTTTAATTGATATTAATCAAGATTTACAAATGATCGATTGTGACCTTAACCATTTTTCTTGCACCAAGATTCCCTAAGTCATTACAAAGCAAGTTTTTTGATAAGGATCGTTCCTTGAATTAGATCGCGCTTTGAGCGGGATTAGCTTCTAAACTGTTCAAAAAAGGTTTGAAAGCGAGTGTCACCCTAAAAAAAGGAGGTTCACATGACTAAGAATAAAACATGAAACATACAACTTTACACATTAAAACACTACTAATTATTCTACTAATCTTCACAATCAAAGCTTAATCTTTACCTTATTTAAAGAAATAAATAAAATTAAGAAAAAACAATATGATATTATTGAATGAGCTTTGCTAGGGGTCGAGGGAGGGAGCAAGGGAAAGGGGCGAAGGATGGGTGGTAACCACTCATCTGCCTCGAGATGAGCGCATCAGCCACGAGATGCGCGATGTCGCTCATCTCGAGGCAGATGGGTGGCAGCCACCCCTCGCCCCTTTCCTAGTTCCCTCCCTCGACTCCTAGAATTTTCGATGTTTTGATGAGGAGGCAAACTTGTCTCAAACATGTGAACTAGCTACTAGCTAGCTAGGAAAAAAAAAGAAAAAGGTGGTGGTTGAGGTTGGTAACACGTGGTGAGGAAACCAGCGAGGAAAACAGCGAGGGGAGGGAGGTGGAGGGGGAACCGTTCACTCCTTCGGAATGTGTGCCATCATTTTTTGCACGCGCATCCCGAAGGAGTCGAACGGTTCCCCCCTCCACCTCCCTCCCCTTGCTGTTTTCCTCGCCCACTTCCTCGACATTTAGAATTTCTGTCAAAACATATCTCATCTCATCTCATCTCATCTCATCTTCTCTGTCTTTTCCAACTTGGAAGTCAGATATATATATATATATATATCTCTTTATTACAACTCCGCTGCTTTGCTATGCTCTCTTTATCCATTTGCCTCAACTATTATGCACAATTAGATAGATGTATGTGTCCACTCTTCATGGCTTTTGAACACAGAAAAAGTGCACCTACCTACCATAAACAGGAGCGGATGTATGTGTTGGATAAGGGGGTCAATTGACCCCTTATATTTTTTAAAAATCTCATTAAGTCATTTGTATGTTTTATTTTGCCCTCCTTTAAAATTTTAGATTGTCTCTCTTTATATACAATCTTGACTATTACCTCCAGATCATTTTAAAATAAAGGATTTTGTTTTCTATTTTTTAAACTTCACATTCACCAATCTCAATCCTACTCCATCTCTTTCTCTTTTATTTAATCTCTCTCTCTCCTTTTCTAATTCCCATCTATTCACTCACCATCTCTTTTTTTCTTTTTTTAATTTCTCTCTATTTTAATTCCCACCATTAATTGAGTTGGAGATCGGGGAAAGGGAAATTATACATTTCAAAGATTTTTTTTTAATTTCTCTATTTAATCTCTTTATTTTAGATTAAACAATTATAAATTTAAGATTTCAAAAGTTGTTGTTTGTCTGCTTCGTCTGAGTTAGCCCAAAAAGAGAAAGCTCTTCATCCAGTCTAGTCCAGAGAATAGACACTACTTAGGCTACTGCTGCTACTACTACTTGGACTTAGATTGTACTGTTATGTTTGCCTCAACGCCAAAAAGTTAGAAAGAAAGCAGAGGTATGTTTCTCGCCAACTCTCATCTTATATCACCATGCTTAATTCTGTTTTCTCCAATTCAAAAAGGTAAGCTCTTCATTTGCTAGCTATAGTTGAATTAATCATACCATGTATATTTGTCTAGTTGTATAGTAAAATAGTTGTGTATTATTTACCCCCCTTTGTCTGTAATCCTAAATCCGCCCCTGACCATAAACACTCCCAGTCAATGCATTCACATTAAAATTTCACATTCTGCTGAAATGAATTTCCAGATCTGTCTCATGTGTGGAGGAATCAATTATCAGTAACTTCATCAAACAACTCTTAGTGGGGGACCCTTCCAATGAGTTCTGATGAGCGATGAATCCATTCCTCAAGGATTTTTCAAAGTTACCATTTTATTAACTAATTAATTAGTTTTTTTTTTTTTTTTAACAAAGGAATGCTCTAAGAAAATGTAATTAAGAATGCATAGGCAAGGATTATGATTTCTCGAAATTACTTTTGCCAAAGTTTTCGTTTTTTTTTTTCGTAAAAATACAAAAACTTGCTAACACAAATTACATTTTTTCGAGGATTTTTCAAATTTTTTTCGTAAATTTTGAGTTTTGTTTTTCTTCCAGTTATCATTTATTGTTTTTTAAACCACTCCCTATTTTTCTAATTATCACTTGTTTTATTTATATATTGATTTTTAAAACTATCCTCTGATTTTTTAATTATAGGTATTTTTGTTCTATTTAATGTGTTTAATACATTTATTTACTTGCATCTTATTTTTTTCACATATTAAATATACTCTCGAAATTTATGTATCCTCGAAATTTTTACGTTAGTTCTTTACACATGAGAAATATTTCTTAAAATCAGGATACTGAAATTAACTCAAAAAACGAAATCACAATCATTGTGCATATGCTAGATATTAAATTAGCTTAAATAGTCTCATATTGTCTATTGGTGGAGTTGTCAACATAGTTATTAAGAGATGATCCACTTCCTAATGACAATAAGGATTTTTGGATAAAACTTCAATCTAGTAACTCCAAGTGTGGCTAGATATCTAAGTGGGAGACAATATTATTGTTATGTATAATGGAATTAGATGCAGACACATAGTTATAGCGCACCAACAACATTCACATTGACCATGGTATTTTAGTATCTATTGTTAACAACTGCTTAAGCTTTTAGAGTAAAGGGCAATTTAGACAGTGACGGAGCCAGGATTTTTGTTGAAGGTGGGCGAAGTGATGAGTATAGTTAATTAATGATAATATAATAATTAATTACCTTAACAAAAAATTTTTAATTTGAACAATACATAAATAACTATTCAAAACACCAATTGCTAAACAAAACTCAGTCTAACCTATAGGGAAGACAGTGAGTCCAACAAGCTACTTTGTAGAAGCACAAAAGATAAATATATGGAAGAAAATTAAATTAGTATATAAAGTTAAGCAACAATTCTAGGGAGCCATATTTGGTGGCCATTTTTGGGTCATTTTGGGGTTTTTTTTAATATTTTTACTCATTTTATGAATGGTGTTTTGTGGTTGTGTTTTAAAGATAATGATAAAAAGTGTAAAAAAAAATTAAAATAACCAAAACTGACTCAAAAATGGCTACAAAACATGGTTCCCTAGACCTATTCAAAGTTAAGTAGCAAAAAATAATTTCAAATAAAATTAGATGTGGACAAAAAAATGGATTATTTGCGATTTTTCACCTATCATAAATAGATATTAGAGGTTACCCCATCATTAATCACTATTGCAATCTCTCCTAGGACTAGCAGTCAACGTGTATTGATTTTCAAAAGGCTCATGCCTTTCAAACAATAACCCACAGAAGAACCTCGAGATACAAATATGTATCTTGATGAAAAATTAATGGATCAAAATTTCATGTATCTTCAGAAAAATCCTATGAATAAAAGACAAAACTAGACCTCGAAAAAATACATTTTTCAAAACATTCTTCTTTCTCAAAGCAGGAAAGAAAGGTTGGAGTTGTTCATGGTGATGGTGGGAAAAAAAACTAAATCAAGCAAAAAGGAAGGGAGAGGAAGATAGTAGGAGGCGTGGCGGTTGCTAGTGTCACAGTAATCAGAGTGAGGGAGCAGAAGAGGGGAAACGGGCAGAGCGAGGAGGGAGAACAAATAGAGGAAGAGGTGGGGTGGGACGGACTAGTCGGGGCATTGCATGGGTGACCATAACATTTAAAAAAATAATTTTAAAAAAAAAGTCAGTGGGGACAAGTGCCCCCACTTGCCCCCTAGTGGATCCGTCCCTGAATTTAGATGATCTATTTGATAACCATAATTTAGACAACAACACTTGGTAGCTTAAATTAATTTCGTGCATCAGATACCATATCATATTGTGAGCATCCCCTCTCAAAGGGCATTTGAAACTTTCAATCTTTTGTCAACTGTAGCCTCATTTTGGCTTTAGCATACTATTCAGATTACTATGAACGTCTTTTCAATATATTCAGAGTAATTCTACGGGGCCTGGGTTTTGTTGCCTAGGGGGCGACTTTACACTTTTGCTCCCCCTCTTTAAACACTTTTTTTTCAAAAAAGGTGTTTAAAGAGGGGGGCAAAAGTGTAAAGTCGACCCCCCCCCCAAAGCAGCAATCAGGCAGCAAAATCCAGGCTGCCTAGAATTTCTGATCCAAATTAGAGATATGCTTAGTCACACTGTCACATTGCGGGCGCATTCTCCAAAGGCGCATTCATTCTACACTTTTTATCTTCTTACCTTTGTGTCATGCACCCATTTCCTTTTTCACATTTTTTTGCCTTTTTAGCGTGAATGCTGGTAACATAATATTAGGTTCTTGTCTTTACAATGGTTATCGATGTGCTTATCAAAAACCTAATGTGAAAGAAAGGAAGCACCAATACGTCATAAAAAAAGACGAGTTTGTCTAGAGAGTTAGGTTTTAAAGCAGGGGCGGAGTCAGGATTGCAGATAAAGGGGGGCAAACACTACATAACTATTTACGAAAATACTAAAAAATTGAGTTTTTACAATCATATTTTGCAATCAGGGTGACATGGTGTGATCGTGAAAAAATGATGATTAATTAAACTATACAAACAATATACATGGCATGATTAATTCAATTGTAGCTAGTTAATTAAGAGCTTCCCTTTTTTACTTGAAAAAAACAGAAGCATGTATAGTGGTATAAGATGAGAGTTGGCAAGGAGCAGACCTCTGACTTTGAGGTAGCAGGACGGTATAGTCCAAGTCCAAGGAGTAGTAGCAGCAGTAGTTTGACTGGACATGATAGATTCAAGTGAATTTGTCGGACAACAATTTTATTTTTGGAGTAATTGATGATGAAACAAAGCAAGAAGATCAGGAGAGAGATGTTGGAAATGGAAATCATGAAAGTGGGGGTCTCCTAAACCAACTTCTCTCCAATCTGACAAGCCCAAAAGGAAGAGATGTTGTTTATGGAGAACAAGCTGATGGTGATCAATTTGAAGAGGAGGAGAAGAGGGAAGTAGAGTTAGATAGTGGTGGTGGTGGGGGAGTGCTTAACAATCTGATATCCAACTTGTTCATTCATAATGAAGGTGAAAGTGAAGCTAAAGAGAAGAAAGAGGAAGGAAAAGTTGATGAAGGAAGCGAAGTACAAGTGAAGGTGGCAGAAGGAGAAGATCAAAAGGTAGAGAGTGGTGGTGGTGGTATAATTAACAATCTCATCTCCAACTTTTTGCATCCAAGTGAAGTTGAAGTGAAGGAAGCTGAAGAGAATAAAGAGGAAGGAAAGGTTAATGAAGGAACAGAAGAAGATCTGAAGGAAGAGAGTGGTGGGGGAATCATCAACAACATTATTTCAAGTATGCCTGATGAATTAGTACCAGACACTGATGAAGCTTCGATTTTAATACACTCCATCATTCATGATTGAGTGATTAATTAGTGTGATTATTATTAACTAATTAACATTTCTGTACAAATGCTGTATGGAGTTTATGATTGATTTTCTTTCTTCTTTTTGTTTAAGAGTTGTTCTGTAGCTGCCTCCCTTGTATGGTTGAGCAGGATCTAATCATTATGCATGAAATTGCGGACTAAACAGAGGAGCTTGGCCAGCAGAGGAGGAGGCGTGAAGAGGAAGCAGAGCAGAGGAGGCGTGAGGAGGAGCGAGCGGAGCAGAGGAGGAGGCTTGGAGCTGAAGTATTGGAGCTTGCCAAAGAGGAAGCAGATTTGGGCCTGGGTTCACGTGCCAAACACCCTCTCAGACACGTGCCCAAAAGGGTCCAGACTGACTCCCAAACCACCAACGCGGACTCCCTAGAATTATTCTTTCTATTAGGGGTGGGCACGGGACGGGATGGGACGAGATATACCCATCCCGTTCATACGGGATCAGGACGGGACGGGATGGGAAAAACCTCATCTCGACATCGTCCCATCCCAAACGGGTTCGGGACGGGATCAGCGTGTTGTCTGTGACTGCCGCGAAGATTATCATCATGTAAGAGCATGAAAAATAACTTTCTTATAATTAGATATAGATGTGGCATGCAAATATAAGGGTAGCCACTAAATCCCCTAACAATGAAGTCGAGTGGGCTTGACTTTTAGAAAATGACATGATAAATGGGATCCACTAAGAGTATTGTGTCGCTGTGATGGCCTCTCAACTGATTTTACAATTTCATTACCGTGGGAAACAAAATTCATGGTTCCTTGACAAAATGACATTTCATCTTTTGTTAGGGAAGAAATATGGACCTATTGGTGATGCTCTAACATATTAATAATGCTTTACCATCAATACATATATTGTAATTAAAAAAATGTATTTTTACAGTCCGGGGCATCTCAAATTCTTGGCTCCACCCCTGAATGTTCCTTTCTAAATATGTATTACTCAGTTAATTGTCATTTTTCATCTTCACCTGGGTATTATCAATACTTGGAAGTTAAATAATTGGAGCCACTTTTATTGAAAATACAAGCAACAATATGCTATCTTTCTTTTGCTTAATAAATATTTATTTCTTGAAGTAACATTTCTGTTACCACTGCAAACACCATGAGTTTTCATCTGTAAGTTTCTATGAATAAAGATAAATAAATAAATAAAAATATTAATAATAAATATTAAAAAAATAGCTCGGGGCGGGGCGGGATTGAAAATCTTCATCCCATCCCATCCCATTCTAGAACGGGACAGGACGGGATCGAAATGAAATTATTCAATCCCATTAAAACCCAAAAAAATCGAGACGAATCGGGATCGGGATGGAATACCCACCCCTACTTTCTATAGATAAGCTCAATTGAAGTTGATGACCCTCATCTTACACACAAACTCATCTCTATTTCTCTCTCTTTCTCTCTCTGACACATAAAGACTCAAAGCTCATCTCTGCTCTGAACTCTCAAGTAACAGGACGTCCTCCTGCGCACAAAGCACATCCGTCGGATCTGATCCAACGGCTCATATCGACGGATTTTTTTTTTTTTTTTTTTAAAATCCACTTTTTTGAAATCCTTCGATCTGAACCGTCAGATCAGATCCGACGGCTCAAAAATGTGCGCAAGAGGACGTCCTGCGCTTTGTGCACATGAGCCCCCCCGGATCCCAATATATCTATCTCTATATCAGTTTCTGGTGTAAATTAAAGATCCCACATCACATAATAACACAAAACAAAGCAAGACAAGAGGTAGGTATGTGTGGTTAGTGGTTTTTCAGTGGCTTTGAAATGTCCCACCCACACTAAATTACGCCTAGTGCGCATAAAGACGAGGAACACATCACCACCTCCCCAGCAGTACCTGTATGGAGTAGGCCGTATACAAACAACATTGTATTTGTAAATCTTTTTTATCATTACGTACTTAGTTAATTTGTTTGTTTTGGAATTACAAGGTTATTTATTTATTTTGTGATATCATCACTCATAAGTCACGAGTCTTAGTTTGCATTCGTTAATCAAAAATTTGGTGATGAGTATATTTTCAATGGAATAATAACTCATCGCTAATAGGATTTGAGGCTTGAATATGTGTTACCATCCGTCACAAATCTATAAACTGAGCAAATTAACATTAGCAAAAGAGTTAATTTAAACACAAAGACAAAAAATGCACTAGCTTCTTCGAATTTTCAATATCTCTTTTGAGGCGTGTTCAGTTCCTAGTCTATCTTCAAATCCTCTTGTGAGAGACTATCATTTCTAATTAAAATTTGTTCTCTCACGCGTGCTAACATTGTCATATTCAGGGGCGGACCTACTAAGGGGCCAAAAAATATCTAAAATATATGCCACTAGCCAACTCGTAAAAAATTTGAGCCTCATATACACATTTTTTGATGAAATTGTATTAGGATCTTATTATGTTTGTACATTTTCGATTTTTCTTTTAGCTTCAATTAGGTATTTATCCTAATTATTTTGTGATTTTAGTTATATATTCTAGTTATTACGCTCGTTTGCCCCTTGCTAAGGTTATTGATATTGTGACCTTATTTTGGCTTAAAGTTGGATTACACTTAATTCAATTTGGTATATGCAATGTATTTTTATAGTTGTATTTTTCTTATTTTACTAAATCGAGTAGAAATTTTTTTTGCTTGCCATTTCGCTCGCCCCCCCCCCCCGGGACTAAAATCATAGGTCCGCCACTGGTCATATTCATGCCTAGGGATAAGTTTTAATTTGCAGTATAATAAGTGAACAAATGCAATAATTGATGTATTTTTTACATCAAGTTACTCTACATACATACGCACATGTGACCGAGAATATAATAAGGTCAAATAGCTATTTTTTACGTAAACTAAATTTTGCCAACTTTTCAAAATTTCTCACATTCATTTGTTTTTTTTTTCATGAAGAACAAAAATATATAATTTATACAACAATTATAGTGAGCCTTTTTGCTAGCATTTTCTTGAATTTTTTTTTTAGTTTTTTTTTACATTTTTACCCCTTCTATAGATAGTATTTGTAATTGTTTAAAAAAATTGAATAAAAAAAAAAAACTAGCAAACAAGCTGGCTAGACTTATACTAATTTATATTTATATCTTAAAAATAAAGCAATTAAAAACTCCCATGGCTTCAAGATGCTTAAATTCCATTTTAATTTTTTTAATTAAAGAATATTATCATTTAAGCACCTATTAGTATAGGATATACACATGTAGCTCTGTACCCAATGGCTTTTTTTTTGCTTTAAAATGGGGAAAATAAGGATTAATATTTGAGCTAACGGGGTGCTAGTTAAGCGGTAAAAAAATATTAGAGGTATAGAGTTCAAACACTGCCGGCGATTTTGGGTGGGAGGGGTTAAGGGATAAGGAAAAAAATATTGATATTTGAGATATCAATATGATGCTCAAAGTTTTTCATGTCGTGTGATGTATTAGTTAGTAGAAAAAGAAAAGATATATCGTGCAATATAGGGTTAAAAAACGATGATGTTGTGACATGGAACAACTATTACTATAAATTTGAGTTCTCAAGGCTCAATACTCCAATACTTTAATCCAGAGTCTAGGTTGCCCTTTTCGAAGTTGAATATTGGAGTGAAGAGTAGCTCTGATAACTAGTATTAGGATCGGCCCATGTTAAACCCTAATGTTGAGAAGAAATGACAATTAAATCAAATTTTCACAATTTGGAGATATTATGGAACTAGGTTTTGCAATCAGGATATTGTGGCATCATCATAAGAGGTTTTACAACTTCAAGATACACACAATAATTTTAAAATTTCATCATTATTTCAAAATCACACCATGTCACCCTGGTTGCAAAAATCTAATTTCCTAATATTTTCGTATTTGTACAAAAAAAAAAAAAAGTTCACCATTGACTGTGATTAATTAACTAGACTTTTCTTGCAAGAAATTCCAAATTCAAGCCATGCTTATTACAACAAACTCAATTATTGATCAGGCAACTTGAAGGATTGGGACAATAGGTTAACTTTGCAAATTCAAATCAGATATGGGCATTCATGATTGAGACATGAAATTGATGACAGAAGAAAAATATAAGATTATCCACGTTACTAACCAGCCATCTATAAACATTATTTCCATCATTTATGACTCCTTATCTTGATCTTGTTATAGTACTTTCATTTTCTTCCTGTGGTTATCACTTTGCACAAATAATTGAGAACCACTATAATTTTCTCAAGTTTTGTAATATCAGAAATGTCAAAATCTTAACATATGTCGGAAGATCACAGTCTTAACTATCCAACTAGACTACCATTAGCAAAAATTGCACTAACTATATATATATATATATAGTGACTTTTACGCATTTCTTGCACTAAAGCGACATTTGTGTTGCATGCCTTCACGAAATGGATGTGCAAAAATAAGTTCATTGAGACTGTGATTGGAAATTGATAACCGATAAATGAAAATGATAACTTATTAAAAATGACCCAAATTTTTTTTAATTATTTGTAATTTTCCATGAATGTTTGAACTCTGCCTACATTTTATTTTCTTATTTCTCTCTTCTATATTTTTGTTTCTTTTGTATTAAGCTTTTCCTTCTGGACCATAACTTATTCGAAAATACTAGGAAACCAAAGAATTTTCTTTGAGACTATTTGTTTGATTCATTGTTTATTCCACATTATCCAACTTACCATTCAAAAACAACTTGATATCAATTGTGTGATTGCAATTCAATTCCATCGAAATGACCTTTCACGAGTATTATGCTAAAATTACTTGCGATACCTTAATTATGAGGCTCATAACTTCGCTTGCTACAGTATCCCTGTAATATATACAATATGCTTTTAACAAAAAAAATAAATAAATAATAATGTCCAAAAACTCCAATATATTCATTTTCTTCACATGGGTGGGAAAATGGTGATTATAATTAGGTATAGAGCAACATTCAAGAATCCAACGGTCTAAAATATATTTGAGTACCACTAGATAGTATTGGCCTTGTTTGGCAATCACAAACTTTTTTACTATTCTGGAACCCCAAATTGCAACAAACACAAATTGATTGATTGCCCATCAATTGTACTTGTTGTTAGGGGTGGGCACGGGACGGGATGGGACGAGATATACTCATCCCTATTCCATCCCGTTCATACAGGATCGGGACGGGACGAGATGGAAAAAACCCCATCCCGACCTCGTCCCATCCCAAACGGGTTCGGGACGGGATGGGATCAGCATGCTAATCTGGAGAATTGTATGATCAAATTGATAGTTAAGCAATTAGGTTCAATCTGAACATCAAATTGCTACAAAGTTTTTTCATTCTTATTTTATGCGGCATCTTTATTGAAAATGCTTAAAGTACAGTTGATTGATTTATAAAATGATTAAAGAATAAAATATTCTAATTTTATGTGTAATAGTCACATAATTGTGCTGTTGCAATCATGCATTCGAATCAAACAGTGTTCATTGAAAAAATTCAAAACAAAATCAATTGATTAACTTGACTTAATTGGGCAGGCAATCAATATAGCGAAACTGTCATTGAACTGGGTGGGTTTAGAGCAGACTCCAACACCCAAACAAATTGGCCCAACTTGTATCAGGAAATGTGGGTTATCTTTCATGCTGTACAATGCTAAACTCACGAATTTGAGGTAGTTTTCTCGCTATTTTCTATACGTTTTGCACACTATCCAGCATGCATCTTCATATTAAAATCCAGTTCAAAGCTGTTCATTGATGCACCATCCATGTAAATATATAATGTGAATAATGGACAGGGTGAATAATGGCCCTAGTGTGCACACCATAACAATCTGTAACAACATACACCATGAAATAATTAAATAAAAATACTAATAATTAATATTAATAAATTAGTTCGGGACGGGACGAGATTGGCGGGATTGAAAATCTTCATCCCATCCCATTCTAGATCGGGACGGGACGGGATCGGGATGAAATTATTCAATCCCATTAAGACCCGAAAAAATCGGGACGGGACAGGAACGGGATCGCTGGATGGGATGCCCACCCCTACTTGTTGTGGCATAACACCAAACACTTGATCTTCTCTTCTTTGGTATTGGTGGTGGTGATGATATTGTTGATTTGATTCTGCACTATCAACAACTGAACCTTGTTGTTTGGTCTGAAATGGTAGGCTTATTGAGAGCTCCAAGTTCAGGTCTGGCAACTGTTGTCGATGGTGTGATGTTTGTCTTTGTTGCGGTTGTTCTTGGTGTTGATTTGGTGGTGGTGGTGAGTGATTTTCTTCAGTTGAGCCACTGGCACTGTTCGCTTGTTCCAGTAATTTGGGTTCGAAAGTGTTCCAATTGTTCGATTTCGCGGCGGCGTGGTTGATGTAAACGTGATCTTTAATTGGGTTGGTGATTGTGGTGATGCTGATGCTGATGTTGTTGTTGGTGGTAATAGTGCTCAAGGGTCGATGTGTTTGAGGATCTAATCCTCGATTCATTAGCTTTCGCTTAATGTGAGTGCTCCAGTAGTTCTTGATTTCATCATCTGTTCTTCCTGGTAGTCTTCCTGCTATTAGAGACCACCTGAAAATCCAAAAGGAGGATAAAAATGAGAAAGCTACACAACTGTTTGAATAAATTCCTGGTAGTCAATGTCAATTTTGACGCTTCCTTTTTGCATCCTCCAAACTGGAACCATAGGCGTTATTGCGGTCGACATCTCTCGACATGTTCTGACTACTGTTGCATGTCTAATAGCGGGCAAAGTTATGGATAGCACGATGACAGAGGGACACGCGGCAAAAACAACTCTTCTCCTCATCCAGTCACAACAATGGAAGACTGGTTTACTTTTTCGTGATGCAATGACTATTATGGATCTAGTCCAGGACGATGACTCTCACCCGTCTACTTCTTTTGCTCCCTTTTTGGAAATGTAATATGCTAGTATAATACTCATGCCGTTGGCACTATTGCAAATATATCATACCTTCACAGCTATGTCAAATACTTGCAACATGGGTTTTTAGTTCATTTTATTAAAAAACAATTGCTCAATTGTATATTACAACAATTACCATGAATTAACTTTTAAAAAAGGTCAATACTCAATAACGCAAACAATATTAATAATACCGATCAATGCAATCAGTGTGATAAGGAATTCAATCTGTATCAAATATCAACTTACCTAAAAATAAGAAGGAACAGATTCAACATTAAGAAATACCTCATGTTTGTCCCAAGTGAATTTTGGCTGCAACTAATGTCAACATTAAAAAATATCTCCGGTATGTCACCATTGTCTATGCCTTCTTCACATGCACTGGGTCACACATAAAATAAAATATTTCTATTAAAATGCACAACCATGCACTTGAAATGACAATGCAATAGTTTCCAAATGCCGCATTACTTATAATTTTATAATACATAATTTTTTTAATTGTAGTATAAGATTTTATTTTAACACTCTTAAAAATGCTAATCCTCCAAAATATTGAAATCAACATTAGGTGGGCCTCCAATTATTTTCTCCATAATGCCAAGGATCAAATAACCATTGGCTTTTTTAATTTTATTTTAACACACTTAAATATGACTTTTTCACCCATAAACAGATGGGGATAAGTTTTCAAAGTACAGTTTCATCAATTCCTTTTTTCAATTAATCAATGTGTTTTTTCTTCCTCACAATTATTCAAATTCATTTTTCAATTAATCAGATCTATTCTTTCATACTCAGTGGTTTTTTTCTTTCTTTCTCACAATTAATCAGATTCGTTCTTCAATTAATCAGATCCCTTCCTATATTAAAATTTTCAATGGGGAAAGTGGGTGGAGTTGGGAGAGGAATTTGGCATATGAAGTGTTTAGAGAAAACCTATGAGGAAGAAGATGTGGAAAAAGGAAGAGAATGTAGTTGTTGAGCTGAGATGAAGAACACCACGCCTTATTCTTCTTTTCCTCTTCTCCAAAAAATTTTCACCAATTTCATACACCTATTTCTCTTCCATAGTCTCTAAATAAACCCCACAACTCCAAGCCCCACACACCAATTGTATGTAGAAATGCTCAACTTAGAAGAAGTAGAAGACGGAGGGGACGTCTCAACTTCTGGTGGCTCAATTGCATTTCGATGCATCGGTGTTGATGAACATCTTACAGGGGAACTCTCTGCATAAAAATTTAGTCATTCTAACTTTAACAAATGAACAAAAGAGGAAAAAAAGGGTTTGGTTTGTAATACCTTAAACGACATTGGTTAAGAGATGGGGAGTAGGGAGCTGGGAGGTAGCGAGTTCGAGAGTAGAGTTGTGGAGCTGAGATGCTTATAAAGCTCGTCGCCACTCTCTCTCCTTTTTACACAATTTTTAGTTGGTCAACTGAGTTGTGGTGGAATCGTTGGTTGATTGTTTGTTCTAGCATATTACCTGTGCCATTGGCACTCCATATATGTTTATTTATTTTAATGTTATTTATCATACACTGGACACCCACATCATCCCCACCATTGCCCTCAATCACTTCCATAAAAATGCTATATTTTATAATACTAATTTTTTTAGAGTCAAACTCGGTTAAAATTAGAATCAATTGAATGTTCGGAGTCTTTTTTTGAAAGTTCAATAAAATGTTTGTCTGTTTCTTTGAAAAATATTATACTTATGCATGAAAATCTTAAAAATACTTACATTTTTAAAAATAAAATATATATTCTGAAAATTTAAGTGTTTGTATTGATCATTGGTTTGTTGAAAAGATCTTCAAAATTGCATTTCAATGATACTAAGTTTATCAAAATCCGACAACTGCGTAAATAGTTACGATAGTTTTCATTTTGAAAAAAAGAAACGAAAATACAATATTTTCTCTCTCCGCCACCTGTACATTCCACTAACTTTTTCACAAAATTTTCAATTTTTTTGCCTTTCTACACGTTTTACATTTACAAACATGTCATTGTAGAGAAGAATGAATTATAATCCTCAACATCTTCCCAACTTTCAATTATATCCCTCTTTTATCTCCAATTCTCATTTGATGTTTGTCCCAGTCAGCAATGAATAGTAAAACACATATGTGAACTGTAAGATAGATATGTAGATGGTTGAATATCGAGGCTCATCGCTTGGCAACAAAACAACAAATTTGTAATCCTATTTCATTTATCTAATCTGCTTATGGCTTTTATCAAAAAAAAAAAAAAAAAAAAAAAACTCACCCATGATTTCCTGGAATAGAACTTTATGCAACCAAACACACTTGATAGAATTAAACTTGCAAATAAATGGAAATTAAAAGGAAAGTAGAAATTGAAATAAATTTGCAATAACTGAAAGATAATTAACAAAATAATTTTGTTTATTCAATCAACCAATTAACAATGAACAACCTACCTACGCCCATTTTATAATTGATATAACTTCTATAACAAGAAATAAACCTTAAACCTAATTCGAAACCAATGTCTTATTACAATGATGTTAGAACTAATACTACTAAAATAATTTATTGCTAAAAGAACACAATGACATCATTCTACTTCTTACCAACTTCAGGAAACACAAACACAACCCTGTTATTTGATTTATGAATAAAAAGCTTCAAGGACAAGAATCCTGGTCTTGAACTTGGATGTCATCCCCATCATTCTTTTCATTTTCATCCTCTTCCCATTCTCATCGCCCTCATTCCTGTATTCTTTTTGTTCTCATCATCCTCCTCATGCCAGTGCTTTTATCTTTGTCCTCAACCTTAGGTGTTTGCTTCACTTTATCTAAGTCTTGCTTCTGTGAAAAAAATCTGTCATTTGTGTCTCAGAAAGGTAGGATTTTTTCTTTTTAATATTACAAAAGGAATGTTGCTTTCAGCAACTTACATTTATTGAATTAAAAGTAGCCATAACCAGAAAAATTAGAACTACATGAAAAAGAAAACAACAACTGAATTATGCATATAAAGAAAAATGTGATAGCGATGTTAGGAAAAAAGTTGAGTCCTCGGAATTTGGAATAAAAACAAACAACAACTTTTTTTTTTTGAGCTCAAAATTTATCCTTCTTGCTGAAATTTGGAATAGTAAAATTCACTCCAATTATCCATGAACATTTCTCCACGTATTTTATCCACGACAATCCATGTGACAAATATCGGTACCCATTGTAGTCTCATGTCTCTGCTTTCACTTATGTTTTATATGTTGATAGATTCATACTCAATTATAATGTATGCGAATAGATTTGTACTCAATGATAATGTATCAGCCCTCCTTGTAATACCTCAAACAATATCATTTAGCCAATCTCATGTTGTAGTCAGAGTATTCCAGTTACAAACTGAAATTCCCTATTCTTGGGCGTCTTGGGGCAACCAAGATTATGATTGCTGCAATGGGGTGAACGAACGGCAAGTGTGTGAGACATCATTTGACCCAACCACAACCATTGCTGCCTTTTGGATTAGGCACTTTTTCATCACACCACCATCTTCCACATCCTCGGAAATCCGGGTTGTCACTAAAACTCAGTAATCTAGATTTGCTATGCTATAGACCTATTTACTATTGTAGGGATGTTCCTTTGCATCAAAAGCCCACCTTGATATTTTATTCAAATCAACATTGGATCCGTGACATGAACACCTGAACCTTGGTCATCAAATAGCTCATTCATATTTCATTGTCAAGTGGATTTTTTTTCTTCGGTCACACTAGAAATTTTTGCTGTCATAAGAATTTGTGATATGAGAATTTGTGCTTTCATAAGAAATAACAAATTACCTATCTTTCACATTCACATTCTCCTTTTTTTTTTTTCTTCTATAAGAAATAACCTGGTCATTTGCCTGTTTACACAATAGCAGGTCTGAACGCAGACCATAAGCTCATCATAATTGATTCCCATGTAACATGCATTCACAGTTTTCATGGATTATTTATTATTGCTCTCAAGACTTGCTTTTTCAGTCAATATCTATTACTTTACTTGACAAATGCGTTCCCTTTCGCGTTGCTTCCATGTTAGATTGCTGCAGCATTCAATAGGTCTTAATGCAAGTCTAAGCACCACCAATAATGTCTTCCATAACAATGAAATATGACCCATTGAGTAACACTGTTCAGGTGTGCATATCCTCCAGTGGGATCTGTATCAATGTTAAATTGAAGAAATAATCTGAATGAGCTATGGGCATTTAAGTGTGAACAACTACAATATTTTTTTTATTGATGCTAAAAATGATGCAATTTTGGGTTTAACTTCGGCTCAACCTAGGGGTGTAATTCGGGTGGCGGCTAGGAATTTGTCCAAGCCCAACACAAACTGTTGAGTTCTCAACCCGCTCAACCTGCCAACACATGAGAATTTTTTTTCAGGCCCTCTTTTACCCAAAATAAAAGGAAATTTTGTAGAATCTTTAAAATGAATGAGAAATATTTAAAGGGTATTTCAGTTGCAAGGATTTATATCCAATTTTCCATTTAACTAGCCCATGGGCACAATATTTTTGGGTTGGGTTCTATTGGTCCTCCCAAGTTGCATTCCTACATGCATAGTTGCTTTCTGTGTCTGGATTATGGATCATATGAACCACTCCAAATCATAATTTTAGTGCAGTCGATTTACCCTTTTTTGCAATCTTTTTCACTACAACAATCACACGTAGCAGGAGAAAGATCTCCCATTCCTTATTGGAAAGATGTGTCTTCAAAAGAAGCATTAAGTGCGTAACATAATTGGTCTGGTGATAGACATATTTGGGACTTTATCTCCATGTAACAATATATGGAAGGATTGAAATCTTAGACAAAATACTATGTATGAGTGCGAGTCATGTATGATAAAGAATTTTTCAAGATCCAATGCAATTACTCATAGAATGATATGAAGATATTTTCTCAAATCTAGGGTTCTAGAAGTGTTTGAAATATGAAAGAACAGATTGTGCGAATAAAGTTTGAGTAGTGGAAATTGAGCCAATGTGCGAACTCAGTAGATGGTGGAAAGTATTTGCAAAGCACCATAGGACACATTATCTTGATGTAATCCACATATATGATATATGCACATATAAAAATATTGCTGCTGCGTAAAGCATGTCCATGGTCTGAGTTCGTGGTGAAAAATGATTGTCGATTGGTGATTATTTGGCAAAGATATTTTGTCAATTTTGAATATGGAAAGGGAAAGAAGAAAAATATTACGTATTTGCCTTTAGAGTTGGGGTTCGCTAGTAGCATCTAGGTGATCTGCATCGCACCCTACCCTGCTTAGTGAGAGGTTTCCTTTTGTCTAGCACTGTGCGTCGTGAGTGAGAGAGTAGTTGTGATTTTGAATCCTGATAGTAAACTGTGAAATAGTTTGCGCCCGATCCCCTTTATGGCTTATGTATCACTTGAGACTTTAATTAGTCTTACGCTTAGATATTCACCAACTTAGTTTATTCTGGATATCATCTTCCATGACATCTATTTTAATGGAGTGTTGTGACGTGATCCTCGTGAGATTTCTCTAATGTAACTTAGTTGTGGTCCTCTTGAGTTCTCTTTGATGAGCAAAGCTTTATTTTGTTTAATCTCTGAGTTCAGTTCAACTTGAATCTGAGCCTCGTATGGTAACACTTAATCAAAGTCATTGAGAAAGCCCACAAGGAGGGTGAACTTAACCTATTCAAAAGCCTTCAAGTCAATGAGGAAGTCCCCCAAGTGTGCGTGTCTGTTACAATTTGTGGATGGTGCCATCTTTTTCATTGGTAATTATAATCTCCTTCAAATGAGAACCTCAAGTTGTTACAATTTGTAGAAGTCCCCCAAGTCTTTGAATGTGCGCCAGATCTCAAAGTTAATTTTATCGAAATTAGGATGGCGGACATTGGGGATGGTGCAAATACAGGGGAGACCACCAACTTTTTTGGATCTGAGATGGGATCTCTTCCCATCACTAGTACATGGTGAGAACATCTCTTGTTGTCATCATCAAACCAACTGATGACTAATATGTGGTACTATTCATTTGCTTATCATTCATTTTCATAGACTTGGCAAAGTCTTTGGACTTAATTGCATTGTCTGTTCTGGGAGAAGGTTAAGTCTTTGGAAATTTGCTGCAAATTGGCGGAGAGATTCCAAGAGGCTTAAAAGATCGTTGGTCACTGTTTAATGTACCCTTATTTAGAAATTTGATGTGCGGAGAATGATAAAATTGCAAAGGTCATATAGCAATCATTTTCAGCAACTATTAAGTCCAAAAATATATATTTTTTGATTCACTAAAAAAAAATACATATATTGTTACATATGCATGTTTGAAATGTACTTACAGACCTACCGATTTCCTTAAGAAATGAATACAAGAACTTCATCTTTGATAAAGCCATCTTCACATTCTGATACTATCCATGCTTGAGGATCACAGGTTTCTTTCTTAATAGTTAATACCAATGAAAATGAACTAAAAAATATGTTTAATGAGGGGTCAATAAAAATTTAGGTATTGTTTTGTATTTATTCTCATAAAAATTTGATGCAATTAAGGATTATATTTACGGAAAATGACTTTTAAGGTCTACTTTTTCACAAAATAGACAATTTAGATACTGTAGTTGATGTAATCACTAATTTGTGCCTAATTTTATACTTTTATGACTAACAAAGATTTTTTCATTAACCCAGGTTAACTTATAAAATTATAAGACATATTTACCCTTCCTAATCATCATCAAGAAAGGTAATGCACGAGTACATGTAAATTTTTCGAATCAAATTTATGACAAGTTAATCAAATTGATTTTATCAACTAATTAAAACCAAATTTGTAATCATCATTAACTACCTTAGCATAATAATTTGATTAACTTGTCGGTAAATGAAAAGTTATAAAAATTTATAATTGGTTGGTCATAATTATAAATGGTGGTATGGAGTAGTTGCTACCTTTGTTATTTAGACCCAATACCAACACCTCCCAAAAAAACTCCAAAACAATAAATGAGCAAATAGTGAAAGCTCACCTTCTCTAAATGATGGATGATAAGATTGAAGCTTTTGAAGTTGCAATATTTATCGAAGAAAACAAGCTTTTGGATAATCTTAGAGTCTGTTTGGTTGGCCAATTTCCATGGAAAATGGAATCCATTTCATTTGTCATGCAGATTTTCATTGTTTGGTTGTCTATTTACTGACAGGAAATCGATTCTTCATAAGACTGTTTTCTCACTACTCATGAAAAACCAAGTCCGATGGGGAGGCCTTAGAATCGGATTCACAGAAACGGTTTCAATTTTCATGTCTATTTTCCGTGCAACCAAATAGACCATTTGTGATTTTGAGTTTGCAATCCTTAAAGTTCTAATGGATGGCAGTGGTCTAGAAAATGATCAATTTTCAAGTCAAAATATAGATTCGCATGCCAATGAAAGTGTCAAACAAAGAGGTGAGATGCTCCATTTTGAAGACATTTGACAACAAAACCTACTTAGTTTTGAAATTTTTTGACATTGGAGTGGTTAAATCGTGCATAATTACATTGCACTAAGTCGTGATGGGTTTTCTTACAAGTATGTAAGTCCTATCACGATTTTAGGGTTAACAATTCTGTGACTGTCACAAAGTCATGACAAAGTGTTGCACGTTACAAATATGTTACTTTCAAGTGTCCGTGTTAATTTTTTTGTCAATTTATTTACGTAAATTTCTTTTATCCATAAATGCTATGAAATTTTCTAAATGCATGTATACTTATTTTTTTCTTTTCTTCTGTAACGTTTTCTTCTGCACTATGCACGCATTGCATTTTAAACTCTATCGTAAGTCCCCTCCATAACTTTTTACTCCGTTATCCTTTATATTGCATAACAATTTTTTTGCCATTATAGGCTTTTTACGGTAGACATGCATGGTAAAATTTTGGCTCAAGTAGTGTTCCCAATTTTAACAAAGGTGCTTAACAACACTATGGCAAAATGCCATGCAGCGGAGATGACCCTGCTTTTAATCCAGGCTCAACAATGGCGCACATGATTGCTTTTGGAAGACTCAGAAACACTCCATACTATTTTGCAAGAAGGCCTTTTTGAGCTTAATACTGCCATGGTTGGGTGGGGTCTAAATATGTTATCAATCGTTGGGGTTTCCAGTACCTACACATTCAAATATGTTATTAGTCATGGGTTTTTTTCCCCTCAAGCTACACCCCTTTACACTCGAATATGACATACAACAGAATCTATCTTTATTCATCAAGATTTATGCAAATGTGATTCTTCTATATGAAGCAAACTATTTGTATTCATCTGGAGAAAGAATTGGTCTCTATCAAAATAAATGAGGTTCATATTCTAAATTAAGAAGAGAAAAATACAATAATATGAAACATATAAATAAAAATCCAAAATATCGACTAGGCTATAGCACCACGATCGATCTCATTTCTCGTGACTCTTGCCAAGTTCACTCTCTTCACATATACTCAACAATCAATCTCATGTTACTGAAAATATAAGAATTTATAAGTTGTAATCATGAGATAAGTTTCGAGGTTTCAGATACCAACACCAAAAATGAAAAAAAAAAAAAAAAAAGGCAATAAAAACCAAGATCCCTTTATTGTGTTATACTTAGAGAACTTGAGACTTGCAATGTCCACCAAAGCTCTGCCCCTCACACTATTGCAACATTGGCCATAAACTGAAGTGTATTAAGGACATGACATTCCTTGATGTCAGCTCTAAATCATGTCCAACCTCAACCCCCTTGGATAATAATGAAAATATTCAGCATCAATTCTTAAGAATCTAGCTCAAATTTCGCATGTGCTTGGAGAAGCTCGAATCACAAAGCAAATACAGTAAGGATCCCAACACACCATTGTTTGATTTATACCATTGCAGAAACTTACGTAGAATCATTGAAACGCAAATTTAAGAAAGATCAAACCAACTTAACCTTTCTATCAAGCAAAAAAGGAGTGGCTGAACAAATTTATAATTTGAGAAGTAAGCCTTTGTTTGATTTGCTGAGAACTTAAAACGAAGAAATCAAAATAATAGAGAATCAGACCTGACATGAGGTTTCTGATGTAAATGAGTTAGCTGTGGAAGTGTCTAGGGTGCCTGGAGAATGCTCTACTCAGCTGGATAAATGTAAGTCTGTCATATGGTGTATCATGTAGAGAGAAACACAGAGTGGTTTGTTAGCCTTTTCAACTTCTCCGTCTAATCAAACTTATCTTGCATCCAAGTATTCTGCTGCCAATTATCTAACAATGGTATAACCTGTTCATATGCAATCAAGTCTACCTAAAAAATAATACCTATCCTTCACTATTGCAAGTGGGAAAAAGATTAATCGCCTGTAATCAAACATAATAATTAAGAACAACTTTTCACGGCTTGGTTCAACCACATGCACTAGCCAAGAACAGAATTCACAATCCAAACATCTAAGTAATTAACAGAAGCTTCCTTCCAAGCTATTCCGAATTTCACATATTTTACCGATATGGACTGAATCTGCGAAGTTTTTATGCGTCCTTCACCTTCCATCAAAACTTCATTCATAAAATCTTTTGATTCTAACATCAAAGCTTGAAAGCTTTCAAACAAATAAAGAAAAAGAAAAAACGTGAACGGTGCTTGAATCGATGATCTAGTCTGAATGGCTTGCCACAGGGTCTAGATTATTTATTTATTTTGGATGAACACTCCAGAGGGGAGGGGGTTAGGCAGATCCCGACCAGTACATTACAAGACAAATAACAAGAGGTACAAGAGGGGGGGACCTGATGAGCCTCACCCTTATAGAATACAATATTCAATGCATGCAAACCAGGCGTTTATTAACAGATCATAAACCCCATACAGAAGGAAGTGACCAGCCAAATCTGTCAGGTGTGTCAAATGGACAACCGACATTATGTACTATTCGTTATGATTGAACCATTGAAGTTCACGATGAACATACCATGGGTGACGAAACCAATAGCAGTACTTGAGTCACTTCTGCATGAGAAAAATGCTAGCATTCCAAATGCACATGAGATGTCTAGTTGCGCTACTGTCCTCACTCTTAAACTCGACACATGCAACATTCTTTCAGACAACTTCCATATCCAATCCCTTATTTCTTTTTGGAACCGAATAACTCCTCACGTGAATTCTTTTTTGGGCTCCGATGAACTCCAACCTATTAGATTACAAGATGCAGGTATTACAAGTTCAAAATTAGGACGTTGTATGTTAAAGAGCAGAACATGAATCTACAACAAAAGTAAAGAAATCTAATGGTGAATTATGCATCAAATCCACCATCTCATTGGCTTTTTATAGCCTTTTTTTTTTGGGAGTAGAGACTTTTATAACTTAAGAAAGCCAACAAATAACTAGAACCCAAAAAGAGAAACATACGCACTTACATAACTATTCAACCAGACAAGGCCGTCTATTGTCTCCTCATTTTTGAAATCTTGTTGACGACTCCACTGTCTTTATGGATCAACTGCAACATGATTGGAGAACTGATGTGATTGCATGCTTTCTTCAGACCGATTAGTAGACGCTCGGCTTCGACTGGTGGAATTGTCCCTGGTATAGTGAATAATAAATAAATCTACCCATTTAATTAACAAATTGAAAAAAAATCTAAACAAAGCTGAAGTAATTTTTCTCAATTAAGCAGTACCATACCCAACTCCTGTTACAGATGAGGACGATTACTGGATAATTATTTATTGTATTTGCTCGATCAATAGATGCAAGATCACATGAACAAGAAATGGAAACAAGTAAAACTGTAACGTGTACAACAATTAATCAGATGAAGTGAAATTAAACAATTCTTTTGTTGTGTAGCTTAAAATTTCATCCATGAGAGATTCATCATCCAACACTTTTTTAGTGCAAAGTTACCAATGGAAATTAAAACTCCTCCTACATGATCATGAACCCAACTCCATTTTAAATTCAAAACATTATCCCATTTCCCCTGGCCGTATCAAATGCACACAAAGTTTACATATATGCAAAATATTGCAATGTTGATCAGTTAAATCTAATATATAAAGATTACAAGAAAAGAAGGACGAAGATCACACGAGTGTTTACTCTTATTGTATTATTAATAAAAGATTACCTGAACTCTGATCCTCTATCCGAAAATTTTGCTGCAATGATATTACTGTGATGACGAAATAAATCAATGATGTCTGAAAGAGTGAAAAAAAAGTTTTGGAACTGAATAAAAGTAGTAGAAATTAATTAACCTGTTGAGCTTTTATGTTTCAAATTTACAACGAATGAAACAAGAGAAATCTTATGCCATCCATCCCTGGACACTGCTGTGTGTCTGTCCTTTAGAAGTTTACATCCCAGTCTTTTAACTTTAAATTTCTTCTATGAAGATCTTCCCAAAACACCTTATGTTCAAAGTTCTCCAAGAAAATCAAACCACCTACATTAACATGAATCCGGAAATTAATATATTTCATTCTAGCACAAATTACATCCCCCAATGCAACAACTAATGTAGAGATTGAGTGAAGGGTGAAGAAGCTTACCTACCTATTGGAGGGAGAAGCATGTCCAACCCAAAATCATATAGACAGTTCAAAGGCAGAGTAAGTGTACATGTAGCTGCAATAAGAAAAAAAACAATCAATATTGGGAAGAGCAAAAGAATTGGTTTTGGAATAGTAAAATGAAATGAAAGACTAACAAATTGATTGGCATACCTCTTGAGCTTTATGCGTCAGAAAATTCTACGATTGGAATATGAGCAATCTTATACCATTTCTCCCCCATCACGGATTTGCATCTACTGTAAGGGATCGAATCCCTAGGCATTCAAATATAATTCATTTCTGAAGAAGGTTATTGTCGCCTGCACCTCCACCAATATGCACTGCTAGGGTATTGATGCATTCTTCAGCTATCTGGTCGATCAAATCTTGGAAAAAGTGCCTTCAGTGTAGGAAAGAATCGGTTTGATGTCCATGGTCTTTGTGGTATTGGTATAATCTGTCCTTGACCTGGTATCTGGGTCAGAGAGCATTTTTGGGCGATGGTGGAAATTCAGCAAGCCTTTGATTTGCTCCAGTATCTGAAATAACAGGGCATTAGTTCTGGTGAAGTTTCGGTTACCAACAAAAGACATTTGCTCAGATTGGAATGGTCTCTTCTGGGTTTGTTAGCGCTTAGACTCAGGCTGGTTGTCCAGGAGGATGTTTTGTATTCCTCGCCAAACCATTTGGCGCTATACTGATTGCACCAGTTTCAACCTTTGCTCTGCTCCTTCCAATATATAGAATTGAAATCCTGTGTCAACGTACCAGCCCCGAGGCTGTTAGTATTTTTTTTTAACAAGCAAATTCACTTTAAATTTCTTTAATCCAATTCTATTACAACCAAAACATAAAACCTTCCACCAACTTAAAAAGGAAAACCACTGCATAAAGATAGACAAAGAAAACAATATCATTAAAGTTAGACAAAATAAAACCAAATTCCTTATGATCGCACCATGGATTACCTTATTTTCAGAGATCAAACCATCCAAATGAATGATGAACACACTAGGAGGTGAGTGAACCAAGAGCAATATTGTCCTCAAGAATAACCTCAGCATTCCAGTTCTTCACCCACTCTCTAAATTCGACGCAGGCAACCTAGTTTGTGACAACTACTTTATCCAATCCCTGACTTCACTCCAGAGTCGAATAACTCCCCTTTACAGTTCCTTGAGCTACCTCCCATATGCAATAGGGCTCTTGTTCTTGAACTACTCTGTTCACCAAGCTGCTTCATCATTCCATTGCAACAGTGCATATTGATCTGAAACATAAATCTAAACAAATTTGAAGAAATCCCAATATTGCTTAAAATGCATCAGATTTTTAACTAGAACCATGTGACAGGAATGCACTTACACAAGTATTCAACCAAAATCTCACCAAAGTCGTAGAATTTCAGAAAGCAAGACTGATCACCTCATAATTGTCACCCAAACCCATATGGACCAATACTGCACGCAAACTCTCCTAGCAATGCTGAACCCAAATGCACACAAGAATTTACAGACATTCAAAATATTTAATCGGGAATAATTGGATTTAATCGGTATATTTTTTAAATCATATATTTTTTAAATTTAATCATAGTCATATACAAAAATAAATAATTAATCAAAATACTATAAATTTGTAATTATATTACTTCACTAATTCATACAATGAACTTAATTTTGCCGGTTGGAACAAGTTACCTGGGCTGCTTGTTTAGGAACAACAACAAGAAGCAAGCAATAGAAACAACAAGTCAATCTAATGCTCACAAACAATTGAACATGCACAGCATTTGCAAGGAAGGAGCAAATTTGAACATCAGATATCAGAACATGGCATACCCACAAAGCAAATATAAACACTGAAATCGGCAAGTCAACTCGGCCGATTATGTGGTGACTCGCCGATTTATCTGAGTCCGTGAAGGCCTAGCGAGTTTACTCAATTCGAAACGGTCTAGTCCCATTTTCCGATTAATGGCCGATTTAATAACACAGCTTGAGGCAAATACTTGAGGTTCTAACATTTGATAATTGTCAAACGTCGAAGTGACGAAAATTTTGTCAGCCAGTTTGGCAATGACATAAAACCTCTGAAATCCATTATCATTAACTCTTGCAGCTTTGTTAGGTGTTGAAGTTGTTAGGCAATTTCGTGAGTTTTGGCCATCCATGTAAGCTCAGCGATTGAAGGGAGACAATATGCTCGATACCCTCTATCATTGGAAACACATACGGCTCGTCTGCAAACATGGGCGGACCTACTAAGGGGCGAGGGGGGGGGGGGGCAGCTGCCCCCTCTCAAATTTTAAAATATTTTTTTATATATACTTTAGTCTAAAAAAAAATCAATTATATAATGTAGAATACAATATAATAATTGTTTATACAAATGTTTCAATACGTCTTTGTTGGTGTAGTGGTTGGAGGTTTATAATTTTTTGTAAAAGACCAGAGTTCGATACTCTTTGAGTGCATTTTTATTTTATTTTTAATGCAATTTTATTAGTAATTGCAACATTAAAAATGTTTAGTTTAATAAAAATTTATTAACATTAAAGAAATGAATTGTTTTTAGCAAGTAGTATAAATCTCCAACAAAAAAATATTTAAAATTAATATCTAAAATAATAATTATAGAATTCAATGAAAATATATACCATTAGCCAACTCGTCCAAAATTTGAGCCTCATATAAACTATTTTTTTGATGAAATTGTATTATGAGCATATTAGGTTCGCAAATTTCAATTTTTTTAGCTACACCTAGATACTTATCCTAATTATTTTGTGATATTAGTTATATATTCTAGTTATTATGTTCGTTTGCTCATGTCTAAGACTATCGATAGTGACCTTATTTTGGCTTAAAATTGGACTACACTAGATCCAATTTGGTATATGCAATGTATTTTTTATAGTTGTATTTTTCTATTAGTTACTAGCTAGGTAGAAAAAAAAATTGGCTTTACCATTAATAACTACTATTATCAACTAATAAGTATTTTTCATTTTGCCCCCTCTCGACTAAAATCCTGGGTCCACCCCTGTCTGCAAATCCCCCAAGTCCCAAATGATCAAGCAAGGGGAGCTTACAAAGCTGCCACTATGATAAAGACAACGACGACTCCATCTCCATAACACCCATGATCGTCAATCCATACAGGGAAGTCAAGCAACTGATCAGATTTGGCTCTAACTGTTAAGACTTTTGCAATTACCTAGATAAAGAGTATTAAGAGATTTGAGATGTCTAAGCTCCTCCCCCTGGAAGGGATCGAATTTCTGGGCATTCAAATATAACTAATAGATGGAGAAGGTTATTCCTTTGCAACAAGCCTTGTGCCAGAGATGTCATGTCATCAATGCATCCTATAAAAAGTTGGGTAAAAGTGGATGATTTGCTTGACAAGGATTTTACTAAACTCTCACTCCCACCAACCATAGTCAAATGCTTGAGAGATGGAAATTGGCTTGGTGTCTTTGTCAACACAGAACACCGTCGAACGACCAATTTTTCCTGCAAAGGGAAACAACTGTTGCAACTTTTAGGTTCCATCCATTCTTCCAACATAGGCAGATCCTTAGGTAGCTCACAAAGTTTTTCACACAATGAAAGGCTCAGAGTCTGCAAATGTAGAGGCTACATACAGAATCAGGGAATTTCATAACAAATGTCTCTTAAAGATCAAGGTACCTTAAATGTCTCAACTTTCCGTCAGAAGAAGGCAAATCAGTAATATAAGCTCTATGCAAATCTAACACCCGTAAGTACTTTAACTTCAGTAACTCACTACCAAACTCCAACTTGAAAGAATACTTGGGCATTGTGGATAGTAACATATATGTTCTCACTTTGTTACTAATGGACGATGTTTTCAAGATTTCGAGTGAGGATGACAAGCGATAAATTTGACCAATATCTTCGGCGCTGCCAAACTTACTCACGGATTGCGCCAAATCATGAACAAGGTCATGCATTTTAAATTCATAAACACAGTCAAACTCATCAATTTGAATATCTTGGAAGAAAGAGTTACAAATCAATACAAGGAAATAATCGTCACCAATGTCTTCCATCAACTGAGTACTTGTTCGAGAAATCCCTCCGCCATCCATAATTGGATTAACTTACTCTTATTAATCACTGCATCCTTGGAAAATATGAGAAACATTGTTTTATAGGTGGCAATAAACCATAGTAACTTAATTTCAATACTCCCATTATTTTTTGATTTTCATGAAGATTCCAAATTTCACTATCCTCTATGAGCAACCATTCACGCTCATCTTTTTTTAAACTGCATAACACAACCTAGATGCATCAACGCAAGAGGTACACTTTCTAACAACATCCTTCCGAATTTTCATCAAATTTGAAGTCACTTCCGCTTCCCCTTCCCTGAATGCCCATAACTTGAACAAATCCCAACATTCCTCTTCAGATAACTTTTGTAGATAGAGGTGTGTTATTGGTGGACCTACTATCTTTACTGCTACGTGTAGTAACAATGAGTACTTCCTTTGCGGGCGCCTCTGCCTAGTAGTGAATGAAACCTCTCCCACTTGGAAAATTCCTCATTCCAGACATCATCAAGAACAAATAAAAATCTTTTTACACTGATATTTTCTTGAAAGATCGAAACTATGGCATCCATACTAGATAAATCACACCTACTCTTTGTGATGGACTCTATGGCATCTCTCAATATCCTTTCAACATCATACACCTCAGAAACAAAAACCCAAATTCTTAAATCAAAGAATTTCTCTATTGACTCATCGTTGTAAATGACTTGCATTAGAGCAGTTTTCCCTAAACCCCCAATACCCACAATCGAAAGGACTGAGACCTCATGGTCAACATCTGATTCACTATGGTCATTTTCTCAGTTTCCCTACCAACAATTTGTGAAATTTTCACATCGTGAGAAGTTGTTGTTCGATCACTCGTACGCTGTTGACAAGTTGGATTCTTAATTACTACATTAAATTTGAATGTGACAACATCCTTTTGAATTTCGGCTAGAGTGTTATTGATATCCTTAATCTTATGAGCCATCTTAAAACGAAACACAATTGGGTTTGAGGGTGAGAAAAAAATCCTCACCTTCACCTTAAAGCAATTTTTCATCTCCATTATAGCGCAAGAGCTCATAGGCGAAGTCGTCAAGAACCTCGTCAGCATCACGATAGACTTGCTTGACACTTTTTTTCTTCCACTTGTCATTTCCCAGCATCCACTAGAAAAGCTTGAATCATAGAAGTTGATTTTTCAAGCTTTTTCAGCTCATCTTTGATGCCCTAGGCAGCAGCGATCTCCTGGGAAGCAATTGAAATAACCTTGTTCAAAAGCTCTGATGCGCCTGTTATGAGAAATTCTTCAGCCATCTTTGTTTGGCAGAAATTCTTCAAGCAACTTTCTATCTCTTGGATGTTCAATGGTGTGTGAGATGAATATGGGAAGGCTCTTAATATGGCAGTTGTCATTCAGAACTAAAAGATTCTTTACTGTAAAATCCAAGGAGTAAATTTAAAACTTATTAGTGTTACCAAATTGAATGTGGGAATAAGATAGTATGCCTTAATCAAATAGATTAATTAAGAATGACTTCCCTTCTAGTTTGAGGAGTCTAATTTAATCAATTACACCAATCAAGAGAAGGGATAGTGGGAATTGAATCAATCTAGAACATGCATGGTTTGGAGTTTGGACTCTATATGGAAAAAAACACTCATCAGGCTTGGGTAATATCAAACAAACAGAACCATTCTTTGTATGCAACTTGGTCTACCAAATATACTAATCAGACATAACTCCAATCTTGTTAGGTACTGAGTCAACATTAATAAAATATTCTAATTAATTGATTACTTTTTTTCTTTTTTTGGAAATTGAGCTGGGGTTATTTAGGATCCCCAAACCTGAAAAAGAAGACCATTACATTCGTTGGAATTGTTTCCCTATTTTGTCTTCATACACAATTTTTTTAAGATCCTCAGCAAATGAACTGGGAGTAAACTCCACATATGCACAGTTAGGAAAAGAACGAGCTAAGTAGTCTGCTGCCTTGTTGGTCTCCCTGAAGTGATGATTCAGCTTGTAGTCTTCCAACTGTTCTAGCTCCCTTTTGATTCTCGCATGGACATGTCTAAGGTCCCAGGACACTATTTTCTTTAGGGGTGGGCAATGTCGGTTCGGTTCGGTTCGGTTTTGAGCCCCAAACCGATTTCGAACCGATTTCATTCGGTTTGTCCAAAACCCAAACCGAAACCGAATTTTGTATTTGTAAATTGATGAATTCGGTTGAACCGAATTTCGGATCGGTTCGGTTCGGTTGGGCCGAAATTTCAGGCTCAAGCATTTGAAAGACTTTCATTAAAACATGTTCAATTTTTTTACAGGTCCAACTTTTTTATAGACCCAATTTTTAGCCCAAAATTGAAAACTTTGAGAGAATGGGGTGATTTAGTGCAACAGGGTGTATTGCAGTGCATTTGTTGCACTAATCAAGTATTGACACCTACTTGTTATTTAGTTATTTATATATATCTAATTAATCGGTCGGTTCGGTTATAAATCGGTCGGTTCAAAACTGTAAACCGATTTCGAACCGTTTATAATCGGTTCGGTTCGGTTTAAATTATTTTATTTCTACTCATATTTCAGTTCGGTTACCGAACCGAATTTGAAAATCGGTTCGGTCGGTTAACCGAATTTAAATCGGTTTTTGCCCACCCCTAATTTTCTTATTGGTCAGTTGTAGTAGCATCCCATGTGAATCAGTGCTAATTTCTAGCTTCCTGGTCCCATGACTCTTAGCAAGCTTAAGTCCTGCTTCTAGACCTAGTAGTTCCAGTTTGATGACTGAGTGAGCCTGGCTTTCACCTGCGCATGCACCTATAACATCCCCATGTCCATTACGTATAATAGCACCATAACCTCCTCGGTTTCCACGCAATGAACCATCTGAGTTGAGCTTAACCCAGCCTGTGTCTGGCTTCGCCCAAGCACACATGACTGGGCATGGTAATTGGTAACTGACAATCAGTCCCCATCTATCGCATAACTGTCTGTTCTCTTGCGTATCATCCATGGCGCAGTCCATACTAATTAATTGATTACGAAATGCAGGCACAAATGATTTATTTGGTACATCACAGTCACTATGCATTTTTGTATTATCAACGCTAATAGCACAAGTAATCGTTATCAACAACTCTTAATCAGTATTTCTCTGAGCCTACAGGTTGTGATGGTATAACCACTATTGCAGGTGGGGAAAAGATACACGCCTTTTATCAAATATACTAATTAAGAAAAAAATTAGGTGGCATAGTTTAATCAAATGCGCTAATCAAGAAGAGACTTCACGATCAAATGTCTATTAATTAAACAGAAGCTTCCTTCCAGGCTACTCGAATTTCACATATATTTTACCGATGTGGACCAAAATCATTGAGTTGATTGGCCAAAGTCTTTATGCGCTCCACAACTTTCATCAAAACTTCATCCAGAAAATATATGAAATTCGAGTAGCCTGGATCCAGAAGCCTAGATACGTCATGAATATTACCACCTTGCGTCAACATTACAATACGTTATAATATGCATGACTTAGGTATTGTTTGGTTTTCTTCTGATCAGAAATTGACCCAGTTAAGGATTACATTTGTTTCCTCTTTTTACCGCTAAATATATATGTTGATCTTAGTAGGCATATAAGGTGAGAGTGCTGATCACTGAATGCTGGATACTGAGTGCTAACTATCAATTGCTTAAATTGAACAAACACCCTATTATGACACTAATCAAAACCAACCATAGTTTTCAAGTACAAAGTAAAAAAGATAAAATCCAAGAGATAAAAGTAAATCAAGCCAGATACTTGACTACAAGACCATTATGGAAAACTCAAAAAGATAGCTATTAGACTCATAAGTGCAGCGAGTGACAAAGATGGTGCTCTATTTTTAAGGACTCTGTTTCGATTCTATGTGTGAAGTTGTGCAGAGAAAACAGAGGAAGTGAGAGAGAGCCAAAAGAAAGTGATGGAAACAGAATGGATAGAACAGAAGTGGCACGTGCCTGGTACCAGGAACCACACCAGGTAGCGTAGCAAGACTCAAAAAATTTAGACCATTTTCTTAAAAATGTAAAAATACCGATGGTTATTGTAAATGCTCTTACAAGCCCACTTTAGCTGGCTATCAGATGCAAAACGCTTAGATGCATATAATAGCAATGGTAATTCAACTGTACTGATTTTAGGAAATTCAATCAAGGGTAATTCATTAATTTTAATCAGCAACCACCCTCATGAACAACAAACTTTTAATTGTGCATACAATTTGAAGTAGATTTTTCTACTTGCATTCTTGAATGCAAACTGTCTGAGATCTTCGGAAAACTAAGATGGCACATTATTCAATCTTATTCGTTCTTTATAAAATGAACACCAGATATTGAGACTGTACAAACCATAACATTGTGAAGTTCATGAGATTGCGCCAATTTCTACCCTTGTTCTGCTCCTGTTTTTAGATTTAACTGAAGAATCTCAATATCGCAATTTATGCATCAAACCATTTAACACTTAATAAAGAACACGAAAAATCAAAACCGTAGATCACAAACATATGCACTTGCATAACTATTCAACAAGAGAAGGCCTTTTATTGTCGCCTCATTTCTAAAATCTCTCTGTTAATCTGTATTGTCTTTACGGATCCCTGTTGACCTGTATTTTAGAGATATCTATATTACAAGAAAATGACAGGAGAACTGAAAATCGTATCTGGGTCAAATTGACTAGACTACCTTTCGCATATTCCTCCCAAACCCGTCTTGGAAACCAATCGAGGTTAACAGACGTGTTAACATTGGCATTTCTCCTCCTTCCCGACATCTCAAATAACACCATTCCAATACACATCACACGTGTACTGGTGAGACTAGCAAAAGTATTCTCCTTGTTACATAGCTTCGTGAGCCCAAAATCCACAACCTGGGAGAAAAGTTGGCATCAAGAAGAATATTTCCAGATTTTACGTCATATTGAAGGAAGCTACCTGCCGAATCTGTCGGTTGTGTCAAATGGACAGCAGACATTGAGTATGTACAATTCCTTGTGATCGAACCATTCAAGTTCATGATGAACACACCATGGGGTGGGCGAAACAAATAGCAGTACTTGAGTCGCTTCTGCATGAAAAAGATGCTGGCATTCCAAATGCACATGAGATGTCTAGTTGCGCCACTGTCCTCACTCTTAAACTCGACACATGCAACCTTCTTTGAGACAACTTCTATATCCAATCCCTATTCTTTTTGGAACCGAATAACTCCTCATGTGAATTCTTCTGTTGAGCTCCAAAGAACTACAACCTATTAGATTACAAGATGCAAGTATTACAAGTTCAAAATTAGGACGTTGTATATTCAAGAGCAAAACATGAATCCACAACAAAAGTAAAGAAATCTAATGAAAAATTATGCATCAAACTTACCATCTCAGGAGTAAAGACTTTTTATAACTTTATAAAGCCAACAAATAATTAGAACTGTAAAAGAGAAACACATGCACTTACATAACTATTCAACCAGAGAAGGTCGTTTATTGTCTCCCCATTTCTGAAATCTTGTTGACTACTTCTACTGTCTTCAATTCTTTATGGATCAACTGCAACATCATTGGAGAACCGATGTGGATTACATGATTTCTTCAGACCGATTAGTAGACGCTCGGCTTCAACTGGTGGAACTGTCCCTGGTATAGTGAATAAAAATAAATCTACCCATTTAAATAAAAAATTGAAGAAAAATCTAAACAAGGCCGAAGTAATTTTTCACAATTAAGGAGTACCACACCCAACTCTTGTTAGAGATGAGGATGATTCCTCAATAATTATTTTTTGTGTTTGCTCGTTCAAATAGATGCAAGATCACATGAACAAGAAATGGAAACAAGAAAAAATGTAATGTGTACAAGAATTAAACAAATAAAGTGAAATTAAACAATTCTTCTGTTCTGTAGCTTAAAATTTCATCCATGAGAGACTCGTCATCCAATGCTTTTAGTGCAAAGTTCCCCATGAAAATTAAACCTCCCCCATCATGATCATGAATCCAACTCCATTTGAAATTCAAAACATTAACCCATTTCCCCTGGCAGTATCAAATGCACCCAAAATTTACATGATATGCAAAATATTGCAATGTTGATCAGTTAAATCTAATATATAAAGATTACAGGAAATTAAAAGAAGGATGGAAATCACATGAGTTTTTACTCTCATTGTATTATTTCAAAACAAAACAAAAAAAAAAAACCTGAACTTTGATACTCTGTCCAAAAATGTTGCTACAATAATATTACTGTGAAGACGAAAATAAGTAAATAACGTTTGGAAGAGTGAAAAAAAATGGTTTTGGAACTGAATTAAAGAAGTAGAAATTAACCTGTTTAGCTTTATGTTTCAAAAAATCAAAGAATGAAACAAGAGCAATCTTATGCCATTCCTCCCTGGACATTGCTGTGTGTCTTTCCTTCAGAAGTTTATATCCAGGGTAATTTCAGTCTTTTAACTTGAAATTTCTTCTATGAAGATCTTCCCCAAACACCTTATGTTCAAAGTTCACCAAGAAAATCAAACCTCCTACATGAACATGAATCCGGCAATTAATATATTTCATTCTAGCACAAATTAAATCCCCCAATGCAACAGCTAATGTAGAGATTGAGTGAAGGGTGAAGAAGCTTACCTACCTATTGGAGGGAGAAGCATGTCCAACCCAAAACCATATGGACAGTCTAAAGGCAGAGTAACTGAACCTGTAGCTGCAATAAGAAAAAAAACAATCAAACATTGGGAAGGAAGAGCAAAAGAATTGGTTTTGGAATAGTAAAATGAAATGAAAGACTATAAATTGATTGGCATACCTCTTGAGCTTTATGTGTCAGCAAATTCGACGATTGGAAATATGAGCAATCTTATTCCATTTCTCCACCATCACTGATTAGCATCTACTGGAAGGGATCAAATCTACAGCAAATTCGGCAAGCCTTTGATTTCCTCCAGTATTTGAAATAACAGGGCATTAAGTCTGGTGAAGTTTTGCTTACCAACAAAAGACATTTTCTCAGATTGGAATGGTCTCCTCTGGGTTTGTTACCGAGGCTGGTTATCCTCACCAAACCGTTCGGTGCTGTACTAATTGCGCCAGTTTCAACCTTTGCTTTGCTCCTTCCAATTCCACTAGAATTGAAATCCTGTGTCAACATACCAGCCCCAAGGCTGTTACTATTTTATATTTTTTTTAACAAGCAAATTCACTTTAAATTTCTTCACTCCAATTCTATTACAGCCAAAACATAAAACCTTCAACCAACTTAAAAAGGAAAACCACTGCATGAAGATAGACAAAGAAAACAATATGATTAAAGTTGGTCAAAATAACACCAAATTCCTTATGATCGCACCATGGATTACTTTATTTTCAGAGATCAAACCATCCAATGAATGATGAACACTCCAGGAGGTGGGTGAACCCAATAGCAGTATTGTCCTGAAAAACAACGTCAACATTCCAGTTTTTCACTCACTCTTTAAATACGACGCAAGCAACCTAGTTTGAGACAACTTCTTTATCCAATCTCTGACTTTACTCCGGAATCGAATAACTACTCTTTACATTCTTCCTTGAGCTACCTCCCATATGCAGTAGGACTCTTGTGCTTCAACTGCTCTGTTCACCAAGCTGCTTCCTCATTCAACTGCAACGATGCATATTGATCTGAAACATAAATGTACAACAAAATTGAAGAAATCCCAATATTGCTTAAAAATGCATCAGCAATGCAATTAAAATAACTAGAACCATGTGATTTAATAATGGTCTTTAAGAAGGGTCAGTGGCGGACGGGGAAGGGCTCAAAATTCAAGATGAGGCGCATTGGCCCTTTTCCTATTGTGCAGATTGGGGAGAGTTTTCGGATGCACCGTATAGTTAACTTTGCTGATCTCACTCTGTTCCGTTATGATGTTGCACCTCCCATTCCGCTACCAGTGGCGGTTCCTTAACTCCACCTCATGTGACAGATTGTGTGAAGAGCATTAATGAGAGCTCTGATGTTAATCCTTTCGATAATGTACCAGCCGGTTTTTGGTTCAATGGAAGGGACGACCTACTTCCAACAACTCGTGAATTTCTTATTAGCTTTTGTCTTATATGGATTCGGAGTTGTTGACTGCATGTGTTTGCAAACTCGAGGTCGAGTTTTTTGCAACCGAGGGAGGATATGATATTTAGCATGTATATCATTATAGTAGGTGGGTAAGTTTAGCAATATTAACATTAGCAATATTGTAATTAGACCTATTTAGTAACAACCCATAATAGTTACGACATTGGTTTCCAATTAGGTTTTGGTTAATTAGCTTGCCAAATAAGTTAGGAATATTATAAATAAGGCAAGGGATTATTCCATGTTTTTCAGTTCTGGTTGTAACTTCAAGAAAACTAGAGCTCTTTGCATGAATAAACTAGGGTTTCATTTTCTTTGTTCAGATCTTGATTAATTTGTTTACATGATGTTATCCGCGGTGCGTGATCTATTATATTATAAAACATAAAAATAAAGATAAGAATGAAAATAAAAGCCACAAGACGAGGCCTTCTATTTGTCACCTCGTTTCCAAAATCTCATTGTACTGTCATGACCGTCTTATGGCAACATCTTTGAGAAGACCAATGTTTCCTTTCTTCAGATCAATTAGTGGATACTAATTAACTTTCAACTGGTGCAACTGCCCCTGGTATAGTCAGCCCAAAAACATAAAAATCAAGATAGACAAAGATAGATAAAGAAAACAATATCATTAAAGTATGATAAACTAAAACCAAATTCCTTATTTTCAGAGATCAAACCATCCTAATAAATCATGAACACACCAGGACGTGAGTGAAACCAAGAGCAGTATTGTCCTCAAGACTTGTGGAACTGTCCCTGGTATAGTGAATAATAAATAAATCTGCCCATTTAAATAACAAATTGAAAAAAAAAATCTAAACAAAGCTGAAGTAATTTTTCTCAATTAAGCAGTACCATACCCAACTCTTGTTACAGATGAGGACGATTACTGGATAATTATTTATTGTATTTGCTCCTTCAATAGATGCAAGGTCACATGAACAAGAAATGGAAACAAGTAAAATTGTAATGTGTACAACAATTAATCAGATAAAGTAAAATTAAACAATTCTTCTGTTGTGTAGCTTAAAATTTCATCCATGAGAGACTCATCATCCAACACTTTTTTAGTGCAAAGTTACCAATGAAAATTAAAACTCCTCCTACATGATCATGAACCCAACTCCATTTGAAATTCAAAACATTATCCCATTTCCCCTGGCCGTATCAAATGCACACAAAGTTAACATATATGCAAAATATTGCAATGTTGTTCGTTAAATCTAATATATAAAGATTACAAGAAAAGAAGGACAAAGATCACATGAGTGTTTACTCTTATTGTATTATTAATAAAAAAATTACCTAAACTCTGATCCTCTATCCGAAAATTTTGCTGCAATGATATTACTGTGATGACGAAAAAAATCAATAATGTCTGAAAGAGTGAAAAAAAAGTTTTGGAACTGAATAAAAGTAGTAGAAATTAACCTGTTGAGCTTTTATGTTTCAAATTTACAACGAATGAAACAAGAGAAATCTTATGCCATCCGTCCCTGGACACTGCTGTGCGTCTGTCCTTTAGAAGTTTACATCCCAGTCTTTTAACTTGAAATTTCTTCTATGAAGATCTTCCCAAAACACCTTATGTTCAAAGTTCTCCAAGAAAATCAAACCTCCTACATTAACATGAATCCGGAAATTAATATATTTCATTCTAGCACAAATTACATCCCCCAATGCAACAACTAATGTAGAGATTGAGTGAAGGGTGAAGAAGCTTACCTACCTGTTGGAGGGAGAAGCATGTCCAACCCAAAATCATATAGACAGTTCAAAGGCAGAGTAAGTGTACATGTAGCTCCAATAAGAAGAAAAAAAACAATCAATATTGGGAAGAGCAAAAGAATTGGTTTTGGAATAGTAAAATGAAATGAAAGACTAACAAATTGATTGGCATACCTCTTGAGCTTTATGCGTCAGAAAATTCTACGATTGGAATATGAGCAATCTTATACCATTTCTCCCCCATCACGGATTTGCATCTACTGTAAGGGATCGAATCCCTAAGCATTCAAATATAATTCATTTCTGAAGAAGGTTATTGTCGCCTGCACCTCCACCAATATGCACTGCTTGGGTATTGATGCATTCTTCAGCTATCTGGTCGATCAAATCGTGGAAAAAGTGCTTTCAGTGTAGGCAAGAATCGGTTTGATGTCCATGGTCTTTGTGGTATTGGTATAATCTGTCCTTGACCTGGTATTTGGGTCAGAGAGCATTTTTGGGCAATGGCGGAAATTCAGCAAGCCCTTGATTTGCTCCAGTATCTGAAATAACAGGGCATTAAGTCTGGTGAAGTTTCGGTTACAAACAAAAGACATTTGCTCAGATTGGAATGGTCTCCTCTGGGTTTGTTAGCGCTTAGACTCAGGCTGGTTGTCAAGGAGGATGTTTCGTATTCCTCGCCAAACCATTTGGCGCTATACTGATTGCACCAGTTTCCAATTCTATTACAACCAAAACATAAAACCTTCCACCAACTTAAAAAGAAAAACCACTGCATAAAGATAGACAAAGAAAACAATATCATTAAAGTTAGACAAAATAAAACCAAATTCCTTATGATCGCACCATGGATTACCTTATTTTCGGAGATCAAACCATCCAAATGAATGATGAACACACTAGGAGGTGAGTGAACCAAGAGCAGTATTGTCCTCAAGAACAACCTCAGCATTCCAGTTCTTCACCCACTCTCTAAATTCGACGGAGGCAACCTAGTTTGTGACAACTACTTTATCCAATCCCTGACTTCACTCCAGAGTCGAATAACTCCCCTTTACAGTTCCTTGAGCTACCTCCCATATGCAATAGGGCTCTTGTTCTTGAACTACTCTGTTCACCAACTGCTTCATCATTCCATTGCAACAGTGCATATTGATCTGAAACATAAATCTAAACAAATTTGAAGAAATCCCAATATTGCTTAAAATGCATCAGATTTGCACTTAAAATAACTAGAACCATGTGACAGGAATGCACTTACACAAGTATTCAACCAAAATCTCACCAAAGCCATAGAATTTCAGAAAGCAAGACTGATCACCTCATAATTGTCACCCAAACCCATATGGACCAATACTGCACGCAAACTCTCCTAGCAATGTTGAACCCAAATGCACACAAGAATTTACAGGCATTCAAAATATTGCAATGACGATCAGCTCAATTTAAATTAACATAAAATGATTACAGAAAAGAAGGAAGAAAGTGAGAAGAGTTTTTCAATTCCTACTATTAAAACTAAGAATGAAAGTAGAAAAAAATAAATAAAAAGACATGATACCAAAAAAGGAAAGATTACCTGAACTGAACCTTTTGCTGCAATAATAGTTCTGTGAAGATGAAAAAAAATCAATTAATATTCGAAGAGTGAAAGAGATGCTGTTGGAATATGGATTAAAAAAAAGAACTAGAAATTAACCTCTTGAGCTTTATGCATAAAAAAGAAATCGACAAATGGAATAAAAACAATCTTATGTCATTCCGCCCCAGTCACTGTGCATTAAACACCTTATGTGCGAAGTTCCCAATGGGAACGGAAAACTTGCTACATCAAGAATCCAACTTCATTTCAAATCCGAAATATTCAACACATCAAATATATTTCATTTCAACACAATCTAAATCCCCAATGCACCAAACTCATGTAGAGATTTGAGTGAAGGGTGACATACGTATGTCGATTAATTATTGGGTAATGTACACCCAAAACCATTTGGCTGCAATAACATTACACTGACCCTGCGAGACAAAAAAAAAATCAATATTAGGAAGAGCAAAAGAATCAGTTTGGGAATATTATAATGAAATAAAGTATTAGAAATTGAGAGGCATGCCTCTTGAGCTTTATTTGAAATCAATCAAGAAATCCGAACAATGGCATATGAGCAATCTTATGCCATTCCTCCCCTTGTCCCTCTCGTGAATCTTTCCTTTAGAAGTTTACACCCATAGATTAGTGTGATATTGAGGAGGATGAAAGGTCTTCAGGCAAATACTTGAGGTTCACACATGTGTCAGTTAGCAAATAATACTTGGCAATGCTACGAGACCTTCGAAATCCACTATCCCTAACATTTGCAGCTTAGTCAGGTGCAGAAGTTGTTCAGGCAACGTCGATGTCATGAGTTTCGGCCATCCATATAAGCTTAGCGATCAAAGGGAATCGGGCATTGGTCTAAAAGGACTAATTTAGGCTTTTCTTGTCAGTGTAGGACTCGGTTAAGTTTCATTTAGCTAAAAGAATCTCCAACACTCGTATCTTGGTTAAGTGCTGAAGTTGTTAGGCAAAAACTTGAATTTCGACCATCCACATAAGCTTAGCAATCGAAGGAGGCGATCGGCTCGATAGCCGCTATCATTGGAAAACACATTCGGCTTGTCTGTAAATCCCCAATTCCCAAAGAAAAAAGGAAGGGGAGATGACACAACCACTATGATAAAGACATCGACTCCATCTCCTTAACATCCACAATGGACAACTAGTGCAGGCATTTCAAGCAACTGATCAAATCTACTGTTAGACTTTTGCAATTATATAGGACTAAATGCTCAAGAGATCTAAGATGTCTTCGTTCCTCCACTAGAAGGGATTGAACCTCTGGGCTTTCAAATACAATTAAGTCTCGGAGGAGGTTATTCCTTAGCAATAAACCTTGTTGCAAAGATGTCATGTCATGAATGCGTCCTATGAAAAGGTGATGGACAACGGTGGTGAGTGGTGGCTGAATCATGAGTATAAAGGCCAAATCTAGGGTTACTGGCTGGAGGTGGCTTACTATCGCGGGCCTAACCTAATAAGTCATCAGTAGTAGATGGTGGTGGCTGAATTAGGAAGAAGAGAGGAAAAAGATATGAGAAAAAGGAAGAAGGTTCACATGCTAGGGTTTTGAAAATTTTAAAAAGAAGTAATACATTGTATATAAGTTTTGTTGGGAGCTAAATAAGAGAGAGAAAATGTTTTTAGGTACCATTCTGTACTTATCAGCAATTATAGTGCTTATAAAGGATCCTGACTCTTTCAATTTTTCCGTCTTCCAATGGTCTATAACACAAAAGAAGTAGTCTAGAACACAAAAGAAGTAATGTAAAGGTTGTGTTATGCAAAAAGTAGGAGCCTGACTCGTTCAATTTTTTTGTCTTCAAATGGTAACGCACTGATGCATAGATATGGGTTAATATTCAATTAACGAAGTAGTGCAAAGGTTGTCGTATGCAACAAGTAGGAGCTGCCAGTAAACCGACATGTAGTGGGCAACCTAACTACCTATCTACTCAGAATTGTCCTATTCAACTAAAACCACAAATCAATCAATGGCAGTTTTCTATGCTAAGAAACAATACAAGTGAAGCAAAACCTTATATTTGAGCAAACCCGATATAAAATTTAACAGAACACTTCACTAAGAACAAATGGAAAAGTCCATGTCGAATAAAATCATTCTTCAAAATTCCATTTTTCTATAATCTAAGTCGTGAATTATTATAATGCTATGATGCAATATGTAATGGACTAACCAAACACCTTTTGACATACATTCAACGTACAAATATGGATCCCCATCAAATTTACACAAAAATATGTTACATCCATAGAAGATACCAAACCCCATGACTGAATTTGGGGAAGAAAAAAAAAAAAAACTTGATTGTCTTCCCATCAAAATTCAACATAAACTATACAATATATGTTCAGAATGGAAAGATTGAGTAAACAACAATTGAGAAATGAAATGGGAATTCGCAGAAAAGCTTACCGAGATCTAAGAGATGATTGGTGGAGGTAATTTCAGTCTCTTTTAACTTCAAATTTCTTCTGTGAGGCTCTTCATCAAAAACCTTATGTGCAAAATTCCCCAAGAAAATCATAACCTGCTACATGAACATGACTAAAATATCATTTCAAATTCAAAACATTCACCATATAGTTCATTTTCAACACTAATTAAATTCCCGAATGCGCCAACTAATGTAGAGATTGCGTGAAGGGTGAATAAGCTTACCTATTGGAGGGAGACATATGGAAGTTGATTAACTACTTGATAATCTTCACCCGATACCATATGGTACAATAACATTACATTGGGCAAGACCAAAAACACAAACAATATTAGGAAGAGTGAAAGAATGGGTTTTGGAATAGTAAAATGAAATAAAAGACTAGAAATGGATTGTCATACCTCTTGAGCTTTATTTCAATCAATGAAATGGACGAATGGAATATGAGTGATTTTATGCCATTCCTCCCCTGTTACTGATGTGCACCTTTCCTTCAGAAGTGGACTTCCATGAATTTCCAACTTTGAGATTGAGGAGGATGAGAAGTCTTGAGGCAAATACTTGAGGTTCTTACATTTGGAAGTTGCCAAACTTCGAAGTGAGGATAAATTTGTGAGCCAGTTTGGCAATTCCACTAGACCTTCGAAGTTGATAATCACTAACTCTTGCAGCTTTGTTAGGTGCTGAAGTTGTTCAGGCAATGTTGTGAGTTTGGGCCATCCACATATGTTTAGCGATACAAGCAAATCGATCTGCTCAATACCCTCTATGAATGGAAACACATCTGGCTCATCTGCAAATCCCCCAATTCCCAACTCATTAAGCAAGGGGAGCTTACAAAGCTGCCACTCTGATAAAGACAAAGACGACGATGACGAAGACGACACCATCTCCTTAACGCCCATGATTGTCAAATTACGCAGGGAAGTCAAGCAACTGATCAGATCTGGCTCAACTGTTAGACTTTTGCAATTCCATAGAAATAGAATCTCAAGAGATTTGAGATGTCTAAGCTCCTCCACTGGAAGGGATCGAATCTCTGGGGATTCAAATATACCTAACTCTCGGAGAAGGTTATTCCTTTGCAACAAACCTTGTGGTAGAGACGTCATGTCATAAATGCCTCCTATACGAAGTTGGGTAAGAGTGGAAGCTTTGTTTGACAAGGATTTTACCAAACTCTCACTGCCATCAACCACCGTCAGATACTTGAGAGATGGAAATTGGGTTGGTGTCTTTGTCAGAACATGACACTTCAGAACTTCCAATTTCTCTAGCAAAGGGAAACTTTTAAGAGCAGGTTCCATCCATTCTTCCAACACGGGCAGCCTCAACAGAGTAAGTTGTCTTAACGAGGGGAATAAGTCTTTGTTGCCAACGTCTTCTTGGGTTTGGGTTTGGGTTTGGGTTTGGGTTTGGGTGTTCTCAATGTGACCATAAAATTCGTCACCAATACATCTCAAATTTTTCATATCATCAATCTCGAGAATCTTCAAAAATTGCAGCCTTCCAAGTGGAGGGAGATGTTCACACGTACTTTTGCACAAATGCAATTCCACTAAATTTGGAAGAAAAGCAACATTCATCCATGTTGGAAACCTCTCGCCCAAAAACAACCAAACCCCTAACTTCTTCAAATTTGAATGAGGTCGCAATCCTTCAAGTACATCATCTGCCAATGCTACACCATCTGCCAATGCTACAGGTGTCAACCAACTTAATTTAAGAGATTCAATATTTGATTTTTCGACCAATTTTGCTTCTGTGGCCGCTGCTGCGCTTCTCACCATCTCTAACTTTTCTATCTCAAGATTGCCCCCAAGATTCAAACATTTCAACTCCCTAATGTTGCATCCACTGTCCTCCTCCCCAACTATAAATTTGGACAATGTTTGCAATGAACTCAGGTGTCCAATATCTCTTGGCATTTGTTCAAGCTTTGTACAACCGTCGATCACAAGATGTCTCAACCGAATCAGTTTTTTCATGTCCTTGGGTAGCTCACAAAGTTTTTCGCACAATGAAAGGTTCAGAGTTTGCAAATGATAGAGGTTACATACAGAATCAGGCAATGTCTTAACAAATGTCTCTGAAAGATCAAGATACCTTAAATGTCTCAACTTGCCCACACAAGAAGGCAACTCCGTAACATAAGCTCTATGAAAATTTAACACCCGTAAATACTTGAACTTCGACAACTCACTACCAAACTCTAACTTGACTGAATATCTGGGCAATGAGGATGAAAACATATATGTTCTGACTTTGTTACTAGGTGACAACGATTTCAAGATTTCTAGTGAAGATGACAAACGACAAATCTGACCAACATCTTCTACTCTTTCAAAATTTTCAAAAGAAAAATCAGGCTCGCTCACCAAACATGCAAGATCGTGCATTTTAAAATCAGACTTGCTCACAAAACATGCAAGATCGTGAACAAGATCGTGCATTTTAAAATCAGAAATTCGGTCAAACTCATCCCTTTTAATATCTTGGAAGAAACAATTACACATCAATACAAGGAAATAATCGTCACCAATGTCTTCCATCAACTGAGTACTTCCTTGAGGTGGTTCAAAAAAACCCTCTCCCATCCACATTTGGATTAATCTATTCTTATTAATCAATTCATCCTTGGGAAACGGTGCACAATATGAGAAGCATTGTTTTATAGGTGGCAATAAACTGTCATAACTTAATTTCAGTACTCCCATTATTTTCTGGTTTTCAGGAAGCTTCCAAATTTCATTATTTCTAATGCGCGACCACTCACGCACATCTTTTTTAGACTTCATAACACACCCTAGATGCATCACCGCAAGAGGCACACCTCCACATTTTTTCACGATATCCTTCCCAATTTCCACCAAATCCGAGGTTCCTTTTGCTTCCCCTTCACTAAATGCCCAAAGTTTGAACAAAACCCAACATTCCTCTTCAGATAAATTTTGTAATTCAATCTGTGTTCTTGGTGGACCTATTATTGATGCTACTTTACTGCTGCGTGTGGTAATAATGAGTTTACTTCCTTTACGTGCGCCTTTGCTTAATAGAGAATGAAATCTCTCCCACTTGTCAAACTCCTCATTCCATACATCATCAAGAACAAATAAAAATCTTTTTCCACTGATCTTTCCTTGTAAGGTGGAAACTATGGCATCCATACTAGATAAATCACACCTAGTTTTTGTAATACACTCCAAAGCATCTTTGAATATCCTTTCAACATCAAACACCTCGGAAACACAAACCCAAATTCTTGAATCAAAGAATTCCTCTACTAACTTGTCATTGTAAATGACTTGCACGAGTGCAGTCTTCCCCAAACCCCCAATACCCACAACCACAATGACCGAAATCTCATCAGTTTCTTGGTTCTGTGAGTCAATCAATTGATTCACTATGGTCTTTTTCTCAATTTCCCTCCCAACAAATTTTGAAACTTTTACATCTTGAGAAGTTGTTTTCCGATCACTCGCACATTGGTTATGAACTGGATTTGTAGTTATGTTATTTAATTTGAAATCAACACCCTCTTTTTTAATTTCAACTAAATTGCTATTGATATCTTGAATCTTATGAGCCATCTTAAAACGAAACACAAATGGATTTGAGGGTGAGAAAAAGTTTCTCACCTTCGCCTTAAAGCGATTCTTCATCTCCATTTGATGGCGTAAGAGCTCATACGCGAACTCGTCAAGAACGTCATCAGCATCATGACATACTTGTTTGAGCCTTTTCAACCAGACCTTCACACTTTCTTCCTCCACTTGTCGTCGCTCAGCATCAACCAAAAAAGTTTGGATCATAAATGATGTTTTTTTAAGCTTTTTCAGCTCTCCTTTGACGCCCCATGCTGCACCAATCTCCTGAGTAGCCATTGAAAGAACCTTCTTCAAAATTTCGGATGCTCCTGATACAAGGATTTCTTTGGCCATTTTCTTTCTTCTTTTTTTGGCGGAAATCAATAGTTATCAAGAACTCTTAATTTGGTAAGTAATATATGGTTGTTCTGGCACTTGTAGGCACATTCAAAAGCATGTCACATGCAGTAGACGTAAAGGAAAGAAGCATGCATAAACTAGTAGATACCATCCTTATTGTTTCAAGCAACAAGGAAGGTATAGTGTGATCTTAATTTTGGCACTTTGGATATTCCATGATGTGTGAGAATCAATCAAAGCACAAGCTCAATAAACCTTTTAAGGTTGAGTTTGTTAGAAGGTAGAGCCTAGAAGAAGAAAGTGATTGCTTCATTTTATCACCATTCTACACACTATCTATCCAACTTGGACTCTTTGTAAAGTGCACTTGCCCGTACATACCTTCCTTGTTGGGACACTTTGGATGTTCAATGATGTGTGACAATCAATCAAAGAACAAGCTCATAAACCTTTTTAAGGCTAAATGTGTTAGAAGATGAAGCTTAGAATAAAGTGATTGATTCCTTTTATCACCATCCACACTATTGCAGAAAATATATGAAATTCGAGTAGCCTGGATCCAGAAGCCTAGATACGTCATGAATATTACCACCTTGCGTCAACATTACAATACGTTATAATATGCATGACTTAGGTATTGTTTGGTTTTCTTCTGATCAGAAATTGACCCAGTTAAGGATTACATTTGTTTCCCCTTTTTACCGCTAAAAATATATGTTGATCTTAGTAGGCATATAAGGTGAGAGTGCGGATCACTGAATGCTGGATACTGAGTGCTAACTATCAATTGCTTAAATTGAACAAACACCCTATTATGTCACTAATCAAAACCAACCATAGTTTTCAAGTACAAAGTAAAAAAGATAAAATCCAAGAGATAAAAGTAAATCAAGCCAGATACTTGACTACAAGACCATTATGGAAAACTCAAAAAGATAGCTATTAGACTCATAAGTGCAGCGAGTGACAAAGATGGAGGAGGTAATTTCAGTACTTTCAACTAAAAATTTGTTGTAGCAGGCTTTTCGTCAAACACCTTCTGTTCCAAGTTCCTTGGTACATCTTCATGCATAATTCATGAAATTTAAACATCCTCCTAAATGTACTTGAATCCAATTCCATTTCAAATGCCAAACAATTCACCACAATTAATATATTCCATTTTAACGCAAATTAAATCCCTGACGCACTGATATATATAATTATATACTAACTAATGTAGAGATTGGGTGAATGGCAAAGAAGCTGGTAATAACTATCTCCAATGAACCAAAGCCGCCTGCTTGAAGCGAAGCTGGGTGCAAAACCACTCTGATTTCCTTCTCCAGAGCAATATCCATGCATATCATCTGTCCCAAAATGTACATTGATCCATTTTATGACTCAAAAGAAATCTAATCATACAATGAATATAACCAAACTAAAATAAATAAAATTAAAGAAAGCGTGATAAGTGATGGATAAGTTCCATTCTCCTTGACCTTGCCTGCAAAAGGAACAAACGTGAGCCAAAGGCCATCGTTGTGGTGGCCGATAGCATTTTGATGCTTAAGTAAGATAAGGAGATAAAGTACTGATAATGGTGTATAACTATAGATTGGGATTTTGTAGCGTACCTTAACTTCTTTACCTGTTCTCTATTTATCCTACAAGAGCCGAAGTTCGGCTATGCCTTTGGTGGCATGTTTTATGAGATATATATGTTAGAGATCATTTCCTTGTTGAGAGTTTTCATGCACGACTTATACTTTTTTATTTGTTTCCTAGTAGAAGTCAATATGTTGTTGACCTAATTGTCTATGGCTCAATTCCTAAATACTTGCCTTTTTAGGTCTAAAGGGCTCTGGGCTTGACCATTCGAGCCTTGTTGCTTGGGTCTAGCTCTCACATACTCACTTCAGTGGGCTTGGAGTGATCTGGGTTTGGTCATTCGTCTGCTGGGCCCGTTACACTCTGATGGCGAGATCATCATGCCACATATACGGAGTAGATTACGATACGGTTTGATGTATCATCAATAAGCATTCACCATGCAGTGAAACCAAGACATACGTCGTGGCAAATCATCTGCACATCCAACTCTCCTATCAGGATCAAAATCCAAAATTAAATGGAAATATATACAAATGAGCATCAAATAGATGAGAGGAAGAACAAAGGAAATACCTTCTAAACAAAATAGTGATGAGAAATGGTTTTTTTTTCCTTTACAAACATTGTCTTCTTCATGACTATGTTCAGTTCATTTCATCTATTAATTTTGTAACCATTACCTGTTTTGTGTCCATGTTTAATTCATTTAATCATGAATTTCATTGTCCAAATTATGATGTTTATAACCATCAAATCTATTCAAATGTGAATGTATTGCAAGTAAAATGAGAATTCAGTTAATGTATTGTAAATTATATATTAATCACATTGAATGATCACAAGTGTACAAGTCATCTATAAATACAAAACAGTGATTTTTCTAACAATCGGATCATCCTATATCACCAAAATAAAGACTAAGACTATTTCTCCGTATCAATACTAAGGTATATGTATATATGTCAATTACAAAATGTACAAAAAAATGTGTATGCGTGCATCAATAAAGATATCAGTGACCTCCTACAACTTCTTGATCTTCTTAGCATCATTAGAAATAGACGAGAGGGCCAAGTATGTGCCTTCAAGGCAATGGTTGTTTGGATATCATAAGGAGTAATACAAGGTGCGCACCATCGATAAGGTATGCCATGAAACATATTGGCATGTCGTTCAACTGTTTCAGCCGCTCAAATTATGAAAACATGTAGTGTTTTGGATCTCATAATACACAAACACACATTGGTGATGGTTCGCCGCCAGCTCTAACATATTTGGTTCAAACATATAATTTTATTAATTTATTTTACCAACGTGTACCTTGCATTCTGGAACTGTCAAACATCCTTAACACCTTCACCCAAGACTCATACCACATTCCAAACAACAACTCTTCGTTTATTCTAGCTCCATTAGTACCTTATTCCTTACCCGCTTCTGACCATCTTCCTCTAGGAAATTTGCTATGCATCGAAACCCATAATTCTCATTGCCAAGTACATTGTCAATGCTATAAACATAATCCCTAATCACGAAAGGATTTGTTTTATGTATGTACTTTGCTACTTGTTCAACTTCAGTTTTTGCTTGGAATCACTTTGTTGACTTTTTAGCTCATCTTGGTTCTTGGCATACGCACGCCCAGGGGTCATTTTTTTGTTGACTTGTCATGCCTCAATAACTTCTTTTAGGTTTGTCTTTCCCCGCTACAGGTTCAAATGGTTACATTATTAGAGTTGAACATGAGCAACTCAACTCATAGAAATTTCCTCTTCAACACCATCTTCGATGATGAATGGATTCACTAAATCTTTGCTTAACGGCGTTGTCCACTTGCAACATATTCACACCACAATTGCATCCAATGCATATTCAACGTAGCCAATGGAAGTTGTCCATTGGGGGTTAGATACCATGTCATTTCAAGAGCACAAGGCAACTCATGAGTGGTTAGAAGCATGCATCCACACTTGACACGGTCATCGCCTACCCGTTCACACCTCTCCATTTCTAACATCATCTCATCAAGTGCCTTGTGCGCCATGGAGCCATAAAGTTTTCCAAAAAATTTCGTGTTGTATTCATTCTTCACCTTCATCAAGCTTTGTTGAAATAACACTTCCAATTTCTATCAATTGGATTTGGTTCATGTCATGCATCTTCATCCATACATTAAAAAGTCCCTTGCAAACTTTTCAACATTCTCTTCAACTTGGAGTGCACTTTCAACACTACCGGTTATTCGCTAGCCAAAGTGCAAGAAAATATCAGCCCATGCACTGACAAAGGACTCCTTCTCGGAATACCAATTTTTTTTCAAATAATCCAAACACTTCTTTGTGATGCTCATTGGTTATCAACTCCACAATGACCGAATTCCATTTTTCCTCAGTACTTGAAGTATACAAATCCGAGAATGAATCAATAAACTCGCATATTTTGATCATATTTGTAATTGTTTAATCATTGTTCACATTTTCCATAGAACTTAATGATCTTGGATTGTTTATTTAATTTGTGATTCCCGATTAGATAACATGAAGATAATAGTTTGAAAATGACGTTGAGTTTAATTCAACGAATTTGAAAAAATAATAAGGTTAATGCAATGCGGTCACGAATAATCTTGAACTTTATCATTCACGAGTTAGTAAATGAATTATTGAAGTTTAGTTCATGAGCATATGTTTGGTGTATGGAGATAGAATCCTTAGCTAATTTCTCATGATCGACTTCCCTTAAGTTTTCATTATTCTTACAATAATCTTCTTAGTAATTTTTTTAGTTTAAAATTAGAAAAATCCAACCTCCCAACATTTCCTTATTTAGTTTGTTAATTGTCTTTTATTTGCCATTAGTGTTAGTTAGCAAGCCCTCTAATCCCTGATTTAGAATGATCCCTACTTATTTTTTCTACGACTACAAAACAGGGTATTAAGTTGTGTGCTTTTGAAATAGTGCATCATGAGGACATTGTAAATAGTCTTCAAATATGAGACATTATTAGAAAATATCCCTTTCATACTAACAAATTTTATGGAGGCGCGATACCCAATGTCAACATATTGTGCAAATATCCTATCTCAGCTTCATTCAATCTGCCCACATATTAATGACCAATGAGCAATTTTGCTCGAGGATGGTAGTGGATAACACATGCGACTTGCAGCTTCCAATGACCATCACCTCGTGGCACTCCTCTCAATTGAAATGGAGAGTCGTACTTCTTTGTATTGTTTGATCGACCTTTGCCACTATCAATCTCATTTTTACACTTTTGGCTTTTTTGCTTCCCTCTCCTCTCACATCCAAAATAGATTATTCCTCTACGTCTGTTACCAGTGGGATCCGATTTTGTGATAATAACAACTGCGCTATTATCCCTGCCAAGCTGTCAAAGCATACCTCGATGGGAACACCTAAAAATACCAAAAAAAAACATGTTAGGAAGAGTGATAAACTTGTGAAAATGGTTATACACGTACTAACTATTTTAATTAACCTTATCCCTTCTGTACGAAAAAGGTCACTCTCATCGACTACCTCCGCCAATGTTCTTTCATCTCCAAGGTTGTTGGCCTCACCATTTGTTTCAACCTTAGCCTCACCATTTGTCTCGAAATAACTCATGCCCTCACAATGATCTTCATCATCCTTCTACATTAAGTAAATCAAACAAATTATAATCAAAATCATATATATATTAAGTAATATAATGAAAAAATTAAAGAAGAAAATGATTAAGGCAATGGTTACATTAGAAGGTTTGTCTCTTCCAAATAGGCTTGAAGTAATTCTGGGTTATTAACATCATCGGGAGGCATATCAAAATTTATTACATCCATGAGAAGACCCTATGCAAAAAATAATCATATGTTTATAAGTAAAATTAAATAATTGACAAATAATAACAACAACCAACATTGTGAAACTAACTAACCACAAAACAAAAAACGAAAATAAAAACATGAAATTATTAACTAAAACCTACAAACAATAACAAACAAAATAGTTTTAGATAAGAATAATCCACCTGTCACAACAAAAATTAACAAATAACCCTAACAATAACAATGTAACTTCACATATAAATGAAAAAATGCATTAAACGTGATATTACAATAATCACAATAACAATTAAAAAAAAAATGCAAGGTCATCTCAAGTGGAGGGTGTTACCTCAAGTGAGTGGGTTGTTCTTCATTTTCAAATTATTCATCTTCGTCGATTCCTCCTAATAATGGAGCATAATGCACACCCTCATGTCTACATTGTTCACACTCACGTCTATGTTATCATCCTCAAGTCTATCATCACCACATTCACTAAACCCATCCATTTTTACGTAAAAACTTCAACCAAACTCCTAAACGAAGTTGGGAAACGAGAAGAGAGAGAGAATTCGAGAGGGTCGAAAGAGGAGGAGAAGCATGGACAATGGCAAGTTTCCAAGGAGATTGGGTGGGAGAGAGACCTTGCGAAGAGGGGGTTCGTTCTTGCCTTAATAGAGCCAAAATTTTGGCCAAAATGTTTTGGAAACATGTTGGAGAACCTCTTTTATTGGTAGTGTCACATAGTAAGGCTAAAAAAAGGTGGTGGTATCAAAAAGTCGGGCCATTATCAAATGCAAAATTCTTAGATACATAGATGCATCTAATAGCAACGGTAACTCCGCTTTACTGATTTAGGAAATTCAATCAAGGTAATTCATCAATTTTAGTCACCAACCACCCTATACTTCATCGACAAAAAACTTTTAACTGTGCATACAATTTCAAATAGATTTCAGTGAATCAATCAAGAACATGCTCATAAACCCGTAAGGCTAAGTCTGTTAGAAGGTGGAGCTTAGATTTAAGTGACTGATTACTTTTATCACCACCCTATAGTAGATACCTCAACAAGCTGTAACTCATTGTAAATACACCAAAAAAAAAAAACGAAAAGGAATAACTCTTGCTCATTTTGCATTAAAACCATTCAATAATCTACCTATTTAAATGACTAATGGAAGAAACCCTCAAAGTAATACCTCGTCATATCATTTTCAAACTGTTTTAATCCTCGTAGTGCACATATGGATAGAATCAATCAAGAGATTTAGGGACTGATACTCTTGGAGGAACCAGCAGCTAAATCAGTTACCACATGGGTGGGGCTATTCGAGATTTGAAAGTTTGGGTAAAAATTAAGTTGAGGACGATGTTGTGAGTAGGGGGAAAGAAGGTTGAAATTTGAATTTTGGTTCTTTAAATAATGTCAAACTGAATTGGAAAGGTTTCAAAGAGTAATATTGAAGAAATTTAGAAATGGGGAAGAAGGTATGGGTGATTGGGTGGTGAGCACTTCGCTTGAGATACATTCTTAGGCTCCATTCGGTACACGGTAAAAAGATGTAAGTTGCAAAGTAATGCAAATGTATTACTTCACAATCCATTACTTTATGCGATTGCTTAGTATTAGAGAAAAAAATTGCTAGTTTCATAAGTTTCGGATTTTTTTTCTTCAATTGATGTGCATTTCACATGCCTTATGTTTTCTCATATATATTATATATTACATGTATTTTCCTCAAATATGTAACTGAATATTATTTAAGAAAAATAAGGACATTTTATAAGAGTTTGAATTATAATAACTCTTATAAATATGAACTCTATTGAATTCCACATAATAATAAGAACTCTTAAAAATATGGACTCTAATAAGAAGTATAGTCCAACATGTGAACTATAAGAATTTGTTTTGTTATTAAGAGCATACGAAGAAGAAAAAAATATTTTAATCTCATAGTGCATTTCTATAGGAAAAAGTGAAAAACCCAAAATTAATGCTCCCACCTGATTACACAGGCAGAGAAATCCAATTGACCCACTCTTTGGGCTGATTGCTACGTGCTTCGAAATCCAATTTGTTACCAACTGGTCCATGTTAACCAAACACGTGGGGAGCAACCAAGTGTGATTCTAGTTGATTGCACTACCCAATCATCCCTCCGTAACTCTATCAACAGAATCTCTGACCTCTAGTACCACTCCAAGGGACAATATCTTCACTGAAATGAAAAACTTATCCGGTCTTTGTTCCCCCCAACCGGTAGCCAGAGACATCCTGGATATAGCTATCTACCCAACTCTCTCCCCGGACACTTGTCTAGAATTCTGCCAGAAAATGTCTTTTCTCGGTCAAAAGTGCAACAAAGGTTCTCATTCTTGATGATCTTGAAACTTCAACTTCATCGCCGACGGCCACTCAACTCCTTGCCAAAATCTCTAGTGAATTGTGGCAGATAAAAGCTCTCCAACAATTTTGTTTCTTTGAAAAGTCTCCCAGAACATTCTACCCACAATGACTAATCTCAACGGGATCCATATGCACATTGAAGATTGTTGTGTGTTATGCCAGAACCATAATGAAGGGACTATTCACCTGTTCTTTTGATGCCCAGTGGTTCAACGTCTTTGGCACATTTCCCCACTTTCAATAAACTGGACCAACATAACTTCCTCTGCACAGTCTATGACAGATTTCTTTCAGTTTATGTGGGACTTTGCTGCAGCCCATACCCTTCACAAAGAAAAAATGCTTTCACAATTTACGGCTAACATTCAGATAATTTGGAACCTTCGAAACAGTACCATTTTTTCAAAACTGAAGTTTACAACTAATTGTTTTTCACAAACTATCAATCAAACTTGATCTACCTGGCAAAAACAATTGGTTCACTCCACCCCACCAAGTCAGGAATTACAGTGATCCAGTCTCCATGATCTAGGTCCTTAAGTCCGCAGTAAAAGAAACCCACCCAACTCCCCACTTTCAATCTTCTACCCATAGCCTTGTCTCAGGACCCTTTACAGAGTGTCAGTTGGCAAGACTGCATGCCAACAACCTTCAACTTCAGGCTGCTCACTAACATTGGCTTAATTCCTCCTTCAGAAGTCAACACCCTCTCCCCCTCTCTGTGAACCCTGAGACGATTGTGGTTACTTATGATGCTTGTTTTTTCACCTCTTCACAGCAGAGAGCTTTGGGGGTCTATGCAATAGATGCATCTGGTAGGGTTTATGCTCAGCTAGCTGGCAGACAGTTTTTGACAGTACCATGATGGAATGTTTTACTGCCAAAGCCGCCTTGTTACTTATCCCGGCCAGATAGTGGAGGACCACCTTTCTTCTAGGTGACTGTGGGATGTTACAATCTATTCTGCAGGAGAGGATGACAGCCAGACTGATCATGGAAACCTATTATCACTAGTATAAAGACACTTATTTTGAACATTTCTGATTGGCATTGTAATTTTATTCCCCCCAATCTCAATGGAGATGCTCATGATTTAGCTACCTTAGCAGGTAGCTGCCATTTATGTAATCGTATTTACTTTTTATGAATGCACCACACTTGAACAAAAAGGAAAAAAAGGGGAAAAAAAAAAAAAAACATGGGGAGCAACCAAACAAATCCTTTTCCATGTTAAAAGCATTCTCACAGCATGGTTCAATTCTTAGAAAAAATGATGAAAATCTCAGCTGCTCGAATACAGGAATTGTTAGTGGTTACAATTAATTCCGCTGTTGACTAATCATTAGAAAGAGTACACACTCCACTGTTTTACATTGTCATCGAAACTATGGGTTGATACGATATGTAAGTAGTTACATCACTGTAATCTGCATACAGATCAACCATATCTTCCGGCAATCAAGAAGCCCAATCCGCTCCATCCCTGTAAAATAGAGAGAAAAAAAATTTCAAAGTTAGTAACAAAATAAGATAAAAACAACTAGAGCAAAAACAAGCATCAGCACGACCAGCCAAGGTCATGCGTCACAAAACCGAGCACCAATAATATATTCATGTATGACAGATGTTCTCAATTAACAATTGCTGTATATTGTTTCTGATCTCCTTCAATCAAAGTATTACAACTCATCAGAATCAGCAAAAAACTTCTTTTGCATAAATTGCAAGGCATGGAGATTGCACATCAGACAACCAATTCAAAGATAATGAGCTGAACTTTTTCAGCAAATTACCGAAATTGACGGTGTCTGAGCTCTAACAACTGACATGATGCTTAATCAACTGGTTTTTCAAAGTTGGAGCATGGATGAAGTATTCAGTTCACAAGTTCCCTTCTTTCTTCTACTTTCTAGAAGAGTGAATTTTAACTACGATGCAACACTCAGCATTTGTCTTACATAAGCAAGGTCCTAGGTGTTTGGCACCTACCATGCGCAGCACTCAAATTGTTTGAACGGTTGATGGATCTTTTTTTTTTCACGAGTAAAAAGATAGAAAGATGAACAAATATGAATTTAATGCCAATGAAGAAGGTAGCATGTGTATGCCTACAGCATTCATATAAGGTCCATAGGGATGCCAATGGGGTGGATTTGGACAAATCCGTCCCCGCCCCGCTAGGGATCGCGGATCCCCGAATCCGCCCATAATAACCGATCAATTATTTTTGTTAAAACAATCTTCGCTCCGTCACGGATGGTGGATATCCACCCGCCCCATTAACCGTTTAAAATATATATATGTACGGTCTTCGTCAATAACCAAAACTGGAAATTCATCCAATTGATCAATTGTATCAAAGGTGTTGATGCACTAAACCCAATCTTGAAAAATCTTATCAAACAATTATTAGTTGTGAAGTAATGAATGAAATATACAACTCATTACCAAATTTGCATCTCAGAAGAATCTGATCACCCCAATAGCCCAGTAGCTGATCACATGACAAACACAACCAGAGTCAAACCTCCAAATTTGCTTGAGTTCCTTGGGGTATATTGGTCCATGAAAGTATCTCCACAAATGCTTCTTCTGAGAGTGAGGGAATCGACATTACTATTATGGGTTCTTTTTTTTTCTTTCCCCTCAGATTATCTATTAACTCATTTTCTTCTTCTCACAGGAAGAAAGCCATTACCATTAGGGTGGGTGGTTTGTGGCCTATGGTAACCAAGTGGGTGGTCTTGGAATCATGTAAACGTTTTAACTTGAGGAATATTCTAATGTTCTTGAGTTATTGTGTGTCAATAAGAACCAATCGATGGATTGGTGTGAAGGAGTGTTCGGCGGCGAGAAGGGGTGACGGCTTGTGGTTGAAGAAAGGGGACGATGGTGGCTGTGAGAAGGGGTCGATCGATCTAATATGCTGCATGGTTGTGCTGCAGAGATCTGATCTGTTGTCAAAAGAGATGTTGATGGTTGTGTGAGAGAAGAAGAAGAGAGACGAAGGGAGAAAAGAAGCAGGAAGACGAAGAACTGAGTTTGGAGGCGTCGAGCGATTCTCTGTGTGAGCGATGGAGAGAATAGAGGATGGAGAGTGAGGGATAGTGATGAGTTAGGGTTTTTGTTATATAAGGATATATTTGTAATAACACTCAGAGATAAACGGATATCCATGGGGCGGATATGGTCAAATCCGTATCCTCTCCGAAACAGTGACGGATACGATTTGGATCGCCGAATTGGCCTCGAAATCCATTGAAGTAAATTCAAATCCGCCCCATTCAGGATTGGGGGGAATGAGTATTCGTGAAAATCTGCCCCACTACCATCCCTATATAAGGAAATACATGTTAATCAAGCTTGGTAAAATTCCAATGTATCAGAAAAATACAAAAAAAGGGTCCCCTAGACTTGACTGGAAGTTTGCTCTACAACTACAGAAACCTTGCCAACATGATACAGTTCTATAGATTGATTTATGCCTGAAGGTTGTGCTTTTGGGTCACAACGACCCAGGTTGGTTGTCTAGGGCGTGAAGCGCTAACAGCCGCTTCGGGAGCCTTCAGAGATGACGAAGTTAAGGGGGAACCATGATTGGGTTTATTTATATAGTTTGTGAATCATTACACTATTCCCTTTAAATCAAAACAAACACATACTAATAAACCATAATACAAATGAGAAAACAAAACCCGAGCAAGATATTTACAAATATGGGAGAAAACTTACAGACCAAGCTTAATTACCTTGAAAAAAAACGGTCAAGTTTAACATACCCTCATTGCAGTGAATATCCTTCAACATGCCCACAATGTTACTAAATACTTTTCTCTACACAGAATCCAAACATCCTTATGCTTCCCTTCAAACATTTTTGCATATATTTCTTTCCAAACGCCCACGCAATAGCAATGACAAGCATACCATACCCCACAACCAATTACCTTTACCCTTATGTTACCACAAACAGCATATTACCCCCACAACAGCTAGTCATCAAAGTCCAATGAGGTAAAGTAGAACATCGTCCCCGCCCCACCAGGGATTGGATCACCAAAACCACCCCCAATAACCGATTAAATTCTTTTGTTAAAACCATCCATGCTCCATCACGGATGGCGGATATCCGCCCCGCCCCGATTAATCATTTAAAAATAATAATAGTTTTTAAATATTAATAAATAAATAAATAAATAATGTAATCATCCAAAACTTCCTAGAAATTTACATAAACTTCCACGAATTCCTAAATGTCTATGTTTTGAACAAAATCCACCATAAAGAGAAGAACCTATCAAGCATAAAAGCTATCCCGAAAAGGCATCGAAGGTCCGGATCAAGAGCTGGTTGTTAGGAGTTTATCCCAAAAGCTTACTGTTGTCTCAGATTCGCGATCAAACACAGAGATCTCAAGTGAGGGAGTAAGATAAGGAAATCGAGGGAGGAGAAAAATGAATGAGAGAAACAAACTCTGATCCTCTGTCAACAAGTGTTTGACATGTTGAATGATGGGTTGTTGTTTTTGTTGTTGTTGTTGAATGGTTTTCAATTTCAAGAACTTGAGAGCTTGACTGAGGTCATTCTTCTTCACAGCCTCTTCGTATTCTTCCTCTTTGCAATTGTAGTGAAGTAAGAGGTAACCCAAGATTTGAAGTCATAAGTGAATGAGTTGACATGAAACCCCCCCTGTTTAATTAAAACCCAAACCCTCTTGGGATTTTGGGCAAGACCACAAGATATGTTGGGTATTTTATTTTTTAGTAATAACCTATATATAAACTGATATCTGCGAGGCGGATATGGAAAAATCCGTATCGGCTCCAAATCCGTGATAGATATAATTTGGATCCCCTAATTCACCCTGAAATCTGTTAAGACAAATCCAAATCCCCCTCCATTCGGAGCGGGAATGATATCCGTGTAAATTAGGGGTGGGCATCCCATCCCGCGATCCCGTTCCCGTCCCGTCCCGATTTTTCTGGGTCTTAATGGGATTGAATAATTCCATCCCGATCCCGTCCCGATCTAGAATGGGATGGGATGAAGATTTTCAATCCCGCCAATCCCGTCCCGTCCCGAACTAATTTTTCAATATTTATAATTTATTTATTTATTTTAGGATTGCAATGTTTGGATGCCCATACAAATTTTCCCTGATGCATATAAAATTTTAGCATCTAAAATTCTCAATGTCGTTAGGCTATCAACTCATAGGGATGGGTCTATCTCCTCCCATCCCGTCCCGTGCCCAACCCTAGTGTAAATCCACCCTATTGCCATCCATGCCCCATTGTCATCCCTACTTTCATTGAACTAAAACTCTAAGAACTTCACACTTCACAGAACTTGAGACAACTTAAAGTATCTCTCTCATAGTTATCAATATCTTGTGATATTACGATACTTTACAAAGATATATCGTATCCTATGAAGTTAAAACGGATAACGGGCCCATAACGGTCCAGGAGCGTTATGGGTTATAACGAGATATATCATGATATAACGGCAAATAACTAAATATTTTTTAAATATATATTATTATACACCCATTCGATAAAATAAATTAATCTCTAAACATGATCTTAAAACTAATGGAAGATGATTTAACTAGGCTCCAACAAGACTGATTCATTTGTAATGCACTATGCCCCAACCAAATACTACTCTGTTAGTATTTGATATTTTATTTTTTGTTGGTTTCTTAAGGTTAAGAAACAATGACAAATACTTTGGTTAAGAAACAATGACAAATACAACAGTCTATACAGTGATCTTAGCAATCAAGTTTCTTAGCAAAAACAGTCTAAAGTTGCTCTGTCTCATCAACTTTGATATAAAGTAAGACCCAACAGAAAGAGATGAGTCTCAGGTTGCTTACAGATCAAGGAAATGCTTCAGAAAACCGAAAATGAAGGACGATGACGAGATGGAGATACTGATGTTTAATAGATCTCTCATGCATTTTTGGTTTATTTCCCCTTTGAAGAGTACTGCTTACAGAAAATGAAGATGGAAAAATGGAAACTAACTGCTTTCAGCAGAAAACTTACAAGATCTTAATAGATCTTACATACAAGGAAACTTACAGAATAGATCTTACAAGGAAACTTATAGGTCGTAATTGAAGCAACTGCCTTCAAGGAAACTTACAGATCTTAATAGATTTTACAGATCTTAATTGAAGCAACTTCTTCTCTCCTTCAGTCAAGAGATCGTACTGGCCAGAGGTTCAATCGATCTCAGTCACAGAGATCACAACAGTACGGTAGGGGATCCCTCCTCCCCCTCCTCCTCTTCCTCTTCTTCGTTCCTTCTTCTTTATTCCTTCTCCTTCTTCGTTCCTTCTATCTAAGCTCTGAAATCAGATCTTAAAAAAATAAAACAAAAGTTTTTTTAAAAATACCGTAACAAAAGTTATAACGTCGTTACAACATAAAACGGTAAGTGCATAACGGCCGCTATATTAGCGTTATAAAGGCTGCCGTTACAACCTATCGTTAAGTCTAACCGTTATATTCCTCAGCTTCGTTAGACGTTATAACGGAGTTATTTCGGAGTTATAACTCCATTTTAACTGCATAGATCGTATCTAAGCCTCATCGATACGATACACATATATCTTACAATATACCAATATAGGATGATGCAGAGATGTATCATCTTTATACAATTGATGTGAATGAGTGGATGGATGGTAGCCAATAGCTTGCTAATATGTGTTCCACAAGTCATACAGTGTTTTTTTTATCTCCTCATCAGTACACAATATGTTACGACAGATGTATCCTAAATTTAAGTTTCCAATATACGATACGACACACGTTTTGATAACTATGATGTCTCTACTCTAACAACACTAAAGTAATATCTTAAAAGGACGATAAATTTGTTTTTCATCTAGTAAATATTTGAATCTTTCTACAATATGACTCATTATTTTTCTATTAAAAAAGTTGCTATTTTGGTTTTATCTGATTATGTTTTGCACCCATCTATTTATCGAATCACTTGGCGCTTATATACACTTACAATGAAACTACAAGTTTTGAAAACCTAACTTCCTTAAACCGGAGATTGGGTCACATGAGGAACTCTACCCGCAGAAATATACACGCAATCAAACAGCAAAATTGCGCCTATTTCCACAAAAAACAGCCCAATTTCATGGAATTAACGAAAAACAAACACATCCTAATATCAACATTCAAGGAAAACTACTAACTTCTAAACTTCAATTCCTAATTATAATTGAAATTATAACATGGCTTACGACACAATAAATATCATCCCAAAGTACTCTACTTCAAATGCTGAACCCAGGTTCCTCGAGCTACCATCATTTTTTGGAATGTTCTTCATGGTCGTAAGGGATGATATTAATAGGAGAGGTCTCCAACTCCCTGATCACTGTGTGCTTTGTGATCGGGCAGAGGAATCTATTGACCACTTTTTTTAGTTAATGTTAGCTTTGTCTGATTTTCATATTGAAGCCCCCTTCTCTCAATCTTTTATTGAATTGGTGAAAAATTTGCACTCTCTCACTCATTCATCATCTAGTAAGCTAAATATGCAGTTAAAAAGCAAAAATACGCTGACACGAACAAAACATGAAAGGTAAAGTAAAGAAACTCCAATTAACATTAGCACTAAACCCTAAACCCTAATTTTAAGCAATGTCGCCCACTTAACCTAAATTATGCAAAAATATAGGAATAAGAGAGAAACCCTAACCTTGAATTCGATCGAAATCAAGACGATGACTACCGATTGCGCTCGGGAGGCAAGGGGCGATTGAACCCGCCTCTCCTATTCATATACTGCCTCGGCTGCCTAAATTTAAGTACACAATATGTTCCGATAGATGTATCCTAAATTTAAGTTTCCAATATACGATACGACACACGTTTTGATAACTATGATGTCTCTACTCTAACAACACTAAAGTAATATCTTAAAAGGAAGATAAATTTGTTTTTCATCTAGTGAATATTTGAATCTTTCTACAATATGACTCATTATTTTTCTATTAAAAAAGTTGCTATTTTGGTTTTATCTGATTATGTTTTACACCCATCTATTTATCGAATCACTTGGCGCTTATATACACTTACAATGAAACTACAAATTTTGAAAACCTAACTTCCTTAAACCGGAGATTGGGTCACATGAGGAACTCTACCCGCAGAAATATACACGCAATCAAACAGCAAAATTGCGCCTATTTCCACAAAAAACAGCCCAATTTCATGGAATTAACGAAAAACAAACACATCCTAATATCAACATTCAAGGAAAACTACTAACTTTTAAACTTCAATTCCTAATTATAATTGAAATTATAACATGGCTTACGACACAATAAATATCATCCCAAAGTACTCTACTTCAAATGCTGAACCCAGGTTCCTCGAGCTACCTTCCTTTAGAGCTACCATCATTTTTTGGACTGTTCTTCATGGTCGTAAGGGATGATATTAATAGGAGAGGTCTCCAACTCCCTGATCACTGTGTGCTTTGTGATCGGGCAGAGGAATCTATTGACTACTTTTTTTTAGTTAATGTTAGCTTTGTCTGATTTTCATATTGAAGCCCCCTTCTCTCAATCTTTTCTTGAATTGGTGAAAATTTTGCACTCTCACTCATTCATCATCTAGTAAGCTAAATATGCAGTTAAAAAGCAAAAATACGCTGACACGAACAAAACATGAAAGGTAAAGTAAAGAAACTCCAATTAACATTAGCACTAAACCCTAAACCCTAATTTTAAGCAATGTCGCCCACTTAACCTAAATTATGCAAAAACATAGGAATAAGAGAGAAACCCTAACCTTGAATTCGATCAAAATCAAGACGATGACTACCGATTGCGCTCGGGAGGCAAGGGGCGATTGAACCCGCCTCTCCTATTCATATACTGCCTCGGCTGCCTCTTGGTAACCATCCTCACACCACTCACATCCGCACCTGGCACCGGTTTCCCCTTCGTCGAATCGAAGCCAACTGGAATCCCCAACTTCTTCATCATCTCTATCTCGTCCGCATCAACTTCTCCACCACCTCCGCTGCCTTCTTCGTCGGCTTTTCGATCTTTCGACTCGGCGGAGGCGCCACGCTTCTTGTCCTTCTCCTGCTCGTTAGCGATGCCGTCGACGAAGTCTGAGACGGCAGATGAGGAGCGGTGACGGTGGCGGCGGCGGGAGGAGCCGGCTCGGTCGATGGAGCGGGAACGAGAGCGAGCGTGGCGGTCTGTTGGAGACCGAGTTCGCGACCGGGCGTGACGAGACCGGGTTCGGTCTGCTGGTGGGGTTCTGGACCGGCGGTCGCGGTCCTTGACCCGGTCTCGATCTCGATCGCGGTCGAGTCTGTCTTCTTTGTGATCTCTTGATCTTCTTCGATCTCTGTCTCTGCCGCGGTCACGGTCGCGATGGTCTCTGGTGTCTCGCTCTCGCTCGCGAGATTTTTCCCGCTCCACCATTTTTGTGTGTGAAGTCTCTGTGTCTGTGAGTGAGAGATAGATAGAGAGAGAGAGAGCTCAATGTTGCGACACGTGAGGCGTTTTGAGTTCTTAAAGTGGATTGTGTTAGTGACATCCAGTAGTTATCTAAGAGCGCCAATACCTCTTTCGGATTACCAAATTTCTAAGAGCAACCACCCTCTATGTCTTTCTAGGATAAAATCCACCACCACTGATTCTTCCTCTACTTGCACCTTTTTCTCCCTCAATCTCTTTAATTTTTTTTTATTTTTTTTTTTTTACAAAGAAGTTAATTCATCATTTGTTGCGACAAATCTACTTTATAACGAGAATTCAAATGTTGGTGTCGTGTAAATGTATATTTCGCAATCCAAATATGCATTCGCTCGTATTTACAAAACCCCACCATATATATCTCCGTTTTCTCCCTCTCACAGTCGATTATCGCCTCGCCACCGAAACCTTATTCCTCCCCTTCCCCTCTCCCACCATTGTCGTCCTCTCCTTCGGCTTCGTCACCTCCACTAAAGACAGTCGACTTTCACCTCTCTCGCCATCGTCCAATCCAGATCGCAAGCCTCGCCTTGCACCCAACAAATCGATCGCACGATATAGAGATGCAACAATCTCCCATCGAACAACCCCAATCTCCCACCGATCGCACAATTCACTTGCCTCAACAATGAGTTGATTGGTGGATAAGACATAAGAATGGGTTTTCAAAGAATGAGGGAGAGATTGAGAAGAAACGAATCAAATTCATGCAAAGAAAAACTGTTAAAATTGTTCCGTGATTCGAAATGGAAAAAAAATCGAAGATAATAGATAGAGGAGTGTTTTAGGAAAAATACCTAAAATGGACCCATATGATTGTGTGATATATAAGTGGGGCTTTGTCTGCTTTGGGCCCAAACGACATCTGTACGTCATGCCAATATTATTAAGAAAAATGCATAAATTTATTATTAGAGCCCATCCCAAATTTAAATTTAGATTTGGAATGGACCATTGGGCATGTTTTAGATATAGATCTTATGTCTTATTACTTTAAATGAAAATAAATAAAAATCTCGGTGCATTGATATAACTTCGATGTATGTTTTGTAAACCATGTGACAAGGGTTTTTTTTTTCATATTTGGTAATTTGATAACCCATTTGAAAAGTGTCGACAGCATGGCTACATGCTATGTGAAAAGTGTATGACTGCACGAATGATACACTAATGTATGTTAATGACACTTGTTCATATAACATGATATAATATTAATGGAGGAGAATGATTGACATGTGCATGTTCAGCTCTGCAAACAAACTCACCGACATGGGGTCAACCAACCTTCACTCAGCTCATCGAAGTGTGATTGTGCTACTATTGACGGATAGGAAAAGTAAAGGGAATACAAGTGATGCATCCAAATCTAGTCTATGAAAGATTTGTCCTGCAAAATAAGGGTTATATTGCCAAATACCACATTTTTAGTAGTCGAAGGCACTCCGATGCTTAAGTGAGTAAGCATGAGAGAGTTGGACAGAGTTCGGTTAAAATTGCATACCTTTGTTAAATGTTCTATTTACCTTATATAATGTCCGTTATTAATTCTCTGTGTGACTTAAACATGTAGGCGTGATGAGGGGAGATTTTTTTGTAATAGACTCATCCTTCATTGAGATACGTCCTTGGGGGAGTGATTATCGACATGACTCGTCTCCTCGTAACTTCTCTCATTTTTAAGAGAAAGACTCATTAGGCTTGGATTTAGACTTCTGATTATGATCTGTTCTAAATCGCCTTTTTGGGCTTTAATTGTTGCGCCTGCATTTTCAAGCTTTATGAGTCAGGATTGAACTGAAATACTTGATCCTAGTACTGGACGATCTTTGCCATGTGTACAATCATGATGTGAGTCTTATTTAATGTATCATCAACAAGGATGAGGAAAAGATTATGGAAGGGTAATTTGTGTTCATGGATGAGGTTGGTTTTTCTTTTAAGTCCTACTCAATTTTTTGTCCTCAAACTCTTACCAAATGACATGGCAGCATATGTAGCAAACACTATAACCGGGAGTGTTTTATGAGATCCCCCGATTCAAACTCCAAAAATATGTAGTCCACATTTCTAAGGGATTTTTTCATATATGCTCATAAATTTTTGGGTCGTGACCATCAAAGTCACGTAAAATTCTATATTTTCTCAAAGCACACACGAAAATGAAGATCTAGACTTTATTTTTAGCAAGGCCCCTGCTAAATAACACCATCAACCTCTTACTTTCAAAAAAAAAAAAAAAAAAAAAACTAACCCCTCTTCTCCTCTCTCCCTTTCTTCTCCATCAACCCCACCACCGCCACACGCCTTCCTCTCCTTCACTACGACCTCGCCACCACCACGCCACAGGGAGAAACAAACGAGGAGGAGGCCACCCCTCGTCCTCCTCCTCCCCTTCACCACCACCATGCCACTGGGAGAAAAAACAAATAAGAGGCCACTGCCACCCCATTTTTTTCTTCTTCTTCTTCTTCTTCAACCGCCACGCCACATGGAAAGAAAAAAAAAATATGAAGAAGAAGATTGGAGGAGGTGGGATGAGAGAAGGAGGTGGGGAGAAGATGGGAGGAGAATGAGGAGAGATGGCGGTGGCGGCGTGGTGTGATTAAACTTGGGTTGGCATTAGAACTTTATGGGCTCAGTACCTGAACATGTGTTGAACTCATGTTGGGCTTTGGCTTGGGCTTAACAGTTAAGCATAATTTTAAACTTCATGTTTGAGGTGAAGAACCAACATTCTGTATATCCCATCTTTCAAATTGAAAACCATATTACTCAATTAGCTATTTTGTAACCTTGCATTCGATAAGTGTTCGAAAACCCTAACACTAATTATAAAAAAAAAAAAAAAAAAAAACCTAAAACTATATGCATGTAACAAAACTATGGATGTTCCTTATAATCAAACTCTTTAATACTCAACACTTTGAATGAGCCTTGTCAATGGATCAAGGATACATGCAACTTTGAACTTCTTGTGCACATTTTCGCTATCAAATCACTGATCAATTGCGGAGTCGTTATCACTAAAATGGGTATCTAATCGCTACAAGAGACTCGAATTCTAAATTGGTGTTCTCATCTCACTGCGAAGTAATGGTATTGAATATTAGTACTAGCTATAGACTCTGCTGTTGTTGTTGTTGCTGTGGTTTTTTTTTTTTTTTTTTTTTGTTAAAGTGCTATAGACTCTGTTTAATGAAAGTAACTCTGTTTTCCAGTAAGGAAAAATCTCCTTAGTGGCTTCCTTTGTTTGGAGGGGAACTTAACCACCTTTTTGTTATGGCAAATCAAGTCTGAAGATCAAATCAACCTTTAGTGGGATTATTGGGTTACACCAGCTACTATTCTTGCGGATTGTATCCCTGACTCTATTGTTCCAAGTCTTCCTCGCTTTATCCAGGATCCCTGGACCTCTATTCCTGGAGGCTCACCCTATTGGAATTCAAAACTTATCGACTCTCTTCTTCCAACCTCGTTAGCTAGGGATATTCAACACATTTTAATCCGGCCCACCAGCAATACGGACAAACTTCTTTGGACTTTTGACAAAAGATGATTTTTTCGGTCAAAAATGCAACGCGGGCTTTCACCATGGGTCATTTGGAAAACTCGAGAGTTAAAGCCCCTCCCAAATGCTTAGTTTCTTATTTGGAAGATTAGCCAAAATTTGCTCCCCACAAGAGCCAATCTTGTTAGAATCCATGTTTTCATTGATGACAACTGCTCATTTTGTCATGCCCAGAAGGAAGACGTGTTTCATTTTTTCTTCCTTTGCCTGATTACATCCCGATTTTGGTTTATTTCCCCTCTCCCTATTAATTGGGTTGCCCCAAATCTCAACATTCAATCTGTTCGGAGAATTTTTGAATTCATGTAAGATTCAGCCAAAACCCATGCAATGAATTATGATCATATGCTTTCCAAATTCACTGTCATGCTTGTGACGATCTGGTATTTACGTAATCAAACCATTTTTAACAATACCAAAGTCTCCCCAGTGACCTTTTATTTGCCATTATAATCAGCTTTAGGAGTCTTAGTCCAAGCAATGGTTATGTACTAGATCCGATTCATCTACCCCTCCCCCCCATTTTCCATCGATCCCTCAAATTCTGGACACATCCATCACAGATAGCCCTATAACCTCCCGCTCCTCTATAAATTTGAACCTAGCCTTAGCGGTCCCTTTTCCTGGTACGGGGTCTTCACCTTCATTGCAGGTCCAGAACCAGATCAATTCAGTTCGCACCCATAGACTCAACCTTAGAGCCAACCGCACTCATCCACTTCCTCTCAGCCTTGACAGAGATACAATTATTGTCACTTTTGATGTTTACTTCTTTGAGTCTAACAAACATGGGGTGTGGGAGTTTCAACAACCGACTTTGTAACGAATGTTCTGGCTTCGGTAGCCTATCAGATAAGCGATAAGGTTTCGGACACTACAATGGCGGAAGTATATGCAGCCGAAGCGGAAGTATATGTCGCCGCATTGTTGCTCATTCAAGCTCAACAATGGAGGACCGACCTTCTTCTTGGCGATTCGGCGACAATTATTGACCTCATTTAGGATGATGATTATCTATAGATCTATCCTATGCATTGGGTCTGACGCCCAATATTAAACGTCTGCTTCTTATGTGTTCCTTGTTGGCAATGTAAATATATATCTAAAAACCTTAACAGTAAGGCTCACAACTTAGCATCAGTTACCGGCAGACTTGATTGTAATAGTTATTAATTTTAATATATTGCCTAAAACTTTTAACCAAAAAAAAAAAAAAAAAAACTCATAGCTATAAAGAAGTTTGCAAGTGTGAGTATAATATTAGTAATTTAGTACAACCAACAATCTTTAACACTGTGCACCTCTATCATTTACATAGCCAAGCTAGAAAGAAACAAAACTTAAAGAGACAAATGGTCTCTTGGAGATCAACATCAAGATAAAGTGTATCTGTCATGTGAAATTAATAAATCACATTTTTCAACTATTTTCATGATTAATAAATGTCTTCCATTGGAGTGTTGGAATTTTGAATTTTTCTTTAGTTCTACTTTTATATATTTCAAAATACAAATGTTACAAGCAACTTGCTTTAAAGAAAAAAAGAAAATTATTTATGTTACATGTATATAGTTTTAGGTTTTTTGGAACACTTATCGAATGCTCTATAATAAGTCAATATTTATGTCCCACCTAAATAGTTATATAATGATTATTGTTGGTGGAGGCAACATAACCATTAGAATATAAGCAAATAAGGCTCCTTTGACAAGGATGTTTAATTTCCTAATTTAGAAGGTGGTAAATAAACTTTGTTAAACAACTAGAGTTCTTTATTGTTATATACCATTAATATCTCCATTTTCAATATGACCACTTTATTGTCTTGGTTATTATGTAAAGCCCCCCTAGTGGTAGGAATGGGTCAAGCTAGGATTTGGGTTATTTGTTCAAATCTACAAAAAGGAGATTGAGATAATTTAAAAAATAATTATAGTAAGTTTCAAGGTAGTAGAGTGTTAAAGTCATAATTATGGGCACTAGAAACAAATCTTCTATGGAGTCTGATTTCAGAGCACTGATTTGTGTTCGAAATGGTGGTCTGCACATGATCGGACCACTCTAACCTTCTCTCCATGGATTTGGAAAAGTTGAAGAATGATAAACTTGATTCGATCATATGCAAACCACTATTCCAAACACAAATTAGTGCTTTTGAAACACTCTAAAAAAATTTTCCACTAGAAAAAACACCAAAAGTTGAAGAGTGGTCAATTGTAGTCTCTGAGCTTTGAGTGTAGTCACAGAATTGCTTAGGGTTGGACATCTACTACCCTACCTTGTTAGGGCTGGCAATACATTGAAGCATTAGAATCAGATGTGTTGTGTGGAGTCCATTGTTGTTGTCCCAAAACATGATGTGTCTAAGGCTATCCAGCAAAGTCAAGGAAGAAGATAAAATATAGTTCATGGAGATTAGAAATACAATGAAGCCTACCTATGGTATTTTTGAATATTTAAAAATTATGGATAACAAAATAAATAATCTATAACCACTTTGATGTGATGAATCAACACAAATTTGATTACCTAATTGTGTTAATATTTTTGGTTTGAAAGATTTTTTATTTTCATTTTGTAAGAAAAACACTAAAAAAAAGTAGACACATAAACGGAAACATAAAGATAGTACATGAGACTGAAGATTATTGTATTTGCGTTAGTTCTCATTTCCCCAATCTTTTGAAGAATTTACTTATCTAATGTTGAGTAAAGACCAAGAACATTTGTATTCTCTTCCAGTATTCACAAATACTGTCCCTAAAACTTATGTTTTATTAATGAAAACATCATCGGCAAATGCTTTCATAGTGATTCACTTTCATAAATACAAAAATTTCACTTTTGATATGAAATATCAATGCCTCCAACTATCCCTGTTAAATCATTACTCCAACCCCGAATGCCAGCACAATAAAACGATAATTCTATAATGTTATCTCATGCTAATGTATTTTAGAACTTGGGCTTGTTTTGCCAATTTAATTTCCTCGAAATAACATAACAGGAGGGATTAGACATAGGTTTCTTCTACCACAAGATCTCTCCCCAGTCATCTTTTCTCCTTAAGTTTAGGTTAAGCATCAAGTATGAATTATTACATTGCCTAACTCATTCCAAAACTCTCCATATGCCATCAACCCCATCATCTTTCTCTTCCTAATTCCTCATTCTCATGCCCCACATCATGTTCAACAACTCAAGAAACATCAATCCTTGATCAATCATCACTAACCCTTGTTTTCATCAATAAATCTCCTCAAAAGAAGAAGAAGAAGAAGAGGGAATTAAATTGGTACAAAGCCTACAAGGCACCACCAAGTACCAACTCTTCTTGTCTTGTCCAAAACAGAGTATTGTGGTCTGTGGGGGTCCCTTGGAGGAGTAAGGGTGCACTTACAGCTGTAACTCCTTGGTCCCACCACGTGTCCAACCAGTGAGGGTCTTTGCAGGATCTGAACTCTGTTGTACCACCCAGAGATTTATACTCTGTTTCTCCCCTGCCTCCATTAAATAGCAAACCAAACCAAACCAAACCTTCTCTGTTGTCTGTGCACTTACAAAGACAGCTTTTTTTAGTTCTCTTTTACACCCTTTAGTGCAATTAATACTTTCTACAGACTCTTCTGTTCTTGATCTCTCTCATTCAGTCTCACAAGTTTTGGTTGAAGAGAAGGGGTGTTCAGCTATATTATAAAATCAAATGTATGGGTTGGTTGGTGGTTTCTCTTGTTTGTGAATCTTCTTGTTGTTTATAGCAGTCTTTGGTGCAAAATAGAGAACCCCATTTGGAGAAATATTGAGAAAACAAGAAAAAAAAATGCCTCTTTTGTATCTAAGGAAGAATAGCTTCAAGAGGCTCTTCTCCTTTTCTAGGGAAGATACTAGTCATATTGCAAGTACAATCTCTTCCCCTGTCGAGCAAAGCAACAAATGCAATGAAGCCAACTTGATTTTGCCAAGAACAGATTCCACCAAGAGACCTGCTTTCAAGTGCTTCACTTATGAGGAGATCATTCAAGCCACTGATGGGTTCAACTCAGGTTTGTTCCTATTACTTCACTTCAATTACTTGTTTTATCAAATTGAGCAAAACCCATTTCTATCCGAGTCTTGTTAGTGTTTAAAGTTTTGATTTTTTTTTTCAAAAATAACAAAACCCCATTTGTGATTTTAATCTTTTTTGACAAAATGAAGAAAACCCCATTTCTTGATAAGCTTTGTTAGACTAAAGTTTTGATTTTTTTTGGGTTTGATGGGTATCAGATAATTTGGTGGGGAGAGGAGGGTATGCAGAGGTATATAGAGGAGTGATGGGAGATGGTGAGGTGATTGCAGTGAAAAGGCTAACAAGAGCAGCAACAGATGAAAGGAAGGAGAAGGAATTCTTATCAGAATTGGGGACTATTGGTCATGTTCACCATCCAAATGTGTCTTCTTTGTTGGGTTGTTGCATTGACAATGGACTTTATTTGGTGTTTGAGTTCTCTATACATGGCTCAGTTGCATCTGTTCTTCATGGTAAGTAGAGTAATTGAAGATCAATCGAATTTAGGCGGAGTTTCTGTGTGTTGGTTTATCTAATTATGTGAACCTTGTTGTGTACTAGATGAGAATTCAGCACCAATGAGTTGGAAAATAAGGCACAAGATTGCGGTTGGAACTGCGAGGGGACTGCACTACCTACATAAGGGATGCCAAAGGAGGATAATTCACAGAGACATTAAAGCCTCCAACATTCTCTTGACTTTAGATTATGAACCTCAGGTGTGATTTCGACTCGAATCAGTGTTATTTTTATTTGTTTCGATTTTTGTAGAGTTTGAGAAATTTATTTGTTTGAATGTACTAGATTTCGGACTTCGGGTTGGCAAAATGGCTTCCAAGTGAATTGACTCATCACTCAATCCATCCAATTGAAGGGACATTGGGGTAATAATTTCACTACATGTATAATAGTTGATTTGAACAAAATTGAAGTGAGGGAGATAGGCTCATTGGTGTGTTTTTGTGATGTGTTGTTTTGACAGGTACCTGGCTCCTGAGTACTTCATGCATGGAATTGTTGATGAGAAGACTGACGTATTTGCATTTGGTGTTTTTCTATTGGAGATCATCTCCGGACGAAAACCTGTCGATGGATCTCACCAGAGCTTGGTTAGCTGGGTAAATTGTTTCATACCGTAACACCTTTAATTGCTAGTGTAGAAAATTGGTTGAAAGTCGATATCTAAGGCTTTCTTTGATTACGGTGAAAGGGAGCCAATGCCTTTGCATTGGTTAGTTTCATTTTTCTAATAGCTAGGTTCCCACGGAGGGATTGGGTGTCGGTTTCATGGAAAACTTCCACATATTAGCATGATTTTAGTACTCATGCCACATGGAACCATTTCTTGAGTCATAACACCATGCAATTAAACATGGTTTTATATTATGTGGAGCCTATAACAATTACAAACCTGTGGCATCCTAGCCAAGGGTTCAAGGTGTGTCTCCCATAAATGTTTTTCTTACCCTAATCCTTATCGCTCAAACATATAGATACCCTTTGTGAAAGCTTCATATAATGCAATAACCCCCATTTTCACCTAAACGCGTGGTGGAATCAGTGTCAATTTGTGGGTACAACTCATTCCTGACAGGACCATATAAATCTTCTATGTAGTGGGTTGCATTTCATTTTTCAGTTGCTTTTGCATGTTTACGTGCATATACAACACTAGATTCTTAAGACGTAATCTATCATTTTGTCAAAATCAATGACACTTTATGGTCAAAAAAAGATCTAGCCACTAATTAAGATCTCCCGAACAACAGGCAAAACCTATACTCAATGGGGATGAGCTAGAAATGCTAGTAGATCCAAGGCTTGAACGAGACTATGATATCACACAATTGGAACAGCTTGCATTCACTGCATCATTATGTGTACGAGCATCAGCCGCTTGGCGCCCAACCATGAGTGAGGTACTTAATTTCTATACCCTACTTCATAAAATAAACTTTTTCACTTACTTTACCATTGACCTCACTAGACATGCATAATCTAATTAAATCAGATGCTCTCTTTCATCAACTTGTTAATGCTATTACGTATGTTTATAAAATTGAGTGAGCTATATTTGACAGAAAGATGTGAAGATGTCATTGTTTAACCGTCGGTCGTTTTCTTATTGTGTAGACTCAAATGTTTTGTAACATTCGCTCATATTATTTAGAAAGATAATTAGGTAAGCATCCTTAGTCTCTTTCAGTGACTAATTTACCTCCGAAAGCGACTAATAATATGTCGTATTTGGTTGTTTTCATGAACCCATCCCAGTTGAGCCTTTGGTAGTTGATCTTTCAAGAAACTACGATTAAGTATTTGCTCTGGTTGTGTTTAACGTGCTTTTCTCTTCATTTGTTAGAATATAGTACTCTAACGTCCATTGTTAGCATCGGTGGTTTGCCTAGTATGACTTGATTTTCGGATTTTCTCATACAAGTGTCGAGTAATAGTTTTGACAGTTTAATAGCACCTAACGTACCTATTTAAAATAAAATATCAAAACAAAAGTAGGGAAAACAAGCTACAAGCTAGTTAGAAGAAACCACAAATGGTTCTATTTACTCGAATTCAAGATGAAGAAATGATCCTAGACAACTTAAGAATTACAGACCTGATACATGAATATCCTTATTTTTGTAGTGAGAACGTGTATGATTTTAACATGATTTAGGTGTAAAAAATAACCATTTCACATAATTTTCTATGGCAGGCATTGGAGGTAATGGTGAACGGCGAGATGAACAAAGAGAACTGGAAAATCCCAGCAAAAGAAGAAGATGAAGAAGAATTTTGGGGCTTTGAGGATCTAGAATGCGAGTGCAGTAGCTCATTTTCAACCTCCCCTTTGAACTCGATCGTAATGTCTACAGGTAGCTCTTAGGGCCGGAAACTAGTTACTTAGAATGAGAACATAATTGTAGTTGTACATATACACTACACTAAATGTAAATGATAAAAAAAAACTGAACAATTATAGCGAAGCAATCCTGATCTTGTTGAGCTAGTAGTCTCTCTGTAACAATCCTGATCTTGTTGAGCTAGTAGTCTCTCTGTCTGTTTACAGTCTGTTGCATAAATCACATCCCATTGAAGCTTTATCCTGATATTGTTCGACATTTTTATGGTTATTCTTTTGCTTCAACCTTGAGAAAATCGTTACGTTGCCAAATCATTTGTACATGGGATCTGATCCAACCAAAGAGACATTCTAATTGATCTTTTGAAAGAGGCAAACATTTTTTAGTCTTACGATGTTGATGATTTCAACAACTTCTACAAAAATTGCTGAGGGGGAATCGTAACTTGAATCATCTCATCCTTCATTGATTGATGTTGCATGTCTAAAGAGCTTTAGCAATAAAATCGACATCTTACCTTCTCAAAACACTTGTAACCATTTTTTTCGCGCTATAGATCCTCACATATTTGTCGAAAAATCTTAATTTTTCAATTGTCATTAAGTGATTGATGTTTCATGTCCAAAGAAGCTTTAATTACAAAATAGACATCTTACCTTCTCTAAACATCCAAGTCCGAACTATCTTTGTTAGTGATAATTAGATTCTCAAATATTTGGATTCAAACAACCAAATAGTCTCTATTCTACAGTGACGATTACTTGGGTAACTATCAAGTTCAAGTCACCCAACATTTTAGGTACATTGAACAAATCAACAACTAGCACATCAAGAGAGGAATTTAGTAAACAGTGGTCCTAAACTTTGAAACCTTGACAAAGATTCTCTTTCCAATATAAAAAAAACTCATTAGAGATAATGTAAATATAACAATGGGTTTATTAAGGGTTGATACGTGTTTCCAACTGTTGGTTCAGTTGCACAAACGTTATGTTATACCAAAATTTTATTGTGTTTGTTACGCCAATGTTGTTTTATTTTGTTACACGCAAAAGATGTAACACTAACTTACTTATTATTAATTGCCACTGTTTATCGAGTGAAATTGTGTTTAGTTTATTATTTCACAAGATTCCAGTCATTTTGGATTTACTTGATAACATGTTTCGCAGAATATACAAAACATTGATATTAAAAAGCAGAAAATTAATAACATCAAATCCAACCAAATAGTCGAATACACGCAACAAATCCTTGTTACATGGCAAGGGTTTTGATGAGGGAGTTCCCTTAATTTTGAAGCAGGAAGCTTTGTGGCAGTTAGATGAACAAGTATACTTGTCCCTCTTTGATTGTAGGAACACCCTTTTTAATACCTAATACCAAATACAACTAAGGCTGTGTTATGGAGATATACATGAGTATGGAATATGAGGTGTTGGTTGATGTTAGGTTGTGAAAAAGGGGTTGTTCTTTTCTTTGGCACCTTTTATGTTCTAATTATTGGTGGTAAAGTTGTTGACCCTTTATAGATTGTACAGGTGTCCCTAATGTTATTATAAAGATAGTGAACAATTGCTCAGGTGTTTAGAGTGGATCAAAAAAACATTTTAAATTTGCATATTTTATAAATGAGATAAGATAGGGATCCTAAGTTTATTAGCATGGCAATTAACAAGTGATTAATGTGGCATCCAACCTAAATTCTCAGTCACATGCCATTTGACGCAGTTTCATTTCGATTACCAACCCCACCGTCCACATATTTCTGACCCATTCATCATATTTCATTTTATATCATCGACGACATTCGTTGTTTATGATTTCTCTAAGAGCATAATGGGAGACCCTAAACCCTATTAGGGGGTTGGTGGTTAAGAATTGCAAACACTCCAACCATGCCTAAGTTCTACTTGCACCAGTCACACACTACAAGCAATCTTTTGATCATGCAAAGTTAAAAAATAAAAATAGAGATGTTCTAAATATAAGAGTTTTACATAAAGGTCAAGAATGGTGATACTCAAGATTTATGCTTTGAGCATGTCTTCCCAAGACATAGAGAACAATAAATTGCAATTACACAACAACTGTTAAAGATCAAAATAGATGGCTATTATGTTGTTGCTTTTCTGTTAAATTGCAATTACACAACAACTGTTAAAGATCAAAATAGAAACCCTAGCAATTACTCAGATTACATGTGACATTGATGATCTCTCTCAATCACAATCTCATATCTACCACTCAATGTAAGACACAGTTATAATTCATTATGTATCAAATGGTCTTACAAGGACCACCTTTGCTCACTGGCGAGTATATCATAATACATAACTTGTGAGACTGAAAGGTACAATACCACAGAGAGAAAAGGGTTATACATCCATCATCTCCTTCCAAACAAAGGGCAGTCCTTTACATGGCCTTCCTCTCTAGCTCTAGGGGTGCCAAATAGATCAAAATAGATGGCTATTATGTTGTTGCTTTTCTGTACATGAAACCCTAGCAATTACTCAGATTACATGTGATATTGATGATCTCAATCACAATCTCATATCTACCTCTCAATGTAAGACACAGTTATAATTCATTTATGTATCAAATAGTCTTACAAGGACCACCTTTGCTCACTGGCGAGTATATCATAATGCATAACTTGTGAGACTGAAAGGTACAATACCACAGAGAGAAAAGGGTTATACATCCATCATCTCCTTCCAAACAAAGGGCAGTCCTTTACATGGCCTTCCTCTCTAGGGGTGCCAAACTATGATTAGAATTGTCATCTGTAACAAGTAGAGCAATAGAAAACCATAACTTAGTCATATTTGGCTAGTCAATGAATTGCTTTGCGTATGCATAGACAGGCAATGATCATCAGAAGACTCAAAGATAAACATCAAACCAAATTTTAGTTTCGATCAGTTAACATTTGTGGCTATTCAATATTGAGCATGGGATCATGGTAGTTTTACTATTTTTATAGGTACAATTAATGAAAGCAGAAGGCAAACTGAGCTAGATTGTGACATGAACTTGTTATTAATATAAAACAGAATATTAATAACAGTTAATAAGCAAAAGTGCTGATAGTAGTTTGATCATGTCTGACTTGAAACTAACTACAGTATCCTACGAGTATTTACATAAGGATATATATCAGGGGAAATAACAAAGAACTAGCAGCAAAAAAGCAAAGATCTGGTACATAACTACTCACACCAAAGGTCTTAAACGCTGTGATGACATCAACCATTTAAAGTATTATAACACTCGTACTTTTCGTTTACTTTAATAATATTTTTTACATATTATTTCAATTTATTATTTTTTATTTCTTGTTAAAATAATATAGGTATATATGCATGTACGTAGCCTCGTGTGTATGTATGTCTGGTGTTTTGCTTTGTTTGATGTGACATTTTTATACGAGTATAAAATTCGAGAAATTTTTTCATCTGAAAAAATATTTTAAAATTTCATTTTCATTTGCCATGTCATTTTTAATATTCGCATGACTCTCTTACCTTCCAAGTCTCGGGACGAGATTCTTTTAAGGTGTGTATATTGTAATACCCGCCAAATCACTTGTCAATATAATATTATTATTTTAATCATTAATAATATTTATTTATTGGTAATATTTATTAATTGGTAGTATTTACAAATATGTAAGTACTTTATTATATGAATTTTGAGACCTAAGTTTAGATTGGGGGTGGGTAAAAGAGGAGTGGTGAGTGTGTTTAGCTAAAGCTAGTTAATCCCTAATTGAAAATCTTTTAAAAGAAAATCATAGACACTTCTTCCCTTTGGATACACATACAAAAGAAAAGAAAAACCTACTTAGAATAAAATGAGGCGAAGAGAAAAAGTTTGCTTCAACTTTGTGAATTTCGAAAAAATAGTGAGTTAAACTTTATCGAATTATTCAATCTTTGATATTGATTATTATTTAATTTTTTTATTATGTATGTTGTTAGTATTTTGGATATATAAAGGTGGGTCTTATTCGTTCTATTTTATTTATTTTTTATTAATCAATTGATTAAGATTGGGGTTTAATACAAATATAGATCCTAAATATGAAATTTTTATTGTATTTTCGTAAGAATTAGATGAGTTGAAAGAGAAAACCTAAAACTAGGTTTTTTTTCTTAAATCCCGTAATAAAGACAGCTTTGCGCAGTCTTAGTATTTTCAGTGGATCGAGATCTTCTAGAGGTTAGAATACTTTCAAATTAAATCCGTAGATTCATAACATGCGTATAAAAAGCATACCGTTGGTTTGGAGTTCATCCAACGGTTAGATCGCACTCGAGGTAGAGAAAAATGTCACTGATCCAATTTTAGAAACCTTTGTATAACAAAATATTAGTAGTAGAAGTTTTTTTTTTTAATTTTATTTTTATGAAATGCCAGACCTTTATTACTTAGCAAAAAATTCTTACAGACGTTACGGGGGTACATTACGACGTTACCCGCATTTAACCAAAACCAAAAATAAAAGCCTATTTTTACAGCATTTGCCCGAAAAGAGACAACAAAAAACTTAAACCAACCAAAGGCTTGAGCCAAAACAGAAGACCAAAAACAGAGTGCACGCAAGTCTGCCCAAGCAGCCAACGTATACACGCTGAAACTTCACGCAAACAAATCAGCCGCAGCATCGCAACAAACCGCAAAGCAGGCCGCAGTACTAAGCATCTCAGCAAAACAAACTGCAGCATCTCAGCATCAGATTGTGTCGTCGCAGCGACAGACCGCAGCGCCCCAAGCCACAGCATCGCAGCAGCCCAAAAAAAACAGGGTGCACTCTGTATTACGACAGAGTGCCCAGCCAGCGTTGTTCCAGTGCGTACCCACCATGCCTCTACTCGTCCCCGTGAAGGAAGACCTGTTTCGCAAGTCCCTGCAGTCCAATTGAACAGAGTGGACAGAGGTGTCGCACTCCCAGCAGGTGGTGTTTTGCGCAATCCTGCAGGCCAAATGTCCGCAGTCTCACCTCAGCAGAATTCCCCAACATTGAGCGCAGCCAATGTGTAAAACAGATACACATAAAGACTGCCTCTACTCATCCCCGTGGCGAATGTACGCCGTTTGTAATCTGTCAAGCACAATCAAGCCTGCTACTCTCCTAGGAAAATCAGTCACATTGAAAGAAACAGTCCTTTGATCATGTAGTGCTCTATCCGCTAATGAATCTGCCACCGCATTGGCCTCTCTATAGATACGGTGGCAGTCTAACGTCATTGTCGCGGCCAACAACTTGATTTCTTTCAAAATATTCTCCAAATGCTACGGGATTTTTAAATTATCCTTAAACCAGCCACAAACAAGTTCCAAATCCGTTTGGATAACCACATTTTTGAGGCCCCATGCAAGACATATGCGAAGGCCCTCCAAAAGAGCCAAAAGTTCCGCTTTATTGTGAGATCCTGCACCGAAAAAAATTTGTTTTCCCACAACACAGAAACCCCGAGAGTCTCTAGTAGTAGAAGTTAGTGAGTGATTCTCCCATCTCTTATATTAATTATGTGAATTTAATAATATTTGGTTTATGGGTTACATATAAATTTGTGAGTTCTACTCCATAATGCCTTGCATGATAAATTCTCATGGTAGGTGTGACATTAGATTTTTCTTAGTAGATCATGTCTATGGAGCTGTAACAACTACCTTTCCAATGAATATCTTTAGAACAATCATACAATCATTTGTTTGTGTTTGTGGGTTGTTTTTTTACTGATGTAATTGGTACTTGATGGAAGCACTACGATATCTTTGCCTAAATAAACATTGTTTTGAACAAAAAAATTACATTTAGGGATTATATGGTTCATCATGTCAGCGTTAGGGTCCTGGTTATAACTACCCATTGCATTACATGTTTTTGAATTGAAGGAAAGTTGCTATAGAAAAAAGGCATAAACTTAGCCCAGGACATCTCTCCATCTAGTTCATATACTAGCAGCATTGATTGCACACTTCTCACCTTACAACAATTCATACATGAGCTTGTTAGCTATATGAAAGTGGTTGGAAGATGTAGTGTATTCTAATAAGGCAACGATGTATTATCAGTAAGGCATCACTGTATTACCTTTTGGGTCTGAGCACATCTTATATAGAAGTTGATCAAGTACTTATCATTTTGATAATGTTTTCATGTACATTGTTCTTATATGACCTTATATGGGTGGTGATTTTTTTAATACAGTACGAGCATATCTTATTTAATATGAGCCTAACTTATATAGAAGTTGATCAAGTACTTATCATTTTGATAATGCTTTCATGTACATTGTTATGCTCATGGTGACAGGGTCAGTCATAACTAGGGATCATGTTTTGATCTAATGGGGCTAATTGCATGCTAGGTGGTTTTAGCTACTAGGTTTATTTTGGATGTGCTAGAGTTTCATCATGTAAATAAACTTGGGTATTAGTAGTGTTATGTAAGTTAGTATTTGTAATTTACGTTATGGCTTGAAATACGTGATTAATATGTGATCATATGATAAACTTGCATTTGATTGATATGCAAATTGTCTTGCTAAGGAGTATCATTATATGGAATGGGTCTGATCCCTGTTTTCTGTTATGAAAAAAAATTATTTATAAAAATGTTATTTGCTTCCCCAAAAGAAATGGTGAATATTTGTGGTCGATGTGTTTATGGTTGACAAAGTGTTGATTTTTTTATGCTCTTTTCCACAACTCCGAAAAAAAAATGTGAAAAAAAAGAAATTTTTGTATACAGACTTGCTTGTATACGTGTGATATAATTTTGGGTATGCAGACTTGTTTACATATCGATACGCCGTTCCATGTGAGTTCGGTAGTACGTGTAGTATTTAGGAAATGTTTGCCATGGATCGAACTTCGGGTGAGATGACATGTTCCTCGATGTGGCACCTCACTTGGAACATGTACGCTCCGAGTGGTTTCGAAGGCAAGGGAGACACATTTGGGTGAGGTGTGTTTGGCACAAGGAGGGTAGTGCGATTGTGAAAAAAAACGAGATTTTCTTTTATGTGCATGATTGCCTTAATGGAAAAAACTAAATTCTCATTCGATCTTAGAATGAGAACTACATGTCTTCCTTAAAGGTAAAATGTATTTGGTTAACATTTAAATAATGGTGATTATCACAGGGATGACAACGGGGCGGATTTGGACAAATCCATCCCCGCCCCATCAGGGATCACGGGTCCCCGAATCTGCCCCGAATAACCGATTAGCTATTTTAGCTAGAACCATCCCCGCTCCGACACGAGTGGCAGATATCCGCCCCGCCCCATTAACCGTTTAACAAAAAAAAATTAATGTTCTGTCTCCATCATTTTGGGCTCCCAAATACAGATCAGAACTGAAACATTAGCAATATTGATATCAATCAAGATCAAATTCAACTAGTTTGAATCAAACTCCACAACAATCAAGAAGTCAAAACTCAAAACATTGTATTGATATTAGTTTTCAACAATTCAAGTAAGTTGTTTACATCATTAGCTCTAAAAAAAATTCTTCAATGAAGCACAACTACATCATTTACCCCCAAAACCCACATCTGATAATGGTAAATCCAGTCAAAATAATCAGACACTACAACTAACCCACCTCAATCAGATCTATATCACCATCACCGCAAACAACCAACCCACCCAATGATCATTCTTTGGCGAATTCTGAGTCTTCTGAGACGCACCAGTATCAGCTCAACCCTCTCGACCTTCTTCTGCAACAAGGCACTGTGAACGCTAGGCAAAACCCTACCGCTCGCAATCGTCACTCCACCAAGCAACTTCCCCAATTCTCGTTGTCTCTTGCAACATTTCCAGCCAACTCCAACACCTGAAATAAAAAAACCCACGTTAGAAACACGAAGAAGAAGAGAGAAGTTGGGGAGAAGAAATAGGGAGAGCGTGTGAGGGATGTGGCTGGCGTGAAGGGTTGTTCGACAGCGAGAAGGGGCGACGTCATGTGAGAAGGGGTCGATCGATTGTTGTGGCTCAGACAAAGAGAGCGTCAACTGTGTGTGACAGTGTGAGGCGAGGGTCGCGCTGTGTGAGAAGCATAAACAGGGAGAAAATAAGAAGAAGAGAGGAGCAGGGAGAAGGGTTCTCGATGTGGGCTATGGGCGATGGAGAGAATAGATCTGGTGAGATAAGAAAAAAGGAACAAGGAGATAGTAGATCTGTGAGAGAAGAAGAAGAAGAAGAGAGGAGCCGGAAGAAGGTTCTCAATGTGGGTTGTGGGCGATGGAGAGAAGAAGAAGAGAGGAGCATGAGATTTGTGAAAGAAGAAGAAGATAGGAGCAGCGAGAAGGGTTCTCAATGTGGGCTGTGGGCGATGGAGAGAGTAGATCTGGTAAGAGAAGAAGAGAGGAGCAGGGAAAAGGGTTCTCCTGGTGAGTGGAAATGATGATAACAATTAGGGTTTTTATTGTATAAGGGCATTTTAGTAACAAGAGATACATAAACGGATATCTGCGAGGCGGATATGGCCAAATCCGTATCCGCCCCAAAATAGTAACAGATACAATTTTAATCCCCAAAATCGCCCCGAAAACCGTTTATGCATATCCAAAACCGCCCCATTCAGTTTGGGTGGGGCGGATATCCGTGAAAATCCCCCCCACTACCATCCCTATGATTATGAATATGATCTGTATTTATTTGAAAATAATCGTACTTATGAGGAACAATAAATTAGAAATTTTATTCATTTATTTCTAAAACATTCTGTGCATGATGGTAAGTCTACTAACATTTTTTTTGTCAGACTTACCACGTCCAACCTTCACTTTGTACGTGTTGATAAAATAAATATATATTTTAAACATGATAGAACTTTGTAATATGACATGTTTGCCTCGTTGAGGAACTACAAGACTTTGAGTGTTATTTTGTCGTTTATAAAATTTTCATGTTAAAACATGTAACTATTTTATTTATAAGGATGTAGATTACTCATACCAGCTACCTCGCTGACCCAAATAAGTTTATGCTTCTTGGGTACGTTCCATCTAGCCTTTCACAGGTTTAAAGATTTATTAGCAGCGTTACTGGAGTTTCGTTAGTGGGGCTAGCGTCGTTAGAGTTTCATGGTTAGATTATTTTTAGTTTGTTTTAATTTTCTAAATTATGTTTTAATTGTTGCTGCTAATTATTTCTGTTGTTATTGAATTTTCACGTCCCGAGTTTTGGGGAAACGGATAATCTTACATGGATTTTAGGATTTTCGTTTTCTTCGAAAATCTGGGCGTGACAGAAATTGTGTTGTAAACCGTTCCTTCGTTTATATGAAGTTGAACAGTTTCCTTGCATAACCAAAAACACAGAAAGCATTTGATCATGCATAAGACTCTTGGTGCTTTGGATGTGAAATTTACAGAGAAAACAAGCAGCTTACCTAATTTTCTGATCTTCTCCAGCGGAAGACTCAGATGCTTATCTGATAATCACATAATTATAACATTTTTTACCTCTTATTATATTTTGTTAATCCTTGTTTTATTTTATTTTAAGTTAATTATTAAATTTTTGTGTTTTTGTAGAATTCAGAGCAATAACGAAGAAATCAAAGTAAAATGCAATGATTAAATCACAGACGGTGACTTCAGAGGAAGTGGAGGTGAGAATAGCCTAAGCCCATAATCTAAACTCAAAACCGAACCCAAAACCAAATCCGTAAACCCAAACCCAATCAAACCCAAAGCATATTCTCTTAATTATCCAAGATTCTAGTTTGATTTAAGCCTTAAATTACTCATTGAACCCTCCCATTAACTTGTCCAAGTTTATTTTCTTAATTATCTATAAATACAATAGAAAATGAATAAAAAATGAGAGGAAGATAATGGAAAGAAAAAAAATACAGAATACCAAAACTTCTTCTTCACAATTTGTGATTTTTATTACCATCCCAACCAAGCAAAATCACCACCCACAACCTATCCATCTCTGTTTTCTCTCATTCACTCCACCGAAACAGGGGCGTGACAACCTTGTTTCACTTCATCATCAACCACCACCAATATCTCTCGCCGAAAGACCACATCAGCTCTTGTCGCAGTCCCTGCTCACCACCAGACAGGAGCAGATCGCCCACAACGTCTTCCCGCCTCTCTCTGTTCGAATTGAGGAAGAAAGGGGGTACTATTTGCCCCCCACCTTATAACTCAGTACCACCACAAAGACGTAAATCAAGTTGACGCTACTGGCACCCAGTGGACCTTGCTGAGAGCACATGGGCTAAGAAAGATCAGAACTATTTGCACCCACTGGAATCTGCTGAGCCACACTGGATCTGTTCCTGTTTGTACCCTGATGAATGCTCTGTAACACCACAGTGAATGAAGTCTCAAACTCTAGAATTAATTTCATTTTACTTTATTATTCCATGATTAATATTAATTGATTCGCGATTTATAATATTTTACTTTCACCTAATATGTCATACATCTTAGGTGGTTAGAAAAATATTATGTTATAAATCAAGCATGTTTTAATTGAATAATTAAACTTGTGATTAATTATGCCCTAAAAAGACAATTAATGCTAGGAGTTTATACATTGCTAGAGTCATTTATTTGAAATTGGAATAATAAGAAAAAAAATTGAATATAATTTTAGGAGCTTGAAAAATATTTTGCAAATTGTGGTTTCCCTCAAACTCTTTTATTTTATTTATTGTTATTTTTATTACTTTTGTTTAACTCGGATTTTTAAACACTGTAACCCCCATTTTCTCCAAATTAGTGTAGGTAAATTATTAAATTTAATTTAATCTACCTTCCTCGTGGGATCGACCCGTACTTGCCGTTGTCTACTAGTTAAACATCATGTACTTGCGGTTATTACAAGTGAGTCAAATTAACCTGTTTATTTAGGCCGATTAAACCCGCAACATGCGCAAGAGCACTTTATGTACGCCGTATTCACTTCTGAAAACAAGTAAAGTGAAAGCCCTGAATTAAAACTTAAAACATTAAGTACACCAGCAAATATAGTCAGAAACCAGCAATTTCATCAACTGTCTTTCATTCCTTAATTAGCTTATGAAACTCAATGATCATGTGCAAGGGAATGGGTTCCCTAGTTTTCAGATGAGGGTGTTATTAATCCAACTATTACAGTTGCATTTTGAAGGTAAATCCATCAATTTTCACATTCCTTTGTTATAGGTTTTACAACACAAACTAATTGAGCAGTTGGATATTTGCATCATGCAATCAACATGTCCCTATGGGTTTTCCATGTGACAAAGTTGTCTTTTCCCTGTGTCAAAGTTGTCAATACATCTAATGCTGTTGATTGTATGTGGAATACTATTTCTTGTTTTTTGTTTTCCAGACTTGCGATTCAGCACTGCATTTCTGTGGCGGTCCAAAATAAAATTCTCTATTCACTGGACAGGCACATTAGCGACATGACGAAAGCGGTGGCTGGATGGTTCATGTATTATATTTAAGCTTGCTACTCTCCACATTATTGATTATTCACATGGCTCTTGAATGTGGAACTGTTATAAGTGAAATATGAGGTATAGGGGAATGTTTTATTGAATGGAAGAAAACACAAATCATGGAATGGAAAATTTTCTCACTCACTAACTCATCTCCACAAATTTTTTTAAAAGTTTTCCATGGACAAAAAATCAAATATGTGATTCTCAGAAAAAATAAAAACAAATAGGGGACATCCAAGATCACACACAACTAACCTTTGCGGTTGTCCACACTTATCAACCATCTTCATCCATTTTCTCAAACAAATCAGACATGAAATTCACAAATCAAATACAATCCCTGCTTAAATAATGTTCATAGGTGCAGTTAGGTGCAACATTTTGTTGAATGATTCCTAGAGCCCTAAGTGGCTAAGTCTTATGTCTGAAGAATGACACTGAGTAACAGGCAATAACTATTTTAGTATCTATTCTACCCAAATGGTATTTAAAAGTTCACAGGCAATTGATTAAATTTGGTAATTTGCATAACTTAGAGCATGATCAACAAACAAAGTAGCACTCCATGGCATAGCTTTTAATTTTTTTTTAATACCATATTTATATGGGGGAAAAGGTACATAAAGAGAATAGCAAATAACAACTTACTGATTTTTAGGACTGTTCAAGAACTCCATCTCTAGCAGCAATGCTCATGTTCCCAAAGTGAGTATGAGGGTCAGAATGCTTGTATAATGTGAATTGATGTGGTGAGGAAAACCAGTTTGAAACAAATAAACCTGAATTGTGTGAAAACTATATTGTAGTTGATTTTCTTACTTGATTTGCAACAGGTGCTTGATTTACCACTGGTCTATTCTGCACAGGGGTGTTCATTGAAGAATTTACCATTTGGTTCTGAGTCTGGATGCCGCCCTGAGCCTGTGTATGAATGCAGAATATATCAATATATGGGAACAGAACTTGCATAAACCACACTGTGTATAGGCAGATTCTCGAGAGATAATCACCTGTGCCCTGGTGTTGGAAACATGTACATGTACGCACTCTAAGAAATGGTAAGCAATTTCATTAAAGTCTGTTACGGGCCTGAACATTACATTTCAAATGTTAATAGGTCTCAACAAGATTTTTTATTAGACTCTCAACCAACAAGATTGTTCTTCCTACAATATATTTGCTCCTAGGTCTTAAACCCCCGAGATGGGAAAAGGGAGTCTTGCCACAATTGACAATTTTGTTGACCCTATATTTAAATCTACCAGTAAAAAGCAATGGAATGAAAGTAACTTCTAAAACAATGGATCAATTTTAGTCAGTTGCTTTTCTTCCACATGCTCCAAATTATATAACCAAGTACAAACATTTTAAAACAATTTAACAACAACCACATCATTTTTGTAGTCTACTAGAAGTGGCAAAACAAGATTTGGGAGCTTTTTTCAGGCCCAAACCTAGTTTGAACTAGTGGGAAGCTCTCAGATTGTTTCATCCTTTTAACAAAAGGTGCAGCGGATTCACCTCCCAAGTTATGACAAAGGGGAAAAGAACAATACAATCAGTTAGTAATTCATACCTGACAGCAAAAACTACTATTTTATTTTTGTTATGAATATCTTTCATTTGTCCATGAACCCGAACAATGCGTTCCATCCCTGAGGGAAAAAAAATAAAACACAAGTAGGTTGAATATCTGAGACTCAATCTCCTCATCAATTTTATATTCATAACCTACTGCATTACACTGCTATTGTAATAAGCCTTCTGGCATCAATTTTCCAACAAGCCGACCCAACATAGTTAACTAGACCATCTACAATCTAGAGAAGCATTTCAACATTTTCAAGTGTTTCAATCATTTGGGCTTCAATGTCAGTGATGGGATTCCCCCCATTCCCAACACCGATACAGAAAGTGGGCATCTACTACACCCCCTTGAACTAATCTACGGATATGTTTGGTTAATCATTTTCCTTGGGAAATGGATACAAATTTCAGCTATTTGGTTGTCTATTTAATGATCGGAAATTGATTCTTGATAAGAATGTTTTCCCCCTAGTCATGGGAATCCAAGTCTGAGGGGAGGCATCAGAATCGAATTCACGAAAACGGTTCCAATTTTCATGTATATTTTTCTGTGCAACCAAACATATCCTACAAAATAGTTCGTTGAATGTCTCTGATAGGGGTGGGCACGGTTTGGATCGGTTCCAAATTTTGAGGAACCTAACTCGAACCATTTAAATTTTAACGGTTCCGATTCGGATTGATTCCTCCATTTTGAACGTTGGAACCGAACCTAACTCGAACCGTTTACAAAGGTTCGGTTCCAAACGGTTCCTGTATAATATTATGCAACCTTGAAGATGCATCCCACTGTGAGTAAGAGTTGGTGATAAACTAAAAACCATTTCTATTCCCTCACTAGATGTGAAATGTTTCAATATTAGGCCACCCAAACACAACTGCACAAGTAGTGAAGTGTCAAATTTGATAAACAACAACTCATTCATCTCACACAACATGTGAAAGATAGAAAATGTCAAATTCGATAAACAACAATTCATTAATAGATATCTATCTATCTCAATAGGACAAAGTTACATATAATTCTTAAAGTGAAATCAAACTTAATAACATCTTAACAATACATAGCCCATTTTACAAGCAATCAAACACGTTCACCCCTGATTCGACGAGCAAATTGGATGTCTTTGAGCAAAATTGTAATCCTCTTAGTCCTGCGGCTAATCCATTGCTTGTGAGGGTGTCTTTCAGTTTCAATGGAAGATACAAAAAACCAAAATGCATGGCTTATGTAAAATGAAGAAAAAAAAAGTAAAAAATGGAAACGTCGACTGGGTTCGAACTTGCGTAGGTGTAGCCCAACAGATTTTAAGTCTGTCTCCTAACCACTCAGACATATCAACATTATTGTGAAATTGGCTCTGGTTTTAAATTTATTATCTAACTGTTTAATTATCGAATCGGAACCGAATCGTTTTAAACAAAAATTTAGGAACCGAACCGAACCGAACCGAATCGTTTCAGAATTTTAAAAATAAAAATCGAACCGTTTGGAGTAAAACGATCCGGTTCAATTTGAATCCGCGGTTTCTCAACCCGTTTACCCACCCCTAGTCTCTGAGATTTGAGCGATTCTAGCTGGCCTGGGTCGAGCGCCTGGGTGGCCGCCTGGGAGGGTGTCGAGCACGTGCAGGCTGACGTGGTTTAAAAAAAAAAAAAAAAAAGAGCGAGCGGGAAGTCGAAATTTTTCGGGGAGAAGGAGGGAATGGGGAGAGCTCTCCCCATTTTCATTTTCATTCTCAAGCTCAAGCTCAAGCTCAGACCTCCCTCTCCCTCTCCCCATTTTCATTCTCAAGCTCAAGCTCAGACCTCCCTCTCCCTTTCCCCATTTTCCATCTCGACACCCTCTCCCCCAACGAAGCTCTCCCTCTCCATCATCGACTCAAACGAAGCCAGAGAAGAAGAAGGAGAAGAGAAGAAGCTCACCCTCGTCCCTTCCCTCTCGCAAAATCTAAGGTAAGTCTCCCCTTCATTTCTAGATCTAGGGTTTCTCACCAATATAAACTGAAAAACATTCATGATGGTTTGCTTCTATGGGGTTGATGATAAGAGAATCAAGAGCTTGTTGTAGCTTTGGGTTTCGAATGAAATTTCAATGATGGAAAAGAGAGGAAGAGATGGTATTTGGAGGGTTGAGGTAGGTGGTATTGGACTCTAGGAGGTCTTACTAGAATTTAAAGGTACTAATATTATTATTTTCTTCTTAGTTAATTTTTTGAGCAATCCATTCGGAATTTTGGACTTACTAAAGATTTTTATTCCTGTTCCTTTTGTGATCTTTTTATCAACTTGAAAATATGCATAGCCATTCTGTTAAATGAATCATAAAAAAAGTCATGCCTCGCCATTTTGTTGGTGTAACCACTATGCTTAGTACTGTGTTTATATGCCAATATGTGTTCACTATCCTTGCTGAGGCAAACCACCCACAATGGAGATGGATGTGTGATGGTGCACAACCAGACATGCATGTGTTGACAATCTGAACTATGTATTGTGGGATCCCTGATGTTGTGTCTTTGCTTTGTGAGATACTTATGTCTCTGCTTGTACAAATCCCTGAAAAACAAATTTTACAAAAAACCATTTTAGAAGTCTAGACCCCCAAAAAAAAAAAAAAACCTCAACTTGTTACCTCTCATGAGTTTCCTGTTCCTTGAATATGTTGATGGTGTGGATTGGTGCATGTTGGAGAACTTAACATTAACACTGAAATCTGAATTTTAGAGGAGAAAGTAATGTGAAGTTGTGGTGATTGGGGTGGGGGTTAGCAAAATCTAGCAGACTTGAAGGAGAGTGGGTACATGAATAGAGAAACTACAACAAGATAAATAAATAAAAAAAGTGAGTCTACAAATGAGAATGGGTATTTGAGTGTTTGATTGATTGGGTTGACAGGAAGGCCATCGCATAAGCTGGTTTGACAAAATTTAGGTGATACTTATTCCATAACTAAACTAGTCAATTAAGGGTTGTTTTATGGAATTCTGTTTTATCAGCAATATGTTTGGATCTGACTTTGTCTTATGGAATTCTGCAGTTTAGAAGCAGTTCACTCAGATATTCAGACAGAAATCAGAGAAGGGGTTTGATGGAAGGCTTGAAGAATCAACAAATATTGCTGAACCAGGAATTGTATTAATGTTGCTGAACTTGCAAATGCTAGGAAGAATGCAAGTGCTAGGAAGAAGAAGAATGCAAGTGCTATAGTGGCTTTGAAGAATGAAAGTGCTATATTCTGCAAGTTGGATGGTTTAGATTTACAGAGAAGCCAACCATCCAGCAGACCAAACCCAGCAAGAAAGTTCTAGCAGGTGAAACTGTGTAATATCTACAGAGAAGCCAACCATCTAGATTGTTGAAGATGATAAGGTATTTTTGTCAAGAAATGTACTTGTTTGATCTGGTTCAATAAAATGTGCTAGGAAGAGGAAGAATGCAGTGCTAGAGGTGTTTATTTAATGTTGGATGTTAAATAATACGTTTAGGTTAAGATGATGTCCATGTTGGTCATATACAAGTTGTAAGAGGAGAGAGCAAATCAAAAGCCATAGTCCTCGAGGATGATGTTAATGTAGGATATATTGCTAGAAGCGTGCTTTCTTTTCTGAACTGATTATAACAAATCATACTTTCTTGATTACAAGCATATTTGGTTTGACTTTTAAGTTGAAGCACACTGGAATTAAAGTATGTGGGAAGGCATTCTGCAAGGAAGAGATATAAATCAACAAACCAATGAGGGGCTTTGAAGAATGCAAGAGAATGCAAGTAATACTATATTTTGCAAGTCTGCTAGTTAGACTGCAAGTTTGGATGGTTAGCAAGTCTGCAAGTCTGGATGGTTAGGCGGTTCAGGGGGTTAGTAAGCCAGTTGTTGTATTGTTGCTATACCAAGTGAGTACATTGCTCTCTAAGGAGATTGGCAATCTCGAATTCTGCCTAGTACATTACAGTCTATTCAGACCATTGTAACCCTTACATTTTAATCAAATAAATCTGTCAATCCTGTGACTCTTTTGTTGTGGCTTGTTGCTGAAAACTGCAGTAGCATTCCCCATTCTTTTCTGTAATTGCATTAGCAGGTTGAGCATTGAACTGTCCAATTCTGCAGAATATTGATAAGAACTGACCTGTGTTGCTATGTATTTGATAAGAACTGACCTGTGTTGCTATGTTGTGCAGGACAGAATCAAGCCAATGCAGTTCTACTGACAGTTTCATGCAATAGATGGTATACTCCTTGCTGAATTAGCAATACAAGCAAAGAAGAGAAATTAAAGAATGAAGAACCTGTAAATGTAAACTCTGAATTGATGTTAGCAAATGGAATGGATTGTATTGAATAAGAAGGCTAATTCGAGATTGCCTAATCTCCTGTAGAGCAATTGCTCAATTGTACAAATTGTTTACAAATCAATGAATCCCTCTTTCTCTTATTGATCTCCTATTTATACAATTATCTAACATACCCTCTGATAGTAACACTAACAGAGCACCTATAACTAACATAACCACTGACAGAGCACCTAACAGACTCTTTAACAGAGCACCTATCAGAATCTCATCCTACAGATAGCCTACTTAACAGAACATCAGCAACCACCTTGTAACAGTACCCCCTTGTAACAGCCTGGAATCAGCAAAGCAGCTGCAACCATATACAATACTGGCTTCACAATGCAACACCCAAAACAGCCTGTCTCAATAAGAATTCAACATTTCTTCCTTCTCGCATAAGTAAACCTTATCGGAGGTCTATCAAATATCAGAAGAAGTCAGATCGTATCAGTTAATAATCATATACAGTCAATAATTTGTATTGATCAGTATGCAAATCACAAGTGTAATCAACCATAATATTAGGCCAAAGAAACAAAATTTGTCAAAATAGGCAACAGAAGATACATGTGTTAAACATGAGTGCTATAATAGAAGCAATATCAAATTTCTTCTATAATACACTAGAAACAACATAAAAAGTGAATGACAAGAAAATGCACATATAGACTGAGTCATTGGACATTGGTTACGGCTGACCATCTAACCCCTTTAAGCTAACAATGGGTAATAGTTTCAATGTTTGGCTAGAGCTACAGAAGGTTATGATGTTACTTGTTTTTACCATGGCTTCACAAACCATGTCAAATTTTAGGTTTCCGGTCCTTGAAATGCAAGACCAAAATGAACAAAAACTGGGCTGTGCAAATGCGAGAGAATGCAGTATCCATTCAACTGAGCGCAGCCCAGGCAACAATGACAAGCTCTTCCATTGTCGCTGATTTGATGACACTTCCACAACAACCAAAATCTGTAGTTTTCCACTAGAATGTCAGAGAAAAAAACCTGAAAAAACAGCTACTGCATCAATTTTCCTGGGAACTTCTTTGATGCTCACTGAGGGATCCTTTGGCAACGGCAAGTTGGAGCCATACTTGGAAGGCATCACAAACGACATCTGCCACTTTTCCTGATCTGCAGACTGATCAAATAAGAATGTCAAAACTTGAGAAAGAAATTTTTTACAGTAAACTAGAATTTTTTTTATTCTCAACCCAATCAATCAAACACTCAAATACCCATTCTCATTTGTAGACTCACTTTTTTTATTTATTTATCTTGTTGTAGTTTCTCTATTCATGTACCCACTCTCCTTCAAGTCTGCTAGATTTTGCTAACCCCCACCCCAATCACCACAACTTCACATTACTTTCTCCTCTAAAATTCAGATTTCAGTGTTAATGTTAAGTTCTCCAACATGCACCAATCCACACCATCAACATATTCAAGGAACAGGAAACTCATGAGAGGTAACAAGTTGAGGTTTTTTTTTTTTTTTGGGGGTCTAGACTTCTAAAATGGTTTTTTGTAAAATTTGTTTTTCAGGGATTTGTACAAGCAGAGACATAAGCATCTCACAAAGCAAAGACACAACATCAGGGATCCCACAATACATAGTTCAGATTGTCAACACATGCATGTCCGGTTGTGCACCATCACACATCCATCTCCATTGTGGGTGGTTTGCCTCAGCAAGGATAGTGAACACATATTGGCATATAAACACAGTACTAAGCATAGTGGTTACACCAACAAAATGGCGAGGCATGACTTTTTTTATGATTCATTTAACAGAATGGCTATGCATATTTTCAAGTTGATAAAAAGATCACAAAAGGAACAGGAATAAAAATCTTTAGTAAGTCCAAAATTCCGAATGGATTGCTCAAAAAATTAACTAAGAAGAAAATAATAATATTAGTACCTTTAAATTCTAGTAAGACCTCCTAGAGTCCAATACCACCTACCTCAACCCTCCAAATACCATCTCTTCCTCTCTTTTCCATCATTGAAATTTCATTCGAAACCCAAAGCTACAACAAGCTCTTGATTCTCTTATCATCAACCCCATAGAAGCAAACCATCATGAATGTTTTTCAGTTTATATTGGTGAGAAACCCTAGATCTAGAAATGAAGGGGAGACTTACCTTAGATTTTGCGAGAGGAAAGGGACGAGGGTGAGCTTCTTCTCTTCTCCTTCTTCTTCTCTGGCTTCGTTTGAGTCGATGATGGAGAGGGAGAGCTTCGTTGGGGGAGAGGGTGTCGAGATGGAAAATGGGGAGAGGGAGAGGGAGGTCTGAGCTTGAGCTTGAGAATGAAAATGGGGAGAGGGAGAGGGAGGTCTGAGCTTGAGCTTGAGCTTGAGAATGAAAATGAGAACTCTTTCTCCCCGAAAAATTTCGACTTCCCGCTCGCTCTTTTTTTTTTTTTTTTTAAACCACGTCAGCCTGCACGTGCTCGACACCCTCCCAGGCGGCCACCCAGGTGCTCGACCCAGGCCAGCTAGAATCGCTCCTGAGATTTAGTCTACTATGGGCCATCCATCTCCTGCAACTCATTGCTGTCTCCAATCCTGAAATAGACACACGCAATTCAACTAAAAAATCCAACTTTTTGTCATCAGTTTAATTACAAAAACAAAACAAATTCACCGCACCATTTCTGACACGGAATGCGACCGGTTCCATCGTTAAGCACAAAATTAGCACAAGTAGCATTGTTATTCATTTGTGACATGACACCATCCCCAACAACTTAACCTAAAAACACAAAAACATACAAACCCATAAATCAAAACCAATGATCGAGCTGTAGGAAGAGAGGGTTCGCGATTTCCCGCCTAAGATTTGCTTTGCAAGTTTAGGTTTTTTTTGTTTGTTTTTATTTTTTTGGTTAATTTGCAGATTATAAATAGCTAATTAATAAGTAGATCCATCATTAATCACTATTGCAGTTATCTCATTGACTAGTGATCAACGTCTAAAGACTGTTTGGACACGCACGTTTTTAAAATCGGTCATATTTGAAGGACAAAAATGCTCTTCAACGATCTGATAGCTAAAGTTTAAAGTTGATATAAATGATCTAATGGATGAGATTAAAATCTCAACTCTCATCCTACGGATAACATTTAAATCTCAACTGGAGAATTATTATACAGGGACATGACAACTCAAATCTCAACTCTCTCTGACTCTTTAAATGGTTACAGATCAGGGTAATTTGCAGTAACCGTTGGGGGGAAAATAAATACGAAGTAGTCATTGGGTTAAACCCAATTTAAAGTTGATACAAATCCAAGTTTGGAACTTAGGGTTTCATTACACAAGTTTGGAATAGATGTGAGTATTTCATCATATATCTGAGTTCAGAACAACATAATGAAGGTAAGTTAGTGATTTTGATTTCATTTGGACATTTATTAAGATTTGGAGGTGATCTTCAACCTCTCACATGCGTTTTCTGAATCAGGGGGCATTATTACATTCAAATTTATTATAGGGGCTAAGTTACTACCATTATCTATTATAAGGGGTAGGGAGTAATTAAAATTAATTTTTCTAGCAGATTCCTTGTGACCACTGTCATCAGTACAATCATACAAGTGTAGACTGCCATTTTTTATATTATGCGTGTCCCAAGAATGGTTGTAATGGAGTTTGCAAGCTTTTGAAGTCCAAAACTCAAAAAAAATCCAAATAGGATGTTCTTGGCCTGTCAAATATCTGGTTGCAAAAGGTTTCTATGACTTAATGAAGTTATTCTAAGGAGAAATGAAGAAGGTAGTTCAAGCTCAAAAACAAATTTCAACTTAAGCTCAAGCTCCAAAAGGGGTACTTGTTTCAAATGTGACAGTCCAAATCATTGGATGAAAGACTGTCCATGGGTGGATCTTCCATGCCTAATTCCTTCATGCTCTGGAAGGAGAATTATCAAAAAATCTCATCAACCTCATACATAAGGGCACAATACCTCAATTATGATTTTTGCACTAAGGGGTTTGAGTGGTTGGGCATTGTGATACCTGATAACATACCTAAAGGTGGTGGTCACCCTATTACTTCAGTTGAAACTACTGAACAAGATGAAGTTAAACAAGCTCAAGGCTGAAGAAGTAATAACTCTCCAAATGTAACAATTACTATCCAAATGAGTATGACAATTGAAAATTTATGTAAAACATTTCTATCTACCCTAAATAAGAAGTGAATGAACATAACATTTAATATCAGTGTTGCAACAATATGTCAAGTTTGACAGGCAAATTCATCACTGTGATGCCATTCAATACTTGCAAAATATCATCGAAATGTCTGACATAAACATTCAGTATCAATACTTGCAAAATATAATTCAGTATCATCAAAGTGTCTGTCATTCATATACTTGCAAAATATAATTCAAGTGTCTGACATAAACATTCAGTATCAATACTTACATCCCATTATAACAGTATCACCATAACAATATCACTATCACCATAACAGTATCAATGCTTACATCCATCACCATAACAATATCGATATTTACATCTCACTATAACAGTATCACCATAAAATATTTTCTTCAAAAAACAGTATTCAAAACATAACAAGTTAGTATCACATGTTTGGTGCTCTTGGCCTCATAGGTTGATTGATCCATTGATTGTCCTGTCTTCCCCTGCCTCTACCAGCCTGGAACACTGGTGGCCTTATTGGAGGAAGCCTTACTCCTTGTGCAAATGGCTGAGTTGGGAACATTGAAGCTTGTAGGTTGTGTATGGTTGGAGCTGTTGGCAATTCAGGCTAATTGGGTTGTTGTGAAGGGAATGTTGGCATTTCAGGGTGATTGGGTTGTTGTGGAGGTTGATATGTTCCTCTCCCTGTTTCAGAACCTGATTTGGCACTTCTTTTCTTGTCGTTCCTACCTCTTTTGAATATAGGTTTTGCCCTGGATGTTTGTCCACAACCTTGTGTTTGCTCCCTATGAGGGTTTTTACATGTTCTGCTGTTGTGACCCTCCAAACCACACTTTCTGCAGCTCCTTGGTTCCTTTTTCACCTATTCATCCTCATCCCTTCTTCTTTGAGTCTTTGGTTTCCCAAGAGGTCTTTTCACTAGAGGTGAGAGTACCAAGTATGCAAGCTGGCACGCATCAAAACAATCTTCACATATAAGTGCAAATTGCAAATTACCCATACAACTATCAAACATTATTGACTATGCAAAATGTAAATTACCCATAAAGCTATCAAACAATCTAATCTAAGACTAGTACTTACTTTTGTTCACTCCCTCATGTTTCTAATACTGACTATGCCCCTTGAGTAAGCCTCCACGTATGCTTTAACAGAATGATAAAGACTATATAATACCTGCAATGAATGCATATAAGTGTGGGACAATCATTATACAAGGAGCAAACATTAAGTTTCATAAGATACTTGCTCTGCCCATACAAGTCTGTGATTGGCTAGACAAACAACTCCATGCACACAAATGATGTATGTCAACTCCCATTGCCTATAATCACAATATCAAACACATGTCTTCATCCTCCACCTAGAACCACTGTCATTATATATGACTGTGATGAAGCCATCAGTAGACCCAAATTGGCCGGTTCCTCTGCTCTTTGAACCTGTCAATGAGCTTTTGAGTTCTAGGTACCAGTCCATCTATGTCCCAACTACTGCTATTGGCCCTTCCATCGTACATAAGTCTTGTCAGAAGCGTGTAATACTCATCTATGAACTTGCAGACTGACATTTCCTTAAGCTTGATAATCCAATTGTTGAAGCTTTCACTGAAGTTGTTGGTGATGTGCTTTGAGCATACTCTACTGTCAAAGTAAATCTTGCACCAAGTCTTGACATCCCTTTCAACTAGCCACTGATGTGCTATTGGATTACTTTCTTTCAACTCTTTCAAACTGGAGATACGGTCAACCTCCTTGTATGCCCTAGCAACTTTCCAACACAGCCTCATCAAGAACTTACTTTCAAACCCAGCCTTCTTAAAGTTCGTGTACATGTGCTTGAAGCAAAAACCTATAGTTAGATTCTGGAAATAGTTGTTTCACTGCCTCAATCAACCATTTCTGCTTGTCAAATATGAAAGTCAACTTCTCCACATGCATATTCAAATGCATTTGAATGATGATCAAGAAGTTGAACCATAATTGGAAGCATTCAGACTGACAAATGTAGATAGCCAATGGAAATAAACTATTGTTTTCATCCAAGCCTGTCACAGACAAACAACAGCCCCCATATTTGCTCTTCAAAAAATAACCATCCAACCCAACCAATGGTCTACATCCATGCTGCCAACCAAGGATAGATGAAAAGAATGTCAAGTGTGTAGTAATGATGGACTCACACTTCTTGGCAACAAACCTGAAGTTCATCATATGGTTATTCCCATTATCAACACCTATACATGTGTGCTCTTCCCCCATGGTCCTCACACTAAGAGTGTGCCCATCCTTGTCCAAGGCTACATAGCACTGCCATCCACAATTTTCACCCTTACACACTACCAGAAGTCTATTAGGATCATTTTTCTTGAACCTCGTCACAAACTTGTTCCTCACCGCATACTTTCTTAACCAAAACCCAGCTGCCTCAACTGTGTCCCATTGTTTGCCAAGCTCCAAAATTCACTCATTTACTCGCCTCTCATCACCACTCTCCTCACCGTACACATCAGTTGTTTCATCAACAGATATAACATGCTCGGTTGGAGGTGAATGTGCATCATGCTCATTTTCAGTTGAATGACCTGAATGGTACTCCTCTTCTACAGGTAGGTAATCCAAATGAGCAAACTCATTGGCTTGAGAATGACCAGCTGAATGGGCTTGGTCCTGTGGTTGAGATGGACCAGCTGAATGGGCTTGGTCCTTTGGTTGAGAAGAACCAACTGAATGGGCTTGTAATTCACGTGAAGTAGTCGATAACCCCTACTTCCACTATATATTGTTGAATTGTATTGTAAGTTGAAGGGAAAAAAAATAAAATAGAAACAACTTATATTTTTTTGATTGATGTCGAAAATCATACAACGACATTAATGTCGGTTTTTTGCATCAATCAAATGGCGTCGTTGCACATCACTTGGTGAAGGAAGACATTATTGAAGATACAACTTTGGAGACAATAGAGAAGATTTTTAATTTATTTAAAATTTTTCCTTTTTTTATTTATTTAATTATTACTATTTTTTGTTTTTGGTAATTTTCAGCATATAACGGAAACAACACAACAGCATATGGCTCAAACATTGTCCGTTTAATGTGAAATTTTTATAGAAAATTTCTTGATACTCCCCTGAATTTTCATCATTTTTTCAGATTTTTTTGAGGTTGATTTGCTATTGAACAAATTCATTTGGAAAAGTTGGTGATAAAGCTGCGAAATTGCCTAAGACTTGCTTGAAGACCTTTTTTTTAAAAAATTTTATTTTATTTTTTGTTTGTAGTTTTTAGTGAGGAAGAGAGTTTATTCCTTTTTAACTTCTTTTTAATATGCCTCGTGCCAGGACTAGTACCGTTGGTCAGGGACTAGTACCGTTGGTCAGGGAAACCAAAGTCAGAGGCCTTTCAAGACTTTCCTAATGGTCTCAAAACTCAATGTTCCCTTTTGAAAAGTGCCCAAATGCTTAGCATCTATATTATAGGGGGAAGGTTTGAGCTCTTGACTGTGAGGACGTGTTGCCTCCATTGCATAGTCGGGCCAGACTGTACCGCTAGCATTTTTATTGTTTTCTTTGCATTGCTTTTCAACTTCAAACTTGTATTTCCATCGATCGATAGCATCGAACTAGTCTTGAGCAACGTCCTTCCGAACGTTCCTCCCCATTGTAATCTATTGAATGTGAATGAGAGCTTTTACTGACTATTGTGCATTGTTATATTGTCTACAGATTGATATTGTGCATTCTCAAGTTAATATTTGTGCCCATCAAAGTAACTACTCATAGGCTTACTAGTGAATTGGATAGCTAGTGCCGCACGGATTACTAGTCCGTGACAGTTGGTATCAGAGCTAGAGCTTGTTGAATGCAAACCAGGATGCAGGAACTAAATGAGCGCCTTAGCGCTATGGAGGAACGACAGGCTAGTCGAATGCATAGACTAGAAAGCAGAATGGACCAGTTGAACACTTTGGGAGAACAGATTAGTCGGTTGGATGAACTCTTTTCACTGGCAGGCAGAGTGGATTCGCTGGCTGAGCACGTTGATAACTTAGAGGGACGGACAATCGCTATGGAAGAGTCGCCTCACCCCACAGCTCAGGTGATGAGTGACTTCCAATTACAGTTGGAGGACTTATTTGCAAGGGTCGGCTTGCTGACTAAGGCCACAGGGACGACTGATCACCATAGGATGAAAGTGCCTGAGCCAAAGTCATATGCTGGGGCACGAGATGGGAAGGAGTTAGAGAACTTCTTGTTTGATCTGGAGCAGTATTTTCGCGCGGTGAACCCCGAATCAGAAGAAGCCAAGGTTACCATGGCGACCATGTACTTAGCAGGTGATGCGAAACTATGGTGGAGAACCAAATATGCAGATATGGAAGAAGGTCGCATCCTTATTAGCACTTGGGCAGACCTCAAGAAGGAACTTAGAAATCAATTCTTGCCTGAGAACACTGATTTCTTAGCAAGGAGGAAGCTCCACACCATCAAACAGACAGGCAATATTCGAGACTATGTCCGCCAATTCTCAACTTGCTTGCTAGATATTCGAGACATGTCTGAGAAGGACAAAGTTTTCTGTTTCATGGAACAAGCTCAGCCGCTTCTACAAGCAGAATTGCAAAGGCAGAAGGTGACAGATATTACAAGTGCTATTGCGGCAGCAGAAAGGTTTAGCGATTATATGCCCATGACTGGATCCACTTCGCTCAATCACTCCACAGCTAGAACTGGCAGTACCAATTCAAGCTCAGGGTCGAATGCTCGCTCACCTCACCAAAACTGGGGAAACTCAAGTCAGAACCGAGGAAACTACAATTCCCGACCGTCCAACCAGAATTGGAGTTCCAACAAAAATTGGAATGCCAGCTCTAGCAACTCAAATTACAACAACAAAGGAGGGCAAAACTACTCTGGGCAGTGGAGACTATCTACCCCTACCCCATGCATTCTTTGCAATAGCAGGGATCACCCAACAGACAAATGTCCATCCAAACCACCTCTACACTCATTAATGTCCTTGCTTCAAGCAGAACCTTCTAACTCGACCGCATCGAGCTCGAACCCCACCAACAGTGAGACCTCCCAGATGGGAGCTCTACGCAAGCTCAATGCTGTCAAAGGAGAAATGTATGAGCACCCACACAAGAAGACTTTGCAATACATCGACATCACTATCAATGGGTTTCCTTCCCAAGCATTGTTGGATTCCGGAGCGACAGACAATTTTATTGCCCCAGATGAAGCTAGACGTGTGGGTCTGAACTTAGAAGGAGATGTGGGTAAGTTGAAAGCTGTCAAATCTGAGGCAATCTCTATTAATGGTATGGCTAGAGCTGTGCCACTACAGGTTGGTCCATGGGAAGGAAGATCAAACTTCTTGGCCGTTCCACTTGATGATTTTAAGGTGATTCTTGGCCAAGAATTCTTCCGAGGAGCTGCAGCAGGACCATTACCTTTCATGGACTCCTTGGGGTTCTTCGGACCCAGACTACGCATTGTACCAACCTCAATTCGACCAACAACTCATGATAGAATATTGTCGGCGCTCCAAGTCAAGAGAGGCTTGGCCAAAGGAGAAGATACATACTTAGCTGTGGCTAAGCTAGAGATGGAAGATGATACTAGCAAAATCCCTGAGGAAGTTGCCCAAGTTATTGCTGACTTCAGCGAAGTGATGCCGAATGAATTGCCAAAGAATCTACCTCCCAGAAGGCTCATTGATCACGAAATTGAGTTAGTCCCTGGTGCCAAGCCACCCGCACGTAGTCCATATCGCATGAGCCCTCTAGAGCTGACCGAATTGAGAACACAACTAGATGGCTTGTTGGAGTCGGGATTCATTCGGCCCTCTAAAGCACCTTATGGGGCACCTGTTCTTTTTCAGAGGAAACATGATGGCAGTCTTCGCCTTTGTGTTGATTATAGAGCCTTGAACAAAGTCACTATAAAGAACAAATACCCGCTGCCGCTCATTGCAGACTTATTCGACCAACTTGGATCCGCCAGATACTTTACAAAACTCGTCCTTGGGAAAGTGTTTCCATGGACTTCATTACGGGGTTACCGAAAGTGGAGGATTTCAGGAGTATCCTTGTAGTTGTTGACCGATTCTCAAAGTATGTGACCTTTGTGCCGACCGGACTGACTTGCACAGCCGAAGATACGGCGCAATTGTTCCTCAAGCATGTAGTGAAGTATTGGGGACTGCCCGAAAACATTGTTAGCGACCGTGATGCTCGCTTCACAGGAAAGTTCTGGAAGGAGTTGTTCAAGCTCTTGGGATCCAAACTTAATATGTCGACAAGCCAACACCCCCAATCTGACGGACAGACTGAGCGCTTTAACTCTATGATTGAAGAATACCTTCGTCATTTTGTAAGTGCAAACCAGAAAAATTGGGTGGGACTACTCGATGTTGCACAATTATGTTTCAACTTACAAAAGAGCTCAGCTACTCACTCCAGCCCCTTCCAGCTGGTTACTGGTCAGCAACCATTGACACCACATACAGTACTTACCGGATACCAAGGACCCAGCCCAAGAGCTCTTGAATTTGTCAAAGCCTGGCAGAAAAACATTGAAGTTGCTCGAGCCTATCTTGAGAAAGCCTCCCGTCACATGAAGAAATGGGCCGACAAGAAACGACGAATTGATCCTTTTGAAGTCGGAGACTTGGTATTGGTGAAGCTAGATATGTTCAACAAGTATAAAAGGACAGCTAGAACACACAACAATCTGTTTCGCAAGTATGAGGGACCGGTACAGATTATTGAGAAGTCGGCAAAGTCTCATATCGCGTCAAGTTACCACATTGGCTCCGTTTCACCCATCCTGTCTTCCATGCAAGTAACTTGAAGTCCTACAATCCAGATGCCACTGATCCCACAAGAAATGTATCTACACGAGCATTGCCTAAGCATCCTACTAAGCCAGATCGAGAAGTGGAAGAAATCTTAGCTGACCGCCTCATCAACAACACAGGCCCGGATAGAGAGTATTTGGTCAAGTGGCAGGATGAACCTCCTTCAGAGATCAGTTGGGAGCCAGTCGAGCATCTGCTGCCATACCTTTCAAAGCTGGAAGAGTACTTGGAAAAGTTCGCTGCGAGGGCATCAGCGAATTGAGTGTGGGAGAGTGTCAGGACTAGTACCGTTGGTCAGGGACTAGTACCGTTGGTCAGGGAAACCAAGGTCAGAGGCCTTTCAAGACTTTCCTAATGGTCTCAAAACTCAATGTTCCCTTTTGAAAAGTGCCCAAATGCTTAGCATCTATATTATAGGGGGAAGGTTTGAGCTCTTGACTGTGAGGACGTGTTGCCTCCATTGCATAGTCGGGCCAGACTGTACCGCTAGCATTTTTATTGTTTTCTTTGCATTGCTTTTCAACTTCAAACTTGTATTTCCATCGATCGATAGCATCGAACTAGTCTTGAGCAACGTCCTTCCGAACGTTCCTCCCCATTGTAATCTATTGAATGTGAATGAGAGCTTTTACTGACTATTGTGCATTGTTATATTGTCTACAGATTGATATTGTGCATTCTCAAGTTAATATTTGTGCCCATCAAAGTAATTACTCATAGGCTTACTAGTGAATTGGATAGCTAGTGCCGCACGGATTACTAGTCCGTGACACCTCGAATGGTCAAGTGCAACTTGTAATAGTTAGACATTATTTTAGCATTAGGTTGATTGTTAGTGTTAGGTTAGATTTAATTCACTTTCATAAAATAAAATAAAAAACTAAAAACTAAACAAACAAACAAAATAAAAAAATAAAAAAAAAATAATTTCTGATTTCTTGACCAAGATCATTAAACATCTTTGCATGTGTAATTGTTTGATTGTATGTTTATTTATTTAGATAGCAATCGAAGTCAGTAATAAAATATAAAAAAAAAACTTTGAAAAATGGCTATTTTTTTGTAGTGGACAACCAGTGGTGTTGTGGGGGAGAGAGCAATTGCTTGAACCTAGGAGGAGTAGCTCTCAAATAACACTTCTCTCTACTCCCACGGTGGATACCTTGTGCCCGAGCTCACAAGTTAGTAAGTATCTCTGAGCATTGTTTTAGTGGCTTGGGTGCTGAGTGAAAATCGATTGGACATTGTTTGGTGTTTGTTTATGTTTCTGCATCTTAACGAACTGCGTGGTTGCTTACGTTAATAAGCTACCATAAACAAAGAGGGCAGACGTAGCCCTGTTTTTTGAAACTTGTGGGATTTCATCACCCACTTCATCACTCTAGCTGTGTGAAACCAAGACACATAATAAAATCAACTAAGATTAGAGCCAACTAGGACGGTGTTCATAGGACAACTAAAACCTAGGTTATTCTGCTAAATTTTGTGTTGACTAAAGCAAAATGTGACGTTGGGTTTAATAATTCGATGAACTCCGAGAGGCCACTGCCACATGGGTAACTCACCCGGTACGCCAAGTCATTAGTAAGCTGCAGACCACAGAAGGACGTGGTGTAACTAACCGTTTTGGCTAGGAACACACACCCTAAGTACGTATTTGACACACATCGTTCTCATATCAATCGGTCTACAGAGCGGTAGCACAAATACAGTTCTTAATTAGACCACGTGATCTCCTATACTTGTGCAATAATCCGGCTTCTTGCAAGCGTAACTCCTACCTTCTGATTTTGGACTTTGTACTGTTGGATACAAGCTTTTAGGATCATCTGTTAGCATCCTATCTAATGAGGCAATAATAGATAACATTGTAACGCCTGCTGGTTTCAATCAATCTTGTCCCTCACAGATTAACAAGATAAAATCCCATTAAAACGTTTTTTGCTTAGATTTGGCATTTGTGTGGTTCAGAAGTGATCATTGCTTGTGTATGTCTTCTTAGCAACCGTGTAGGGATATTTGATCTTGTGCTTTGTCACTGTCATTTTTCCAATCCATTTTTTTCCCTTTTATGAAAATTTGGGAACGACTCAACAAGCGTTTGGTTCGTACCTAAAATTTTTCTAGCCACCCTAATCCAATTTTTGCTTCTTCACCTACCTCCCCTCACTCAATCAACACTGAAATGGAAGAACGCCCAATTTGGGAATACAATGTTCCCTTTGCTGCTAATGTGCACAGATGCATTGAACTCCCCCCTATCACTACAGCTCAATTTGAGATTAGACCGACTATTATTAATATGTTGCCGAAGTTTCATGGGCATGATCGAGAAAGCCCATATGTCCATCTTGGAAAGTTTCTTGAAGTTTGTAGTGCTTTTAATAACCAAAACATAGATGAAGAAAATGTTAGACTTCGCTTGTTTCCTTTATCTCTTGATGATTGGGCCACCTCATGGCTAAATTCCCTCCCTGCCAGTTCCATTAAATTATGGGCGGATTTAGTTAGAAAGTTTCTAGCGAAGTACTTCCTCATGAGAAAGACCCTAGAAATTAGAAGAGAAATTGAGGAGTTTACTCAAACACATGATGAATTTTTTTATGAAGCATGGGACCGCTTTCAAGATTTACTCATCAAGTGCCCCCATCATGGCTTTGAAAAAAATGAGTGCTAGTGCAGAGTTTCTATAATGGATTGATTGTCGAATCTAGAAATATGATCGAATGCATGCATCAAGGGAAATTCATGCGTAAAAACTGGTACTGATGCTTATACCTTTCTAAGTGAACTTGCTGACGATTCTCGACAATGGACTGCCCATAGAGACTTGAAACCTAGTTCTTCTAGAAAATCACGTCTATTTGTACCAAAGGAAGATCCCGAACCAGACATCAAAACATTCCTAAAGGACTTTGCTAAGGAAATGAAATCTATTGTGACAAAGTCTACCTCTGAAGCCAGATAACAGACTTATAAGCCTTGTACCTTTTGCCTCAAAAGAGATCATATAGATTCTGATTGCCCTTTAACTTTAGGTGGCAATGAACCTCCAGAGGAGGTGTGTGTATTTAACAGTGAACGTAAATCAAACACACACTACAAGAAAAATTGTGATCAATAGCGTTTAAAAACCGCTATGGTAGGATACCATAGCGGTTTAGTAACCGCTATGACAGCCGGAGCTATAATAGACCCAGGGGATATTATAGCGGTTTTAAAACGCTATGGTAAGTTTGGCTTTTATAGCGTTTCAAAACCGCTATGGTAGCCTCTGCCATAGCGTTTTAAAAACGCTATAGTAGACTCTAAAACCGCTATGGTAGACTCTACCATAGCGTTTTAAAAACGCTATGGTAAGTATACATAGGAATTTTTTTTTTTTTTTTTTTTTTTTTTTTTTTTTTACTATCAAATGACTTTTTATTACATCTCATAAGTTTTATGTCTAGAAAATAAAATTTTAAATGTGCCAAAGTTAAACATTTCCATGAATGGAGGCAAAGTAATGTAATTAATTAATAAACGGTATTACATCGAGTCACAAAATCTATCAAATAATATAAATAATGTAATTAATAAGATAATATATTACAATTATGGTACTTGGGATAACAAACTGAAAATTAAGCGATGGTTTTGCCCATTGGATCAATGAGAATCATGCCAATAACACCACCCGCTTCTCTAACAAAATGGCTTTTTTGATTTTAAGGTCTGGGAGTTCAAAAGCACAGACAACGATCTTCCCCTTTATCAAGCTACGATCAAGAGTGTTGTTCTTGTATAAGCTGAAAAAACAGACCAAGACATAATAATTAGGACTGGACTTAACAGAACTGAATGGTTTTCACGAGGAAACATGCTTCAGTAAAATTTCAAATGCATCGGGACATTAATCGTGGAATTTGAACACTTATATGGACTTAGTTCTCCTGACTATGCAAAAAGAATGCACTGAAGTGATGGTTAAGACCATTCACTAGGATTAATTTTCTGCGAGAGTCCAAAACTACTATTACTTACAGATCAAAGGGAAACTCATTAAACTAGACTTTTCATTTAGCAGAACAGAAAGAATACACATAGGTTTTTCTTATTGGAGAGCAGAAAATAGTGAGTTGTGCATATACCTGCCCTGTAGATACGATGACTGGATCCTTCATCAATTCTAGGGATATAGGACAACGGAAATCATCCAGTATGACAGGAGATTTTGGACTACCATCAGCTAAGACCAGTAATTTGACCTCTGGATGAAGACTTTTTCACTCGCAGAAGCACATAAGCTCGGATTCTCAATCTGCATAAAATCTTTGAACTTTTTCAGTAGCATTGACATCTTTTCAATGGTTTCCTCAGGATCTCCACTTACAACAACCATCTCATGCAAAGCCAGCATACACACGTTCCAACCAAACGCTGCTACATACAGCAGCAAACGCGTCCCAGCAGCAGCAAACACAGCAGCAACAGCACTGCAGCACAGCAGCAACGCAGCGCCTCAGCAGCAACAGCAACGCAGCGCATCAACAGCAGCATAACCGTGTCGCAGTCGCGCTTTCGCAGCATCATCTCAGCAGGCCACATACCGTCACTAGACAGCACCCCGCATACATTCAAACGTCCACAGCCTCACAGCAAGTCGAGCCGCGGCAGACTGACCGCAACACAGCAGTGCACAGCAAACCAGGCCACTGCAACGCAGCAAACATAAGCCTGGCAGCCACCATCACGCCATTGCCTAACCAGCTATCAATGGACCATGTAATAGACAGTTTAGTACAACTGAGGTGGTGAATCATAATTCCAAGTGTCAAAAACAGTCTGTGTAGCAGTAATTCGAAAAGTAAAAAACAAGTCAGTGAACGCATACCATTTCCTTGATTATCGACTTAGAGTGTAGACCATGACTTGATGAATTAATATCCAGGTTTCCAATTGCAAAAATGATTCCAAGAGTTGTCAGATGTCCAACACAGGAAAGAAATTAATGACAAGTTGGCAATGTAAAACCTGTCATAGAAAATTAAAAAATGAGGTAACTCCAACAATTTGCAACTTGCAATCCAAATGTAAAACCTGTCACTATATACAAATAGCAAAAGGGCGTTACTTGAGTCCAATTTGCAACTTGCAATCCAAATCATGCAAGCACAAAACAACACCATGCAAAGCCGGCTCCCAGCCATATTCGAACCCGCACAAGCATAACCAACTGACCACCAAGACATCAGCAAATTCAGCACAAACATTCGCTGCCAAAGCAGCAGCAACTTCAGCAAGACAGAGCACTCTGTCCAGCAAGACAAAGTACTCTGTCCAGTTTATAAAACAGGCACAGTATGTAAAAAAAAAAAAAAACAACCTCCATATTAGAAAGTTATTTCTTGAGTCAAATTGTTTATAAACAGCCTTCACATTATAAACATTTAAAAAAATAAATTTGAATCAAGGACTAGGCCAAATTCACCTAGAACTCATAAACAAGCAAATAGGTAGGCAAGCAAAGACAGTTTTAGCGCACAAGACAGTCAAAATGCAGTTTTAACCTTGGCCAAGGCATGGGAACTGACCACAACACAAGGTTTAGTACCAAATTTGATCTGAAATATTGGTCCATATAGCTTGGTTAACTTAGAGAAGTAGCACAAAAGAAGAATCAAGCAGGGAATAACAACATAAAAGACATCATCCACATGCATCTAATGTGATTAATTCCAGATAGAACATCATTTTGACATCAGAACTACCAAAACACTGATCAATTTCTTCACAAAAATGGTAATAACAGTAAGTAATACTTACTGCTTTTCACCCACTGCCTACAAGTAATAACAGTAAGTATTATGATGGCATACCTTTCTTCTTCTGAATATTAGTCCATTTACCCCATCCTGGAAGTAAAACTGGTTTTTTAGGTTCAGGGTATTCCTCATTCAGAATAATATATGCAAATAAACCCTCAACCCGTAATATCATGCAACACCACCACCACTAACTAACTACAAAAAGGCAACAACTAGAAAATATCAAAATCATGTGCAAGCAGCAACAACATTGTGCATATAGGGGATAGGGAACAATGAGTGCACCATGCTTAGTCATTTCCTTTCGGGTCCATAACAAATCAGCCAAGTCAACATGTCATTTTCAGGAGTCCCAGCTGCCATACATCTCTACGCCCCAGCTGCGCCAAAAAGGTAAATTAAAGTTAATCCAGATAGTTGTTGATCATGGTCTTGCTTGATACGATTAATCTGCAAAAAGGTAAATTAAAGTTAATCCAGAAAATGGTCTGTTATTTATATAAATAATATTAGAGCAAATCTCCAAACAGAGAACCTATTTGGAATGATTCTTTGAGAGATTTGTTCAACCTGGGTCCATAAATATGATGGACTAAACATGTAAATTAGAGAAAATTGAATTCCTTGCTCAAAAATTTTAAAACTTAATATATAAGTAAAAGAAGAAAAAAAAAGGGGGAAAAAAACTGAAGACAACTAAACAAAATCACTGTTGACATTGGAGAAATTGACTGAATATGGAGAGCTCAGGTCTATTTATATGCTTACAAGTTGCGAGCATAATTCATAAAGGAAATGAAGTCTTGAATTAGAAATAATCTTAGTTTACAAGAAGTAGAGGAAATTTCAACATGACGACATCAAACAAAATTAAACTGCTAAAAGTCCATAGGATTCTGAGGATGCTACTTCCTCAGGGTACTTGTCACTTATGAATGCCTATGAGGTTGTGACCAACACAGTAATAGTGCATATTGTATATTCATATTAGAGTACAGGGATGAAGTATCAATTTACAGACATTTCTGTGATATGCTAGTTGTTAATAACCTCCAAGGAGTATGAAGTTCAACAATACTGAATATACACTCCAACAATGCCATTGGCATGCATCTTCTGAGCATACCATTGATGGCAAGAGGTAACTGTCCTTTGCAACTGCAAGAGATCTATCAGATAAGAGAAGAAAAATAGGAGAAAATAAAAAAACAGAGCAGACAACAGAGGAGGAAGAGTCAAAAAGATGTTGGGCACCATTACAACAATACCCAGCTTTTTGAATTATCACAGGGCACCATTACAACAATATCTAGCTTTTTTTCCTGCTTGGAATCAGAAGCTTGAGCATAGAAAGGCCTCTTAAATAACTGATTTCCTTACAGGTGTATACAGTTCTAATAACAAAAACTTTTAGAATGCATTCAATAAAATGTTACCCCTTACTCTAATTTGAACAAAAGCATCAATTATATGAACAAATTTTGCTTAAACTAATGCATCCTTGAGAGCAAAATCAAATTCAGCACTATGGTTTCTAATGCCGATTTTGACAGCAAAACCATTAATGCCTAGCAAAAGAGTACACTAATAAGAAGAAAAATTAAGCACTTGGAACAGTAGACTATCAAATTCAACACTATGGTTTCTAATGCCGATTTTGACAGCCAAACCATTCATGTCCATTAGACTAATAAGAAACAAAGAACAATCAAAACAAGCAAAGCACAACACAACTGTTTCTAAGAATTGCATTGCTTTGCACGACACAACTGAAAAACAGAAAGGAAATAATAACTAACATAGTAAAAAAAATAATATTATATATATATATATATATATATATATAATTAACATTCAAATTAAATCTCTAAAATACCAAAGCACCTCTTAACACTCGGAGCAAATTTATTGAAACATCTAGCAAGAAAGTATTAATTACTTTTTTGTTTTGTTTTTTTTTTTTTAATTACTTTTTTGTTTACATCATGCTTCCACACTCAAGAGATGTCACAAATAAATTCAAAAGTTCAATAGAGAAGAGAGTAGAGTTCAACAAAATAAATATATCCAATCCCAGCCAGATGGTAGTATAGTGCCGCACACTAACTAGTTATTGAAACATTAAATGAATCAATCAAGAAAGGAAAAGAACCAAAAAGTAATTTAAATATGTGCTTTAGGTGGCAGTTACCTATTGGAAATATAATATCTCTACAACACCAATGATGCCGCTTTGCACAAACAAAGTAAAATTGTTAACACAATTCAACTATGAAAGGCTCCTCAAAGCAGCAGTGAGTCAACTCTCAACAAAAGCAATAAATCAAGTAAGGGAACTCATTGAGCTGTTATTTTAATGGGTTATCGTCATCTTCACTAAAGACAACGATAAAGACAACGATATTTTAATGGGAACTCATTGAGCTGTTATTTTAATGGCAATGAAATCTGTTATCCTTTATAAAAACAACGATACCTGTCATTCGAGAAAGCCATGCTTGGAAGGTTAAGATAGAAAAAATAAGAGCAAGCACTCCTCATTGAGATCAATTCCTGCAGTAAAGTATAATAATATAAGTTTCAGAAAAAAAAATTTCCTCAAACCTAACACGGTTTCCACAAACACCATGACTCAACAACATTTTTTTAATTTTTTTTAACAATGTTTGAACTCTGGACTTGTGAGCTAGCATCCATGGCACACACACCACGAGCTTGGTGTATTCTTATCATGTTTTGACTCATCTTCTGATTGTCAATGTTCAACTAATCATACAAACTTATAGAAAGTATAAAGGCAACCTTATGTGACAAAATGATATCTCACTGAAAATACATGCTTGAAACCATCGAGATCAAGCCAAATTAGAGTACTATCATTGGAGTACAGCTGCATATGTGTGAGTATATTAGGTTTACACTTCTTGCTGATTAAAGGGTATGTTGCTATAACATGGACACGGTCTTCATGTCGGACAAGCCTCATGTCAGACATGGCAAACCTCAGAAAAAAAAAAAAAACTAGGCCATGGGCATGGCTACGGCACGGAGATTAAATAATATTTGATTTTTTGTAATTCATACTATGAACATCAATATTAAATCCTTAGTATTCACAATTTCAGACCATTCATATGCAAATAATTACCAATGAACTTCATTCAAACCATATGTTTGTTTTTAGTCGAAATCATGTATTCATGGTAGGGAATTAGGAATTCAGAGAGACAAGTCCTATGGAACAAATTAAAAAACTATGTACTTAGGATCTGATTTGTTGGTTGAAGTAAACTCATAAGGCTAAGAACAATGTATTACCTAGGCCGATAACACACACTCAACATAGTTCCAGTAGAGATATCATGAGCAGCAATTGCAAGTATGCCTAATTTGATATTCCTTTAGTACAATTCAAGCCCATTTAAATGTCGAACTCCAACACGAAGTTTTCCGTTCTTACTTCAGCGAGACAAGACTCTCCTATTAATTCAATAAATATTGTTGCAAGGTGATCCATAAACACATACAAAATGACGACTGATATACATGTAATTATTACAAATTATAACCCTTAATTTATATATGTTAGTGCTTCAATTAATATATTTTATTCTAATTATTTCAATTTTTATGTTTTTGTAGGAATCTGCGCGCGTGAACGATAAAAGTGCATTAAGGCGACAAATTTGAGAAAATGATTAATTTGTCGATTCTAGCGGTGGTACAAAAGAGTGGTTCACACATCTAAGCCTAACCCGAATAAGCATGGTCCACTTACTTTAACCAAGCCCAAGCCCAAGCCCAGAAAGCTAGAATCCTAAACCCAGCCTAACAAGGAAATAGGGAAACCCTATTTAGGTTTCTCTATTGCCTTCTCTTTGGAGGGAGCTCTCTTCCACGTTTTCTGATCTTGCTCTCCTTTCCAGCCACCATCACCACCTCCATTGGGCAGAGACAGAGCTCTCTCGCCACTAACCAAACACCACCTTGCCACCTTCTAACCACCGTCCTCGCCCCTGTTTCACGCTAAAAACCCCACCATCTAACCACCGTCCTCTCTGTCCATAGCACAGCCGCCACCACCATCTCCCTCCCTCTCTCTCACCGCCACCATCACCCGAGCACCATCGCCATCACCGCGACAGACTCGCTACCACCGCGAAACAGGGAGAGCACCTCCCTGTTTCACCTCCCTGTTTCTCGTCCTCCTTCGCGGTTTTGTTATTATCCCTGTTCCCTCACCCTCTCTCTTTGTTCTTGCAGGTACAGGAGCCGATTGGGAGGAGAGGAAGCTCGCGAGGAGCGGAGAACAGCGGCGGAGTTGGTCGCGTCGCGCTGGAGAAGACGAACCAGCAGAGAGCAGAAATTTCGCGCGGGAGAAACTGTTTTTCACTTTTGAAAAACGGTTTTGGCTATTGACACCCCGAGAATTTGTAAGAGCCACCACAGAGCCTTTTTAGCTGCTTTTCTCGGGATTCGTGCGCGTACAGGAAGTGATGGATTCCTCCTCCAGTGATGCTGTGACCACCACCACCATGAGTCACTAAACCCCACGCAAGGTGAAGAGGTGAACTCCTAGATGTAACGCACTAAATTAGTAATTGATTCGCTTTAAGTGTTCACGATGAATAATGATGTTTAATGATTCTCACTTTTATTTAATATAGAAATTTATGTTATTTTAGTGACAGAGATTTCATAGATTTCTTCGTAGATTTTTATTACTCCGGTGATTATCTTTTCTTCTCCATATAAGCTTAGTCACGCTTTTCTTATGTGTGGAATGTTTAAGGATTAATTGATTCCGGTAGGTTAGTTATATGTGATCGTCATTTATTACGGTATTGTCTCCGGATATATCGTAAGTTTAAGATATCACATATGACAAACCTTTGTGTTTTCTTAGAAGAAGTGAAATCTTAAATTCATTTACATTAGGGTATATTAATGATTAAAAGATTATTTTTCCGACTACGTCGTTTGGGATGTGAAACACGTAGTTGAGTCATCATAGCGAATCAATACTAGTTGGCGTGTGAAGTCTAGGAGGGATTCTTGGAACCTTGTGATTTTTTTCCAAACTTAATTTTCATTAAATTAAATTCAATTTCGTATTTTAAATTTGTTAGAATTTCTTAACTTTAGTTTCGCATAGTTTGTTTTCCTTAACCTTGTTTTGTAGATCGTTTTTCCTCGTGGGATCGACACCCCATTCTTTACTGCAATTGACCGCGTGTATTGTTTGAGCGTAATCAAATTTTGGCGCCGTTGCCGGGGAACAAGCGTCATTCTACAAGGAAGGTTTCGGGTATTATCTTTTCTGCTCATTTTTCATTTCATTTTATTTTATTCTATTTTTTTAGGTTTTAGGTCCAGTTTAATTTTTATCTTTATCTTTATTTTTATTTTATTTTATTTCTTAAAAAAAATTATTAAAAAAAATAAAAAAATTTAAAATTAAAAAAAAACAAAAAAAAAAAAAAACATTAGGGGAGTGAGTTGGAATAGAAACCACTTAGGTTCGTGGGAGGAGATGACCCAAACATTTTTTAATAAATACTTTCCTCACCACAAAACCAACGGTCTAAAGAGACAAATTTCTACCTTCACCCAAAAGAATAACGAGACATTATATCAAGTATGGGAAAGGTTCAAGGATCTCTTGAATACATGCCCACACCATGGGTATGAGAGTTGGCGCTTAGTCAGTTATTTTTATGAGGGGCTCACTAGTAGAGAACGTCAGTTCGTTGAGAAGATGTGTAATGGAGAGTTTTTGCAAAAAGACCCTGACGAGGCCATTGAGTACCTGAATGACTTAGCTGAAAAGGCCCACACTTGGACTGGTCCAAATGCTACTGAGAGCACAAATAGAACACACCCAGCTGGAGTTTACCAACTTAGGGAAGAGGATAGCCTTAGAGCCCAACTTAATAGAGTAACTAGGGAGTTAGAGGCACTTAAGACCAAGGATGGTAGGCCCGCACATACTGTTGCCAGAGTTGAGCTACAGGACGCCTGTTTTATATGCGGGGGAGTTGAACACTTAGCACAGGATTGCCCGACCTTGACTGAGATGAGAGGGGTTTATGAGGAACAATGTAACGCCTTAGGGATGTACAAGAAGCCTTACTCACCATTCTCTAACACTTACAATTCTGGCTGGAGAGATCACCCTAACTTTAGCTGGAGGTCTGAGGCCGACCAACCTACACACCCACAGGCACAACCACCTAAGTCATACCCTGCACCTCCGTACAATGCGCAATCTAATAAAAGTTCCTTATCAGACACTTTGCATGCATTTATAGAGGCACAAGGTAAAACTAATCACAAAATTGAGGTTGCATTGACACAGTTGGCAGAGGAGAACAAGGAGATCAGAAGCCAAATAACAAGGCTGGCAAGTTCATTAACAATACAAGCTCAGGACCAATTTCAGTCACAGCCTCAAGCAAATCCGAAGGGCCAACTTATGGCACAAACCTCTACTTCAGACTCTCAGAATGTCATAGAGATTAATGCCATCACTACTCAGAGTGATAAGATTTTAGATGGATCAAGCTCGTTCACAACTATAAGCACCTCCCCAAGTGCAAAGGAGAGCATCCCTGAGGATGAGCCCAATAAGAACATTCCAGTTTCAGTTCTTTTTCCTCAAGCACTACGACCTCCTGGAAAGAAATCAGAAATGCATGGTGAGATTCTAGAACACTTGAAACAGGTTAAAATTAACTTACCTTTGCTGCATGTGATTAAACAGGTACCAACTTATGCGAGGGTCATCAAGGATCTATGCACTATCAAGAGGAAACATCAGGTGGTTGCTATTTTTGAGTGGACTGATCCTCAACTTTTCAGGTTGTTGGTATACGATTCCTTAACCTTTTTGACTCATTTATATCATAGACTAGGTTTGAAAGTGAATGTTTCCTATGTTCTTCCTCGTCACTTCATGGTATATCTTTCATGAGGGAGAATATATGTCGGGCTGAAGACGTTAAACCAAGCGCTCCTAGGAGGCAGCCTAGCCTTAGTTGTGTGTCTTTGCTGTTAGTTTGGATTGATTTTCGAGTACCCTATTTAGTTGTGTTTCACTCATACTCGTTAGCTCCATAACATTTTTGACTTACAACTTGCCTTTTTTTTTGTTTTCTTTGTTAATGTCGAGTATGCATTTTATCGATTTCTAATGAAAACTCCATGATTCTTATGTTTCTGAGCGTTCATTGGTGGAAGATTTCATTGAAATTGGTAAAGCTTCACCATGGTAATATCACTCTAACCCTCCTCTTTTCTTTTGCCTTACTTTGTCATGATTATTATTTTATACATTGAGGACAATGTTTGGTTTAGGTTTGGGGGTGTGGTTTATTAGATTTTTTATGCAATTTTCAAAAATCTTTGAGTTTAAAAGGTATTTTACAATTAAACCGAGTCATTTTTGTGTTCTACTCAATCTCCATTGAATACTTAGATGATTATGGTAATTGTGTAAAATCTTCTTGAAAATGCATTTGAAATCCGAACTCTTGGTGAATAAAATAATAATAAAAAAAAAAAAAAAAAAAAAAGAGGTTTTGAGTTCTCTTCAATTTTAGAGAATGATTTTGTTGCCTTTAATTTTGAGAAAACACATACTAGCATGTGTCACATAGTTATATTAGTGGAAAACATGATATTTGATATTATCCTTATGTTAGATGTATTTCGTGAGACTTTTCAACTCGACTATTTATGCACTATAAGCCAAGTCAACATGATTTGAAGTTGATTAGTGAAGTATTGAACTAGAAAACCTTAGAATAATAGTGGAGACTTAACCCTTGTGAGTTTTGAGCCATTCTTTATTTCTTGAGGGTTATTAATTACACTCTGATTTTTCTTGAGTCCGCATTATTTCGTTGATGATCTCATTATTCTTGATTTTCTTATTGATTGCTTTAAGAATGACATAAAAATTGAATCTTTCCACTAGAACTTCTTGCTTTATTTAGTTGAGATGTCCTAGTACTAACTAGAACTTATGAAGTGATATAGGCATTTCTTTCTTTAAACCATTTTTAACCTTTTAGCCTACCCAATAATAAATATCCATTTGCAGCCCTTTGAGCCTTTAGATAGCCTTTTCTTTGTGATCCCCATTCCCAATACCTACTCCAATCAAGGAGTAATACCTCTATTATTTTATCCTTACCCAATTTTCTGAGAATGTATCCGGTGAGATATATTTATGGAATGGGCAAATAAAAAAAAAAAAAAGGATATTTCATGCGCCCTCGAAGTAAAAGTGTTGGATTGTATCAATGGGGAAAAGCATTTCAAAAAAAAAAAAAAAAAAAAAAAGTGATTGAAGAAGAAAATAATGAAGAAAAAGTTAATGGTGTACAACATTGATTTGCTCTTCAATGCTCTATGTTTTATTCAAGGGTGTATCCATTCTCAGAAAATCTTTGTATCCTTTTGTCCATTATTGTTTGCCATAATCCAAGCCCCAATGCAACCTAATAAAGACCTGATTGATCTTAAGTGAAAGTTAGCTTAATAGATGTGGAGATTGAATAGGCAAGAACTATGGTGTTTGATTCAACATTCTCAAAAGTAATCAATATTCCGGTCCATGAGATCATATTCATTTCACTCTTTGAAAATTCCGTTTTTCATGATAATTATATGTGAGACGTTTGCATTTTTCATAATATATTCTTTTCCTCACATATAAACTGAGTGCCCAATCTCTGAGCGTTTCATTTTTGAGCGACATGAGAGAATTGTAGTCGAAACGTCTTTTCTAAAGGTTTTCTTGTCACATCTTTACTATGAGATGAAGAGTTATGTTGATAAGGCTCCTCACACACACACTTCGAGTTGAGAATGATTATGAAAATTCACTTAACCTTTAGATACTATTAAATTATTGTACTCTATTGATATACCTTTGTGACAGTTTTAGTTTGTTGTTTTTCTCGAATGCTAAGCAATTAGAAAATTACTCTAAAGAAAATAAAGAAGAATGCTCACACTTTTGCATTATGTTTTTAGAAAATAGATTTTGTTTTATTGAGTCAGTAATGTTTGGGGGTAGCATTTCTGGAAACCCTCACGAGACTATAACTCGTCCTCTAGAGGTAATCTAGAGGTTTAAAGCCTTGTTGCACGTTAAGGTAAGTGCAACCGTGATTCCTACGAAAGTGAGTTAGGATTTTATTCTTTATTTTGTTTTGCTCGAGGACTAGCAAAATATAGGTTTGGGGGTATTTGATATACATGTAATTATTACAAATTATAACCCTTAATTTATATATGTTAGTGCTTCAATTAATATATTTTATTCTAATTATTTCAATTTTTATGTTTTTGTAGGAATCTGCGCGCGTGAACGATAAAAGTGCATTAAGGCGACAAATTTGAGAAAATGATTAATTTGTCGATTCTAGCGGTGGTACAAAAGAGTGGTTCACACATCTAAGCCTAACCCGAATAAGCATGGTCCACTTACTTTAACCAAGCCCAAGCCCAAGCCCAGAAAGCTAGAATCCTAAACCCAGCCTAACAAGGAAATAGGGAAACCCTATTTAGGTTTCTCTATTGCCTTCTCTTTGGAGGGAGCTCTCTTCCACGTTTTCTGATCTTGCTCTCCTTTCCAGCCACCATCACCACCTCCATTGGGCAGAGACAGAGCTCTCTCGCCACTAACCAAACACCACCTTGCCACCTTCTAACCACCGTCCTCGCCCCTGTTTCACGCTAAAAACCCCACCATCTAACCACCGTCCTCTCTGTCCATAGCACAGCCGCCACCACCATCTCCCTCCCTCTCTCTCACCGCCACCATCACCCGAGCACCATCGCCATCACCGCGACAGACTCGCTACCACCGCGAAACAGGGAGAGCACCTCCCTGTTTCACCTCCCTGTTTCTCGTCCTCCTTCGCGGTTTTGTTATTATCCCTGTTCCCTCACCCTCTCTCTTTGTTCTTGCAGGTACAGGAGCCGATTGGGAGGAGAGGAAGCTCGCGAGGAGCGGAGAACAGCGGCGGAGTTGGTCGCGTCGCGCTGGAGAAGACGAACCAGCAGAGAGCAGAAATTTCGCGCGGGAGAAACTGTTTTTCACTTTTGAAAAACGGTTTTGGCTATTGACACCCCGAGAATTTGTAAGAGCCACCACAGAGCCTTTTTAGCTGCTTTTCTCGGGATTCGTGCGCGTACAGGAAGTGATGGATTCCTCCTCCAGTGATGCTGTGACCACCACCACCATGAGTCACTAAACCCCACGCAAGGTGAAGAGGTGAACTCCTAGATGTAACGCACTAAATTAGTAATTGATTCGCTTTAAGTGTTCACGATGAATAATGATGTTTAATGATTCTCACTTTTATTTAATATAGAAATTTATGTTATTTTAGTGACAGAGATTTCATAGATTTCTTCGTAGATTTTTATTACTCCGGTGATTATCTTTTCTTCTCCATATAAGCTTAGTCACGCTTTTCTTATGTGTGGAATGTTTAAGGATTAATTGATTCCGGTAGGTTAGTTATATGTGATCGTCATTTATTACGGTATTGTCTCCGGATATATCGTAAGTTTAAGATATCACATATGACAAACCTTTGTGTTTTCTTAGAAGAAGTGAAATCTTAAATTCATTTACATTAGGGTATATTAATGATTAAAAGATTATTTTTCCGACTACGTCGTTTGGGATGTGAAACACGTAGTTGAGTCATCATAGCGAATCAATACTAGTTGGCGTGTGAAGTCTAGGAGGGATTCTTGGAACCTTGTGATTTTTTTCCAAACTTAATTTTCATTAAATTAAATTCAATTTCGTATTTTAAATTTGTTAGAATTTCTTAACTTTAGTTTCGCATAGTTTGTTTTCCTTAACCTTGTTTTGTAGATCGTTTTTCCTCGTGGGATCGACACCCCATTCTTTACTGCAATTGACCGCGTGTATTGTTTGGGCGTAATCAACGACACCTCATGAAGATGAAAGTATTTTCTTCACAGACACAAAATTTCCCCAACAGTTTGAAAGCGTCTCTTTGGTGAACCCACACTCATCAAGTACAAATTGAATATGCATACGACGGTGGAATTCAAAAATGCACTCGTGGTTAGAATTGATGAAACTATAAAATAGGTATAAACTGTGTCAGTTATACCCCGATAAATATGATGGAATTTTCATTCAATATCATTCAAGTCCTTTGCCACCAACGCTTGTGTTGTTAGATCTTAAAAAATGTCCTGAAACAAACAAACATCGAAAGTGTTTGATCTTAGTTTTTACAAATAGTTCGGAAGATTTGTATTTCAACCATAAAGGAGATTTATTTTGAAGGCAACTTTTGTGTTTCGTAATGAGAAATATCAATAACATCAAGAATATTTCAACCCAATTCCACTTACTACGAACTCCAATATTCTATAAGATCTCAAATCTATACACAAATGGATATTTAGTAAAAACCTGTCAAACGCAGTAAATCGTACTAACGCAATTCCATTGTACTTGTCGTGAATTATCAAAAGTGCCACTAAAATCTACAATCCTCGACAAAGTCGCAATAATTAGAACACCAACACAGAACAATTCAATAGCAAATCAAACCATTGCAACCAAATCCTATCAATCAAACTTATAATTCACAATAAAAACACAAAAGTTAGATGATAGAGTTGGATCTTACTCGTTAAAGGTGCTAGAAACAGTATCATTGGCGGTTCTGACAGCAGATTCAAGATCAAATCCTAGATTAGAAGATCCAGACTCCTTTTCCAAAGCTCTGGAAACAACTTATGAGTTCCAATCGGGGAAAAGAGACAATCCTTTCTACTGATTGCTGCTGCTGCTCGGACCTCTCGTGAACCAAGACGGAGTTGTGTTCTGCAAAATTTGAAGAAAAAGAAGAAACACTGATTCACTGAGAGATGAGGAGATGAGCAAAGTGTGTGAAAAAAAGTGTGAGAGATCTGAAGAGCAGTGTCAGCTTACCTTGATGTCTCCATTGATGGAGTCTCGATCGAAAGAGAGAGAAATGTTGAAGGTGTTTTTCTATTTTTGAAGAGTGCAGACATGAGAAGGTTGTTGATGCAGGATGTCAACATGAGAGGGGGAGGGAGACATGAGAAGGAGGCATGGAGGAGGAGAATTGAAGGAGAGAGAGGCATGAGAAGGATGTCGATGCTGCTGTGTTTTTTAGGTTTGTAGGTTGGAGGGAGTGGAGAATGGCGCGATGTGAATATTTGGGCGAGCGCATTGAGCGTTTTAAAATCCCGCCCTATTTTGATAGCATTTTTTGATTTCAATAGAAACTAAAAATTGGCTTTTATAGCAAATGTGTGAAAAATGCTATTATGAAATGCTATAAAAGTGGACTTTTGTTGTAGTGACATTCGGTCAAACATACACATCTGCAAATCGACATCACCCTAACCTTTCCTATGGTGGTGACTTTTATGAACAACCACCCAGAAGTTCAGGGAATCCTTTTGGGTTTTAACACCCTAGGCAGCCTAGTGGACAAGCCCACAACTCACGCACTTATCCCAGACAGGTTCAATATGGACCTCAATCTAACCAGTTGCAACAGAATCAATATCCACCACATGGAGGATCTCTTTCATTCCGGCAAAATCAGCCTGTGAACCTTTCTATGGTACTTGTCCCTCATAATTCTTATGGTCAACCTCAACTTAGCAACTTCAGGGACTTGGTACCTCAAAATCAATATGTTGCTCTTTTACCACCTTCAAAACCATCATTGGAGGATATGATGCACCAATTAATGACAACTAATGCTGCTAATTCCCAAGCCATCCACCAGTTTCAACGATAGTTGCAACAGTTGAGCGTGGGAAGGAAAAAGGAACATTCCCCAGTCAGCCCATCCCTAATCCAAAAGGTGCTCCCCAAGCCCATGTCAATGAAATTGGTAGTAATGTTGATTCACAGGGAGAAGTTAAAGTTGTCACCACCCTTCGTTCTGGCCGAACAATTGATAATGACATAGAACAACTCAAGAGAACTGATGTGATTTCCAAAGAGAACGTTCCTAAACCAATTGAGAACGCTAAAGATTCTTCTCAAACTAGTTTAAACTCACCCTTTCAACTTCCCGTAGAGCCAAGAAAGTAAAGGTAACAAAAAAGATAAGCAATTTCAAGAAATACTAGAAATTTTTAAAGGAGTACACATCAACATCCCTCTTTTGTCTTCTATCCAGCAAGTACATGTGTACTAAAAAGAGAAAAATGGAAGTACCTGAAACTGCCTGCCTTGCAAGCGAAGCCACATCGCTTATTCAACAAACTGGAGTAATTAAGTACAGGGATCCAGGAGCCCCTACTATACCATGTTTCATTGGAAAAGACTTTGAAAGTCGTGCCTTGATCGACTTAGGAGCGAACATGAATCTCTTACCTTATCATATATATTTAGAACTTGGGTTAAAAGAGATGCAACCAACAAATGTAGTTCTTAAGCTAGCAGATGAGTCAAAACGATACCCTAGAGGAATAGTTTTGGATGTGATTGTTCAAGTTGCAGATTTCTATTATCCAGTTGATTTCATTATCTTAGACACTGGCCCGAGCCCAAATAATCAAATTCTTGTTATCCTAGGGTGACCCTTTTTAGCAACTGCGGAGGCTAACATCAACTATAGAAGCGGTAGCATGTCTGTTTCCTTTGGGAACCTTAAAGCTGAATTGAATCCTTGCAAAGCAGAGATGATCTCGATATGATTGAGTAAGAAGAAGAAGAAGAAGAAGAAGAAGTGTGTATTATGCGATCTTTTGAGTCTATGGCCCAATCGTCACCAGATGACGTATTGCTTCGTTGTCTCTCACACTTTGGTACGAACCTAGATATGAACGAGGCTATTGAAGAGGTCAATAATATGTTGGATAATGTGCCCATAATGCATATACCTGAATCCGAGCCATTATCATGTTATAAATATGAGGAAGAGTTGTATTCATCTTCTTCCTTTAGAGAATAGTCACAAGATAATGACTCATCCACAAGCACTCAGAAATTACTAGAACTTAAGACTTTACCAAATGAATTGAGATATGCATTTCTCGGTCCTGCGGAGAGTTATCCAGTGATTATTGCCTCAGATCTTATTGAGGAACACAGTGACAAGTTGTTGGAGGTCCTTAAAGTTCACAAGTCAGCCATTGCTTGGAATATTCATGACATCAAGGGTGTTGACCCTAGTGTCTGTGAGCATCATATTTATTTGGAAGATGAAACCAAAACATCCAGAGAACCCCTGCGACGTCTAAATCCCATTTTGAAAGATGTCATAAAAGAAGAAGTGTTGAAACTCCTGGATGCAAACATCATCTATGCTATCTCTGATAGCCAATGGGTTAGCCCAGTCCATGTGGTTCCTAAAAAGTCAGGAATTACAGTAGTTGAAAATGAGAACAAGGAACTTGTGCCACAAAGAATGAAAAAGGGATGGAGAGTATGCATTGATTATCGTAAGTTGTCTAATACTCGAAAGGATCACTTTCCTCTTCCCTTTATTGATCAGATGCTTTAGAGGTTAGCAGGTCATCCTTACTGTTGTTTCTTGGATGGATATTCTGGATACAATCAAATCCCTATTGCACAAGAAGATCAAGAGAAAACCACATTCACTTGTTCTTTTGGTACTTACGCTTATCGTTGCATGCCTTTTGGGCTATGCAACGCACCCGCGACATTTCAAAGATGCATGTCTAGCATATTCAGTGATATGGTGGACAACTTTCTTGAGATATTTATGGATGATTTTTCAGTATTCGGCTCATCTTTTGACCAATGCCTACATCACCTCTCACTTGTCTTAAAGCGCTGCGAAGAAAAATATCTTGTTTTAAATTGAGAAAAGTGTCACTTCATGGTGAAGTAGGGCATTGTTCTTGGGCACGTTTTCTCTCCAAAAGGCATTGAGGTGGACAAAGCTAAGACTGATGTCATTTCATCTCTTTCGATTCCAAAATCTGTTAAAGATGTGCGATCTTTCTTGGGGAAGGCTGGATTTTATCGCCGTTTCATTAAAAATTTTTCGAAGATTGCACGCCCTTTGAGCAGTCTCTTAGCTAAGGATGTTCCCTTTCGTTTTGACGACAAATGCATATTTGCATTTCTGCATCTTAAATCTGAACTAGTCTCAGCTTTTATCATTCGAACTCCTGATTGGGTGCTACCCTTTGAGATTATGTGTGATGCCTCTGACTATGCTGTAGGTGCAGTTTTGGGTCAGAAAGTTAACAAACTTCCACATGTTATCTACTATGCTAGCAAAACTCTGAATGAGGCTCAACTCAATTACTCGACCACGAAGAAAGAGATGTTAGCCATTGTTTATGCACTAGATAAATTGCGTTCCTATCTCATTGGAGCTAAAGTCATTGTGTTCACTGACCATGTAGCCCTTAGATACCTTCTCAATAAGAAGGACACCAAACCTCGTCTGATTCGATGAGTTCTTTTGCTTCAAGAATTTGATCTTGAAATACGAGATAAGTCAGGTACAGAAAATGCGGTCGCCGACTACTTGTCTAGGCTAACATCACAGTCATCTACTAGTATCTTGCCCATTCAAGAGGACTTCCCAGATGAACAACTTCTCTTGGTAGAGCAAGAGCTTCCTTGGTATGCCGAGATTGTCAATTTTGTAGCAACTGAGGAACTCCCTTCACACTGGTCTAAGCCAGATCGTGACAAGTTTTTGTCTAGGGTCAAGTATTATTCTTGGGATGAGCCATATTTGTACAAATACTGCCCTGACCAACTTATTCGAAGATGTGTTCCATAAGTTGAACAGTTGAGCATTCTCTCATTTTTCCATGATCAAGCTTTTGGTGGGCATTTTAGTTCTAAGAAAACCTTTTTTGAGATGCCCATGAGTATTGTAAAGTCTGTCACCGATGTCAACAACTTGGGCGAATAACTCGTCGACACATGATGCCTCTGAATCCTATTATAGTGGTTGAAGTTTTTGATGTTTGGGGCTAGGGGTGGGCACGGTCCGGATCGGATCCAAATTTGGAGGAACCTAACTCGAACCGTTTAAAATTAACGGATCCGGTCCGGTCCAGATCCCCTCATTTTTGAACATTGGAACCGAACCTAACTCGAACCGTTTGGAACGGTCTGGTTCCAAACGGTTCCAAATCTAAGTTGATTATGTTTTACACTGATTTCCTTCTTAAATTTCCTTTCTAAATCTTTCCAAATCAAGTGTTTCCCCTCGGCACACATACAAATATTCTTTTTATATTTACAGGAACAGGACGTACATAAAACTGCAGCAACAACAACTGCAAGCAACAACAGGCAGCAGGAACAGGAACAGGACATCATTAAATAGTAACATTGTCATGGACCACACTGGAAACCAGTCCATAAACTTGTCTAAATTTCAGCAAGAACTTTTATCACATCAGCAGGCAGCAGCAGCAGGAACAGGACGTACATAAACTTGTCTAAATTTCACTTAAGCTACAAATTCAAATTGTATCCAATATCTTTTGGTTAATTTCTGGTCTTGTTTGCTGTTACCACACCCTATCTAAGTGATTGCTGTCTCATTTTATTGTATGATTGAAACTACTTAGATGCTCTAGGTTAATTTCTTTACATGAGATATATAGATAGTATGTTGAGCTGAACCAATGCTACTGTATTTATTACAACCAAGCTGTTGTCTAATTCTCTTTGCTGCCAACAACTCAATCTTGCAAGAAGAGTGATGCACACATATAAACAATGTCTTTTTATCAGTGAATTGGTGATAGCATGATGAACTTCAAATCAACTAGGTGATATTTCACCAAAGCATATTGAGTAAGGAGTTTCTTGCTTTGTTCCATATCAATTTCGGCACCTTAGTTGCTGACATTTGTGTAATTGTATAGGAGGGGCAGCAAAAACTGCCTAACCCCAATTATTTTCTCCAATAAATCTTCCCAGATTTACCAAATGTCAATTAATAACCGTATGCCTAAATAATTTGAAATGGGAAGTTACATCTACTTCGTAGAGAGCATGCATCTCTTATTTTGAACTACACTTTTTTTTGCGCATGAACTAAATTTTATACATGCATTGCAAGAGAAACATTTCATTAAAAAGAATTAAACAACATTGAACAAAAAAACCTGGTTTTCACAGATAAAATGTAAGGATTCTGTTGAGCATGCAAAACTTGATATTCGTGACATATAAATTGAGCAAAAGAGAACATAAAAAATTTGAGAAGAGGACAGGCACATAAGGAAGATGTCACCATGTGACCAAGCTAGTGGTTTACATATTCGTCCAAACCGTTTGCTCTTTATCCCACAGCGCGATGCCAAGACTGCCGCACGCATAAAGATATATATAGCCAAACTTGTATGCTGAGTATTCAATCCAGTTAAAAGCATTGAAGGCCCTGCAACAGCCCCTGCTAATAATGCTCTCCATTTCGCTGTTCTGAATCAAAAAGAGGTTCAGCTAATTCAAACACTGAAGCAAGAGCATTTTCAAAAACACCCCCACAAAGGGACAAAGAGAAACAAAGATTGCAAGAAGAGTAAATTACCTGCGGTTTCCTCCCAACGCAGCTATAAACTCATCTAGAGAAGCGAATGTACCTGCAAAGGTGCCGAGGAAGAGACAGTAACGAAGAGTCTCCTTTACAGCCAAAAGAATTACTTCTTTGTCTGAAACAGTCTTGGGCGACTTCCTGGAAGCTCGAAAACCTGTATTGGCAGCAAGTGAGCATTCATACTCACCTTCAATTGCAAGCATATTGCAAGCATAAAAAACCATCAGCAACCCCTAAAACTTGAATTGAATCTCTTACCTTCTTTAGCGGCCATGCGGGGTGGGGCTACAGAGGATACAGGTGCTCTGTTTGAGAAGGATGCATGTGCGGAGGATGTGGGAGAAGGATGCAGGTGCGGAGGAGGCGGCCTGCGGCTGCGGGTGCTCTGTTGGTTTCTCACTTTCTCTTCTCTTATTTACTTCCATTCCATATTTAGGTTTTTAGATTTGTAAATGTGTTTTGAAACGGGTCCAACCCGGACCGTTTCTTTTTATATAATAGGAACCGGGACCGGACCGTTTTATAACGGATCTGGACCGAATCTAAAAACACAAAATTAAAATCCGAACCGTTTAGAGCAAAATGGTCCGGTTCGGTTTGAACCCGCGGATCCTCGACCCGTTTGCCCACCCCTATTTGGGGCATCGATTTTATGAGACCATTTCCATCCTCCCATGGGTATTGATACATCCTTCTTGCAATGGATTACGTTTCAAAATGGATATAGGCCATTCCCACTAAGACCAATGATCACAAAATTGTTATTTCATTAATAAGGGAGTTTATCTTTAGTAGATTTGGCACCCCCAAGGGTATCATTAGTGATGGGGGTAAGCATTTCTGTAGCCGCGTATTTGAGCATCTTGTTAAAAAGTATGGGGTTACTCACAAAGTTGTCATTTTCTATGATCCTCAAACAAGGGGTAAAGTTGAAGTCTCGAATCATCAAATCAAGAACATCCTCGAAAAGACTATCAATTCAAATCGAAAAGATTGGTTTTTACGTCTTTTGGATGCCTTATGGGCATACCGAACTGCATTCAAAACTCCTTTAGGGATGTCTCCCTATAAATTGGTCTTTGGTAAACCTTGTCACCTTCCTGTCGAACTCCAACATAGAGCTTATTGTGCTACAAAGAGTCTAAACTTTGACCTCGATATGGCTGGTAAATTAAAAACGAAAACTTTAGCTCGATGAGCTAGAAGAATTGATGTATGATGCTTATGACATGTCCAAGAACTACAAAGATAAAATGAAGTGGATACATGACAAAAGCATCATGAGAAAAGAGTTCCATCTTGGTCAGAAAGTCCTACTCTACAACTCTCGTCTTCATCTCTTTCTAGGTAAGCTAAAAACTCGTTGGCCTAGTCCATTCATTGTACGTAATGTTAAAAACTACGGTGCCATCACCGTAGAAAACCCTACAAATGGTAGTTTCTTTCAAGTAAATGGACAGCGACTGAAGCCATACCATGAACTTCCCACAAGGTCAGTGGAAACCATTCAGTTGATTGATCCTAACTATGAGGATTAGTCACGCCTACAAATTTCTATTCCACTAAGCCTGTTTGGGGGATACCACCCCCATTACGTCCGGCAATGACAATAAACTTAGCGCTACTGGGAGGCAGCCAAATCCGTTTATGCATTCATTCATTCATAAAATAATAATAATAAAAATTTATTAAATTTTTTATTTATTAATAATATCGCTAATTCCTGTTTGGGGGTGATGTATTTTAATAATACATCACCCCACCAACTCACTCTTTTTCATTGCAGGGATGGTACAAATGTTCAACAAATCACCTGAGGTAATAAGTTCTAATTTTTATTTCTCACTTTTCATTTCATTTGTTTAACACTGGGGACAGTGTTCTATTTGTTTGGGGGTGGGGAGATTTATCAAAATTTATATCTCTTTTGAAAATCGTTTTTAAAAAAAAAAAAATGGTGTGGTATCCTAGCTATGATGAGATTTGATTACTTGATTCGTTACATTTAGGCAAAAAGATGTTGGAAGTTTATTGCTAAAGTAAATATTGCATTTCAGCATTCAGGAACAAATAAATTTTTGCACAATGACCACAGATGTAGTTTGAAATACAAAAGTAAGTTACTTCCTGAGAATCTAGAGGAATAATAGTGGAGACTTTAACCTTGAGAGCTATCAGGCCTTTCATTTTATTCAGAGTGTTTTTACACAACTCCGAGTCATATGATGACTTAAACATTTTATTGGACATTAACTTGTTGTGAAGTCTCACTATTCTTCTTTTTGGTTGGTCACTGAGGATGACATCTTTTTCAAGTTAAGAGAAACATAGGTCTTGTAGTCTATTTGAGACTTATAACCGTTACCAAACCTTCGAAGGTAAATTAAACATCTCTTGTCCATCTGAACCTTCTCAAAACCATCTTGCTAAACATTTCATCCAATACCAATGTGAGCATTTGTCTTGTTTTTTTAGATATATAAAAATAAAAAAATACCCCCCCCCCCCCCCCCCCCCCCCCATTTTTCCCTTTTTATATGTTTCTAAAAAATGTTATGAATATTTATGAAGAAAAATAGGAGTGCAAAGTGAAACTACAAAGTCCAAGGTACTTTAGAAAAAAAAAAGTTCTCAAAAAGAAAAAAAAAAGTTGCAAAGAAAGGAGAATAAAAGGAAGTGATTGACGAGTCCCCTATTAATCTATTTGAAGACCCTATATTTTCAGAAACATCATTTTACTTGCCATCTACCCCACTCTTCCTCATATGAATATATAAAAAAAAGCCAGATTTATTGCCTTTTTAGAGAAGTCTTAATTAACCCCCATGGTAAGGTATGGTAAGAAGTGGAGAGTAGATGAGAAGACGCTATGGTGGGTAACTCGACATTCTTGCAAGTGATCAACATTCCTTCCATGAGACTATTATTCTCTTTCATGTCCGTTTATTCTTATGAGCATGTGAGAAGTTTGCATTTTCGCATTTCCTCTTTTCCTCATATGCAAGAGAGGAAATATTTTACCCAAACTCAGAGTGATCATTTCAGAGATATTAACTGGTGAGTTTTGAAGTCAAAACAGCTATTCCAAAGGTGGATTAGAATGTACGGCACTTTGACACGAAAATTTGCATTTGTTGGTTATTCACACACACACACACCTTGTTCCAAAGTTGCTCACTTGTAATGTGCATTTTAGTAAGAAGTTACATATGTCTCTTGACTTCTATGTGGTTGAATAATAGGGACATTCTCTGAGAACAATAGGTCACACATCAATTTTGTTTCATATAAAAAAATGTTTGTGGGTGTCATCCTGGATAACCCTCAGGAGGCTAAAACTTCTCCTTTAGTGTCATGCTAGGGGTTCAAGGCGTTGTTGCATATTGTAAATGCAATCGAGTCATACTAGTGAAAGTGACATTGATTTTTTTGAGAAGTTTATGACGAATAAAAATATTTTGTTTTGTGTTCTTATATTTCTTTTCGTTGTTCTTTGCTAGAGGATTAGCAAAAGGTTGTTTAGGGGTGGTGTGATAAGCACCAAAAACATCTATTTTACACTCCCAAATATTCAATTGTTAAGTCCAATTATCAAATAAAAATATCTCATTACGTGTATTTTGTGCATTTTGTAGGAATTCAAGTACAAATCTCAAATTATGCATAAAGTGGCACAATAATGCTAAATTCATCAACTAGAAGGCCCAATGGTAATTCGAATGGATTCATCAGGATTAAAGAATTTCAATCTGAGAAAATCAACACCATTCCTTGTTTCATAAAAAATTAATATGAAGATTTGGAAGCAACAACAACTACAGATCTTGAGAAAATCAATATGAAGATTTGGATGTCCACATGGCCAACTTTATCATAAAAAATTTCTACAAGACATGTTTCCTTATTGAACTCCAACACCATTCCTTGTTTCATTCAACCATGTTTCGTTGTTTAACTCAAACCATGTTTCCTTGTTTCACTCAACCATTCCTTGTTTCATTCAACCATGTTTAACTGTTTAACTCAAACCATGTTTCCTTGTTTCACTCAAACCTTTTTACCTATAAAAATCCCATACATGGAGTTCATAAGGGATAGTTTTTCTTTGATAGTTTTTTGTACAGAGTTTTTTAGTTGTAGTTCTTGGCTTTATATTTTTACTTGGGAGAAAAGTGCATGTACTACAGTTTAATTCCATTGAAGAAGTAAGTTTTATCTTTGTTCTTTTAGTTTAATACTTATTTTCACCATACATTATTTTGCTATTCTCTTTATTCTTTAAGTTGAAAATCAAATATTGTTTTCTAATCCACGTGAAGTAGTCGATAACCCCTACTTCCACTATACATTGTTGAATTGTATTGCAGGTTGAAGGAAGAAATAAAAAATAGAAACAACTTATATTTCTTTGATTGATGTCGAAAATCATGCAACGACATTAATGTCGGTTTTTGGCATCAATCAGTCAACTTCAGCAACATTTGGAGTTGAAATGGGTTCAGGATCTCTAGACCCAGTATTGGTGCTCTCATGTACCTGTACTGTCACTTTAACATCAACAAATATATGCAAAGTGTCACTGACATCAATGTCTGTATGCTTCCAAATATACATTATATCTGCATCATTGGCTATGTCCATCCTCACTCCATTATCTATAAAGGTATGTGTATCTCCTAGTGTCAAAGAATGTTTTTCTTACTTTTCTACACCTTCAAGTATATTCTTGTTAAGCTTGTCCCAATTCAGACAATCCCCATGAACTCCCTCAAAATCAATAGATTTTCCATTCTTGCAGTTAGTCACCTTCCACCTACCAGGGATCTTAGCCCTCCTACTCCATTTCTCATCATAGTGAACCATCAAATTTCAGACTTCCAACTCTTGTCCCCATTTTCCATTACTGCAAGGAAACACATTCATTAATGAAATACAATACAAAACATGCAAACCCATGCAAAGTAACATGTATCATAAGTAAAAAGAAAATGCAAGACAAATACACATAATGCTTCATAGCCATAGCCATAACGAGTAGCTAACAAACGACAACAATGATTCATAGCAATTGCACTCAATGAGTAACCTAACAACAACAAGAATGCTTCATAGGCAATGTCCTAACAACAACAACAATGCTTCATAGCCATTGCCCTAACAACAACAACAATGTTTCATGGCCATTACACTAAATGAGTAGTTTAACAACAACAACAATTACTCATAGCCATTACTGAATGAGTACCCTTACAAAATCCCTAAACATTGCACTGAATGATTCATAACAACAACATCATTGCCAATGGCATGACAACTCAACGGTTAGAGCTTGGCGGATGGTACCGCTAGGTCATGGGTTCAAACCCGCCAGCTTGCGACATCTTTATGGGTTCTGGGATCCTATAAAAACTCTGCTTTCCTTTCCAAAAAAAAAACAAAAAAAAACAACATCATTGCACTGAAACAAAACACTAAGCAAATAAATAGTGTATGACCCATCATTTGTGCAAATGAAGAAAACTCTAACAACAACATCATTCACACAATCCACAAACACATGCAACAAAGAATGAAACATAAAAATGAAACCCTGAAATAGACAAAAAACACTTACAATACGTCATGCCATTGAACAGAGGGAAGTCTTAGATTTGGCTTGACGTCCTCTTCATTGTCTGAAGGAGTAAAATCTCGCCTCAAATCTGGTCCCTTTTCACTAAAATCACTAAAAGAGGAGAAATCTTCCCAATGAATACTCGAAGCAGTGCTTCCATCGTCACTGCTACTGCTACTTACAAAAACATCGAACATGACCCTCTTCCCCTTCACCTTCCCCTTCTTCATCTTCACTCGAGTTTGCAAACAACAGAGCAAATCACTATAGAGAGGGAGAAGGAGAACACAGAACGACTGAATGGAGGGAGTTTTCCCTCCACTCTCCAACTCTCTGAGAGATTACAGAGGATAACTCCAATCTCAGCCGTCAACGTCAGTTCATCAGTGGACGAACGGTTGGGATGATGCAATTGGTCACATCCTTCAAATCACGCGTGAAATGCACGTGAATGGCATTTTGGTCATGAAATTATGTTAGTGCGTTCCCAGACGGTCTTTATAACTACAATAGTGATTAATGATGGGCCTACTTATTAATTAGTTATTTATAATAGGGGCAAACTGCAAATTACCTTTTTTTGGGGGGGGAGGGGGGGATGGCCAACTCCCTGAAATTGATCATGGTTATCTAAAAAATGAACTTTATTATTAGAAAATCCTTGAGTTTGACCAATTTTAAAATACGTATTTACCCCTTTGCAAAAAAATGCAACTTAGGCTCTGCTTGGTACACTGTAAAATAGTGCATTTTGCAAATTAACACATATTCATTACTTTACATTGCATTGGTTTGCAATGCATTACTTTATGGGCGCTTGGTATAATTAAATAAAATTGATGCAATCAGACAAGTGATTGTTGGTGGTGGTGATGATGGTAGTAGTTGTGGTTGTGGTCGTGTCGATGGTGGTTACGAATGTAGGCGATGATGGTGGTGGCATTGATTTTAAAATGGTGGTGGTTGTGGTGGCTAAGCTATGGTGGTTTGGTGAATATAAAGGTGGTGGTGGTGGTCATGGTTGTGGTGGTTGCGGTAGTGGTTGTAGTGAAAGTGGTGATGGTTGTGGTGATTATGCTATAGTGATGGTGATGGTGATGGTGGTTGTGGTGATTATGCTATAGTAGTGGTGATGGTGGCAGTTGTGGTAGTGGTAGTGGTGGAGAGGACGGTTATGGTGGTACTAGTGAAGTTGGTGTTTGTTGTGGTATGTTATGGTATCGGTGATCTTGGAGGAGGTGGTGATGGCTATGGTGGTTGTGGTGGTAATGGCAGTGGAGTAGTGGTTGTGATGGTTTTGTTATAGTAGCGACATCGATTATGGTGGTAGTAGTAAATGTGGTGTTGATTGTGGGTGATTATGCTATGGTAGTGGCATTGGTGGAGGTGGTGGTGGTGGTAGTAGTGGGGTTGGCGGTGGTTGTGGTAGTGGCAATGGTGGTGGTTGTTATGGTTATATTATGGTAGTTGTGGCAGTGGCGCACGATGATAGAGCGAGTGGAGGTGGCGGTTGTGGTGATGGTTGCGGTATGGTGGTGGTGGTTGAGGTGTTTATGAAGGAGTTGAAAATAGAATTCGAGTAATATGAGATGATGAAAGTTTTGCAAAGTAATGCAGGAGATTTTGTCCCGCAAAATTTTGCAGAATTTTATAACTAGAAGATGCAGAGGTACTGAATTCAAATTCCAATAATTGTTTTCCATAAAGTCAACCAAGCACCCAAGTTTATATAACCGCCGTAAACTTTTGCATTTGCATTCTTTTACCGTATACCAAGCGGAGCCTTAGGTTGCCTCACGACGAAAAATAGTGGTGGATCTAAACGAAATAAGTGGTCAATGGTGGATTTGAAAGGAGGAGGTGGTGGTCTTTAGTTGCCTACTAGAGCAAACCTAGCTCATAACAAAATGGGATAATTATTAAAAAAAAAAAAAAATTCACTACAACTTAGGTTGCACTACAGTGCTAAATGTGAAAATACGAAAACTCTGAGCTAGTGGAGGTGTTGTTGGATTTGAAAGGAGGAACTATGGTTGATCCGACCAATTGTGATGGTGATGAATGGTTAAGCCCTCCTTAATAGAGTTGAAAGGAAGAGATGATACATGTTGTATTGGTTGAACTTCAACTCAGGTTGCACTTGGTCAAAATGCAACTTAGGTTGCATTGTGGTGGAAAACGTGAAAACATGAGCTGGTGGTGGATGTTGCACCGGTTGAACTGTAATTCAATGCGGTCTAGGATTCGTTGCATACGGGGTCACTTTGCCCATTGGATTAATCACAAACTCAAAATTTAACTGTTATAGACAACAACAATTATAACTTACTACATACAACACGATTTAAACATTGACACTACTCACAACAAAAACTCAAAGTTTTAGTTCGTTTCGATGCACGTACCTCAAGATCTATGCTAAGTGTGATAAAGAGAATTTCTATATTAGTATCACGAAGCAAGCGAAGGCCCACCTTGGGTGCCATACAAGTTAGCCGATAGGTCAGCCCATTGTCCAAGACCTCCCTTCGGGGGCGATCCTTAAACACTCATAAATACCGTTTATTAAGATACTTAATGGCGAAGACCTAAATACGTATCTTGATGTCAAAAACGACTTGAAAGTTTGGTACATTATTTTTAGCATTTGTACATAATTTTCTTGAAATTTTCAGCTCAAACGTCCGAGCTCAAATGAAATAAAAAATGATTTTTCAAATCGTTAATTTAGAATGAAAACTACGAGATCATCTTGGATTAGTACAAATCATTTTTTCCCTACCCAAAAAGAATAATAATAAAAAAATAAAATAAAAAGTTGACAATGGACCAACTATGGATCCATTAAACCCATTGGGCTGCCTGTATGATTCACGTTTTCTTCGGTGGGTTTCGCAAGCGCATGCGAAACCATAAAAGCGAGCGGCGCAAAAACCCCTAACGAAGGAACGAACATCCAGGTCAAATTTCTCGCCTATATCTGCCTCACTCTGTCTGGCATTTCGTCAAACAAATCTCTAGCAAGCAAATTCAGAACCCAAACCCAAAGAAGAAGAAGAGAAGTGATGTCGGTATTGACGTGCAACGCTTGCAACTCAGAGTTCGAAGACGATTCACAACAAAAGCTCCATTACAAGTCCGAATGGCACCGCTACAATCTCAAACGAAAGGTCCCTTACTTCCTTTTCACCCATCCCCATAGTTTTCTTCATGTTTGAGCTTTCATACCGATTGATGGATGTTCGATTTATGATCCATTTACACATAAAAGGGTTTTCTATCCGTTGTTGATTCATGTATTATTGTGTTGCTTACTTTGTGAGGTTTATTAGTGTTTAGCTTAGTTGGTGTCTTTAGGTCGACTACTTGATTGGAGATGTAAAACCCACATGAAATTTAGGTTTCTATAATAACATTTTGTTGATTGGGTATTATGTAGTCTGGGGTACGAAGTGGAGTAGTCGCTGTGGAGTTGAGGCAGAACCTTAATAATTTGTATTTATTTTATGTTGTAGTTACTAGAATGAATCAAGAGTGACAGAGAGGAACTCGAGCAGAGAGTTAGGAGTGGAGAAGAAGAAGAAGCACATGACATCGAGTCAGATCACGAGAAGTAGAGTTGCAGTTAATCTCGAGCAATTGGTGAGCACAATCAATGGTTAGAGCTTGGCGGATGGTACCACTAGGTCATGGGGTCGAACCCAGCCGGCGGTATGTTTTTCAGTTTATGGTGCATCGACCAACCCAGCTCGCCTTCCAAAAAAACAAAATTGGTGAGCACAATCAACGTTTAGGGATTTGAGAAAATAGAAGAAACAATTTATATTAAAATTTAGGGGAACTATTAAGTGAAGCGTGTTTTTGTGAGGAGGAAAATCAGACCGGGGCGAAAAAATCTTAGAAGCAAAGGGTCTAAGCTTTTGTGCAACAACCACCACGTCAAAGTTGCAATAGAGCTTAGACAACGTAGTTGCCACCAATGCGGACACAAACGCTTGGATGGATCGATTATGGGGTTAAAAGTTGGTTAGTTGCATTTAGTAATATGAAGCCAAGACTCTTTCTGAGAGCTGTAAAACCATGATGTGCAATATAGCCATCAAATTTTTTCTATATTAGTCTTTGATAATAGGGCATCCCCCGCTATAAGCGACGCGCTGCACCTACGCTCGGGTGTAGTGACAAATGAGCAAGGCGCGCTGCAGCGGCGCCCGTCTGTAGTGTTAAATAGGCAAGGGTTCTCGCACCTTTCTGGACGGGGGCGAGTAAAGAAGCTAGTCCAGGTTAGAGCTAGAGATAGAATGATTAGATTAGCCTCTTGGAACATAGTAACCTTGACGGGAAAGACAATAGAATTAATGGATGTTATGCGTAGGAGGAAAGTAAACATAGTTTGTCTTCAAGAGACAAAATGGAAGGGGAACAAGGCTAAAGATTTAGGAGGAGGGTTCAAACTCTTCTATTCTGGTAAAGATGGCACTAGAAACGGGGTGGAAATAGTGGTAGATAAAGTTTTTAAGGATGCAGTAGTTGACGTTAGGAGGTTTGGGGATAGAATCATAAGTATTAAATTAGCATTAGAACTAGAGATAGTACATGTTATTAGTGTGTATGCACCCCAAGTGGGTTTGGACGAGGAGACTAAGAAGGATTTTTGGGACTCTTTAGAGGAGTTAGTTCTTGGAATTCCCTCTTCCGATAGGGTTTTCCTAGGCGGGGATTTGAATGGCCATGTCGGTAAGGATAGAGTTGGGTATGAGAGAGTACATGGAGGTCAAGGCTTTGGGGATCGAAACACTGCGGGGATTTCTATTCTAGATTTTGCTTTAGCTCAGGATTTTGGGATCGTAAATACTTTTTATAAGAAGAGGGAAGATCACTTGGTGACCTTTGCGAGTGGGCATAATAGAAGTCAAATTGATTATTTTCTTGTGAAGAGATACGATTTAGGTAGGTGTAAAAATTGTAAGGTTATACCAGGAGAGTGTCTGACATCCCAACATAGGTTGTTAGTTCTCGATTTTTGTCTTAAGAGTAGGGGTCGTATTGCTATAGAACAGGTTAGATCGAGAATTAAGTGGTGGACCTTACAGGGAGATGTATGCCAAAGATTTCGAAAGAGGATTTTGGGTGGCCAGTCAGTTTCAGAGGATGAGGAGAATCTAGAACAAAATGATAGGACTAGTAGCGCGAATCTTTTTGAACATTTAGCAAACCGAATAAGAAGATATGCGAATGAAGAGTTAGGACAGGCCAAAAGAGGAGGTTTCTATGATAAGGAGACATGGTGGTGGAACGCGGATGTGCAACAAACCATTGCGGAAAAGAAAAGATGCTTTAAGGCGTGGCAAAAAGATAGGTGCCTAGAGTCTTATGAGCTTTATAAGCAGGCTAAGAAGTTGAGTAGTAGAGCAGTAGGGGAAGCTAAGAAGAGAGTGTATGATGCTCTTTATAATAGGCTAGGTACGAAGGAAGGGGAGAAAGATATTTTTAAGATAGCGAAGGCTAGAGAACGAAAAATAGGGACTTGAGTCATGTTAAGTGTGTTAAACATGAGGATGGAAGAGTCTTAATGCAGGATAAAACTATTTTAGATAGATGGAAGGATTACTTTTGGAACCTACTCAATGGAACACATGTAGGGGAGTTAAACTTGGAGGGGTATGCTTCACAGGAAGGGAGCGATCGCGTGTTCCATCGCAGAGTTAGTGCCACAGAAGTGAGAGAAACTTTAAAAAGAATGAAAACAGGGAAGACCGTTGGACCGGATGATATACCAATTGAAGCATGGAAATGTCTGGGAGAAGTTGGGATTCAATGGCTAACTAAGCTCTTTAATAGGATTTTGGAAACTAGAAAAATGCCAGATTCATGGAGGCATAGCATTGTGGTACCAATTTATAAGAACAAAGGGGATATCCAGAATTGTTCGAACTATAGAGGGATAAAGCTTATGAGTCATACGATGAAACTTTGGGAGAGGGTTATAGAACAAAGACTTAGGAGTTTAACCACGATTTTAGAGAATCAATTTGGATTTATGCTAGGTAGGTCTACTACGGAGGCCATCTTCCTGCTTAGGCAAACTGTAGAAAAATATCGAGAGGCACGTAAGAGTTTGCATATGGTTTTTATTGATCTGGAGAAAGCATATGATAAGGTCCCCAGGGAGTTAATTTGGTTGGTGCTTGAAAGGAAGAAAGTGTCTCAATGTTATGTCAATATCATTAAGGATATGTATGAAGGGGTTGTAACAAGTGTTCGCTCAGTAGGTGGGATGTCTAGTGAATTTTCAGTGACAATAGGACTACATCAAGGGTCGGCGTTAAGTCCATATCTCTTTGCTTTGGTCATGGATGAGTTGACGAGACATCTGCAAGAAGATGTACCTTGGTGCATGTTATTTGCAGATGATATTGTCTTGATGGATGAGACTAGTGCAGGTTTAGGTCAGAAATTAGTTAAGTGGCAGGAGGCTTTAGAGAGTAAAGGTTTTAGAATTAGTCGTTTGAAGACGGAGTATCTAGTGTGCAACTTTGGGTGTGAACCAAGAGAGAGAAGTAATGCAATTGAGATTGAAGGTGTCGAGGTCTCGGAGTGTGAGGCTTTTCGATATCTAGGGTCCATAATTCAAAAGAATGGGGCTATTGGAGCAGATGTAGACCACAGGATTAAAGCTGGTTGGTTGAAATGGCGAATGGCGTCAGGAGTATTGTGCGATAGAAGGATGCCTGCAAGGCTAAAAGGGAAATGCTATAAGACAATTGTTCGACCAGCCATGCTATACGGTTCAGAATGTTGAGCTACTACGGGACAACATACGCATAGGATGACAGTAGCAGAAATGCGTATGTTAAGGTGGATGTGTGGTAAAACTCGTAAGGATAAAATTAGAAATGAAAGAATTAGGAGATACTTAGGTGTAGCGCCCATAGAGGAAAAAATTAGAGAAAGACGTTTAACTTGGTTTGGTCATGTGTGGAGGAGACCAAGCACGGCGCCAATTAGAAAATGTTTAGATTGACAAATTAATGGAGGGTGTAGACGGAGGGGACGACCGTTGAAAACTTGGATGAAGACGGTAAATGAAGATATCATTGAGCTTGGATTAGACGAGGAAATGTGGGAAGATCGCATTGCTTGGAGAACCAAAATCCATGTAGCCGACCCCGAAAATCTCGGGAATGGGCTTTGATGATGATGATGATGAGTCTTTGATAATTTTAATTTTGGAAAATTGAACAAAGCATATCAAAAAAATTTGAAATATTAGCTATATCACATCTATAGAGGTTTCATATGTACTTAATGATATTGGCTATTACTTCTTAGGAGCCGCTTGCTAGTCTGTAAGGTGACTGGTGCAAAACGTCTTCTGTACTTCCATTCAATTTTTAGGGTGGGGTTTCTTAGCTTGATAAAGTCTATGGATTTGATCATGGTTGGGAGGGTCACTTGAAAAATCACGATGTGTGATATGTTGGCCAGTAAATATTTATTTCGTAAAGGTTGATGATAATTGTTGAAAATTGAACTAGCATATTGAACATTAGCTTAGAAGATGATATATATAGAAAGGCGACGACATCGTGGGGTTTTGATACATACTTAATGCTAGTGGCTATTGCTTCTTAGGAGTTGTTTTATAGAGTCAGTAAGTTGACTTATACAATCACATTTTTTACTCCCATTCAGTTTTAGGTGTGGGGTTTCTTAATTGAGTCGAGTCAATGCAATTGGGATGGAGCCAAAATGGGCCGAGAGGGGTCATACAATTCCCTCAGTATTTCAATCTAAGAAACTAGTGAGTCAATCAGATTTAAGGCTGAAAACCCCACAGGCTACCATAGTTGGTATTCAGTAATTGGTTAATGCCTTACTTTCTTGTTTTGAATGAGAAGAATGACAAGCATAAGTAATGCAGATGGAGGTTAAAGAAATGTTGAATGTGAGAAAGATACGATTATAAATGGTGAGAAGAATGCAAAAATGCTTGCAGGGGATGGAGACTGGAGAACTTTGATACTATGCAATTTGATAGCATCTTTTGTTGAAAGTTGAAACCACAGAAAAAGGGAAGAATGATGAAGGTAGTGGAAGCAATAAATATGACGATTTTGAGGATGATGATGATTTAAAAGAGATAGTTCTTCTTGGATGTTGTAGCTTAAAGAGTTTTTTTTTTCCTCGACAAAAAAGAATGTGAGCTGAGAATATGAGCAGAGATGCAAGATCAGAGATGAGACTCTGGTCCAAAATCCTTAATGATAAGCTCTTGATAATATCATCAAATTAGCTCAAGACCTATCAAGAGGGTTTTCAGACAGATTACCCAAGTGTAATGTAGTCTTGTTCATTTAAGGTAGTTATACTTCAGTCGTGGTTATGTCCTTGTGTTGGTTTTGTTTCATAGGTAGGATTTTCCATTTCTGTCCGTTACTATAATTTTTTTTTTCCATTTTAGTTCTCTTCGTTTGTGTAAGATGTGCTATCAATTGCATAAAAGTTTAACTTTTTGGGTTTTGACTTGACATAGCTAAAATCATAGACTTATAGACCAAACACGACAGGGTAATATTATTACACTTGTCATTTGATCTCTATTAGGAGATTTTGTATATTCTGTTGCAACGTTGTAAGGTCCTTTTATTTAATGTCGAGCTCTTATATGCATTGTATTTCAATAGGTTGCTGGGGTACCAGGTGTCACTGAAGCTTTGTTTCTCGCTCGACAGTCTGCTCTAGCACAAGAAAATAGCAAGTTGAATCAAACCCCCATGCTATACAGTTGTGAAATTTGTGGGAAGGGTTATAGAAGCTCCAAGGCTCATGCTCAACATCTTAAATCACGTTCTCACATCGTGAGGGCATCAGATGGTTCTCAGGTCGGAAGTACAGTGATAAAGCCCCTTCCAAGTCGCAGTGTGGAGAAGCAAGCTCCTCAGAAAGAGGTGGTAGAGTTGGAAGAGAGCGAGGACAGTGAAGATGAGTGGGAAGAGGTCGATCCAGATGAAGATTTGTTTGATGAGGCTACTGCATCTTTGAATGGTTTATCTGTGGAGAAACCAGATACAGATGATGCAATGGTTGAGGATGACGAGTCTGATGAGGATTTGGATCCTTCTTGTTGCTTCATCTGTGATGCAAATCATAAGACCATTGAAAGCTGCATGGTTCACATGCACAAGCAGCATGGGTTCTTCATCCCAGATGTTGAATACCTGAAGGATCCCGAGGGACTACTTACTTACCTTGGTCTAAAGGTACATATGACAGATCCTTTATTTTTTATGTTCAAGTATTTTGCATTTCTAACCATGCAGTTCTAACTATTTTTCAGGTCACGAGGGATTTCATTTGTTTGTATTGCAATGATAGATGCCATCCTTTCAATAGCTTGGAATCAGTCAGGAAGCATATGGTGGCAAAAAGTCACTGCAAAGTTCGCTATGGCGATGGTGGTGATGATGAGGAAGCTGAACTGGAAGAGTTTTATGATTATAGCAGCAGGTACTGAAACTTCTCGACACATGATTCTTTATTTGTTCTACTTGCTCATTTCGTTGATTTTGATATTAAGCATTTGGCTTGAAATCTAAGTTACAAATTCTTTTCCGCAGTTATGTGGATTCAGATGGGCAGCAACTTGTTGCTGCATCTGATGATATGGCCAATGTTGAACTTGGAAGTGCTGGAGCTGAGCTTATCATAACAAGAAAAACAGATAGTGGGTCTACTATCAGAACCCTTGGGTCACGGGAATATCTTCGCTATTACCGCCAGAAACCTCGCCCCTCTCCTACAAGGGATATTGCTCTTGCTGCTGCCCTGGCTTCAAGGTTAGTTTCATATCTCACTTTTGTGAAGAATCTTCTTCTAAAATGGATAAGCCCGACTAACAGGGGGTTGTGTGTATGTGCAGGTATAAAAGCATGGGATTGGCGACGGTGCAATCCCGGGAACAGATGGTGAGGATGAAGGTGTTAAAGGAGATGAACAGGACTGGAGTGGAGACAATGCGTTCTAAAATGGGAATGAAGAGTAACGTCATAAGGAACCTCCCTAAGAATGTCCCTCATTGATGCTGCACTGAAGGCAGTGATTGTATCAACAGTCTGCTACATGGTTTTTGTTTCTGTGTTTGTAGCATATCATATGGTGGTTAAAATGTTTACAATATTTTCTATATGGATAAGATTTTATGATTTAGTTTTCCGTTTCATAGTTTTTTTCGTGTATTCAGAGAGCAGATAGCTCTGAACTTCTCTTCTTGGAGATGTTAATGCAAAATATTTGGCAATAGGATTGGGAACTTTGGGACTTAATCTCCGAGACTATTTCCTTGTTCTTGGAAGTGTGGTTTCTCCTGTATATTTTCTAATTTCTATTGATGTGCCACGAAGAGTTTTGAGGAGCGTGACAGATGTACCAAGACGCCCTACTTTTCATTCTTCGTGAAACAATGCATAGTTTTGCAGTGGTTTCCCTTGGTGCCTTCCTTGGCCATTGCTATTAAAACATGCATTTAGATAGGAACCACCCCGTAAAATCTCAGTCACACCTGGCCGAGTGAAGCACAACTAGTCTTGGTTCGTTATGCAGTCTCTGCCAGTCCTTTCAAATAAAACCCTATCATTGATCAAATTTAGACGAGATCTTGCAGTACTTGGGGTGGCTCAAACTAAACACAATTCATCGCCTAGACTACTAAAATGTTATCGACAAAATGGACCATATATAGACCCCATTGACATCTTACACACAAAAAAACCCTTTACCTTTCATCCACATGTTCTCTTCATTCCTTTTGGTCACATAGGATGAGAAAGTTGATTGTGGATTAGAATCGTGAGGACACAAAACCAGAAAAATGGTAAGGATGACCACAGGACAACCACCTCAACAAGACCCAAATGGACCTCAACTTGTCTCTTCATCAATGCATTCAGCTAGCTTTGTCCATTGCGTAACTTCCTTTAATATACAACAAACAAAGTATTCTACTCTGTATTTGGACCACCGACCCACTGCCTACGCATATTTTATCCTTATCACGATTTTTATCCTAAAATCAGGTGAAAATATCGGTAATATCTGCACTGTATATCATACATTTTCTGATATTTGATGAAATTTCCTAAAAATGTATATATATATATATATATATATATATATTATTCTACATTCAATTATTTATCGATGGAACGTTGTTATTGCCTTCATCAAAACTCTTATCATGGCTTGGTTGATAAGCTTAGCATAAAACCAACAAAACATGATTAGAAAGGTTGAGAGCTTTTTTGTTGAGCAATAATGCATGGATGCGAACATTCAATTTGTAGAAACGTGTTAACAATCTGAATTTTATTACCAAACAGTTTCTTCATTTTGTTGTGTTTTCTTATGTGAAATGTGCAAGTTGAGATTGAATTAAGTAATATATTGTTTGATTAATGCAGATTGCATTGAAAGATTATAGAAATTAACAATATTATCTCTCTAATACGTTTTCCATGTTAAGCCTCACAATCATCTTTAAGAAAATTCAATTAATATGTTGGAGGGATTTTATTTTATTTTTAAAATTTGTTATTTTTCCAAATATACCAACAAAAGACAACAACATTTTGTTTTCTACATTTCTTTAGGTTGTTTTATATTGAGAGTTATATTTTGGATCCCTTATTTAAATAGAGCTATCGGCAAGGCCATTAATTAAGTAGTCCACTTTTTAAATTCACTATCTTCACCTAATTTGAGTTGTCATTTAATTTTAAAAAAAAAGTTGTTGCAAAGTAGACTCAATGAATAAACATTAAGAGGAAAAAAAAAATAGTTAAGACAATTATTGTTCATCAATGAGTCTCAAAACAAGACAACGACTAATATCGGTGGCCATCAAAACAATACGAAGTAGAAATAACATTGGTAACGCTTTAAATTTTTGTTAGTAAGAAAAGAATGCAATATCATTATTTAATAAAAATAAATGTTAAAGTGTTTGTATGAATTACCATGCGATAGTTATTTGTTTTGAATGAAAACATCTGAAAAAGTTTGTGCGACTTCAACAAGTGTCTAGATCATTTGCACCATGGCATAGAGAGATTTGAAGCGTTACATACCAACTTTCTACCCACGTAAAATTAGGAATGCCGGAGATGATAGTTTGAAAAACGTAGTAGGAACATTCACTCTATATCCTTGCATAAACAATCTCAAGTCATTTCCACAAGTGGCGTATGTTCCGATTCTAAGTGGGGTGCTCTTATTTGAGATCGTGGGTGCGTATATGCATAGTAGATTGTATAGAAATACGTATAGGAGGAGGGTCACAATCGTATACCATACTACAAAAAAAGATGCGGATTGGATGATGATGAGATGTGCGACTCTGTGGTGGTCTCTCCTTTACCAAACGCGTCGTTATTATCTAGAAACAGTGAAGATAGTAGATAGATAGATAGATAGATAGATACATTGAAGTGTGAACTTTCATGGCGGAAGACAACAATAAATCACCCAAAATCCTCCAAACAGTGACACATTCGTCCAACCCAACCTTCTCTTTAATGGGGTTTTCCACATTCTTCCATTCTTCTCATCCAGTGACAGTACCAATGAGGTTCTTGTAGTTGTGGGTTGGTTTTAGAGTCTGGGGTTCTTTTTTTTGGGCTGTTTAGTTGAGTTTTGGGTGCAATGGCGGTTGCTCTGTCTGCTGGGACTGTTGGGGTCTACTCTGGGTTGAAAAAGATTGGAACTTTAGCTTCAAATGGAGAGCTCTCTGGGTGCTTCTTTGGTTTGGGTGTGAGACAGTGTGGTGGAGTTCGCAGTAGTAGAAGGTAATTTTCACAATGGGGTTTGTTTGAATTGGTGGATTTTGGTATTTTTATGTATTCTTGTGTAAATTTTCATTTTTGTTGATTGAATTAATTGGTTATTGGATTGAAAAGCTTCGATCTTTATTAGAATAGTTAGATTCTTGATAGTGATTTGTTCGATTGGATTCTTGAACTTTGTTTATTTTTCAGGATATTCAATTGTTTCGTGTTCTTGTGAGTATCATTGCTAATGAGGTTTGTTTGATTTGATTAATTTGGAAGGATAACCATTCATGTGTGTGTTTGTGTTGCTTGAATTTGATATTTATTGGGTGGTTTTGGGTGTTCTCATTGAACGGTTTGATGTCTAGTTAAGAATGAAGTCATGAACCGGTGCTCCTCAAAAGCCCGAGCGGAGCTGAAGGCAAGGCTAAGCGCTTAACTAGGACTGTAGCATCTAGTGTAATAGATATAAAGTAATTCTTATATAACTGTATTGCATGCGTGTGGTTGAGCCATTGAGGTCCGAATGAATCTTTGACGTGTAGGAGGAGCCGGGATCTTGGAAATGTTCGCACATCCAGATAGGTGGTGCTGATTGAGTCTGTATTTGTCGATTAGATTCTAGATTCTTCTGTGTTTATTATTGTTATTGTTCTTGGTTTTCTACTTATTTATGTGTATGGAGTTAGGTTTTGAACTCCACGAAGACGACAAACGTTGGAAATTTCACCTAGTATTGTTATTAATCAATGGATCCAATTTAAGACCTGGTTATGGTAAAGGGACTCGCAGATTTGACTAAAATTCATTTCATCTACATGGAAGTTTAAAATTTTTGTCCTGTGTCTCTCCCTATCATAAACGACTGCATATACAAGTGTTGAATATTTTCTGCAATTTTAGCACGATTAAAATACTTTGGAAGGAGAATCAACCGCCTTTCAGTTAATTGAAGATCACATTTATTAAGATAGAAGTTCCATAGTGCTGTATATATAAATTTTATGGAAGTAATCTGAAGGAAAAATTGGTTAGTCACAGGATGCATCATATTTTGTGAAACTTGGATTATCATCTATACTTCTTTGCTGATCTATTTGGTTGCTTATCGGACAGCTAAGATTTATTGCATTGGGATCATCAGGTCATTGATTAAATTGTCCAGAGTGACAAGTGCATGCTATTTGTGGTTAGACCATGCATTGTATGGAGAATAAGAATTTAGTTCGCTGCGTCTACATTTAATGTTACCACTAAAGCAAATAATGGCAAAAGCTTTAAGATAATTACTTTTTTAAAAAAAAAAATTTTAATTTGTTATTATTATTATGAAATCTCTAAGCACTGTTTAATTACACTAATAAGATGACACTTGCAACATCCATGTACACATACTTGTTACTTACCTTCAAAATTTCTTTCATCTTCGAGACATGTTCTATTATGATCTTGATTGTATCCTTTTTTGGCTGTCAGATTGTCATCTTCTGTTGCCGTAAAGGTGCCTCAAGCTTCATCTTCTGCTGCTGTTGAGGTACTGAATTAATCTTACTTCAGAAGTAATTAGTCTTTATTGCATACCTACATATTTTCGTTTTGGGTAACAGGACGGAAGTCCAGGTGAGACTGATATGGTTCCTACTCCAAAAGTTATAATAGATCAGGACTCAGATCCAGATGCAACTGTTGTGGAGATTACTTTTGGTGACCGCCTTGGAGCTCTCCTTGATACGGTAAACATGTTTATTTCCTGATTTAGATCTTTTCTCAGCGGTATTGGATAATTTTTATTTTTAACCAATAAATTGTATGTTTAGTTTTCATTTGAGAAGTTAGCACAGGATGCTGAGGATACAATTTTGTTTTCATTTCATTTATATTTATAAGAAGTAATGTTAAATAAAACATTTCCTAATACTAACAAAAGGTGCGGTGCAACATAGATTAATGTGATGAGATTAGAAGTTAACGATCTTTCGAATGTTTCAGCTTATTACATTTCTATCTGTTGCAGATGAATGCACTAAAAAACCTTGGACTGAATGTTGTGAAGGCGAAGGTCTTCTTGGATTCTTCAGGGAAACACAACAAATTTGCAATTACTAAAGCGTAAGTGATGTGCTATTTGCATGTTTATTCTTCTATGTTAATTTTTGTTCATTCCCTTGAGATATGCCACTTCCTTGGGCGATCTTTTCTTGTTCCAACATATTGCCCAAACTGTTTGCCAAAAGAGACTCCATTTCTACAAATAATTACCCTGTTGGTCGTCTTAGTGTCAGACAAAAGTAGAAAATAAATATGTAGCTCCTTGAAATTCACAGTGGCTATGTTTGTCTGCCATTTTGCACTAATGTAAAAAATTAACTGTTTGATGATGAGGGTTTTCAGAGATACTGGACGAAAAGTTGAGGATCCGGAAATGTTGGAATCAATACGCTTGACGATTATCAATAACCTGCTTGAGTATCACCCGGTAATTTTAAGCATTTGTGTAACACTATTGTTGCATTGGGATGTATGCTCCTAGAATACCTGTCAGAGGGCCTCTCTTCCTTTTTAGTTAGCAGTTTTTGTGACTGAGTTTATCCCAGGAATCAAGTACTCAATTGGCGATGGGAATGGCTTTTGGAGTTGCGCCGGCCACACCGGTAGGTCATACCTCGTCCTTCTCTATTACACTATCGTAATATGGTTCTTTTGACTAAAATGTTTAGGATCTATTGCGTTATGTCTATCACCCCTACTTTATTTTTTTTCATGTATGTAATAAGGTGAAACTGAAAAAATTAAGGGTGTGTTTGATTTTATGTTTTTTTTCATGGAAAAAAAAACTTTTCCTCAAAAGACCCCATTTCAATGGGTTGATTTCAATTTGGAGGAGTGAAAAAAAGTCCCGCATGTGACATGTTTTCTCACTTCTTGTGGTTTACTTTACTTAGGGTCCCCTTGTGAAAAAAAAATTCATCCCTCTTTTTTTCTCCTCTCAATTGCATCTCTCTCAGTCACCTCCCTTTTTGCGAGACTTCGATCTCATCTATCTCACTCGAAGATCTCCTCTCTCACTCAATGAGATAGTCTCTGGTAGCGGAGAAAGGGCTGCGCGAGATTGTTGATGGAGGGGGAGGTTGTATGTGGGACAGAGAGAGTAGGCATGAGAGCTCAGCGATTTCCTCTCTCACTTGATGAGATGGTCTGTGGTGGCAAATAAAGGGTTGCACGAGATTGTTGATGGAGGTAGAGGTTATGTGGGGTAGAGAGAGCAGGTGTGAGAGGGACCTAATGGGGAGAGAGCTCTCTCTCTTGTTCCTGTGTGTTGTTGTAGGCCAAGGAGAGATGGTGGAGAAGATGAACTTCTGATTGGGCATTTTTCTGTTTTTATGTTTAGTTTTGGGTGAAAATGGGTTTGGGCTGAGTTGTTTAAATGTGGGTTATGTGTTATGATGGATCTGTAGGTTTATGGGAGTGGTTAAATGGGTTATAAGATGAACTGGGTGTAAATTTGTTAATGTGAAGTGCATGATTTATGTTCAATTTATTTGATATAGTAGCAACTAAATCCTAAAGCAAATTCACCATGGAAAAAAATTTCTGCAATCAAATAGTGGAAAATTAGGTATTTAAATTTTATTTTTCCCTTTGCGCTATCAAATAGTGGAAACAAGATTTTGAGTGAAAATTTTCGAAGAAATTTTGTTTACCATGTAAAACTTTTTTTTTTTTTTACATGAAAAAGTTTTCCAAAAATCAAACACACCCTAAAAGTAAATAAATTGGGGTGTAAATGAAATTATTGTTTTTTCCCCATGTCTGGTTTATTGTAAATTTATGTTTTATTTTGTGATTCAGTTTTAACAGTAAATCATAATAGTGGCACTATTATTCTTTCTGTACATTTGCAACCATATTTGTCTCATTGTCAGTGTGTTTATTGTGCCTCGTTCTTTTACTCAGCTTGATGTGGATATTGCGACCCATATTAAAATCTATGATGATAGCCCCGATCGAAGGTAAGCATGGTCAAGGCTTCTCCATCATCTTCACCTGATCTAACACCACTATCAGTTATGCATACTACTATATCTCACATTGTGAGATATATGCAAAATGATATTATACAAGGAGGTCCACATAAATTTGCTGGCATATTCTTGCAGCTTGCTTTGTGTGGAGACTGCTGATCGTCCGGGATTATTGGTAGATCTTGTAAAGATTATCACTGACATAAGCGTTGCAGTTGAGTCGGGAGAGTTTGACACCGAGGTATTTACCAATCCATTTGACAGTCATCCGATTCCAGTTTGAATATTCAATTGTTTAATTAACAATAACATGCATTACTTTTTGACTCCTCACGTAGGGACTGTTGGCGAAAGCAAAATTTCATGTCAACTATCGCGGCAAAGCCTTGGGCAAGTCTCTGCAGCTGGTAAGCTTTTTTTAGAATACTTTGAGACGAAACTGATTATATCTATATAACGTTTATTGGAACTTGATAGAAAAAACGAACTTTACAGGTCCTTGGTAATAGCTTGCGGTATTTCTTGAGGCGTCCTAGCACTGAGGAGTCAAGTTTTTGAGTCATTGTAAGGAGCCTATTACCTCCTCCAACCAGTTACTTTCTTCCATTCTGAATCGATTACACATGGTTAGGGGTGTTGAACGAGAGCAAGCCTCTTGTAAACTAGTAGTTGTGCTAGGAGGAGACACAGTAGAATGCAGTCATGTACTGACATATATGTTTTAAAATGTTGTTGTTGTATATGATGCTAAATGATAACACATTTTCCTAGATTATATCAGATGCATGTTTCTCAGCACTGATATTTCTCCTTCAATTATTTCTATTTGCTTACTGTGTGTGCATATATAATTTGAGAAATAGTACCATTTCAAAGTCGAATTCCCTGTCATCATTTTTGGAAATGGAATGTGCAATGACCCTAATAATAAAAGGGAATATTTTATAACAATTTGAATTATGGGTCAAGTTACTATTGAGTGCCCTTATGTTATGTGATTGTCATGTGAGAATAGTGGTTATCTTGAATCAAACAATGGATCATCATGATACATAAAATAGTTCTTCGATTGTGGCCGAACATGCGGCACAAATCATCTCTCATTAGGGATATACGATTCAGACTAAAAATCAATAACGGGTCCAATCATTAAAGCCTAAAGAGGTATTTAGTAATGGACCACAACCCATGTTAAAGGCCCAACGAATCTATTCCCTCATAGGACAAAGACAACACGAAGGAGACAAGTCATGGCGGGAATCTCTTTCTCAATAAAGTTATCTCAATGAAGAAGACCGTTATTAGAAACGTCCCCCTTCATTGCGCCATGCGTGCTTAAGTTACGCACAGAGTTAATTACTCTTATTATATAAGGTAAATGAGAGAAAAGAGGAATCAGGTACGAAAAACACGTGTCAATGGCATGACAGCTCAATGGTTAAGAGTTTGGCGGATAGTACCACTAGGTCATGGGTTCGAACTCAGCCGGCAGCATGTTTATCATTTTATGGTGTGTTGATCGGTTATGGGATCTTGAAAATTTCAAAAAAAAAAGGTACGAAAAACACTACAACTATACTCTGTCCAAATTCACCTTCTTCCTCAATTAACAATCTAACCTTGTTTTGCTAGTAAGATCTCGAGGAGAACAAATTTAAACGCATCGTATTAGAATTCAAAGGTGAGGCTTGCAATTGGATGCTAGTTGTGTTATTTGCGGGGTTTGTCACTGGGCTAGAGGTATTTGGATGTATTCTTCAGTCTCTTCGAAGAGCTTGAATGTTCTTGGGATCAATGGAATATGTTTTGATGTAGCGTTTCGTTAAAAAAAGGAAAGTTTGTTTGGAAGCTTGTTGAGGTCTTTGGAAGGAACACAAGAAGAATTTTCAAGGAAGAGTAAGGGGGCTAGTTTGAATGTTTGAGGAGAGTTCTAACCTTCAACTAGTAATCACCCTTTAGGCAAAGAGAGGAAAAACGAAATGAGTATACTCTAAAATTAATCCAAACTTCTATGGTGAAGCTTTGTTTCTTATGTATTTCCTTTCCCTAACATCTGAATTCACATCAACATCTTCAGTAAGTTAAACATGAGAAGGTTTAGAAACCATCGACCTTTCGCCCTTGTATCAAACATAAAACAAGGGCCGGCCCCGTCACAAGGTGACGATTGATGAGTTAGAATATGAATTTATCCAACATGTTAGATGTAGCATAGGCCGTTTCCAATGAATCAATGTAGTTTCCTAGGAGTGAGGAATCTTTTGTTGTGTTTTCTCCTATACTTGGATCAAATCATCTTCATGAGCTATCTCTCAGTTTAGTTCTATCTATAGAACCAGATTTTTCATTTCCCATAGACCCCGTCCATGAAGCACACCACTTCCTTGGAACATCTTAGTAGGGGATTGGAACAAGAAAAATGGACACAAACATGGATGCTAAACCGGAGAAAAGATGCACGCTTCTTCGTTTGATGAAGGAACTAGTTCAGCTTCTAATGCTGCTGCTTCTTCTACTAGTACTGTTACTTCTTCTTTTAGTACTCGTTATGGTTTGTTTTGATAGAAATCCCATCTATGCTGGCATTGGAGGTGTGGTGATCATCAATGTAATTGTGATTATCTATATGTCCAACAGGGGAGAGAAACAGAAGCAGATAGGAAATAGTTCCGGAGATGAACTGGAAGATGCTATTGACACAGCTAATGTTGAGGCCTTCATTGATAGGATGATCAAGGAGATGCCTATGAGATTCACTGCCCGGCAGCTGAGGATTGCCACGGATAATTACAGTAGACTCTTGGGTTCTGGTGGTTTTGGATCAGTTTACAAGGGAAGTCTACTTAATGGTGTGCCGATAGCTGTGAAGCTACTCTGTCATGAGAGATGTGATGCGAAAATTTGTGAGCAATTTGTTGCAGAAGTAAGTACTATAGGCACAACCCATCACTTGAATCTCGTCAGGCTGTATGGATTTTGCTTTGAAAGAGGCCTACTGGCACTAGTGTATGAGTATATGGAAAATGGCTCATTGGACAAGTTGCTGTTCCATGAGAAGAAGAAGGTTGATTGGAAGACACTTCATGACATAGCGATTGGGACAGCTAAAGGAATAGCTTATATACACGAAGAGTGTGAACAGCGGATAATTCACTATGATATAAAGCCTGGGAATATTTTGTTAGACGCGGATTATCACCCCAAGGTTGCAGATTTTGGTCTTGCAAAACTTTGTAGCAGAGACAACACTCACACGACTCTCACTGGCTTCAAAGGCACTCCTGGATACGCTGCCCCAGAGCTGTGGATTCCATGTTCAATAACACATAAGTGTGACGTTTACAGCTTTGGGATGGTGTTGTTTGAGATACTGGGGAGGAGGAGGAACTTGAACTTAGGGGTATCAGAGAGTCAAGAGTGGTTTCCGACATGGGTATGGAAGAAGTTTGTGGAAGCTAAAATGGCGGACGTATTTGATATCTGTGGAGTTGAGGAAAGCGATAGAGAAGTTGCTGAGAGAATGGCAATGGTGGGCATGCTGTGTGTGCAATTTACCCCAGACATGAGGCCTTCAATGAGTATTGTAGCTAACATGTTAGAAGGATTGATAGAGATTCCCATGCCATCGAACCCATTCAAACACTCAGTTAACGAGTTTGTTGGTGAAGAATTGGAAGCATTGAGATGACAATGTGATCCAGATTTGCTAACTCTCTAGTTCTAATTTCTGTATTCAACTACTACTGATGACACTTGCAGTAGTTCCTAATGTCTATACTATCATGTAAAGCAAACACCCCTTGAAGGGTTTTTTCTTTGTTGGTCGTCTTCGTTTGGTTTGTTTGTTGTCCAGTTATTATTACATAAGTTCTTCACCTGGTTCCTGATTCGGTTCTGGCTCTCCCAATTTTAGTCTATTCAGATTTGGCTATCGTAAACTTGACCAAACCCGACTCATTTCCAACTCCAAATGTTTAGTAATCACTGGAACTATGTTGTAGGCCATGGAAAACCTTTGGTGTGTCCGTCATTCATGTGAATGCATCTTGAATATGCTGAGTGGTGCGAGCAATCAAATAATTTAGGCTTGTATTAGCGCGCAGCATTGGCCCTTCCATTGTAATTAATTCAGTGAGGGGTTCAGTTAATTAGGCTCGACTTTATCTTTGTATTTTTGCTGTTGTTTTACATGGTAACAACAAAAATATTTACAATACAGGTAATACTCGGCGATTCCTTCTACAGTTACACATATACATGAATATTGTTATTGTAGATCTTTGTATTCTTTCTTATATGCTCATCTGTTCTCCTCCTTGACTTGTTCGATCTCAACAAATGAGTTTGAGGGATAAATTCAGAATATATTTTTGATTTCATCTTAAACCAGTTCTTAATACATGGCAGAAAACAGTATATGGTTATTTATTGTTCCTAGGTATTTAATGCGATTTATGTAGCCAAAACTATTAAGTTCATCAGTAACTCGAGCTACTTCAACACCAGAAATTGTGAGTTTTTCTTATTATTGTTACTACTTCCATTTGCAACTAATGTTAATATTGGAGAGAGTTTATTTTAGCTTCACGATGGAAGAAAATGTTTTGTGCAATTTTATAAGAGTGCCTACTAGACAGACAATTATCGAAAACTTTTTCACATTTAAATTTTGAAAAGATCAAAATGTGATCCAACCATATAGCATATATACAGGTATCAAATCTCAAGGAAACAAGAAAACCTGGGCAGAAATAGGTGTTTCCCTATTAGGTTTGGGCTTTGACTTGGTTCCTGTAGAGATTTGAGGACAGAATTCATGACCTTCCATAAATAGTGGAGTGAACAGATCTCTGTAGAAGAAAATGTCTTGAATTATAATCTTTGCTTCGATGGTTTATGTTCAATTGAGTTTGTAACTCCACAATCCAATTATGTGATGCAAAGAAACTATCTACTATCTTTTGTTTCGTTTCCAACCGTGTTTTAAGACTTGAAATGTGGATATAGTATTTATGCAGTATGATCTGAAACGACCATAGTTCATACTCGTATATTGTTGCGGTTTCGTTGTAGCTCAGATTCCATCTGTTGAGGTTATTTCAATGCTTGGTTTCCGGTTGATTATTTTTTACTAACCCCGCCATTTCTGAATTATTCTGGCTTCATTGCACTCAGCTGCCACCACCATTTGATATCCCATTTCTTCCTGACACTTTTCCCTTTCCTCCTGCTCATCCATATGATAATGCAGGCATTCCTAAAAACATGATTAACTGTCAATAGACTAAAAAATGATGTGAAAACTTGTTCACGATGATAATGCAGGCATTCCTTCTAGAGAGTTTGATACCAATTATACAACACTTGTTCACGATGATGTGAAAACTTTTTCGGACGCACAAAATGATTAACTGTCAATAGACTAAAAAACAACAAGAATATTTCCAATCTTCGTATAAATCTCCATAATGCTTCTGCAACAGCCTGCCTAACCATGCAATGATGGGCTCAGGTACTAGTGGTGTATACCCTGCACCTCTATGGTGGGTGGTTTAAGTTAGTCCTTTTTTTTATAAAGAAAGGGTATCCAAACTCAAAATAAGGATGCACAAATTGTATGACGTGCAATCATGCTCATAAAGAAAAAACATGAACTTTCATTTTTGGCTCTCGAATGTTCAAACAATCTTCTTCCAGTCTGTTTTTGTTCTTTCTACAATAGTTTAGGTTGCCTACAAAATGTCTATAATTCTAATCTACCAAAAAGCTCTCATTTTCCAGCTCGATTTTTCTTTCTTCTTGTAGTTTGAAAATCTATGGAAGATAAAACAAACAAGCATTGAACAATATGTCAATGGGGTAACCAGGCAGGTCACAATGTATGCTAATATTAGGCTATGTTTGCATTCTGCAGAGAACTGCATACCACCACTCCAGCAGACGTCCGCATGGGATGCGCCCCAAGGGCAGTAACACAAGAATCATCAGTCTTGCGATGAGGCTGCACCAACTCTCAGAGTTTTTCCTTCCGAACCTGCATGTATTGGACATGTGTGTCAAAGCATCCAGACCAAAGCAAAGCCAAAAGGAAACTTATGGATGCAACAGAACCTCCCCTGCATCTCAATAACAATTTCTACTGACACCAAGAAGAAAGCGATGAGGTGGGGCTAAAGTCCTTGCAGGTAGGAGGTTATTGCATTTTCTCATTTGAATTTTACTTCAATTTACAATCAACACCTCAAATGCGAGAAGCCGCATGTACTCCTAATGAACAATGACCCAAGGAGCTAAAAGATGAAAAGCCCACGGAGCAAAACACTCCACATAAGTAGGAGGCTTTGAGGCAAATCAAACTTCTTCCGTAGACCATTGTGGGCAGATTATTACTATATTTGATTTCATAATAAAGAACTGAATCCTTTTCATCATTAACAGGTAAGCCACTATACAATGCACATGATTTTATTTTTAATTTAATTTTTTTTTATTTTTTGGCTCATGAAGAATTTAGTATTTGGATTACTTAAGTTTCTTGTTAGCCCAAAAAATCTAAATATTCCTTTATATGTTCCCCCGCTGCTTTTAAAATTTTCTATTTGATGCGTTTGTCGACACATGCCCAAAAGTTTTCGAGTGTTTTCCTTGTAACTGACGTTACATTCTCTGTTGAGAGTTCCTCCTCTCTTTTAAATTACTCCCACTTAGTATAGAGTATATAGACTAGACTCACGGATCATGGAACTTTTTCCAGTAATTGTGAATGAAAACTTCACGGAATAAATACTCATACATGGCATGCAGGAAATCCAATTTCTCAAAATAAAACAAAATAGTAACATATGCTTGATATAATATATAGTTTGTGCCACTATCAGGGAAATAAATGTAAAAAGTTATAGAAAATTAAGGCTGTTTTTGGTTGAAGAAAAGTAAACCTTCATGAAAAACATGTGGGAAAAAAAAAAGTAGGGAAGGAGGGGGAGAACGAACAGGTTAAGTTTGTATTTCCATCTTCACCTCAAGCTCATTTGCAGGGGATTTTAAAAAATTATCTTTGATGATGCGCAGGGGAAGATATACGTGTGTAATTTTTCTTGATTCCTTGATTTATATAAAGGTTCAGGGTCCTTTAAACCATGTTTGCTCTTCAAATAAAAAACAAAATAAAATAAAATAAACCCGTCCATATCACCTTCTCTATGGTTGTGAGATGATTCAGACTCTTCCAACACCATAACAAGTCCTCGATAGAAGTCGGTATAACCAACACACCCGAAATAAACCAAAGAAGTGCATCCACACCAAAAAAAAAAGAACATGGGAAGTATTCTCTAGCATTAAATCACAAGATAGTATGCTGCCCCATATTAGATCCACATCCAAGTACATAGTTATTACAAAAGCACTTGTTCTTAAATTAATGTCAAAATCATCATCATCATCATCAAAGCCCATTCCCGATATTTTCGGGGTCATTTTCTAATTGGCGCCGTGTTTGGTCTCATCCGCACATGATCAAACCAAGTTAAACGTCTTTCTCTAATTTTGTCCTCTATGGGCGCTACACCTAAGTATCTCCTAATTATTTCATTTCTAATTTTATCCTTACGTGTTTTACCACACATCCACCTTAACATACGCATTTCTGCTACTGTCATCCTATGCGTATGTTGTCCCGTAGTAGCCCAACATTCTGAACCGTTTAGCATGGTTGGTCGAACAATTGTCTTGTAGCATTTCCCTTTTAGCCTTGCAGGCATCCTTCTATTGCATAATACTCCTGACGCCATTCTTCATTTCAACCAACCAGCTTTAATCTTATGGTCTACATCTTCTCCAATAGCCCCATTCTTTTGAATTATAGATCCAAGATATCAAAAAGCCTCACTCTGGAAAAAAAAAAGGCACCTAGCCGACTCTGTAATGGCCCAGACTAGAGCAAACCATAAGAAGCTACTCAGATTCAATAAAACCAATAGCAAGTAAATAAAGGATTGATAACTTCTAATATACACACATCAATCCCAAGAACTGCTCTCTATTCAACTCCAATTTTTTAAAAGGTCGATGTATGATTCAATATCAACAAATGAGCACATTATGCTCCACACTAAAGAGGATTTAGTGGAGAAAAATTCCCAATGAGTCCACAATCTCACAAAAGCTACTCCTAGGAGTTCCTTCCTCATGGAAGCCCAATGCCACACAAGAGCCAACCAATCCATAAAAAAGTTTTGATTCTTTCCTAATATTCCCTTAAAAAAATTCTTCGGTTCCATGCCTTCCAAAGGGTCCAAAACATGGCGTAAGGAATGAATTTCCAAATGAGTCGTCCAATGCTATTGAGGTTGCGGCAAGCCTTCCAAGACTATCAACTTCATAATGGCTCCCCACATCACCCAAAAGCAAACACACATAATCATTGAAACCTGATTAACAAAGTTTCACAACCTCAATAAAAAAAAAAAATTCTAATCCCAAAATCTGATAACAACCTTCTCTTCATGCCCTATTTAAACAAACTAAAGTAAAACCTAAATCTTATCTTATTGGATTTCTAATTCCCAATTGCGCTTATATATGAACTGGCCCAATTATTTAAATCATCATCATCATCATCAAAGCCCATTCCCGAGATTTTCGGGGTCGGCTACATGAATTTTGGTTTTCCAAGCAATGCGATCTTCCCACATTTCCTCACCTAATCCAAGCTCATTGATATCTTCATTCACCGTCTTCATCCAAGTTTTCAACGGTCGTCCCCTCCGTCTACACCCTCCATTAACTTGCCAATCTAAACATTTTCTAATTGGCGCCGTGCTTGGTCTCCTCCGCACATGACCAAACCAAGTTAAACGTCTTTCTCTAATTTTTTCCTCTATGGGTGCTACACCTAAGTATCTCCTAATTCTTTCATTTCTAATTTTATCCTTACGAGTTTTACCACACATCCACCTTAACATACGCATTTCTGCTACTGCCATCCTATGCGTATGTTGTCCTGTAGTAGCCCAACATTCTGAACCGTATAGCATGGCTGGTCGAACAATCGTCTTATAGCATTTCCCTTTTAGCCTTGCAGGCATCCTTTTATCGCATAATACTCCTGACGCCATTCGCCATTTCAACCAACCAGATTTAATCCTGTGGTCTACATCTGCTCCAAATAGCCCCATTCTTTTGAATTATAAATCCTAGATATCGAAAAGCCTCACACTCCGAGACCTCGACACCTTCGATCTCAATTGCATTACTTCTCCCTCTTGGTTTACACCCAAAGTTGCACACTAGATACTCCGTCTTCGATCGGCTAATTCTAAAACCTTTACTCTCTAAAGCCTCCCGCCACTTAACTAATTTCTGACCTAAACCTATACTAGTCTCATCCATTAAGACAATATCATCTGCAAATAACATGCACCAAGGTACATCTTCTTGCAGATGTCTCGTCAACTCATCCATGACCAAAGCAAAGAGATATGGACTTAACGCCGACCCTTGATGTAATCCTACTGTCACTGGAAATTCACTAGACATCCCACCTACTGAGCGAATACTTGTTACAACCCCTTCATACATATCCTTAATGATATCGACATAACATTGAGACACTTTCTTCCTTTCAAGCACCCACTAAATTAACTCCCTAGGGACCCTATCATATGCTTTCTCCATGGCCCAATTATTTAAATAATAAAAATAATTCATATTACATCATTCCTTCTACTTTAAAAAGTCACGCCCTTGAGCTTTGAGGATGATATTTTCGAAAAATACACCACCAAGACTCAACCTTGAACTTTTCCTTTGTGTTTGCTCATACCACGAACAATCAAAGCAAAAGTTGGCCACCAAATATAAAGTCCAAAGTGAATCATTGATTCAAAGGACAGCCGATTCTTGACTTGAATGTTCTCAAACAAACTTGACCTCGGAATATGCCATAAAATTGGATCACAAACTTTGTCCCATGGTGCTATGTGATCACTTTTGTGGTGAAGACTAAGCTTGTACAAAGTCTTCCCTGGGCTGCTGGTAAATAATTTGATCCTCGTTAAAAGAGGATTCATACACACGTGGTGGTACAACCAAACATGTGGGGTGCAAATAACTCCGTGTACAGATCAACATGATATGAGATGTTGACTCATTCTTCAATGCAAGGGATGTTCGAGACCAAATCTTGGATGGTGTTGGTGACATGGCTGACAATGGTACTTTATTGGATCAGATATGTCAAGATCCGGAATTGAACCATTAACTTTAGGACCCAATTTTACTGAACCGGATCCGAAATTAGGTATATGTCTAATCGATTCTATTGTTAACTTACTTTTAAAATCTTAATAATTATATACATTTTTGTTAATGATAAGGATATAATATGTTGATACCTTCAGAAATTAGATATAATTTTAATGTACACACAATTTTGCAAAGAGGGATTTAAGTCGCAAAAGATCTTATTATTTTAAGATAATGATTGAAAATCCAAACAATAAAATATATTTAAATAATAGGTTGAAAACCTTGGATATCATTGAAATTAAAATTATTTTTCTTATTTTAAATCAATTTTTTTTACGTTATTAATAAAAGATGCGAATATAGCACATATTTGAACAAAAAAAATTTGGATTAATATCGGTTCGGATCTTACTTGGTTCAAAATCAAACAGTAACTATCGGATCCAAACTTAACGGATCGGACTCGGGATTCAAAATTTAATCCTAAAACCACTTTTATCAGTTCGGAACAATTTGGGTATAGGGTCTAATCGGATATGTTTTCAGCCCCAGCTGTGGTGGAAATCTTCAAAGCTTCGTACTAATAATGTGTTTCAATCTCACAATGCGAAAACTTGTGGATGGTTGTATATCTTCATACACATCAAACAAAGGTGGCTTCTCCAAATCAACAATATTAGGGGCACCTCTTCTTTGGAAGAATTCGAAGAAATTTCATCTCATTGATTAACCTCATAACACAATTCCTCATGGATAGTTTCAGGTTCTAGAAGAATCAAAATGGCAGCAATCTGCCTCGAGATGTCAACAGTGATTTTTTTTCAAGCGTTTCATCCTTGTTGCGGTGATTCGGAATCTCTTCTACGAGATTTGACCGCTCTGACAAAAAATTGATGGGTTTTCAGTGGAAGCAAACATAATCATCAAAAACTTGATTGACAAAGTTTCACACAAAGTTTCACAACTTCAATACACATTCTCTAATCTAAGAATCTAAGAATCTAAGAATCTGATTACAAAGTTCTCTTTATCAGCTATTTAAAAATCTAACAGTAATTTTATTGGACTTGTTATTCCTACTAAGACTAGCCCAATTATTTAAATAATAAAAAGTACTAAATAACCCATGTTTCAGTTTTTCCTTCCAGTAAAAAAGAAGAAGAATGTTTGCTAATGTCCATTTAATGTTTGCTAATGTCCATTTACCCACTTGGGTAGTTGGGTATGAGTATATTCTTCGTCAAGCCGAAAACCCCAATGACGCGCAGATAACAGGGGCAAATGGATTAGTTTGACTAGGATCAATGTTGGACTTGAGGGAGATATTTTTGGTATGGCAAGACACACACATGGATTTTGTTATGCTATTTATGAGACTTGGATCAATTTGAAGAACTCAATATTAAGGTAGAAACTGAAGCATAATAAGTAGCGTTTTTTGGGAAAGAATGCTCGATATTGCTACCTTTGAACTTCCTTTTCTTGTTGGCTCTCCTCCTCTTCCTCTCTTCTTGTGTTAGCTCCGCTTCCTCTTTAATATCTCCTTTGCCAGCAAAAACCTCCTCTGGCGCTAGCATAGCTGCATCTGAGACTGCCACAGGTGCAACCTGCACAGAGGTCGAAATTTGGTTAAGTTAGTGTTGATCACAAAAAGCCTCATGAACAGACCCACTAAAGCAAATACAATTCTGGATCTGCAGCTTCAATGATGGATGAGCCATTTACCTCTTCCATGGTAAGAGCAGGAACATTTGTTTGTATGGTCATATCTTCAATAATCTGTCCACAGTGCAAGTCATAAATATTTAAGAATGGAAGGTTTGCGTGCATCAATAATTTAAAAAGTGAAGGGGAAAAAAAATACAAAAAAACATACTGGTTTTGGAGTAAAGTGGAAATGAGACAAAGCATCCAACTTCAAGCAGAGTTTCTGGAACAGCGCACTTGCCTGACGACAAGTAAAGATAATGAGTTGATCGTGAAAGCAGAACAATACTTTTATGTCAGCAAAGATTGTTAATCAAAATTCCAGACACATACAGAACGGCCATTCTATTTATTTATTTATTTATCTCTTTGCATTTATTTTTTTAGAGCATGGAAATTTAAAAAAAAAGCATAATAATTGAGGAGGAAAAAAAGTGGAGACTACCAATTTCAATTCAAACCCAACCTGCTACCTAACCAACAATGTATGGCATGGTAATCAGTAACCAGTTGCACCTTAAACAGTGGTACCAATGTTACTTGTAGAAGCTCCAACATGGTATGAACCTTGTCACAGATAGTTTTAGGAGATTATGAAACCAGTGTGGAGAGTCCCGTCTAAATAAAATAACTCAATGTAGTACTTGTATCTAGCAGCAAGTACTTATTAACGTCAGACTGTTATAGAAATGTAAACCAAATGTGAAACACACACCTCTTTCTTTTGCTCATCCGAGAAAGAGAGTGGAGCAGAGGCTAAGCCTGTTGTCTTCGCATAATCTTCCTGCAGCGGGAAAAAAAGGATGTCATTCATAGGAATAGCAACCATTTTTGACACAAGAAACAAGTTTTGTGACAAACTCGAGGTGAAAATCTATGATGATGTTCCTTGTTCTGTAATAGAGAACAAATATTACCTCATATATTTCAGCAAGTCCTTTCTTGCTCTTGTTCTCATCCTACACACAGAGAAAAGAAGATGAATGAGAATGATCATTATAAGAAAGTAGGAACTTCAACAAGTATAAATCCCAGTATAAATTTTATGCACATAATTTATATTTTTTTTATATATAGATATATACACCCACATTATAAAACTATTAACAATAATAATAATACAAACCATCTCTTTGACTTCTCTAGGAGGTTTAGATGGTAAGCTTGGTGCCCTTTGAACATCATCAAAATGACCCTGAAAAAAAAGGAATGCATAAACACTCATCAAATCATGGCAATGAATGTAGAAAAAAAAACAGAAACAATAAATATATCAATAGTAATCGTCATCTTTGGTAGAGGTCGACCTGATATGAAATTCATTTAAGTTGAAAATGTTAGTACACATAAAATCAGATTGGTCTACAGATATTTTATAGTTTCTCCAATAATATTTGGAGGGACACCAACCATACAATGCATATGAAGACGACGATGGTAGTAATCATTACCAATGCTTTTAAAATCTCCAAATGGAACCAGCTTTGTGAACATGAGATAGGTCGTCACCATTATTGTTATTTTGCACTTGGCAAACTTTGTTCGTCATTCTAGTGTACTGGTTTTGAAGTTAGGATTAAATAATATTTCTGGAGGGGCACAGACATATTTATTTGTTTTGAGTCCCCAAAGATTGATCTTTCTTCTCGTAAAAAAGATAGAACAAACACACCATGTTCAGAGAATAAACCTTCAATAGTTAACCCTAGTACCCTACTAGTCCCTATTGGAAGCTTGGAATGGCTCCTAACTCACCCATACCTAAACTTATCAGACCTCGACACCTTGTAGACTCTTACAAAACCGAATTTATGTTCATCTAACCGAATTTATGTTCATCTGAAGATGGTGTGATGTTGTTCTCTCCAAGTTACAATTCAATATTTTAGCAGAACTTGATACTTTTTAATTTTTTGCATCTACATAGATCATAGTCGTCAATATCTTATTTGACGTACGATATATACAGCCGTATACCATACTGGTACCTATCGGCATATGCCGGATTGATTTATCGTTTCTGCATTGTACCAGGTGTACCCTCTAGTACATACCGTAAATATCGTAAATACATATCATGTATCATCATAATTATCACTGTCTAACGATATGTACGATACACGAGGGAATCTAAGTCGACTTTGTTTGAAGGACGCGATGTTCTACTGGTTTAGATAAAGAATTTCACTATTTCCAACTATCCACGTAATTGCATGCAATATTCTTTTCCACAACCAAACTTCTATCGTATTCAGATTCCCTGAACTTCAGTTTCTTACCCTTTGAACCACTTTAACAATTTTGAATTAATTCAAACTCGCCATCCACGCCTTATTAGAGAATTAGCAATTTGGAAACAAATGGTCCAACACTTTTTTAGGTCAGTAATATGAATCTATTGATGATTTAAAATGTACTAGGAGTCTGAGTCTTGAGATAGCCTACAAACAAAAAACAACATCACAAGCAGCCCAACCAAAGAGAAATCTACAGTCAACACCTCTTTTGCTTCATTGCACATCACACACCCACTCCAACTTGCGCCCCTCTAATTGTGAATTTGTTACTTGTTTGCATTTCCCCTAATTCAATAATTCACAACTCACCTTAAAAATTCCAATAGCATAAAAATTGAAACTCAAAGAACATCAAAGTTATAAACAAATAAATGAAAAGGGATGTGAGAGAGAGAACTTGAAAGAAAGTATTGCAAATAATATAAATAAAAGTTTACCTCTGAAATCCGTTTTTTAATTATCTCTTCAAGGGAGGCTGTGACCTCCTCCGTTATGACTGGCGCAGGTCTTACATTGTGCTCAAAATCTAGATCAACTTCAAGCGCACTGTTCTTTGGCCTTTTGGTAGCACTCACCTACCATAGAAAACAATTACCAGTATAAATCTGAGACGGATCCATTTCATTGAATAAATGGACTAATTGATTCAAATGGATTAATTAGCTACCATCAGAAGTGAAATATGGAGAGAAGAGAAACCAAGTAGAATCAAATCTTAAACAAGCTTTGATTACCTCTCCTTGCATGGTCCATATTTTAGGGTCCAAATTGGATTTCTCCATCTCCTCTATTTTAGAACGTTGCTTTGCCAGTTGTTTTTCATAGGTCGAAAGTGTTTCGTTCTGCTAAAGCCATCACAGGGAGAAAACAAGGCAGTTAAAACTTGCTGATTTACATGTTCGAAGAAAACTGAGATGAGAGTAAATATGATATTAGTACACAAAATATATGAGGCTAAAACATATGTAATAAATAAAACATACCTGGTTGTCAAAGCCTTTGTCATCTTCTTGTTCATCGTCTGTATCGAAGTTCTCAGATCGATCACGAGGCTTAGACTCTCTTTTCGAACTTTTTTTCTTTTTACTCCCAAAAAAATCTTCATATCTGGAAATATCAGATATGTGTATCAGCCAAACAACAAATGTATGCTTCTTTTTTAAAATTAATAATAAGCACTCATAATATGCTAGAACAACTAAAACAGATTGCTCTAGTGCAACTGAAAGAACTGCAAAAAATAATTGGCTCAAATGCATTTAATACTGTAACGAAATGTAGTTGTTCCCCAATTCTATTACGCGGAAGGAACATATAGATAACTTTTCAAGGAATTGTAGTTATGAAGTGCTCTAGATCAAACATCTGTGGAAGTTATCTGCAATCAGTGTGGAAGAGTGTCAAATGAGAATGGCAATGAGGGAATCTAAATTTCGGGAAATTTTTTGCTAATTTTGGAAAGCTTCCACCGAGATCTAAAAAAATGGACAATTGTTAATATTATTAAAAAAAAAAAAAAAAAAAATTTAATGCCCTTGTGTAATTGAAATTTGTGGCAGCATGGATCAAGTAGTTAAAATAGAGGACATATTGTTTTTGGATAGAACTAGGTGTTCTTGCATAACTCATTTTTGACGTATGAACTATAAGATGTCTAACCTGAAAAGGGTTCATTAAAATGTTTGATCAGGTTCTAAAATTATAACACAAACCCAAACAAACCCAAATACACTTAACCTAAATCATCCACCTAGTAAATAGGAATCACTTTCATCACAAAAAGTTTTTCATAAGTTATAATATACTACAATTCAAAGGAGTAAAAACTGTACCTTGCAGCTCCTAGCTCATCATCATCATCTTCGTCGCCAAAACCATCAATCTAGAAAAACAAACAGAATGTGAGTTTGAAGAACAATTTTAATTGGTAAAAGAAATACACATGTAACATATTGAGAAACCTATAGTCGAAAATCATGCCTAGCTTGCATAAATCATTGTATTCACAGTCATAAATACAATTACCTCATCCTCTTCGTCGTCCTCATCATCGTCATTTTCATCCTTATCCTTTGTTCCACCACCATATTCTCTTGCCTCATCTTCTTCAAGGTATTCCCCCAGCTCCTTAATCTTCAAAAAGCGATCTTCAATACCTCCCTCCCCACCACCACTTGTTTCTTCCTCTTCTTCATCCTCGTCCTCATCATCATTGTCATCATCAAGACCACCATTCTCCTCATCATCAATATCTTCTTCGGAATCGCCCAACTCTTCCTCCTCCTCCTCCTCAGCAACCCTATTTTCATTTTCTTTTGCAAAACCCTCACTCTTGTTTTTCTTCTTAACTCCACCAACAACAAAAAGCTTTGAAATTTCTTCCGGGTTCCTCTCGAACCTCTTCAAATCTCTTCTAAGGTTTGATAAAAGAGTCTGTGTTTGAAGATCGATTTGTTGCCATATCTGCTCGGCGTCAAAACTTTCGACTAGTAGGCGGTCGAAAGGGGATTTAGGGCAAAATGGGTTGAGAGACGAGAAGAGATATTGGGAAGCTATTCTTGCAGATTGAGAGAGTTGAGGAGATGGTGAGAGCCACTGAGGTGGCTCCACTGTTTTCAATCTATTTAGAGCTTTCAAGCCGCCACCTCCTTCGTTGTTAGTCGTTCCCATGTCTGCCTTCAGGGCGCAACAGTTAATGGCGTGTGTTGGCGACGGGGCTATCTCTGTGACTGATCCTCTGTGTGATGCTATGTTGAGAAGAATAGAGGGAACTAGGGATTTAGGTTTTCATTTTAGAAGGGTATTTTAGTAATAACGTTAACATAAACCCACCCCCAATTACCCTGACAAGCCATTTAGTGTAATTTTATGCTGCAAAAGTTTCTTAGGTGTTTTTTTTATATTTTTTACCATTCTCTTTAAAACATAATTACAACAGAATTCTAAATGTCGAGGAAATCAGCGAGGAAACGAGCGAGGACAGCGACGTGGCGGGGTGGGAGCCGTCCACTCCGCTCGGGATACGCGCACAAAAAATGCGGTATGCATCCCGAGCGGGGTGGACGGCTCCCACCCTGCCACGTCGCTGTCCTCGCTGGTTTCCTCGACACCCAGAATTACTCTAATTACAAAGAGGGTGTTTGTTTTTGCTTCTGAACAGAGTTAGAAGCTTTTAATAAAAAGTGGACCACTGTGTTTGGAGTGTTTGTTTTTAGTTCTGATCAAAAGTTCTACTTCTGATTAGAGTAAGTTGATCACTTAACACTGAGTATCAAGTAAAAAAATTATTTCAATAATAATCTTAACATAATTTTGTAATGACAATTGCTGTCCTCATCTTTTTAAAAATAAGTAGCTAAATTTTGACGGCACACGTTCATTCTCTTTACCAAACATCGTGATTCTACGTACTTTCACAAGGACTCGGTAAAAAACTTATCTTCTTTTTCTTATTTATCTTTGTTTTCTTTCTCATCATTTTTAAGTTTTTCTTCATCTTTCTAACTCTCTCGAGCAAAGTGATGATGAACAACCACAATTGTCTCAAGTATTTGGATCACGTAAACAAATCAATATGGTTAATTTACAATATTGTATTGCAAACGAAATATTAGTAAGAAATTTGATTTGATAATATTTTGATATTGAATTAATTTTTGAATAATCTAGACCCTGACAAGCCATTCAAAGTAATTTTACGCTGCCTCTTTTTGGAGTTTCTTCGACATTTTTTACCCTTCTCTTTAAAACACAACTGCAAATCGTCAAACACCATCGACATCGACAGAGGGGTACAAGTGTAAAAAAAAGGCAAGCGTAGAATTAGTCTTCAGACTACATTAATTTAATTGTTTGATAGCTTTCAAGCTTTGCTGTTAGAATCAAATGTACTGAATTGTGTGGATTTGATCGACCAGGTAAATCCATGAGCAGAATAGAATAGGGAATAGTAAGAATCAATAATTTGTATGTAATCGTTGAAAGCATTTTAAACTACACCAGTCCCTCCAAGGAAACGTAAAATTTGAATAACGCAAATATGGAACACTCCGATCAAATTTTTTGCATTTGTTGCGGTTGATGCACTTGTTTCTTTAGTTGTTGTACATGTTGCATTTTGACTTGTTCCATTAGCTGAAAAGCAAAATAATACTTTGGTTTAATGTTGGGTTTTTGGTACTACTGATATCAGAGTTTGGATGTCTTGGTTTCACTGCATGGTGATATTTTATCCTGCTTTCTTTGATTTTTTCTTCCATTTGTTATTTAAATTTTTGTATATTTATTGTATGCTTACATTTCTTTCAGAGTCATAAAAGAAATCAAAGAGGTTGCACCCAGCTTCGCTTCAAGCTTATTGGAGAGAGATGAAGCGGGCGGTAAGCTTCTTCACCCTTCACTCTATCTCTATATTAGTTAGTACGTAATATATATATCAGTGCGTCGGGGGATTTAATTTGCGTTAAAATGGAATATATCAATTCTGTTGAATGTTTTGCATGAAGATGTACCTAGGAACTGTGAACAGAGGGCGTTTGACGAAAAGCCTGCTAGGACAAAAATTTTAAGTTGAAAGTACTGAAATTACCTGCTCCATCCTAGGCTCATGAGTCTAATCGCTATCCTAGGCTTCTCTACCCCCTATCCTTAATGGCAAGCTTATGGAACTACAATTGGTTTGCTTGAGTTTCCGATAGTGGACTTGTAGTCAATTATCTGGCTTGATGTGAGACCCTAAGTGGGCGGACCTGAGGTGAGGGTGAGGGTGAGGGAGTGCGGCCCAACAGGCCCAACAGGCCAAGAGGGGTTGGACGAGCTACAAGGGGAATCATAGTCCCATATCGCCTGGGTGTGGGAGGGGGATGTGCTTTAAGTGTGCGAGGTCGCTCTACATGACATAACGCGTTTTAAAGCCGTGCGGGCCGGTTGGTAGCCCAGAGCGGACAATATTGTGTCATGTGGACCGGGTCGTTACAGTTGGTATCAGAGCCTGACCCAGCCGGAAGTATGCCACGTGTTGGTGGACCCTCTGGCGACGTGGACGTTGTGGGTGCCTGTGTGGCCAACGAGGACGTTTGGCCTTAAGGGGGGTGGATTGTGAGACCCTAAGTGGGCGGACCTGAGGTGAGGGTGAGGGTGAGGGAGTGCGGCCCAACAGGCCCAACAGGCCAAGAGGGGTTGGACGAGCTACAAGGGGAATCATAGTCCCATATCGCCTGGGTGTGGGAGGGGGATGTGCTTTAAGTGTGCGAGGTCGCTCTACATGACATAACGCGTTTTAAAGCCGTGCGGGCCGGTTGGTAGCCCAGAGCGGACAATATTGTGTCATGTGGACCGGGTCGTTACAGTGGACCGGGTCGTTACACTTGAGTTGCTTTTATATCTTGGATTTTGTTTTAGTTGGTGACATACTAGGGTGTTTGTTCTATTTGAGTAATTGATAGTTGCACTTGCATCCAGCATTCAGTGATCAACACGCTCACCTTATATGTTTACTAAAATCAACACAATAATTATATATATGGTATATGGTGATAAAACAGAAAACAAATGTAATCCTTAACTGGGGTCAATTTCTGATCAGAACAAAAACCAACACTACCTTAGTCACGCCTATTATAACGTATCAAAATGTTGAAGCAAGGTGGTAGTATTCATGACATAACTAGGCTTGCAGGGCCTGTCTAAAAGATTTTATGAATGAAGTTTTGATGGAAGTTGAAGAATGCAAATCAGTTCTCCATATTGGTAAAATATGTGATATTCGGAAGAGCCTGGAAAAAACTTCTGTTTAATTATTTAGACGTTTGATTGTGAATTCTGTTCTTGATTAGTGCATGTGATTAAACCATGCCGCAAAAAATCTGTCCGCCACCATTTCATCCTTCTCGCTCATGCTGTTTGAAACAGTCCGCCACCATTGCCCGAGATGAGTTTGCAATGTTGAAAACTGAGTTGAACACCTGATGAAGAGGTTTATCTATATCCAACCCATCTTGCCAAAATTCATTTCTCTTTCCATTGCCTACTTCAAACGAGTGGTCTTCTGGATGTTACATTATGCTGTGAAATCGCTTTATGTTCGTAATTCAACTGTAATTTAACTAAACTTAGAAAATAGAAATAAATGCAATTAAAATTCGTAATCTTCCTCAACCCATGTAATATAAGGGTTGAATGATGATGTTTTACTTCACCTCATTGGATGTTGTTGATGACTAGCTGTTGTGGGGGTAATTTGCCGTTTGTGGTAACCAAAGGGTTAAGGTAATTGGTTGCAGGATACGCTTGTCATTGCTATTGGGCGAGCGATAAGCAAAAATCTTAGGGAAATATAAGGATGTTTAGATTCTGTTTAGAAAAATCATATTTCTTGTATGGTTTTTTGACCAAATATGTGGGGGCATGTTGAATGATATTCCCTGCAATGAGTGTATGTGAAACTTGACCAGTGTTTTTGGCAAAAATGGTATTTGAAGGATATTCAAATAACGAAAATGCTAGGAAACCATTTTTTGCAACCAGGTTTTGTAACCATGGTGACGTGGCATGATCTTGAAAGAATGATGAAATCTCCAAAGTGTTTATGAGTATCTCGAGGTTGTAAAAAACCTCTTCTAGCGATGCCACATCATCATGGTTATAAAACATGATTACAAAACCTGGTTTCCTAGCCTCACTCTTCAAATAATAAAGCTCGGACTAAGTTTTATCTTATATTTGTGAATGCCTTACTCTTAAGGCAGTTGGCAGCGCTTTGCCTCACTTCGCGCCCCAGACAACCTAGGTCGTTCTAACCGAAAGCACAACTGTCACATAAATCTCTGGAGCTGTATTAAGTTGGCCAGGTTTCTATTGTTGTGGAGCAGACTTCCAATCAAGTCTAGCGGATCCTCTTTATACTTTACTGATCCATTGGAATTTTACCAAGCTTGAATGATTAACATGTATTTTCTTATCCAAAAGTTTTAGGCATGCATGCACAACCTACCTTTCATAGGCATTTTATTCTCATATTAGTTCATCTTCCTATCTTTTTACTCGTGCAAAATATGAACAATTTAGGTGCCCTGCAAGGTGGGTACCACACCTGGGACCATGTGTATGAACTACACATGCGAGTGTTGTATGTCATTTAAATTCCACATCTCTAGAAAGCAGTAGCGAACTTGAGAATTGAAAATTCCATTTATATTCAAACTTTGAAAAACCAGTCGTTTGAGCATCATGTTAGTTGTTGGAGCTCAGAGACCAACAATTTTGGTAACAAGCTTTTTAGGGGTTTCTCTAGCTGTTTTGGGTTTTATTGAAAAACTTCAGCTCGTTTTCATTGAACATTGTTGTTGGTTGTGTGCCAATCTCCCTGCCTTGCGGACAGCCCTATGAGACCCGGTCGGACCCGAAAAACATACAACAATTGTGAATTGAGAACATTTGTCATACATGAATACCTTGCCTGGTCTTGGCAACGCACGTATTTGTCACACGTGAATCTAGTTCGTTTTACTTTATGGGTGTATTTATACTGATATACATCTTGTATATACTTCTTGTTGGGGCATCTGCGATAGTTAGATAGAAAGTGTGTAGTATTGAAAATCATCACTAACTAGCCCAAATGTTTAAAGCCTAAAAACCCCAAATTTAAAGCCCAAACCCATTATCTAGAAGATCCAACAAGAAAGAGTATTCTCTAGATGGTTCAATGTCTAGAGAATTCTACACCTTTGTAATACTATAGACATTTGAGAGAGTTCTAGAGAAGCAAAGATGTGTGGTTGAGATTGCTTCTCTAGAATCCTCCCACCTCCTTAGAGCTACTATAAATAGGGGAGAGATTGTGAGGTGTAGACATCAAGGAGCAAACAAGCTCAAGTGTAGTAGTGAGCATAATAAGGTGTGAAGTTGTAAGAAACTTTTGAGAGATTAATAAAATTAGTTTTTCTTAAGTTTTAGTTCTTCCCAAATTTTCCAACAATTTGGTATCAGAGCCAGCTCACCCTATTCATACATAGGGTACTATTCTCACCTTTGGTGAAACACTGTCTAGTCAGATATCGTCCGTGCACAGTTCGGGACTGTGAAGCAGATTGGTGTAAGATCAAGCTTACTTGGTAGCACAAAGGAGGTTGTACCTTGTCACGATGGGAGATCTCGTTGGCACAACTGGTGGGCTTACAAAGCTCAACCACCATAATTACAAAATTTGGCAGACAAGGATAAAGTCCTACTTGCAAGGGCAAGTTGTTGGTGGTAGTGAGACTACACCACCGCCAAAGGAGAATGCTGTCGAATTCAAGAAGTGAGAGATCAAAGCAGTGAAGATGCTTTATGTGCTCAAGACGACGATCGAGGATGAAATGATAAACATATAAAATATGTAGACACACCCAAAGGAGCTTGGGATACATTTGCATCTCTGTTTTCAAGAACGAATGATGCACGCCTACATTTCTTGGAGAATGAGTTGATGAACTCCAAGTGAGGAGGTATGTCTATTAGAGACTATTTTCTAAAAATTAAAATTTTATGTTGTGAAATTTCAGAGTTAGACCATGCCTCCAAAGTTACTGAGATAGGATGAAAAGAATAATAATCCATGGTCTAAAACCTGAATATACCGGGATTGTTACTGTCATCCGTGGTTGGCCAACTCAACCTTTTATTGTGGAGTTTGAAAGTCTGTTGGCCAATCAAGAAAGTTTGGCTAAGCAAATGGCATGTGTCTCTCTGAAAAATAAGGAAGAGGAGGCGCTCTTCAATAAAATAAAGGGCGGGTATAAAAAGAAGAATTTTGTAAGATCAGATAAAGAAGAAGATAGCAGGCCCAATAAGTCTCAGGAAAGAAGCTATAAGAAAGGGGGAGCTCAGCAAGGCAGAAACAACAACGACTGGAGAAAGGACGGTTGCTACAACTGTGGCAAGAGATGCCACTATGCAAAAGACTGTTGGTCAAAGAAGAAGACAGCTGAAGGAAACTTGGTGACATCTCAGAATCACGAAGACAACAGTGAAGAAGAATGGGACTTCCAAGTATCCTCTGCAACTACCCAGCCCGTTCGTGAGGATTTTTCAGATGAAGAAACACTACACCAAAAATACCCATCAGCAACGGTTTTGAACCGTGGGGGTAACCCATTGTCACGGCTTAGAGCCGTGGGCTGTAGAGGCGTCGCTAAATCCCCATTAACAGCTACAAATCGTGGCAAAACAAATTAGCAACGGTTTTATGCTCGAGGACGGTTGATGATTTAGCCACGGTTATAAACCGTTGCAAAAATGTTAGCCACGGTTATAAGCCGTTGCAAAAGTTTTAGCCACGGTTTTAAGCCGTGGCATTTTATTTTTTTTTGCTATCAAATGACTTTTGATTACATCTCATAGGTAAGTATAATTCAACACGTGCATCAAGTAAATAAAATTTAATGACTTTTTATTAAATTTAAAAACAACATTTACAACCTTTGATCAACAAATTCCAGCAATTGCTTTCAAGCAATTCATTACAGCAGCAACATTTACAATTCATTACAGCAGAAATTTAGATAATTCACAATTCATTACAGCAAAAACAACAACATTTACAATTCGACATTGTGTAGTCCATTGCATCCTCCTGGAGCTTTTCTTTTCTCAATTACTTTCAGAACTGCATGGCCAGTAGCTGTACATATGGGATTTCCACCAAAGGTGTTGAAGTAACTACAATGCGTCAAGATCTGTGCAATCTCAGGGGTTGTAACAACAGCACCAAGCGGAATGCCATTTCCAATACCCTGAACATATCACAGCAACAAACATATCAGCAGACTGAAAGTAACATTTACAACACAAAATGTTCGTAGAAAAACTTAACAAAGATGCTACAATAAGATAAACTTACGGTACTCTATTAAAAAAACTGCATGGAAAGTCGTATGAATTACCTTTGCCATTGTCACTATGTCAGGCATATTAGTGTGTATGTGTGTGCTTGTGAAGACTGCGGAAACCATAACCATAATGGAGTTCACTGACACATAAAAACTACTTCTTAAATTACTTGTTAGCCTTCCTTGTGATGTACCCTCTAGAATTGGAGGTGTTATAACATGCTGAAGAGTATATCATAACCATTTTGTTGATTTTAAGCTTCATTTTCAACAGTGATAACATGGAAGTATGCATTTTAAACTTAGACATGACAAAAGTTACCCGGAGATAGCATTGATCACTACACAGGTCCTTGTTCTCTTCAAGTTCACACCAGCTTGATTGTTTTTCACTCTGTAAGAGAAGAACTTGATTACATGATAAAGAATCAGAGTACTTCAAGTCGATAAACAACAGAATAACAACTGCAGCTCACTGAAGTAATTAGGCCTTGAGAACAACCATGCAGACGGCAATCGAACACCTGTGGAACAAAGTCCATCAGACGAGGAACAATTTCAACGAAGAACACTAGACCATGCAGACTCAAAAAGAAGAAGAAGTAAACAATAGCAGATTTTGGGACTTAGTGTTTTGCTTGTACGCGTGATATACATTTAAAAGCGTCAAGTGATCCCCGTCGATGTGGCCGAACTGAGCTTTAGCTTCATCCGCAGCTTTTTGAGCCTCCCTAGGCCGGACAAAGCAATTGGGTACTAAATAAAGAAATGGTTATCACAGAGGAGGCCCAGGGTGGTCAGCAGACATAGAGGCGAGATGACACCATTTGCTTCATGAGAGAATACTGAGAAACTGCAACTAAATGCACCAGCACTTTACTCAAAAGTTCCTACGGTACACTCCAACCAGTGGCATGGGACCTAGACAAGCTACTGCTGATGATAACCTAATTGCCTAAAATAAACTCTGCACGCATGCACATGTAGATGCACAAGCACTGTCACAGAGACGGGACTAGGCAAATTTCCTTCTAAGGCCATGCACTCAAAATATATATATATATATAACAGTAACATATAACAACACATGCCCAAAAAAATCATGCTTTCATGAAGGTTGCGGTGCCCTAAAAGCAAGTTCCCTACCTCTTTTGCAATTTTTTACACGCGTCTTCAATCTCTTCCTCTCCTGTAAGGAAAACAAGTATGTCACCTGCAGGTTCACACATGTGTATCTGGACAACTGTTCGAATAGTAGCTTCCAGGTAATCCCTCTCGGGCTCCTGAGTATAGAAAATTTCCATTGGGAAAAGCCTTCCTGGAACTTTCATTAGCTGGGCACCACTGAAATAACCCTGAAACTTCTCAGCCTCAAGTGTGGCACTCATAACCACCAGTTTCAAATCTGGCCTGTTCCTTAATACTTCCTTTAAAAGTCCAAACAAAACATCCGTTGCTAAAGTCCTTTCATGAGCTTCATCCAGAATTATAAACCTTATATTGTTCCAAGAGTGGATCATTCATAGCTTCTCTTAAAAGCATACCATCAGTTAAATACCTGCCACGCATATCACATACAGAATAAGTATAAACGTAGGCAGAAAAGGAAGCAACGAATATTTCAGAAGAAAGAATAAGTTGAGAGGGAAATGAAGTTAATAGAAAGGAGAAATATCTTACTTGAGAACCGTCTTAGCACTGCTGCGATCTTCAAAACGGATGCTATAACCAACTTCTTCACCAATAGTTACATCCATCTCTTCAGCAACACGATGGGAAACAGACATTGCAGCCACTCGACGTGGTTGAGTGCAAGCAACCAACTTCTTGCGTCTCTATGGAGTCTCTGATTCTCCAGTTTCTAGAACAAACTGAGGAATCTGTGAAACAAAAACACTTGTATGTTAAATCTCCAAGGTATGCCTTTTGAAACATCCTCCTTACAACTTTTCATGCAGTGCCAAAGTATATTACATTCGGAGATTCCATTTAAGTAATATAATATATATATATATATATATATTCATGAGAACTTACTTAACAAAAACAACCCCTTGTCTAGATCTGGAATCAAAGGACATATCCATGTTGGTCTTGTGCTACCATTACATAAGGCACCAATAAGAGTCATCTTTTCTGAAGTGGCTAAAGCTCATGTGAACTCATCAGAAGCCTCAATTTTTCTATATTACCTTAGTTTTGAAATGGAGTCCATTGATTTTAAAAAAAATAAAATAAAAAGATGAACCTATTTTGTGAACTTCCAGCAGAAGCCTGTGAGTTCCCTACATTATATTAGCCAGCCTTTTATATTTCAGAATTGATATCAAAGAACTGATTCTAGACATAACATCAATCCATAAACATATTATGATTGCATAGTTTACTGTGCAAGAAAAGTGAGAAGTACAGGAGCATTTCACATTACCACTTCAGCAGTCCGAGCATTTGTAATATCACCTTGCACTTGAATAACACCCTCAATAGGAGCCATGGGCTGCAAATCAATGGATGACTTCAGCTGCTATAGCTCCAATGACTGGATCGAAAGACAACACTGAAACAAAATAAAATAAACTTTAATTTTTCTTCACAAAATAAAATAAGATAGTCATTATGGATGACTACAGATGTAACTAACACGAGCAATTGTAACATAAGATAGTATAAAGGGTGTTGGGTGCCAAACTTATGTCAAGTGAAAAAAGAAAGTTGAAGTCATGCAAGATCATATCCAATTTTACAGTGCCATTCAAGTAAACTATAGGAGTACGAGTATCTGAAAGACTTGCTGCCTACAGAAAGGGTAGTTCCATGTTGAAATGATCAATATAACGCCTAGTGGTTCTGACACAATTTCAGCTGTTGAAGGGAAAGTTGTAATTGTTGTTTTAGCCTGAAAAGTATTAGAAGATTCACATCATATGTTTGTGGCAGCTACAGAATGAACTGCATAGCATGTTTGATAATTATTTTCACATCTAAACTTATGGAATGGTTCTAGAAGCATTACCTTTTCTGGCTTCATCCAATGTTTTAGTTCTTTAAGAGTCACGGTACATGAAGTCTTTAACATGGAGGCCTGCATTGCAAAGAGTCAGTAATAAGTAATAGTTGTGATGAGAGGACAATATTTCCATGTTTGATATCTCACACCATTCAAGCTTCCCTATATGATTATGATTGTAGTCCTCAAAATGGCAAACTCACTTTGAAAAGCTTGTCTATAAAATTTTCAAACTTCTTGTTACTTCACTCTCTGTCATATTTTGGGAATTGGTTGTATAAGAAAAGAAGTCAGAAAAGGAGAAAGGATAGATAGAGCTTACCACTTTTCTTGTATTCATCATTTCCAAACTTAACTCCTTGTAGCACAATTGCCTCTTCTAGCTCCCCAAAATCAAAAGTTGCAGATCCTTGTTGATGACTGATTTAAAAAATAACCAAAACCCATTAAAGATATGATCTCAATCAAGTGAATTAATCAAAGGCATTAACACAAAATAGAGAAAAACTTCATTACATGAAATTGTTGGCAGGAGAGTTGGTGGTGAGTCCATGTAACATAGTAGCATATGGTGGTGGTATGTTGTGGTGATAACTTGAATCTGATAGATCAGTAGTCATTCCAACTCTATGACCTTCCATGCAATAATCACTTCTTCTAAACACAAAAAACCATCTACTCTACAAGAAACAAAGTTGAGTGAAAAGATATACACAATTACATGAATGAGTGAAGAAGAAAACACAAAACACAAAAACAACATCAATTTGATAGAAATAGCAACAATATGTGATGATGACTAACAAGCTCATTCCTTTTAATAGATGATTGTCAAGGTCAAAGTGAAAGACGAAGTTATTCTGAATCTCACCAGAGCTCCTCCTTCAAGAACCATCTCATTTGTTACAAGAGCTTTATGGACAGCTGCAGTTAAATCAACCCCACTACTTCCTCGTCCTGTAGTATAGACAGCCCTTGGTGCCACGTTGATTATGTGCTTAAGCTGACTTTTTGCAACCCCAGGATCCCCCATCAAACAAATGTCTAGTTTGTCACTTAGCTACTAATGATCAAGAGCTATTAGAAAATTGTTTACTGTGTAATGGAATGATCCTCTATGCATAGTTAGAGGCAGTTTACATCTCGGATATCAAAGATAATAGACATCAACTTGCAGCCTGATGTGATTACCTTCATACCATCTTTTAGTTTCCGATGAGGGGCACCCACAAGTAATAGAAGTAAAGCCTTTTTAACATCTTCGTGGCCATATATTTGAGGGGCTAAAGAGCGTGCTAACTTATTGTAGATGTCACCATCCTCGGACAAGCGTGTAATTTGCTCTTCCTCGTCACCTACAGAAATAACTCCATCAGTTACTAATCTTGTCATTAGTAATCTTACTACTGGCACAAACTATCCATTAGGAGATCAAAAGGTCTGAGCTAGCAGTAATAGCTCATGAATCTTGCATAAGCATGTGTTTCACTGTAATTAGTACAAGTGTTCCACAAAAGCACTCAATCATTGCCATAAAAGGAAAAAAACATAGTTTTATCAAAAAAAAAAGAGGGAAACACCATAGCAAACAAAAGAATGGTGGAATCATTTATCTCTTCCAAAGATAATTATATATTTTATTAATATATATTCCCTAGAAGCAAAGCAGTTATATGGTTGAGCTTTTGGTCGCACTTGTCCTTTTGAAACGCCGTACTAAAGAACGTCAGCAGTAAAATAGAATAGGATGGTAAAGTTGAAACAAAGAACAAACACTATCTTTAATCATTCCTAGCAACTTAAGGAACCAAATATTTATACTTACAGAGAGGATCTTCAAGAAACTTTTGATTATTGGTTCCAACATCTAGCATTACTGGAAGTATCTACAATAAAAATAATAGTAAAATGAGAGTACTAGTAATGGTATATGCAGCAGTATTCGAAAGCTGAAAGACATAATATATTGAAGAGAAATAAAGAGAGGGTATATACTATGCGAGGGTTCACGCCGGCTGCAGCAACATATATATCGAGTTTCCCGATGGGCATTCCAATTCCCTGAACTCCAAGATCCCCAAGTCCAAGAATGCGGCTTTCGTCTGTCACCACTATCAATTCAACCTGTAACAAATGGAAGATAAACAAGAAATGTGAAAAGTATTAAAGAGTGCATACAGTCACTGTTCTCATTATGTAACAGTCTATCCCAGAAAATTCATCAACATTCATAAAGGAATGACGATATACTGGTCTAACATTAAATGAGATCATGCAAAAAGTCATATATAGAGATAGTTGGGGAAATTTACCGAAGAGAGTTGTAGCTAGAACATGTACCTGAACTTAATTTATTTACTAGCACTGTGAGCAGTAACAACACCCTCCACACTTTAGTCTCACCCAAACCACTACCAAAATCTAGCACTTAATCACAAAACATACATGCAACAATATAGGACGCTCCAGGGTGCGTCAAGACAGAGTAGTTTGTAAAAAACAAAACACTCTGTCCAGTGCCATTCCTGGACAGATTAGTCACCGCGCAAACCTGCAAGCAACCCGGCTGCTCCTCCATGGTTTTGGCGCATCAAACCGGTGAATACTTCTGCATGCTCCTGAAGTATTTGCAACTCTGACCTCTAGAGTGCATGACCGCACCCATGGAATGATCTCCTGAAACCAGTGACGGCCCAATCTGTCTATTAAGCCTGTTCAGGTCCTCGGCCACCAGCCATGCTGCTCCGCAACCCAGCACTCCCAATCTGTGACCTACACTGATTTACCTTGTAGAGAGCCTGAAAGGTGAGGACTTGCTTGGCTACAGAGATGACTTAAGCAAGGTCATCAGAAGTCAACATTTTAGCATGTCCAAAATCACCTGCAGTTAAAAGATAAACTTAAGTAGCTACAATAGGAAGTATTTAAAACAGTAAACCACTACATATAGGAAGCTTTGCTAATATTATCTTTTTCATACAAAAAACCAGGGAAAACATGAATCACTTACCCAAACGTATATCTAGATAACATATAACAAATACCCTAACAAAGAGGAAAAATCACTGACCTTGACATCACGATGAAGACTATGATTCACGTGCAAGTAATTAATCAAGTGCCATGAGGAGTTGAACAAGCCATTTGCAAAGTTTCTATATATAATTCAAATAATTGATTAAACATAAATGATAATGAAGGCAACAATTCAAGTTTAAAACACAATATGCATTGTTTAATAGAAATGAATACCTCTTCAGGGAAATGAACACCATTGGCTTTCTTTATAGCTTTTGACCTGTACAAAGAAAGGATGCGGCACAACAAAGGTAGTCCAGACAAATAAGCCACAATTAAAGCATCACACCCAATTGGATTGGTCCACCTTTCCTCAAACACTTCAATTAAGCAACAAAATCAACTTACATGTCACCACCCTCACAATAGCCTATAATGATGCATACATAGCAGCCCTGAGAATACAAATATGAACATTGTCAAGGAATGCCCGAATCTACAAGAAAATGTGCGAAGAAAGATGAGATTTTAAGTAGAAATACACAACAATTCCCAATCTACAATCAGTCTAAAATAAATTGGAAGGATAAATAGTGTCAGGTGACAGATTTTTCAAAGAAAATCAAAAGGGGGAAAAAGAAAATTGTTGAAAAAAACTCAAATTTCTGATAAAATTACAAATCAAGAAGGAAACCTTAACATGCTTACTTGCTGGAAAAATAGGATTCGAGGGCTCTGTTGACGAGCCATCGACCCCTAGAAGACCAACAAACACATACCCTTTGAGCCATAGCTTCCAAAATACTTCAAAGTCACTTCAGAAAAAGAAAGCAAAACTCTAAGAGGCTGTGGGACTGATTGATTTACTAGGAGAAGAAAAGTCTCACCACCTCATTGAAAGAAAATTTAAACCAACATGACAAAACAAGCCCAAATCTGAAACATACATACCTGAGACTTCCAATTGGCTTTTGCATCCTTCTTCTGCCTACTGAGTCTGGAATCGTCCTTGAATATAAAACCCCAAATCGAAAATACAACAAAACTTATCAGTTTCTACATAAATTCATTGGGGATTCAGAAAAAGAAAAAGAGAGATGGATAAAAACCTGATGTTGGGACGCACAAGTGTAGCCGAGAGGATCTGGGATGTCCTGAATCGAAAGAGAAGATGGGTCGGTGAGATCGATACCCCATTTTCGTGAGTAAACACACCTTGAAGAAGAAGAACAGAAGAAGAAAAAAGCTAACGATCCGCTCGGCGAAGGAAGTTCGTCGCTGGAAATCGAAGAGAGGAATTAGGGCTTTGGACAAGGCGGAGAAGAATTGGAGAGGAGGTGAAGAGGATTCGAGTGAGGAAAGCTCCTTCAGCTTGCTCTTTTTCCCCAATTTTTTTCGCCAAATTTAAAGCGCGAATTTTTTTCGCCAGAGCGCGAAGCTCCTTTCTCCAGGCACGTGCAAAACACTCGTATTTAGCCACGGTTTTAAACCGTTGGCAGTTCAAAACACGCTTATACCCACGGTTTTAGCCCGTTGGCCATTATAGCCACGGTTTTTGGCCGTGGCAAATGAACCCATGGTTTTAAACCGTGGCCATGGGATAGTGATTATAGCCACGGTTTTAAACCGTTGGCAGTTCAAACCACGCTTATACCCACGGTTTTTGGCCGTTGACCACTGATATACACATAATTATTACAAATTATAACCCTTAATTTATATATGTTAGTGCTTCAATTAATATATTTTATTCTAATTATTTCAATTTTATGTTTTTGTAGGAATTTGCGTGTAAACGACAAAATCGCATTAAGGCGACAATTTGAGGAAATAATTAATTTGTTGGTTCTAGCGGTGGTACAAAAGAGTGGTTCACACATCTAAGCCTAACCCAAATAAGCATAGGTCCACTTACTTTAATCAAACCCAAGCCCAGAAAGTTAGAATCCTAAGCCCAGCCTAACAAGGAAATAGGAGAACCCTATTTAGGTTTCTCTCTTGCCTTCTCTTTGGGGACTCCTCTCTTCCACGTTTTCTGCTCCCTCTCTTTTCCAGCCACCATCACTACCTCCACCAGGGCAGAGACAGAGATCTCTCGCCACTAACCAACCACCATCTCGCCACCATCACTAACCACCGTGTCACGCCCCTGTTTCACGCTATAAACCTCACCTCGCCACCGAAACAGACCACCATCCTCTCTATCCAGAACATAGCCACCATCACCCGAGCACCACCACCACCACCGCGCGCACAACACCGCCGCGAAACAGGGCACCTCCCTGTTTCGCTCCCTGTTCCTCGCCCTCCTTCCGCTTTCTCTCTTCTCCACGGTCTCTCCCTCCTCCACTTCTCTCTCTCTCTCTCTCGAGCACCGCCGAAACAGTCCACGCAACCACCACCATCACCGCTGTGAACAGAGCTCGCGACAGAGCGCCTCCCTGTTTCACAGCCATCGCTTCTCCCATTCTCGTTCTTCCTTCACTTTCTCTTTGTTCTTGCAGGCACCGGAGCTGGTTGGGAGGAGAGAACGCTCGCGAGGAGCGGAGAACAGCGGCGGAGCAGACGCTGTCGCGCTGGAGAAGACGAAGGAGCTGCAGAGCAGCGAATTCGCGCGGGAGAAAAACTGTTTTTGTTTTGAAAAACAGTTTTGGCTATTGACACCCCGAGAATCTGTAAGAGCCACCATAGAGCCTATTTAGCTCTTTTTCTCGGGATTCGTGCACGTACAGGAAGTGATGGATTCCTCCTCCACTGATGCTGTGACCACCACCACCATGAGTCACTGAACCCCACGCAAGGTGAAGAGGTGAACTCCTAGATGTAACGCACTAAATTAGCATTTGATTCGCTTTAAGTCTTCACGATGAATAATGATGTTTAATGATTCTCACTTTTATTTAATATAGAAATTTATGTTATTTCAGTGAGAAGGATATCATAGATTTCTTCGTAGATTTTTATTACTCCGGTGATTATCTTTTCTTCTCTATATAAGCTTAGTCACGTTTTTCTTATGTGTGGAATGTTTAAGAATTAATTGATTCCGGTAGGTTAGTTATATGTGATCGTCATTTATTACGGTATTGTCTCCGGATATATCGTAAGTTTAAGATATCACATATGACAAACCTTTGTGTTTTCTTAGAAGAAGTGAAATCTAAAATTCATTTAAATTAGGGTATATTAATGATTAAAAGATTATTTTTCCGATTACGTCGTTTGGGATGTGAAACACGTAGTTGAGTCATCATAGCGAATCAATACTAGTTGGCGCGTGAAGTCTAGGAGGGATTCTTGGAACCTTGTGATTTTTCCAAACTTAATTTTCATTAAATTAAATTCAATTTCATATTTTAAATTTGTTAGAATTTATTAACTTTAGTTTTGCATAGTTTGTCTTCCTTAACCTTATTTTGTAGATCGTTTTTCCTCGTGGGATCGACACCCCATTCTTTACTGCAATTGACCGCGTGTATTGTTTGGGTGTAATCAAATTTTGGCGCCGTTGCCGGGGAACAAGCGTCATTCTACAAGGAAGGTTTCGGGTATTATCTTTCTTGCTCATTTTTCATTTTATTTTATTTTATTCTATTTGTAGGTTGTAGGTCCAGTTTAATTTTTATTTTTATTTTATTTCTAAAAAAAAATTTAAAAATAAAAAATTAAAAAAATTAAAAAACGAAAAAAAAAAAACATTGGAGGTGTGAGTTGGAATAGAGACCACTTAGGTTCGTGGGAGGAAATGACCCAAACATTTTTTAATAAATACTTTCCTCACCACAAAACCAACGGTCTAAAGAGACAGATTTCTACCTTCACCCAAAAGAATAGCGAGACATTATATCAAGCATGGGAAAGGTTCAAGGATCTTTTGAATACATGCCCACACCATGGGTATGAGAGTTGGCGCTTAGTAAGTTATTTTTATGAGGGGCTCACCAGTAGAGAACGTCAGTTCCTTGAGATGATGTGTAATGGAGAGTTTTTGCAAAAGGACCCTGACGAGGCCATTGAGTACCTGAATGAATTGGCTGAAAAGGCTCATACTTGGACTGGTCCAAGTGCTACTGAGAGCACAGATAGACCACGCCCAGCTGGAGTTTACCAACATAGGGAAGAGGATAGCCTTAGAGCCCAACTGGATAGAGTAACTAGGGAGTTAGAGGCACTTAAGACCAAAAATGGTAAGCCCACACATACTGTTGCCAGAGTTGAGCTACATGACGCCTGTTTTATATGCGGGGGAGTTGAACACTTCGCACAGGATTGCCCAACCTTGACTGAGATGAGAGGGGTTTATGAGGAACAATGTAACGCCTTAGGGATGTACAAGAAGCCTTATTCACCATTCTCTAACATTTACAATTCTGGCTGGAGAGATCACCCTAACTTTGGCTGGAGGTCCGAGGCCGACCAACCTACACACTCACAGGCACAACCACCTAGGTCATACCCTGCACCTCCGTACAATGCGCAATCTAACAAAAGTTCCTTATCAGACACATTACATGCATTTATAGAGGCACAAGGTAAAACTAATCAAAAAATTGAGGTTGCATTGACACAGTTGGCAGAAGAGAACAAGGAGATCAAAAGCCAGATAACCAAGCTGACAAGTTCATTAACAGTACAAGGACGGGGCCAATTTCCGTCACAACCTCAAGCAAATCCGAAGGGCCAACTTATGGCACAAACCTCTACTTCAGACTCTCAGAATGCCAAAGAGGTTAATGCCATCGCTACTTGGAGTGGTAAGATCTTAGATGGGTTAAGCTCGTCCACGACTATAGGCACCTCCCCAAGTGCAAAGAAGAGCATCCCTGAGGATGAGCCCAACAAGAACATTCCAGTTTCAGTTCCTTTTCCTCAAGCACTATGACCTACTGGAAAGAAATCAGAAATGCATGGTGAGATTCTAGAACACTTGAAACAGGTTAAAATTAACTTACCTTTGTTGCATGTGATTAAACAGGTACCAACTTATGCGAGGGTCATCAAGGATCTATGCACTATTAAGAGGAAACATCAGGTGGTTGCTATTTTTGAGTGGACTGATCCTCAACTTTTCAGGTTGTTGGTATACGATTCCTTTACCCTTTTGACTCATTTATATCATAGACTAGGTTTGGAGGTGAATGTTCCCTATGTTCTTCCTCGTCACTTCATGGTATATCTTTCATGAGGGAGAATATATGTCGGGCTGAAGACGTTAAACCAAGCGCTCCTAGGAGGCAGCCTAGCCTTAGTTGTGTGTCTTTGCTGTTAGTTTGGATTGATTTTTGAGTACCCTATTTAGTTGTGTTTCACTCATACTCATTAGCTCCATAACAGTTTTGACTTACAATTTGCATTTTTTTTGTTTTCTTTGTTAATGTCGAGTCTGCATTTTATCGATTTCTAATGAAAACTCCATGATTCTTATGTTTCTGAGCGTTCACTGGTGGAAGATTTCATCGAAATTGGTAAAAAGCTTCACCATGGTAATATCACTCTAACCCTTCTCTTTTCTTTTGCCTTAATTTGTCATGATTATTATTTTATACATTGAGGACAATGTTTGGTTTAGGTTTGGGGGTGTGGTTTATTAGATTTTTTTATGCTATTTTCAAAAATCTTTGAGTTTAAAACGTATTTTACAATTAAACCGGGTCATTTACTCAATCTCCATTGAATACTTAGATGATTATGGTAATTGTGTAAAATCTTCTTGAAAATGCATTTGAAATCCGAACTCTTGGTGAATAAAAAAAAAAAAAAAAAAAGAGGTTTTGAGTTTCTTAGAGAATATTTTTGTTGCCTTTAATTTCGAGAAAACACATACTAGCACGTGTCACATAGTTATATTAGTGGAAAACATGATATTTGATATTATCCTTATGTTAGATGTATTTCGTGAGACTTTTCAACTCGACTATTCATGCACTATAAGCCAAGTCAACATGATTTGAAGTTGATTAGTGAGGTATTGAACTAGAAAACCTTAGAATAATAATGGAGACTTAACCCTTGTGAGTTTTGAGCCATTCTTTATTTCTTGAGGGTTATTAATTACACTCTGATTTTTCTTGAGTCCGCATTATTTCGTTGATGATCTCATTATTCTTGATTTTCTTATTGATTGCTTTAAGAATGACATAAAAATTAAATCTTTACACTAGAACTTCTTGCTTTATTTAATTGAGATGTCCTAGTACTAACTAGAACTTATGAAGTGATATAGGCATTTCTTTCTTTAAACCATTTTTAGCCTTTTAGCCTACCCAATAATAAATATCCATTTGCAGCCCTTTGAGCCTTTAGATAGCCTTTTCTTTGTTATCCCCATTCCCAATACCCACTCCAATCAAGGAGTAATACCTTTATTATTTTATCCTTACCCAATTTTCTGAGAATGTATATGGTGAAATATATTTATGGAATAGGCAAAAAAAAAAAAAAAAAAAGATATTTCATGCACCCTCGAAGTAAAAGTGTTGGATTGTATCAATGGGGAAAAGCATGTTAAAAAAAAATGCGATTAAAGAAGAAAATAACGAAGAAAAAGTTAATGGTGTACAACATTGATTTGCTCTTCAATGCCCTATGTTTTATTCAAGGGTGTATCTATTCTCAGAAAATCTTTGTATCCTTTTTGTCCATTATTGTTTGCCATAATCCAAGCCCCAATACAACATAGTAAAGACCTGATTGATCTTAAGTGAAAGTTAGCTTAATAGATGTGGAGATTGAATAGGCAAGAACTATGGTGTTTGGTTCAACATTCTCAAAAGTAATCAATATTCCGGTCCATGAGATCATATTCATTTCACTCTTTGAAAATTCCATTTTTCATGATAATTATATGTGAGACGTTTGCATTTTCCATAGTATATTCTTTTCCTCACATATAAACTGAGTGCATAATCTCTAAGCGTTTCATTTCTGAGCGACATGAGAGAATTGTAGTCGAAACGTCTTTTCTAAAGGTTATCTTGTCACATCTTTACTATGAGATGAAGAGTTATGTTGATAAGGCTCCTCACACACACACTTCGAGTTGAGAATGATTATGAAATTTATTTAACCTTTAGATACTGTTAAATTATTGTACTCTAATGATATACTTTTGTGACATTATTAGTTTGTTGTTTTTCTTGAATTGTAAGCAATCAGAAAAATACTCTAAGGGAAATAAAAGGGAATATTCATATGTTTTGCATTATGTTTCTAGAAAATAGATTTTGTATTATTGAGTCAGTAATGTTTGGGGGTAGCATTTCTGAAAACCCTCACGAGACTATAACTCGTCCTCTAGAGGTAATCTAGAGGTTTAAAGCCTTATTGCACGTTAAGGTAAGTGCAACCGTGATTCCTACGAAAGTGAGTAAGGATTTTATTCTTTATTTTGTTTTGCTCGAGGACTAGCAAAATATAGGTTTGGGGGTATTTGATATACACATAATTATTACAAATTATAACCCTTAATTTATATATGTTAGTGCTTCAATTAATATATTTTATTCTAATTATTTCAATTTTATGTTTTTGTAGGAATTTGCGCGTAAACGACAAAATCGCATTAAGGCGACAATTTGAGGAAATAATTAATTTGTTGGTTCTAGCGGTTGTACAAAAGAGTGGTTCACACATCTAAGCCTAACCCAAATAAGCATAGGTCCACTTACTTTAATCAAACCCAAGCCTAGAAAGTTAGAATCCTAAGCCCAGCCTAACAAGTAAATAGGGGAACCCTATTTAGGTTTCTCTCTTGCCTTCTCTTTGGGGACTCCTCTCTTCCACGTTTTCTGCTCCCTCTCTTTTCCAGCCACCATCACTACCTCCACCGGGGCAGAGACAGAGATCTCTCGCCACTAACCAACCACCATCTCGCCACCATCACTAACCACCGTGTCACGCCCCTGTTTCACGCTATAAACCTCACCTCGCCACCGAAACAGACCACCATCCTCTCTATCCAGAACATAGCCACCATCACCCGAGCACCACCACCACCACCGCGCGCACAACACCGCCGCGAAACAGGGCACCTCCCTGTTTCGCTCCCTGTTCCTCGCCCTCCTTCCGCTTTCTCTCTTCTCCACGGTCTCTCCCTCCTCCACTTCTCTCTCTCTCTCTCTCGAGCACCGCCGAAACAGTCCACGCAACCACCACCATCACCGCTGTGAACAGAGCTCGCGACAGAACGCCTCCCTGTTTCACAGCCATCGCTTCTCCCATTCTCGTTCTTCCTTCACTTTCTCTTTGTTCTTGCAGGCACCGGAGCTGGTTGGGAGGAGAGAACGCTCGCGAGGAGCGGAGAACAGCGGCAGAGCAGACTCTGTCGCGCTGGAGAAGACGAAGGAGCTGCAGAGCAGCAAATTCGCGCGGGAGAAAAACTGTTTTTGTTTTGAAAAACAGTTTTGGCTATTGACACCCCGAGAATCTGTAAGAGCCACCATAGAGCCTATTTAGCTCTTTTTCTCGGGATTCGTGCACGTACAGGAAGTGATGGATTCCTCCTCCACTGATGCTGTGACCACCACCACCATGAGTCACTGAACCCCACGCAAGGTGAAGAGGTGAACTCCTAGATGTAACGCACTAAATTAGCATTTGATTCGCTTTAAGTCTTCACGATGAATAATGATGTTTAATGATTAATTCTCACTTTTATTTAATATAGAAATTTATGTTATTTCAGTGAGAAGGATATCATAGATTTCTTCGTAGATTTTTATTACTCCGGTGATTATCTTTTCTTCTCTATATAAGCTTAGTCACGTTTTTCTTATGTGTGGAATGTTTAAGAATTAATTGATTCCGGTAGGTTAGTTATATGTGATCGTCATTTATTACGGTATTGTCTCCGGATATATCGTAAGTTTAAGATATCACATATGACAAACCTTTGTGTTTTCTTAGAAGAAGTGAAATCTAAAATTCATTTACATTAGGGTATATTAATGATTAAAAGATTATTTTTCCGATTACGTCGTTTGGGATGTGAAACACGTAGTTGAGTCATCATAGCGAATCAATACTAGTTGGCGCGTGAAGTCTAGGAGGGATTCTTGGAACCTTGTGATTTTTCCAAACTTAATTTTCATTAAATTAAATTCAATTTCGTATTTTAAATTTGTTAGAATTTATTAACTTTAGTTTCGCATAGTTTGTCTTCCTTAACCTTATTTTGTAGATCGTTTTTCCTCGTGGGATCGACACCCCATTCTTTACTGCAATTGACCGCGTGTATTGTTTAGGCGTAATCAACCACAATATCCACGGTTATTAGCCGTGGCAAATAAAGCAATGGCTTAGAACTGTGGCCATTTACGTGTAGCTAAAAATGCCTTTTGGTGTAGTGAAATTGACTTCTCCAATGATGAGGTAGTCATGGCTGCTGAAGATCAAGACGTGCAAGTCAACTACAGTAAGGATTGGATTGTTGACTCAGGCTGCTCCAACCATATGACTGGAGACAAGGAGAAGTTGTCAAGCTTATGTGAATACAAAGGAGACGGGGTCGTGATAACTGCCAATAACATGAGATTGCCGATTGCTCACACTGGGGAGGCTACATTCACTCCATGCTTCAGCCCTAATCAAGTTCAATTGCAGAATGTCTATCACGTTCCAGGTATGAAGAAAAACTTATTGTTAGTATCACAATTAACAGTAACTGGCAAGTATGTGGTGTTCGAGCCGGAAGATGTTAAGGTATACTCTAAAGCCATCGGGTACACCCATCATGACGGGAAGAAAGTTGGAGTCTATCTACGTGATGTCTGCAGAATCAGCATATGTGGATAAGACTCGATGCAGTGAAACTGCTGACTTGTGGCATGCAAGGCTAGGGCATGTTAGCTATCATAAGTTGAAGATAATGATGACCAAGTCAATGTTGAAGGGTCTACCTCACCTGGACGTACGAGGAGGAATAGTCTGTGTTGGGTGCCAGTACTAAAAAACTCATCAACTACCCTATCAGGAGTCGAAGTTTAGGGCCAAGGAACCATTGCAACTCATCTACTCAGATGTGTTCGGCCGGGTGAAGCAACCATTAGTCAGTGGAATGCGATACATGGTGACTTTTATTGATGATTTTTCAAGGTACGTGTGGGTTTACTTTCTGAAGGAAAAATCAAAAGTTCTCGACATATTTAAGGCATTTAAGGAGGACATCGAATGCAAAGTAGGAAAGAAGATCAAATGCATGCGTACCAATAATGGTGGAGAATACACATTGGATGAATTTACCAATTCCTGATGGAGTGTAAAATCAGGAGGCAACTAACATGTCCAGGCACCCCTAAACAAAATGGCATAGCTGAAAGGAAGAACCGACATTTGGCAGAGATATGTCGAAGTATGCTGCATGTGAAGAATGTACTGAGTCGTTTATGGGCCGAGTGTATGAAGGCTGTAGCCCATGTTATCAACAGACTGCCACAAGCAAAACTAGATTTCCTTTCACCGTTCCAGAAGTTATGGCATACGAAGCCTACAATGAGTCACTTTCGAGTATTCGGATGTGTGTGCTACGTGTTCGTGCCTGATCACCTAAGAAGTAAGTTTGACAAGAAGGCTATTCGTTGCATCTTTGTGGGATATGACAGTCAAAGAAAAGGGTGGAAATGTTGCAATCCTACAACCGGGCGGTGTTATACATCAAGGAACGTGGTGTTTGATGAAACTTCATCATGGTGGTCTACACAACAACTACTTCTCCCAGACTCCAAAAGTCTACAAGAGGAAATGCAAAAAAATGAGTCATCACCTGCAAATGATGAAGAAGGAGTACGACCAAGCTCACCCAAAACACCAAGTACATGAAAGAACACCAGAAGAAGTTCAAGAAAGTGAATAAGATGTGGGCAAACAGTTAAGAAGGTCAATTAGACAACGCAAGCCCAATCCAAAGTATGCAAATGCTGTGAGTGAAGAAAACAACATTAGGGAGCCCGCAACATTTGAAAAAGCATCTCAGAGTCCGTAGTGGAGAAGTGCAATGGAAGAATAAGTCCAAGCCCTGGGGCAAAATCAAACTTGGGACTTGGTACCAAAACCCAAGAATGTAAAGCCCATATCATGTAAATGGGTCTACAAGATAAAGACTCGTCCTGATGGCTCGATAGAAAGGTACAAGGCTCGATTGGTAGCTCGAGGGTTCTCACAACAATATGGGCTGGACTACGATGAAACATTTAATCCAGTAGCCGAGATTACTACGGTCAGGGTTCTATTTGTACTAGCAGCAAATAAATATTGGAAACTATGGCAAATGGATGTGAAGAACACGTTTCTGCACGGTGAAATTGATCAAGAAATATATATGGAACAACCGAGGGGGTTTGAGTGTAAAACCCAACAAAACTATGATTGCAAGCTAAAAAAGGCGTTGTACGGACTGAAGCAAGCACCAAGGGTCTGGTACGGGAAGATAGAGGAGTTCTTAGTTCAAAGCGGCTTCTCACTTGCACATTAGACTCCAACCTATTTATCAAATCTCAGGAAGGAAAACTAGCAATAGTGCTAGTATACGTAGATGATCTGATTGTCAGTGGAAATGACACAGAAGAGATTAAAAGAGTATGAAGAAACCTGGCGGTCTGCTTTCAAATGAAGGAGTTAGGAGAATTAAGACACTTCCTAGGGCTTGAGATAGAATGAAGTGACAGAGGCTTATTCCTTTGTCAGCAGAAATATGCTCGAGATTTATTGAAGAAGTACGGGATGCTTGAGTGTAAACCAACCTCAACACCGATGGAGACCAATGCTAAGTTATGTGCTAATAAAGGAAAAGACTTGGAAGATACAAAAATGTATCGCCAGCTTGTCAGGAGCCTAATCTACCTAACTCTCACATGGCCAGACATAGCCTACGCAGTTGGAGTAGCAAGCCGGTTCATGCAGAAGCCGAAGAAGCCTCATCTCGAAGCAGTTCACAGAATCTTAAGGTATGTGAAAGGTACCACTGGCATTGGAATTCTATACAAGAAAGATGAGGAATGCAAAATGGTTGGCTACTGCGATGTGGATTATGCTGGAGATCATGACACAAGGAGATCGATTACAGGATACGTGTTTAGTCTTGGCTCAGGAGCAGTCACTTGGTGTAGCAAGAGACAACCAACAGTATCTCTCTCAACTACAGAAGCGGAGTACAGAGCAGCAGCTATGGCAGCACAGGAAGTACTTGGCTAGTACAAATAATGAAGGACATTTACCAGCCAGTCGACTATGCAATACCATTGCATTGTGATAATCAGTCTGCAATACGCTTAGCTGAAAATCCAGTGTTTCATGCAAGGACAAAACACGTAGAGGTCCACTACCACTTCATTAGAGAAAATACTTCAAGGAGAGATAGAGATGCAAACAACCAAGACGGATATCCAAGTAGCAGATATATTCACTAAGGGACTTGACACGACAAAGTTCGAAGACTTTCGGAGACAACTTGGCATGATCTTCAACGGAATTAGTGATGAGGAGGAGTGTTGAAAATCATCACTAACTAGCCCAAATGTTTAAAGCCCAAACCCATTATCTAGAAGATCCAGCAAGAATGAGTATTCTCTAGATGGTTCAATGTCTAGAGAATTCTACACCTTTGTAATACTCTAGACATTTGAGAGAGTTCTAGAGAATAAAAGATGTGTGGTTGAGATTGCTTCTCTAGAATCCTCCCACCTCCTTAGAGCTACTATAAATAAAGGAGTTGTGAGGTGTAGGCATCAAGGAGCAAACAAGCTCAAGTATAGTAGTGAGCATAGTAAGGGTGTGAAGTTGTAAGAAACTTTTGAAAGATAAATAAAATTAGTCTTTCTTAAGTTCTAGTTCTTCCCAAATTTCCCAACATGTAGATGGTGATAAAAGGAAACAATCACTTTCTTCTAGGCTCGACCTTCTAACACATTCATCCTTAAAGAGCTTTTATGAGCTTGTGCTTTGATTGATTCTCACATATCATGGAACATCCAAAGGGTCCTAACAAGGAAGGTATATAAGGGCAAGTGCAAATTACAAAGAGTCCACAACTTGTTAGGGCATCTGCAAAAATTGGACAGAAAGTGTTTAGAATGGTGATAAAAATGAAGCAATCAGTTTCTTCTAGGCTCCACTTTCTAACAAACTCAACCTTAAAGGTTTATTGAGCAGATGCTATGATTCATTCTCACACATCATTGAACATCCAAAGTGAAAAATTAAGATCGCACTGTATGCCTTCCTTGTTGCTTGCAAACAAGGATGGTACTATCTACTATCTACTAGTTTATGCATGTTTTTTTCCTTTCCTTTATGCATACAAGTGCCATAACAACCGTATCTTACTTACCAAATTAAGAGTTATTGATAATGATTGATCTTCCGCCAAAAAAAATGGTTGAAGAAATTCTCGTATCAGGTGCATCAGAAATTTTGAAGAAGGTTCTTTCACTGGCAACTCAGGAGATTGGTGCAGCATGGGGGCGTTAAAAGAGAGTTGAAAAAAGCTTGAAAAATCATCATCTATGATCCATACTTTTCTGATTGATACTGAGCGATGACAAGTGGAGGAAGAAAGTGTGAAGCTTTGGTTGAAAAGGCTCAAACAAGTCTATCATGATGCTGACGACGTTCTTGACGAGTTCACGTATGAGGTCTTACGCCATCAAATGGAGATGAAGAATCGTTTTAAGGCAAAGGTGAGAAACTTTTTCCCACCCTCAAATTCATTTGTGTTTTGTTTTAAGATGGCTCATATGATTCAAGAAATCAATAGCAACACTACAAAAAAAAACCCTTTAATAGCGGTTCAAAAACGCTATGTCTGCCAGCGTTAAACCGCTATAGAAAGTTTGGCTTTTATAGCGTTTTAAAAACGCTATGGTAGATCCTTTTATAGCGTTTCTGAAATGCTATAGTAGAGTCTACCATAGCGTTTTTAAAACGCTATGGTAAGTATACATAGCAATTTTTTTTCTTTTCTTTCTTTTCTATCAACTGTTAATTATTTTCAACTCAAAAGTATAAACATTCGCATTATAGAATCCAAATAGGATCACTAACAACAAAATTATAATTTTTTTGCTATTAACTCAAAATTATAAACATTCGAATCATCATATATATTGTACTATTGGTGGACATTGACATTATAGAATCCAAATAGGATCACTAACAACAAAAACAGTTGTTTGCTTGCAGCACTTGTAACCCCAATTCCAGCTGCACCTGTACAGTAGCTATTCCTAATTGTTTGCTTGCAGCACTTGTAACCCACTGATTATCTTTCCACCATGAACCCCAAATAGTTGTGTGGTTATTAATGTAAACATCTTCTTCATACTTCTTTCTGGGCAATAATGCACTCGCCTGCAAATACCAACAAAAACATTTGTCTTAAAATATGAAAACGGAAGCATATGAAATTTGGAGAAATACTTCTACCAATAAGCCCTATTAGATTGGCAACCGCCTTACCTGTCCTAGAAGAAGCTCTCTTAGAAGTTCTTCATCAGGAGTTGCATTACCATACTTCTCCATAATTGAGTCTTCTGTTTTAGACTTCAAGCTCTCCTTTATAACCTTGTCATTCTTCAACAAAAATTCAGCTCCAATTTGTCCATTGCTATTTAGATGTATGCCTGATTTATTAGGTAAAATGTTAAGTGAAGACAAGAAATTAACAACAAACTAATTGATGAAAATATGGATGTTCTAAAAGTGTCCAGAAACTCAAACAATGATACTAGGAAACTAATTAAATTTCAAGAATAGCAGTGCTAACCTTCCAACATGATGAAAATATGTATGGGACGTTTACAATGTAGTATGTATCTGTTTTTTCTGGATAGTTCAGGTCATCAACAGTAGATATGGCAGTCAATAACTGCATTAGCATAGAGACAAGCTATTAAACACAAATTCAAATAGACAATTTGTAAAAGGAAGAGGATGATATCATCAAATATCAAAATAGATCACGACATTATAAGAACCAGAAGAGGAAGCATACAAATCCAGTTTAAAATTCGTTCAGGTTCCAGATATCCAGATAATAATCCTAATAATATGCAAGGATGAGTTTTGAAATCTTACGCAACACGTGGACACTAACTTCTTGGCCAACCTTAAGTGCAGACACACTCTTTTTATAGGCAAACCCATCATCAGATTCCAATTGACACATTATGGAACCAAGGCTTTGAGTGATTATCAAGAAGTTCAAGGTTTGCATTTGTGAAACGGCTTTCTTGGCCAAAAGCCCGAATTGTTGCAGCTCCAGAAAGTTTCTATAGAAAGTTTCAAAAGGGGTTGGAAGCAGACCTCATTGTATAGAACGCAGTGAATACAAGGATAGTTTGTCGTCATTGTCCTGAACAGAAATCAGGATGGTCAGTAGTAATCTTGAGCTGTAGGAATTCAATGAGCAGCATCAACTGAGGAACTTCATTGTTTCTAATTGCTCTTCTAAGCCCCAAATTCCAAGTAATTATTCCTCCATCTACTCCCACAAGAATCTCTGCAACAAACTTGTTTTTGCTTAGAGAGGTATATAGTGGCAAATCCCAGCAGAGCACGAAGCACCAGTGGCTAGAAATTTTGACTCCTGAAAGCACACTACCCTGCAGTCACGTTCTCCTGATCACACTAAAAAAATACAACTTTACCTTCCTCAGCAATCAGGTTCTTCCTAAATGAGGCTAATTGGTAGCTTCGCAGGTGCGATTTGCCAGATTCTTGAACAGGTGTTTTAGCTTCTGGATCTAACATTTGCTTACTTTTGTGAACATGCGTTTTAACTTCTAGATCTAATGTTTGCTTACTTTTGTGAACAGGTGATTATTTTCTAGAGCAGACTTTTGCTTACTTATGTCCACGTAAACCCTACACACAGACTAGACAACCTAGTAGCTATCAGGTGAACAAGTTGGACTCCTGAACATTTTCTTTCATGCATTACAAAGTTAGATAAGATAGAAATATCCTCAGGAATTTCTAAACATTTGTTAAAAATAACTTATCATGGGAATTTATAGGTCAACAATAATATGAACATAAATGTATCATCAACAAAGCAAGCACAGAAACACATAATCTTAAGGAAACGAAAAATTAACAATCTCTAATAAGATCACATAATGGCGAGTTTTGTATTAGTACCCTCTTTGCTTAGATTCCTTTCACACAAAAAAAAAATTTCTCCCCCCTGCATGAAAATCAGGTGTCCAGGTTCAGCAAAGACCAAAAGTGAACCTCGTAATGATCTCATAGTAATAATTCATACCACAGCTAAGCAATAAGATGGTGAGTTTGCTATATTTGGTCTCAGTTGACAACTTGTTGAGCTCGGGGAGAAAAAAAGTCGCTTCATGTCCATCACTCCTCTCAAATTCGCTGGAAACAGTAAGGACGCCAGCTCGAGTGAGGCAGTAAACTGCAGATTGCTGCTGCATAACCCAATTAGAATCAAGTGAAATATAAAGAAAATAGCTTTAAATGCAGTTTAGCATTAAAAAAAAAGTGCATCATTTAGGATAAAAACTGAGCAACGACGCAACCTTGTTCCGAATAAACCGAATATTTTTTTGTTCCGAATAAACCGACGCAACTAGTTTACCCTATTGAACAATGTTTTTAAGAGAGCCATGAATCTATGACCAAAATTTTAATCAAATCCCCATCTATTTATGAAGAAAATTCAAACTTTGGAGGTTAATAAGATGACTCAAGCAGTGATTTACCAAGTTCAATATGAAAGTACAAATGTTTAACAAGAAAAAGAAGAAAATAAGATGAGGAAATACATGTAACCTGCTTGATGCATTTAAATATAGTTAGTGTCAAAAAACTATCAACCAAATATGGAAACTTTATGAATGCTAGTTTAGGAAGAAAATTCTTACTAGGTTTTTTTTTCATGAGCATGTAGAACCAAAACACAGAAGCATACTACAGCTGAAACTGCAAGAAACAAAAATTCTGCATACCAGGAAAAGAGAGTGACCACTATCTCTGAAGTTGCGGATTTGACAAGTTGGCAAAACATGATAAAGTCTCTCAGCTTCTTCTTGACTTGGTAGTACCTGATCCCTTCCACTAAAAGATGAACAGTAATATCAACCCAACATTCTGAAACATAGCAAACTATTTTAAGCACAAAAAATTCCAAAGTTTTACTAGGTTATAAATCATTTTCCATAAACATTTACATGTAAAGAAAACATCAATAAACAAATGGTAAGCATCATTAAATGGAACTCCAAAAGAGATCATTCTTGTTTTTGTACATATGCTAAAAGCCACAACTTTATAATGTCATAGCTTCTAAAATACAACAGTAACAGGGAGAAAAAAGAAATCAATGCCCCTCACAACGTACACTCCATACAGAATGGTAAAAAAAAAAAAAAAAATTCCCTCCCTAAAGGAATCATTGTCACTTTGAGAGCATGGGGCAGAGCATTCTTTGGGGCAGAGTACGCAAATATTCCATCTCATTGACAAGTAGACCACATCTAAAATATTCCTAAAACCAGCTAATCAATAAATTCTTACCAATGATAGACTAACAATGAAGATGCTCCAAGAAATAGTATAAAAGTTGCTCCAAGTATCAAGATTATCATGCCAAATAGCTGCATGAACCAAACATCAGTCCATGTTACAGCAGCCACAAAAACAGAGCATAAACAATACTATGTTCCCCTACTATAATTTGCAAAGAACCTCACTGCAGCAACATGCAGCACGTAACGGCAGAGTCATCGGCTCACCTCTCACACAAAAACTCACATTGCTGCATCAATCCCTTATAATACCCCCAAGAACTGCATGTAGAACCTCTATAACCACAGGACTTGAAAGTTGTTCCAGGCACAAACTACAGAATGCAAACATGTTCACTACACCATCTCCACACCACTGAGCAGGGTGAGCCCTGCCCTGCACACGCTGCCACTTGCCAGAAAAAAGTAGAGTAAACATCCAATGAAGGAAAAAAAAAAAACCCAAATTAACAATGAATTCAAACTTTGAGATGGAACTAGCAATCTGGTTTAGAAGTTTTGATGGGAATATTTTGCTATATAAAAATAAAACATGTTTGGAGCATAGGGTTCACAGAAAACAGGACTGACCTTTGAATTTGCATCAGCTTTGCTGTAAGGTAGTGCATATTCTTGAGTAGCCATGTCATCTTTTGATGGAAGTAGCGCCAATACATGCCCATTCAGTTGGTCTGCTAATTCCCTTCTCTGCGACACGGTTCCATGCTCAAAACACTGAAGGAGAACTCCAATTGTTATGCCATGCGCAAACAAGCAGAATGAACATAAAATCAGTTTCAAAACTGATGGATTATTAAAGTACAAATACCTTCTAGATTACATAATTTCCAAAGACATCGGTCATCAATATAAAAGCATCAGGCGTGATCTCTTGGAAAACCATGATTTTCTCTTCCGATGTGGCTGTCTCAAGTTTTTGCTGAATGAACCAGCTTCCATACTGATCAGCACTGCTTGAAAAAGATGCCTAATGAGACACTCAAAAGCTAGGTAAAGTTAAGACACAAAGATCTTGGAACAATATGTACTTGAACTCGACAACATGACCTACAATTTCTGACAACTCAGAGCATTTGAAGTAGAGCAAAAAATGTGAAAACAAGGCACATGCATTGAAATAGAGCAAAATGTTCGAGTAACAGGGACACTCCATTTTGTAAGTTGCAACTATTTTAGGTTAATAAAAAGTCATTGACCAGACACCCCACATAATTTCCATGTAAAATAACAAACTATTCATATTTAACTTCAGTATCCAATATTGGGCTGCTTTGCATGAAATAACATGACAACTTATGAATGTAAGACATCTGAGCATGACAGCTCAAACTGAACACAGTACTAATCCAAAAGTATCCAGACAAATGGAAAGGGTTTCATATACATAAACAAGTCTATATGCAAAAATGAGTCCTTACACAAGGCAATTTCATTCTATGACTGTATATAGTACACAAAATGAGTTATCAATATTCAGCACATAGAAAAAATGAACAACAATTGAATGAAAATTTTAATTTGAGAAAAAATATCATACATGTATTATCTACCATGCAAGCAGAAGATGTAACTTCATGAATGAGAAAAGGCATATCACAACAAAACCCAGAACAAGTGGCACAAAAGCAAAAGAAAAGTCATATCTTTATTCAAAATAAGCATCTGGGAAATAAATGCAACTTCATTCATTCAAAATCGATAATTCTTTCTAGATATGTCATTTTTGGAAAAAAATGGATATTTCATTAAACATATAAGCTTACATAATAAGTAACTGCTATTTATTAATCAGAGAAAGTGGCAGAGCTGATTCTCTAGTATCTAAGAAACATGAAAACACTTGCAAGTTTCATAACATTTGAACATGGAGAGACTAAGATGCACAAAAAAAGAAGACTAAGGAGGGAAAGAGTGAAAACAACAGGAACAGAAAGAAATGCACTTTCCATTTGAAGCGTGAGTACTTGAGAAGTAGAGATTTTGAAATTTGAACGCATTTACTCAAGAGTCTAAATTTACGAATGTACTAGGGAAAAATAGAACAAATGAACGAAAGTAATAGATAACTACAATTTACATTTTTACCAAAAGAAAAAGGTTAGAAAATGTGCCTTCAAGATGAAACACGCTGCTTTGTCTCATCTCACCTTGTGCCTGTCTCATCTACACTGACATCTACAACTTGATGAGAGATATCATCATAAAAAATAAAATTAATAAAAGTAGTTAATGCTGAAAAGAAGGTTTTTGTAATTCACACTGTTGATTTAGTTGTATTTTGTTACCGATAACCATCCGTGGACATACTTTGTTGGGTTTTGACACTCAAAACATTTCACTGTCTTTTTCTTTGGGAAACACATAGTACATTGTTCTGTTTTTAATATGCTTAGATAATATACGACAACTATCAAACTTGAAATGATTGGTGTTCTAAGGAAGAGCCACACACAGACAGACACAGACAAACATAGACAGTGATACTTTATATAGTAAGAAATTCGAATGAGAATGGAATGGCTTTAATACAGGTAATCCAACATGTATAGATCATTCTTGACTTACCATATTGAGTCCCGACACCTTGACATCTAGCAGAGAAAGCCAAGGTTTCCCTCACTGTCATTTCTCCAATGTGGAGATCATTCTGACTAATATAAGCAGAAGTTTTCCTCGGAACAAATTCATGCATTTCATGCCCATTATAGGTAATTTTTCTAGAAACCTATAGTTATTAGAGAAATCAAATCAGTACCATCATATATGAAGATGAAGTTAATAGCTAGTATTGAGTAGGCTTCCAATGACGAAACTCAGAAAAGGCGACGAGAAGGTCTCTATCCATGACCCGGTATAATCTGGTCAAGTGCAAGACCGATGTTCTTCTCCATCCAAGGAGGCTTCATCACTACTTGAAGCTTCTGCATTCAATAAAAATGATAACAAAATTTCAACAATATATAGAACATAAAATGAAGCAGATACCCAATGGATTAAATGTAATCGAAACTATATTTTCAATACCCAAGGAGCCAAATTATGGAAAACTACGAAATGTTGATTTAAACCTCTTTGGGCTTAATGTGGTCTTAGAAAATCAAATAATAATGAAAAAATGTGACAGAATTTATGATACCAATTGGAGGAAATGTGACAAAAAAAAAACATTATTTTGCTTCAAACACCAAATTGGCTAATCATATGTTGCTTGAATGGGAGACGAAGTTATTCACAATGAAAACTGAGACAGAATTTAAGATGATACATTTAACGAAATGCAAGAACATGTGGAATCAACTATAAAGTAAATATAAAAACATAATTCAAGACAGAATAGAATTGAAGGGTAGAATGGAAACCTCTGTTTCTTCTTCAATGGACTGGGGAACTTCAGAGACCTTCTCTGCTGCTGCTTCTTCTGTTTCTAGGAGTGCTTCGGGTGCAGCAGGGATTATTGTTTCTCTTCTACATGTCACTTGACCAAATTGGAGCCCCAAATTTCACTGTTGCTAACCTAAACCTAGCAATTTCTCAACCTATTGTCCTCTCCTTCTCCAATTAGATAGTGAGCAGAGGGAGAGGAAACAAGAGGGAAGTTATCTCTTGCTTTGTTCTAACTTGTTCAGTCGCCATTGAAGAAATGAAACGAAGAGAGAGATGAAAGATGGGATTTGGGTGTGTTGAGAGGGGAATCGAAATCGAAATGAAAGAAGAGATTTCGATGTTAAACTTGAAATTTTTGTCAAAATTTAAGTTTGAGGGAGAGAAGAAAAATGGCGCTACCTCAAATATTTGGCTGAGCGCTCAGCGTTTTATAATCCCGCCATAGCGATAGGGTTTTTAAACTCAATAGTAATGCAACTTAACTTTTCATAGCAAATGTGTAAAAAATGCTATAATTAAATGCTATAAAAGTGGACTTGTGGTGTAGTGCAATTTAGTTGAATTAAAAAAGTGGGGTTGATTTCAAGTTAAATAAGATAATTACAAATCCACTACATCACCAATATACGAGTGACCGAAAAACAACTTCTCAAGATGTGAAAGTTAAAAAAAATTTTGGGAGGGAAACTGAGAAAAAGACCATAGTGAATCAATTGATTGACTCACAAAACCAAGAAAAACTGGTGAGATTTTAATCATTACGGTTGCGGGTATTGGGGGTTTGGGGAAGACTGCACTTGTGCAAGTCATTTACAATGACTAGTTAGTAGAGGAGTTCTTTGATTTAAGAATTTGGGTTTGTGTTTATGAGGTATTTGATGTTGAAAGGATATTTAGAGATGCTTCAGAGTCTAATACAAAAACTAGATGTGATCTATCTAGTATTGATGCCATAGTTTCCACCTTATAAGGAAATATCTGTGGAAAAGATTTTTATATGTTCTTGATGATGTTTGGAATGAGGAATTTGGCAAGTGGCATGGGAGATATTTCATTCTCTATTAAGCAAAGGCTCACATAAAGGAAGTAAACTCATTGTTACCATATGTAGCAATAAAGTGGCATCAATGGTAGGTCCACCAAGAGCACACTTTGAATTACAAAAAATTATCTGAAGAGGAATGTTGGCTTTTGTTCAAACTCTGGGCATTTCGTGGAGGGGGAGCAAGAGAAACTTCAAATTTTGTGGAAATTGGGAGGAATATCGTGAGAAAGTGTGGAGGAGTGCCTCTTGCGGTGATGCATATAGGTTGTGTTATGCAGTCTAAAAAAGATGAACATGAGTGGTCGTGCATTAGAGATAGTAAAATTTGGGAGCTTCCCGAAAACCAAAAAATAATGGGAGTATTGAAATTAAGCTATGATGGTTTATTGCCACCTATAAAACAATGTTTCTCATATTGTGCATTGTTTTCCAAGGATGAATTGATTAATAAGAATAAATTAATCCAAATGTGGATGGGAGAGGGATTTCTTGAACCACCTCAAGGAAGTACTCAGTTGATGGAAGACATTGGTGATGATTATTTCTTTGTATTGATGTGTGATTCTTTTTTTCAAGATATAACAAAAGATGAGTTTGATCGAATTTCTGATTTTAAAATGCATGATCTTGTTCATGATCTTGCATGTTTCGTGAGCAAGTATGACTTCATTTTTGAAAATTTTGAAAGAGCAGAAGATGTTGATCTTCTTGGTCAGATTTGTCATTTGTCATCTTAACTAGAAATCTTGAAATCGTTGTCGCCTAGTAACAAACTGAGAATTTATATGTTGTCATCCAAATTGCCCAAATATTCTGTCAAGTTGGAGTTTGATTGTGAGTTGTCGAAGTTCAAGTATTTATGGGTATTAAATTTGCATTGAGATTATCTTATGGAGTTGCCTTTTTGTGTGGGCAAGTTGAGACACTTAAGGTTCCTTGATCTTTTAGAGACATTTGTTACGAAATTGTCTGGTTCTGTATGTAGCCTCTATCATTTGTAGACTTTGTGTCATTCATTGTGTGAAAAACTTTGTGAGCTATCCAAGGACCTGAAAAAATTACTATGGTTGAGACATCTTGTGATTGACGGTTTTACAAAGCTGGAACAAATGCCAAGAAACATTGGACATTTGAGTTCGTTGCAAACATTGTCCAATTTATAGTCGGGGAAGAGGACAATAAATGTAGCATTAGGGAGTTGAAATGTTTGAATCTTGGGGCGATAATAATGAATAGAGTTTGTGTTGAAGATGATATCTTGTATTCACTAAGAGATTGAAATTTATACACCTTGTATCAACCGTGAGTATCCTATATCTATGCTTTATCTCCTGGAAATAAGGAGATCTTTTAACAAAGTTTGAATAATTAAAAGAAGCTACAAAGTAGGCAGCAGACTTGGTCAAGATAAGAGTAGTTACGGGATTGCAACTGACTTATCGCTAATACGCCCCCGCAAGTTGGAAGATGTGTCCACAACTCCTAACTTGGTTAAAACATTCTGGAATGTTGACTTAGGAAGAGGTTTGGTCAAAGTGTCAACAATCTGATCCGCTGAATGAACATGCTTGACATTGACTTGGTTATTATGTACCTGGTCTTGAACAAAATGAAAATCTACAACAATATGTTTCATTTACTTTGAAAGACTTGATTGTGACATAAGTAAGTGGCGCCAACATTATCACAGTAAATGATTGGAGGAGTGAGGATAGGTACATGAAGCTCACGCATTAAATTCAATACCCAATTTGTCTCAGCTAGAGCACTTGC